>CM052808.1:22691930-22802982 GCA_028533885.1 Nasua narica | reverse complement strand
GGTTAACCAGGAAATTAAAGAAGAATTTAAAAAATTCATGGAAACAAATGAAAATGAAAACACAACTTTTCAAAATCTTTGGGACACAATAAAGGCAGTTCTGAGAGGAAAGTATATAGCAATACAAGCCTTTCTCGAGAAACAAGGAAGATCTCAAATACACAACCTAATCCTACACCTAAAGGAGCTGGAGAAAGAACAGCAAAGAAAGCCTGAACCCAGCAGAAGAGAAATAATAAAGATCGGAGCAGAAATAAATGAAATAGAAACCAAAAGAACAGAACAAATCAATGAAACTAGGACCTGGTTCTTTGAAAGAATTAATAAGATAACCCCCTCACCAGGCTTATCAAAAAGAAAAGAGAAAGGACCCAAATTAATAAAATCATGAATGAAAGAGGAGATATGACAATGAACACCAAAGAAATACAAACAATTATAAGAACATATTATGAGCAACTATACGCCAGCAAATTAAACAACCTGGAAGAGATGGATGCATTCCTAGAGACACACAAACTACCAAAACTGAACCAGGAAGTAGAAAACCTGAACAGACCCATAACCAGTAAGGAGATTGAAACAGTTATCAAAAATCTCCCAACAAACAAGAGCCCAGGGCCAGACGGCTTCCCAGAGGAATTCTAGCAAACATTTAAAGAAGAATTCATACCTATTCTCCTGAAATTGTTCCAAAAAATAGAAATGGAAGGGAAACTTCCAAACTCATTTTATGAGGCCAGCATTACCTTGATCTCAAAACCAGACAAAGACCTCATCAAAAAGGAGAATTACAGACCAATATCCTTGGTGACTATGGATGTAAAAATTCCCCAAAATACTAGCCAATAGGATCCAATCCTTAAAAGGATTATTCACCATGGCCAAATTGGATTGATTCCTGGGATGCAAGGTTGGTTCAACATCCATAAAGCAATCAATGTGATACAATACATTAATAAAAGAAAGAACAAGAATCATATGATACTCTCAATTGATGCAGAAAAAGCATTTGACAAAGTACAGCATCCTTTCTTGATCAAAACTCTTGACAGTGTAGGCATAGAGGGTACATTCCTCAATATCATTGAAGCCATCTATGAGAAACCCACAGCGAATATCATTCTCAATGGGGAAAAACTGAGAGCTTTTCCCCTAAGATCAGGAACACGGCAGGGATGCCCACTAACCCCACTGCTATTCAACATAGTACTAGAAGTCCTAGACTCAGCAATCAGACAACAAAAAGAAATAAAAGGCATCCAAATTGGCAACAAAGAAGTCAACTCTCACTCTTTGCAGATGATATGATACTTTATGTGGAAAACCCAAAAGACTCCACTCCAAGACTGCTAGAACTCATACAGGAATTCAGCAAAGTGTCAGGATATAAAATCAATGCACAGAAATCAGTTGCACTTCTATACACCAACAGCAGGACAGAAGAAAGAGAAATTAAGGAGTCAATTCCATTTATAATTGCATCCAAAACCATAAGATACCTAGGAATAAACCTAACCAAAGAGGCAAAGAATCTGTACTCAGAAAACTATAAAGTGCTCATGAAAGAAACTGAGGAAGACACAAAGAAATGGAAAAACGTTCCATGCTCATGGATTGGAAGAACAAATACTGTGAAAATGTCTATGCTACCTAAAGCAATCTACACATTTAATGCAGTCCCTATCAAAATACCATCGATTTATTTCAAAGAAATGGAACAAATAACCCTAAAATTTATATGGAACCAGAAAAGACTGCAAATATCCAGAAGAATGTTGAAAAATAAAACCAAAGCTGGCGGCATCACAACTCCAGATTTCAAGCTCTATTACAAAGCTGTAATCATCAAGACCATGTGGTACTGGCACAAAAACAGACACATAGATCAATGGAACAGAATAGAGAGCCCAGAAATGGACCCCCAACTCTATGGTCAACTAATCTTCGACAAGGCAGGAAAGAATATTCAATGAATAGGACTGTTGAACAGTCTCTTCAACAAATGGTGTTGGGAAAATTGGACAACCACATGCAGAAGGATGAAACTGGACCATTTCCTTACACCACACACAAAACAGACTCAAAATGGATAAAAGACCTGAATGTGAGACAGGAATCCATCAAAATCCTTGAGGAGAACACAGGCAGCAACCTCTTTGACCTCAGCTGCAGCAACTTCTTCCTAGAAACATAACCAAAGGCAAGGGAAGCAAAGGCAAAAATGAACTATTGGGACTTCCATCAAGATCAGAAGCTTTTGGACAGCAAAGGAAACACTCAATAAAACTGAAAGACAACCAACAGAATGGGAGAAGATATTTGCAAATGCCATATCAAATAAAGGGCTAGTATCCAAAATCTATAAAGAACTTCTCAAACTCAACACCCAAAGAACAAATAGCCCAATCGAGAAATGGGCAGAAGATATGAACAGACATTTCTGCAAAGAGGACATCCAAATGGCCAACAGACACATGAAAAAGTGCTCAACGTCACTCGGCATCAGAGAAATACAAATCAAAAACCACAGTGAGATACCACCTCACACCAGGATGGCTAAAATTAGCAAGTCAGGAAATGACAGATGTTGGTGAGGATGTGGAGAAAGGGAACCCTCCTACACTGTTGGTAGGAATGCAAGCTGGTACAGCCACTCTGGAAAACAGTATGGAGGTTCCTCAAAAAGTTTAAAATAGAGCTACCCTATGACCCAGGAATCACACTACTGGGTATTTACCCTAGAGATACAAATGTAGTGATCCGAAGGGGCACATGCACCCGAATGTTTATAGCAGCAATGTCCACGATAGCCAAACTATGGAAATAACCCAGATGCCCATCAACAGATGAATGGATAAAGAAGATGTGGTATATATAGACAATGGAATACTATGCAGCCATCAAGAGAAAGGAAATCTTGCCATTTGCAACGACGTGGATGAACTAGAGGGTATTATGCTAAGCGAAATAAGTTAATCAGAGAAAGACAATTATCACAGGATCTCTCTGATATGAAGAATTTGAGAGGGAAGGTGGGGGGTCATGGGGGGTGGGGGAGGGAAATGAAACAAGATGGGATCAGGAAGGAGACAAACCATAAGAGACTCCTAAAGTCATGAAACAAACTGAGGGTGGCTGGTGGGTAGGGAGGTAGGGATAGGGTGGCTGGGTTATGGACACTGGGGAGGGTGTGTGCTATGGGGAGTGCTGTGAAATGTGTAAGCCTGATGATTCACAGACATGTACCCTGGGGCAAATAATATATTATATGTTAATAAATTAAAAAATTAAATTGAAAAAAAAGTGAGGATGCTAAGAGCTTGAAGAAAACACATTCGTCACCTGAGTCTGACAGAGAACGATCTTGCCATTTCCACAGTCATGGAGACAGAGCTGTGCCGGGTGGGGACCGGAAAACAGGCTGATGGGACTCGAAAGAGAGAACCTAGCAACAGACCTAGCCTAGATGGACACCAGATACAGCGACAGGGGTATTGTAGCTCACTGCGCGAGAGAGGTTTCCAAAAATTGTGCTGGACGTTATGGATACCCATTCATAGGAAAAGAAAAAGGTGGATCCTATTTTATACCAGAAACAAAAATTAATGGCTCGTCCCATTTCCCAACAGAGAAAAGCAGCTGGCAAGAATATCGTGGAAGAAGTTTCCACACAAGGGACACACACCAACACCTACACATCTGTCCTCAAAACAAAGCTGTTTCTTTCTCCACTCAAAGTCTTCTTAACCAAGGATTAAGGGAGTTGCTGAAGAAGTCTGATTATATTAGATAGTCCCCATTAGTGATTCCCAAAACCTTAACCTTTTCAAGCCGTCACATTAGCCCCAATACATTCTATTGGGTTTTATTTGTTGCCCCAAAGTACTGGGCACTCTGAATTGGAACCCTGGCATCCCTCCCATCTTTGAGGTCATGGGGATGAGGGTCAGTTTGGATGGATCCCACCGGCAGCAGCCCAGCTCCCACCCCATGTCCCACACAGGCTGCACAGACACCGTCAATCCACTCATGCATCCCCCAGGCCCCAATTCAGTGATGACCCATAAGGAAGCAAAGAACTTTTTTTTTAAGTAGGCTCCACATCTGAACCCACCGCCCTGAGACTGAGAGTTCCACGCCCAACCAACTGAGCCAGCCAGGTGCTTCCTAACCTGACTTCTTACTGAACTCACATTGAATCTGTTTTCATACCTTCATCTGAGTTTTTTCTCTTTATTGAAAGGAGCCTTCAGGTTTGTCCCTTTTTGCCTCAGACTCCCTCTAATGAAGATTCTAAAAGCACACAGTGAGGGGCTGAGAGACAGGAATCTCAGACTATGCACGAGCTGGCTCGTCAGGCCTCGAGAGTCCTGTCCCTTTAGTGGCAGAAACACTGCTCCCCGTGACTGAATGGAGAACCCCCGGAAACTGCCCTCCAGCCTTGAAACAAGGCATTTCAGGGCACCTGGCTGGCTCAGTCGGCAGAGTGCGTGACTCTTGATCTCCCAGTTGTGAGTTCGAGCCCCACTCTGGGTGAGGAAATTATCACTTTTATTCATAATAAGAATGGGGGTAACACTTCTCATTTTTAGCTCGCAAGCAGTTACGGGACAGCACCTTTCCAAGTGGCAACTTGCCAAGGCTTTTCTGTTTCTGGTGAATTGCTCAGTGGCACTGCAGGCCTCCAGGGACAGCTCTGGCCCCGCGAGACCTCAGCCTGAGGAGCCGCCAGTTTCCAGAAGGCCCATCTCTGCGGAACCGCCCTCCTCGCCACCTCCTGTCACCTTTCCTGAGCCTTGTCTACGCTCAGCACTCACGGCCACCCCTTCCAAGGCAGGAGTGGGCCTCGTGCACACACATTCCACCATCTCCGTCCTGAGTGCCACCCCTGTCGCCACCCGGCAAAGGGGGTCCGGCTGGGGCGGTGGCCAGGCCTCGATCCGTGGTCACGGAGAAGCGTGTCGGGTTGTGTTTCCACGAGGCTTCTGAACTGGATATCTGCACTGGCGAGATCACGGCCAAGTTCTCAGGCACCTAGTGCACAAAATGGGCTTTTACAACATAGAGCTACCGACGAGTTAGGAGCCGCTGTGAAATCATGGAAAGGCTAACGGGTCCCGTGAATTGTGTTTACTACAGGACACTGTGTTTCCCCTAGGTTTGGAGGGCAGCAACCATCCCTCCCCCAAGAAGATATTACCGTGGGGTAATTTTTTGGAGCGAAAACAATATTCTGGATTCCAGAAATGTCTCTCCTAAAATAAACACGCATAATTATTTTAAGAGAACGTGAATCAGGCCTGTGTCCATATGGTGCTGTTAGCACACTTCGAAAGACAAAAACATTGAGAAATAAAGCCCCAGCCAGTCAGCTCCGACATTTCCGGGCTGGCGTGGAGGCTCCCGAGGGCCCCACACCCCGGGACACCCATTCTCCCTACTCTCCACGCCACCTTCCCGTGCTCCCACTACCTGCCAACGGGCTCAGTCCCAGCCCTCCCCTTCCCCGGGGAGGTGGGGGGAAGGGAGGCACCAGGCTAGGGTTAGAGTTAGAGTTAGCCAGAGTTCATGGCAGAAGTGGGACCCCAGGTATTTGGCTCAGGCAGGGACATCCACATCTTCCATGGAAAGGGGAACATGGGGGCTCTGCAGAGAACCTCCCCCCAGCTCGGGCCAGTGCCATTGTAAGTAGCAGACTCCACAAGAACCAGATGAACTGGCAGCAACCCTCAGAGGTGGGGGTTCTTATGAGTCCCACTGTGCAGATAGGGAAACTGGGGCCCACAGAGCCTAGCCAGCCTGCCAACCTTGCACAGCTAGTAAGGGGCGGCATTCAAAGCCAGAGTCTACAGCCTCGACCACTGTGCCTGTAGACACATGAACCTGTGTAAATTTCACTCATCGATGCAAATTAAAGGCAGTCTGGTAGGTCTTACACCCTAGCAGGTGGGCAGAGATTTTTTAAGAAGTTGCTATCGCCACTGGCGACGGCTGGGATGCAGCCATCCGGTGACACCTGTCAGAGCCCCTGGGCACTCGCCCCTGGGCCTCAGCTGGGGGCTAGGGAGCACGGGGAAGGTGACTTCCTTTTCATCATTTGCTTTTTGGACACTTTAGATTTTTTTTAAAATTTTATTTATTTATTTATTAGAGAGAGTACACAAGCAGGGAGAGCAGCAGGCAGAGGAAGAAGCAGGCTCCCCGTTGATCAAAGAGCCTGATGTGGGACCTGATCCCAGGACCCTGGGATCATGACCTGAGCCGAAGGAGACGCTTAACCAACTGAGCTATCCAGGCGTCCCGGTAACTTTAGATTTTTGATACCGAAGGTATGAACCAACTATTTAATCTGTCTCTCTCACTCACACACACACACAGATCACGGGTGTGGAAAGGCCTGGAAGGATTCGCGTCAAGGGGCAATAGCAGGAGGCCAGTTTGCCTTTGACAGAACCAGCTTCCCTTCACACACACGGTCTGCCTTCTTACTGGAATTACAGGATGAAACGCTTTTCTCCACACATTTCAGAAACTGCAGGCTTGGGGACCAGCGGCCCCACTGGGAGGGGCAAGATTTCTTCAGTCCTACCACGTGTATGGCTACCCCCACATAAAGCCCCCACAGCCTCTCCGGAATCCAGGCAGGGGTGTCTGGGCAACTTCAACACCCCACGGCCCAGCACCTCTGCCCTCCACGTCCTGTCCTCACCCCTCCTCCCTCCCGCCTCAGGTTCTGCCTCCGCCATCTGTCTCCCCCAAGACTGATTGACGAGTTTGCACTGAGCCCATCTTTTCCAACAACCTGTGATACCTTCTTTTGTATTTCTCCCGCTAGTAACATAATTCCCCAGAGTCAGGGCCTAGGGACACTTCCTAGCAGAGGTTACTGGCTGGCTTGCTTGCTATCGACAGGGCGGGGGAAGACCGAGGTGCTGGCTACACACATGCCGCTGCTCTTCTCACTTTGAAGGGTGGGACCCAGAAGGCTGATGGAAGCAGGCCAGAGGGTGGGAATCTTGACCTATAATTATTTAATCACATGCTAAACAGGACATAATCAAACATTTGAAGGCTGGTGTTGGAGCAAGAGAAGGAAAACCCAGAGATACAAAGAGCAATCAAAGGGGGCCAGTGTTCGGGGGTGCGAGTGCCGACACTGGGAAGCCAGGCGACAGCACGAGGGAGCCCGCAGTGGTTTGTCAAGACAAAGAGACAGGCTGTGGGGGGCAGGGGGGACAAAGCTGCGAGAGTGCTTGGCTCCAACTGCACCCCATGTTTGGCGGCCACAGGAGGCACGGGGACTTCTTTCCCGACTCCAACTACTGCTGTCCTCCCCAGAACCCTTGGCGCTCCACATCTTGGTTGTTCAGAACTTTCTCCAACCTCCCCCGAAATCTCATGTCAACGTTTCCACTTCCAATCAGAGGTTTTGCTGATTAGCAGATGTACCTACTTTTCTACAGATGTAAAACCAAATGCACCTCAAAGGAAGAGTATCAAAGGATAGTTTGAGAGGAGGATTTCCATTGCTTTTTTTTTCTCTTTCAAAGTTTTCATATTTTCTACACATGTAGGTAAGTTGCTACTGAAGTTACATGAGGCACCTAGATCTAACAGAACACGTGGAAAAGGTGAAAATCAAAGACCCAGCAAGTGGAGAACAGGCGTCATTACGCAGTCTGCTGTGCCAACACAAATGAAAAGGGATGGCAATAAATAGGCAAAATGGGCTTAGTTAACAATAGGGGTTTCCTCCCTTCCTTGTGTTTGAGTCGACGCTCTGAGGCTAACAGAATCTGTGTTATTCAACTTCAGCAAAAGCAGCTTCTTGAAATGCCAATTTTATATCTTCCTGGCATTAAATCCACCCAGGCAGATCCTACCGGCCACCTGACCTCACCATTTCAAACACTCCTTGCGGCTGAGGATTGGTTTTGCCGGCTCCGCACGTCAGAAGAGCTCTCTGAGGCTCAAGTGGTTACATATGCTACCGAATAACTAAGAATACTGCGTCTTCATATTCTCGTTTCCATTTCTTGGTCTCCCGGGGAGGGGGGGAATAAATACATTCAAACTCTATGGCAGCCCCTTGTCCTCTCCACTCTCTGCCCGTCGACACTGGGTCCTTGTGAAGCTTAGGGGCCACAGGCAGGGGAATCGAGAACAGATTTTATAGGACCACTGCTTCCAACCTAAAGAGCTTTGCACATTCCAGTGCTTCAAAAATGGTTAAGACTTAATGTCTGGACTTCGGCTACAACGTCTGTGTCAGTTGCTCATGCTGACAAAGGCACCATGGCCGTGGAGGGTCATAACCCTGGGGGACACTGGGCGTGGGGCACACCACGACTGTCTGGACTATCCCTACAACTTTCACGGAATTCTAAAGTTATTCCAAAACAAGAAATTCATTTAAAAAGCAAAGGCTAAGGGGGCGCCTGGCTGGCTTAGTCGAGGCAGCCAGTGACTCTTGATCTCAGGGATGTGAGTTGGAGCCCCACACTGAGTGCAGAGATTACTTAAAGATGAAATCTTTAAAGAAAGAAAGAAAAAAGACAGAAAAAGCAAAGGCTATTGCTCAGATTGGTAATTGAGATTATTCAGTTATTTTTTTCCTTAAGGGTCCAATAGAGGCCAGACTCCAGGCTACTGTGGATCTGTGGTAGGACATCATTTTGGTCTGGTCCTACCTCCGACAAGTTCCTGCAAGGAGAAGACACTAACTCTGTGAGATGCAAGGGGAGGGAGCATAAGGGTCCAGGAGAGCTTCAGTATTAGCATTCCCCAAGTGTGCCATGACTGTCACTCAAGAGCCCGGGGCTAGAGGTAGGGGGGGAAGCAGTGCACGATTATGAAACTCAACCACTCCAGCATCCAGCACAGCTCCTGGCATGGGGCAGGGACACATCTACCAGAGGGAGCAGAGGCTGGAGGGTGCACAGGTGTGGGAGAGGGCCTGCTTGCTCAGGTGAAGCACCTGGAAGGGTTCCCTAGAGGAGGTAAACCTCCTCTTGAGGCTTGGGTAGGAGTTTGGGAGGGAGGTGGGTGGAAAGAATAACATTCTTGGCAAAGGAAAGAACAAGTTAAAGTGTGTGTTCTGGCCAGAAAGAGGAAGAAGAAATGCACTGAACAAAAAAGCTTGGGGGTGGGGAAACTGAGGTCTTCCAAGGCCATTATCTTTGCAAAATGAAATTACAGCTCCCCCCCCCCCCACCTGGAACTCAGCACATTATCTGGACATCAAAGATGTCAATCACAGACAGGCCTGGGGGAGGGGGGACCTTACTTAGCAGGTTTCCCAAGCTATGGCTCTTGCAAGCTGTGCTTTAATTAAAAAAAAAAAAAAAATTAAAAAAAAAAGCCTAGTGCTACAAGCGGGGAACTGATACCGAGGACAATTCATTTTAGTCACGATCTTTAGGGCAACTTGAAAACATCCACCTCTTCTCATAAACATTCCTAGGAACCCTCTTTTGTCCTCATTTCACTCCCCGGTCGCAACATTTTTTTTTTTTTTTTTTTAAGACGGAAAAGCCTATTATCATCAGGCATCTAGTTCATTGTCTCTAAATTTTTTCGTGGCTGAAGTGGGGAGGAGGCAGGGAAGGGAGGGAATAAAGGGGGGCAAAATCAAAGATGAAGCTTTGTGGTCAGCTCCAACACGGAGTGAGCCAAACAACAACAAAAAATCCAATCCGAACAAAAACATCCACAGGTGCGGCCCGCTCGCGCCCCGCCCGCCGGCCCGGACGCCCAACAGGTGCCTCGGGCCCCGCCCGCAGCCGCAGGAGCCTCGGGTCGCCACAAAGTAGCCGCCCGCGCAACAGTGTCCAGGCCCGCCCGTACTCACGGCCGCTCCGCGGTCCGCGCCCCGGCCCGCAGCGCCCATCCGGCCCGGGCCCCGGTCAGCGCGGGCTCGGTTCTCAGGCGGCGCCGGCGCGGCCCGGGACGCGCTGCGGCCGTTGGCGCCTCCGCAGGGCGCGAGGCATCCTCCCGCCGCCGCCCCGCGGGCCGCCTGCCCTTTGTTTTGGAGCCGCGGCCCGGCCGCGCCGCCGTTAACGGCCTCGGAACGCGGTGTCGGCCAATCAGCGCGCCGCCCCGCCCGCGCTCCGCCCCGTGCCCCGCCCCGGCCGCGCGTTCACTCCCCGCGCGCTCCGCGCCCCGGAGCTGGACCGGCTCGCGCTCGGCCCGGCTGGGCGGGGGCGCACGTGCCGCGGGGCGCGCCGCGCTTCCATTGGCCGGCCTGCCGAGCGCGGCCTCGGAGCCAGCCTATGAGGGTTGAAGGGCCTGGGGGCGGGGCCCCGCAGGGAGGGGCGGGCCGTGGGGCGGACTCAAAGGGGATCGCAGTGCGCAAGCGTGGGCTGCCCTGGACTTGGGTGTTCGGCCCACGGTCTTTCCCCGCAGGCTTCCCCCGCGGTGGGGAGCCCGCGGGTCACTCGCTCTCTCCGCACGCCTGGATCCGCCGAGGGACGTCAGGGCCACAGGTTCTGGGGCCGAAGCGGAGTGCACGGATCCGCCGTGCGCGGGACTCGGTCTTTCCTGGCCGTACCACTCGCAGACTCGGTCTCCAGAATACGGGGTCCTCCGCGCTCGCCCACTCCATCCTCCCCGAACTCTCCAAGCCACTCTACCTGAGAACCTCTGCGTCTGCATCAGCTCTCTGCTCCAGAATCCCCAGACCAGACAAGACAGGACGCTCCATCCTCCGGGTGGCCCTCCCGGCCTCCCAGGCAGCCCGTCCCATCTTTATGTCCACACTCCATCTCCCTACGACTCTCAAGTCATTATTTTGTTGGCCCCACAGCTTCCCACCATAGGCTGTTTCTTAAGTTACATAATAATTTTTTAAAAACCACAGCGTTGAGGTCACAATGTATGTAACATTTTTATAAATGTTAGCCTCCTTTAGATCTTGTTTCTTTTTTTGCTATGCAGTGTATCTATCTGTAAAGATCTCTCAGCGCCTTTCGTTGTGCATCTGATTTATTACTGTACTTAGAAGGTCTCTGGATACTGTCCATTTGTCAGAACTCAGTCATTCTCCTAGCAGTATCTCCAGCTCCCCTTCTTTTACAAACCTGGCTGCAAAGTGGGAACTCATGATTGTTTTTAAGATGCATTTTTCAGAGGAGTGTTAGCATCTCTTCATTAATTATTAAGCCTTTCATAGCTTCAATTTCCAACTTTAAGATCTACAGTTTCTAACTGAGAGGGTAGGGGAGTTCCTTTCTCTTGTGAATTTTAGAGATTCCTTAGATTGTCTTAAATATTAAGCTTTTGTTGATTTTGCTACTGCAAATATCTTAGCCCGTCCTCTGTTGAAAAAAAAAATCCTAATTTTTTATGTGGGTCAAAGTTTAATTTTGTATCCTGCTTTGAGAAGGGGCATTTTTCTCTTATTGCAGTTTTTAATGAATGATTTTAGTGGCTGCAGAATATTAAATTTAACATACCTAAATAACTATGTGCTCATTAGGTATGTCAATGATTTCTGCTCCATTTCTTTGGATTCCTTCATTCTTTGAAAATTTTAGCACCAGATTTCCTCTTGTGCTTTGCGTTGTGGTTCCCAGCTTCATTCTTAGAAATACATCTTTCCCTTAAAATCTAAGGGATTGTTGTATGTGAATCACGGAGGATCCCTCCAGCGCCCTGGCCTTTCAGCTCACCCTCCCCTCTCCTGCAAGGATCTTGCCCCTCTGCATGACCCCCCAAGATGGACCCCCTTCCTGATCACTGACCAGTGCCTTTTAAATCTTTTAAACTATGACCACAGTAAAGAATACATTTTATCGGTAGAAAGTCTCTATTTGGGGTGATGAGAAATTTGGGGGTGGTGCAGATGGTTGCAGAACAATGTAAATGTACTTAATGCCACTGAATTATACACTTAACAGTTAAAATGGCAAATTTTAAGCTTTAAAAACCCACTTTACATTATGATCTAGTACACATACATATGAGAAAAGCTTCACGACTTAAGACATAGTCTTGTGTAATGCCCTAACACGGTCTGTCCTTTTCAGTTTTATTTTTATTGATGACAGCCTTCATGTGACTCTCCATGTGATTGCATGAGGCAGCTTTCAATGATGCCCTGTGGTCTGGCACCTGCTGCCTGATCCCTGTTGTCATCACCCTCCAGAAGCTCCATTTCGGACAGCCCACTCTGGGCCACCACACTGGACTCCCTGGCCCCCTCCTGTTAGCAGGACCATGGCTGCCTTCACCCGCTCTGGAAGCCACACAATTCCCTGTCTTCGCCACCTACCTACCTGGTGGCTCTTCTCCTCCCTTTGTTCACGTCCCTTGAGTACCTTTCTCACATCACAGACTTGCCTGGCGAACCCTGGTCCTGAGTAAATGTGACTCTCTCAGCTATTGAGAGATGCTGAGAGATGCTGTGCTCTCCCCCTTGGGGAGACCAGTTTCTAGGGCAGAAGTCTTCCTGGCAACCCTACACTTGCCCTGCCTGTTGTGGCCATTCAGAGTCCTGCCTTCCCGGAAGACGATCCTACAGCAGCCCCTGCCCTCTGCCTGTGCTAGCTCTGTGTCCCACTTTACTGAAGATGTCAGCGTCAGCAGGAGAGCATTCCTCGATGCTTCCACACTAAACCTTCCACCGGCCCACCCCCACCGCCATGCACACATTGCTCTCTCCTCTAAGACCTGCATGTCACCTGCACATGGGGCCCACCCCCCACTGCACGCTGGCCGGTCTGCTTCAGTGACAGCACCCTCTTTCTCCTGCATCCTCAGTCCCTGCTTTATTGGGCTGTCCCATAAGGATGGGAGACACGATGTCATCTCCATATCCACTTTATCCATCACCACACTTCTCTCTAATTCTTCAAAAGCAAGATTGCTCAGGAGCAGCTAGGCTGGGATCCTCCCACTCTGGGGCTCCCTCCATAACCACACCACCTGTTCATTGCCAGAAATCACGTCCGGGCTCAGCCACCTCTCCGTGGTGGTCAGGCAGCACTTCAGACCACCTGTCTCCCAGGGAGTGCTTCAGTACGGATCCCCAGCCCCCAAACTCCAGGTTTCCAAGTCCATCTGCCTACTCTGAACCACCCTTGGAGCTCTAGGGGACACCCCAAAGCCAGGGCGCCCTCAATCAAGCCACAGCTCTCACTACCTCAGTAAAAGGCACAGCCCAACTTCCAGGACAGACAAAACCTCCAAGTCCCTCACCTCAGCTCTCCCCATCATGCCCCACAGTGCGCCCTCAGCAGGTCCCTCTCCTGCCACCGGTGCCCAGCACCGGAACCACGCTCATCTCTCATGTTGACGACTGCCACAGGTGAGCAGCAAGCTTTGTCTCCCTACTCTTCACACATTGACTCTTTGAGAACAAAAGCCAGACCTGTCCCTTCTTGAAAGCCTCCAGAAGCTTCCCAGTGTGCTCAGACTAAAAAACAGAGTCCTTCCAATGCCCCCCCCAAGACTTGACACCTCCCTGTCCCTCCTGATATCCTACTTTAATCCCTGCATTTAGCCAACTACTACATTTAGAGGGACCAGTCTGCACAGGACTACTTCCACTTCTGACGCCAACGGCAGGTTTGGGAATCCTCAGGCAGACCCTTAGGTTGACAGTTTCCTGGAGGGACTCACAGAGAGCTCCTTACTCACGGTTACAGTTTACAGCACAGGAAGGATACTGATGAAAAGCAGCCGCAGGCAAAGCACCCAGGGGCTCGTCCAGGAGAGTGCCAAACTTGTGCAGTGAGCTGCCTTCTGTCCTTGCAGCCACATGCAATCCTCCTCCTCCGTGACGGACGGCCCGCACGGTGCTGCCAACAGGGAGGTTCCTGAAGGCCCAGAGCTCAGAGCTTTTATTGGAGTTCATTGCACAGCTGGGATTAATTGAGTGTCCTCCTAGTGATCTCAGTCTGCAGCCCCCTCATCACAACGTTGGTCTTTCTTGTGTGCTCAGCTCCAGCCTGAATATCATCTGTGCCATGTCCCTACTTGAAATCACATTGTTAGGCTATTAGAAGCCCTCCCGCGCACCCCCCTTGACCTCCGGCAAACAGGCACTCCTGGTAGATCTTAGTAACCATCTCTCAAAAGCAGAAGGCAAATGCCACTCTTTGGGGTGAGGTTAAATTCTTCCCTGCAAACTCCCCTTGCTTGCTACTCTCCAGACACACCACCTCCTTGGGGACCCCATGATTGCTGTCCCTTCCCCTGGAAGGCCCCTCTTTCTTCAGGATTCTGCTTGAATGTGTCCTCACCAGAGAAGCAGCCTCTTCCAGGCTCTGTGGACCAGGGGCTCCTGCCCACCACTCCCCCTCCCTCCTCACCCAGCTTTGATTTTCCTCCTCAACAACCCCTCCCACCACCACCACCACAACTGGCCTGCATTTTCTTCTGTTTGGTTTGTTGTCCGTCTCCTCTCACCAGGATGTGAACCACCTGAGGGCAGGGTCTGGGTTTGTCCTCAGCTGTATCTGCAGTGCTTGCAACATAATTTGCTGAATGAGCCAGTCCTGCAGGATGACTGAAGCGTAAATGAGCTCTAAGACACCCAGCTCTTTCCGCTGGGCTGCCCAGGGCACCGGAAGTGCACCATGGAGGAGAAGGGATGGCAGAGTCCGTGAGAACATGGTGCGCCATGGCTCAGTGCCTTGGTGCTCAGCCTTGTTGTACGCCTGCTGCCGGGAAGACTGCCTGGTGATTACGGACTTGAGCCCAACATGGATGAATGGATAGGGCTACACTCGTCAAAGGTGGATTGCAATATGGCATCCAGGACACTGCAGTTGTCTAAGTGCCCATGGGAGGCTCTCCAGCCCCGTGTGTGGACAGGATGGTGCATTTGCAATCACGTGCTGGAGCTGGACCTGCACAGGCTTTCACACAGAGAGATGGTTATGGGCTAGGGCATTGCCTGCCTCCCCTGAGGATGCAGTCTAGCCCATTGTTATATGCTAAATTGTGTTACTCTGAATATGACTGTATCTGGCGATAGCCTTCAAATAGGTGATTAGGTCAAAATGAGGTCGTTAGGATGGGCCTTGATCCAATCTGACTGATGTCCTTATAAGAGGAAATCAATTCACAGACACAGGGATGACCCACCACGTGAGGATACGGGGAGAAGGTGACTGTCCATCGACACACCCAGGAGAGAGGCCTCAGGAGAAACCAACCCTGCCGACACTTTGATCTTGAACTTGCAGCCTCTAGGACTGTGAGACAGTAATCTCTGTTGTTGAGGCCACCTGGCCTATGTTACTTTGAGAGCCCTAGGTGAGCAAATACACTGGGTTTTGGGGGTAGCAAGACACCAAAATCAGGGTGCCTGGCTGGCTTAGTAGTTTGCAACTCTTGATCTCAGAGTCGTGAATTCAAGCCCCACGTTAGGCATAAAGCTCAGTTAAAAGAAAAGAAAAGAAAGGTACTTAAAGAAATTTTCCTAAAGGGTCTTCCTAGCCTGCGTTCTGTCCCCAAATCCTGCCTAAATCCCCTGGGTTGGCCAGGCTGAGCAGCTTGTGTAGGGGTAACTTCAAAGCAGGCTGGCAGGTTGCCATGCAGCAGACAGGGAGCCGCACCTTCCAGCCCCAGGGCCCTCCTCGGCCAAGTGAAGGGATGCAAGTCTCTCCGCAGCTCCTTGGGGTTAAAAATTCTCTGATTTACCGATAAGTTTCCTTTATGAGATCCAAGCCCATTAGGAAGGGTGCAGTTGCTGTTGGCATGGCAACCACAAGCCATCTTTGGTTCTTTCCAAATTAAAAAATTCCCAGCTTCAGGGCTGAGGAGAGCAAGATGTAAAAGAGGAGATGAAATTAAGTTACTGATGGAAGACGTTGCCATGGCATCGTGCTGTCCTTGGAGCCTGCCAGCTGCCACTGTGATTTCTCCATTCTTCGTGCAGAGGAAGGAGTCCAAGAGACGATGAAGAGCAGCCTCCCACAGTGAGGGAGAAAAATAAAGTATATGTTATGATTAGAAATAGCAACTAATGATGGGAATTTATATTTTAAGAGTAACTGTCCATCCATCCAACATATGTTGGATGTAAACAGATCACCTGGGCATTTGTTCAAATGTGTTTTGCTGAAATGCAGCATGTCCGAGATGGGTCCTGAGACTTTGTATTCTAATTTTTACTTGTGGTAGCGTATATAGGTAACACAAAATTTACTCTCTTAAACCAGAAATCCTGGGGCACCTGGGTGGCTCGGTCCGTTAAGCATCTGGCTTCAGCTCAGGTCATAATCTTGGGGTCCTGGGATTGAGCCCTGCATTGGGGATCCCTGCTCCACCGGAAGGCTGCTTCTCCCTCTCCCACTCCCCCTGCTTATGCTCTCTCACTGTGTCTCTCTCTGTCAAATACATACATAAAATCTTAAAAAATAAATAAACCAGAGATTTTGCATTTCTAACAGGCTCCCAGTGATGGTGATACAGTGGGTCTGTGACCCACGTTTTGCACATTAGCCTTGTTAGAGCCTTTCTTTGTACCAGAACCTAAAGTAGGTGACAGGCGTACCAAAATGAGCAAGACACACAGTGTGCTTTTCCAGGAACTTCCTGGCAAGTGGACAAGAGAAGGGGCAATGTCATTTCAGAGGAGCAGACCGAAAACTGATTCACAAGTGGGCTGGGATTTACATGCTGGAAGATCAAAGCTTGAGGGTGGAGAAAGTGACATGAAGAGTCTGGTAACTGCTGTATTGACTTGCAAGTTTGCTAGACCATTCCCTAAAGAAGGGCATGGAGGCTATTTGTCTTCTTTTTGGGATTTCAAATAGTGCTGGTACATACACCTTTGCCTACGTGGCTGTTCTCTCTTGGATTATAGTCTAGGGAACAAAAAATTCCTCCCCCCAAATCCCAGTAATGAGATTACTGCTCATCACATTTGCCAGATTTCAGTGTATTCATTTACAGCACTATTAGCAATGCCAAAGGACACATGTTTCCTTACAACTTCACAACATTTGGCTTTTATAATTTTGCTTTTGCTAAAAACAGATGCACAAACAAACAAAACAAAAAACTCAGAAAGCCTATCAGGTATGCACAAACTGGCACTTCATCTTTTTTTTTTTTTTAAGATTTTTAGGGTGCCTGGGTGGCTCAGTTGTTAGGCATCTGCCTTCGGCTCAGGTCATGTTCCCAGGTTCCTGGGATTGAGCCCCACATCAGGCTCCCTGCTCAGTGGGAAGCCTGCTTCTCCCTCTCACACCCCTCCACCCCGCCTGTGTTCCCTGTTTCTCCCAAATCTTAAAAAAATAAGATTTTTATTTCAGGCACCTGGGAGGCTCAGTTGGTTAAGCGTCTGCCTTTGGCTCAGGACATGATCCCAGAGTCCTGGGATCAAGCCCCACATAGGATTTCTTGCTTCTTCCTCTAACTCTGTCCCTGCCCCCTGCTTGTTCTTGCTCTTTCTCTCTGTCAAATAAATAAATGAAATCTTAAAAAAAAAAGATTTTTATTTATTTGAGAGAGAGACAGCAGGAGTAGGGGGTGGGGAGGGGCAGAGGGAGAGGGAGAAGCAGACTCCCCACTGAGTAGAGAGCCAGTCCGAGGCTCAATACCAGGACCCTGGGACCATTACCTGAGCCAAAGGCAGACGATACCCAACTGACGGAAATACCCAGGTGCTCCACACTTCATCTTTAATTTGCATCTTTCTTCTTTCTAATGGCACTGGATGTTTTTCTTCATGTAAGCAGATAATATTCTTTGATTGATTAATGGTTGGGAATGAGGCTGAGTTTTTGTATTTTTAGGACTTTTTTATAGTTTGGAAAATAGATTTCATTACCAGTCACCCACAGCAGATGTGCACCAGCTCCTGTGGTTACCACCCCATTGTCCACATTGGCCTGCGGTAAAATCAGACACAGAGCTAAGAAACTATTTCTTAATAGTTTTCTCCAACCCCACCTGCTGAGGAAACACCCTTGTAGATGCACTTGTTCGAAAGGCACTGGAGAGCAAGCACAAAGATAGGAAAGACCTTCAGGTTTAGCTTTAACACATAGGGAACTTGGAATCATTCCTTCCCTTAAAAACAAGAAAAAAAGCTGCAAAAATCTGAAAATCAAGGACCTCTTCTTAGACCCAGCAGAGAACTGAGGTCAGGAGGCAACACTCCCTCCCTCAAACTGTAGACACAGGGAAAGACAGAGTATCCCAACTCACCGGTAGCAGGAGCTGGCGGGGCAAGGAACTCGTAGGAACATCTACACGACCTCTTAAATGGTAATGTTCATGAAATGCCAGAGGCTGGGCGAGGACTAGCTTGAGAATTATAAATTCACCCTCAGTGAACCAGTCTAAGGGGGGGGGGGCACACTCTTCCGTGTTTTACGTCCAAGGAGCCCCTGCAGGTCGTCACAGTGAAGCCTGGCACAAAATTCCTTTGTGTTTGACGGAAGGGAGAGGGGACATGTGATCATTTGAAATACACCCAGATGGTTTATTCTACACACACACACACAGACACACACAGACACACACAGACACACACACAGACACACACACAGACACAAAGGCCAGCCAGCAACAGAGACAGCTTCCCCACAGCCTCATCCAACATGGCGACTCCAGCCCCTTGTAGCCTTTGGCTTACCCAAGGAGGCAAAAAAGCCCCGAGAAGCAGCACTTTTGAGAATCACAGGCTGGGCCACGAGCCCACCAGAGACAGACCTAATCATCTGATCCTGGGACAATTCCCCTCCCTCTGTGCCTTCCTGCCCCAACAGCAGGGCCACTGTTTCTTAGAGAATTGCAGCCGTAAAAGCTACAAGACTGATTCTTCCCGAATCTGTGTGTCATCCCTGCACAGGGGTCATGCTAATCTGTGTCATTCCAATCTTTTTTTTTTTTTTAAAGATTTTATTTATTTATTTATTTATTTATTTAGAGTGAAAACATGTGGAGGGGACAGAGGCAGAGGAAGAGAATTTTGAGCAGATTCCCCACTGAGTGCAGAGCCCAATGAGGGGCTCGACCTCACACCCCTGAGATCATGACCTGAGCTGAAATGAAGAGTTGGACGCTTAACCGACTGAGCCACCCAGGTGTCCCTGTGTCATTCCAATCTTAACACATGTGTTGCCCAAATGAGCAAGGCTGACTCCACTGAAGAAGGAGTCTCTAGAGACACCCAAGGACAACAAAGGAAACATAAACAAGGACACAAGAGGAAACCTCAGCCTCTGAGCCTAACTCCTAGCCAGAAAGACATAAACGTCTCATTAAAGTGCTATCACAGTTCTATCACTCAACATCTATCTGACATTCAACCAAAAAATTACAAGCATTCTAAAGAAAAGATACCGTCTGAATCAAGGCAAGCCTCAAAACCAGGCTTAGCTATGGCAGAGAGGTTGGCATTATCGGGCCGGAATTTAAAGATTTTATTATTTTATTATTGTCTTAGAAGATTTTATTTATTTATTTGACAGAGAGTGAGAGAGCAAGAACACATAAGCAGGGAGAGCAGCAGAGGGAGAGGGAGAAGCAAGCTCCCTGCTGAGCAGGGAGCTCGACATGGGGCTCAATTCCAGGACCCTGGGATCATTTCAGCTGAGCCGAAAGCAGTTGCTTATTTGACTGAGTCACCCAGGTGCCCCAAGATTTTATTTTATGAGTCATCTCTACACCCAACATGGGACTTGAATTCACAACGCCGAGATTAAGAGTCGCCTCCTCTTCCTACCGAGCCAGCAGCGTGCCCCTTGTATGGGGAATTTAACACAACTATGGTTAATATGCTAAGGGCTCTAATGGAAAAAGTGGGCAATGTGCAAGAATAGATGAGGAATGTAAGCAGAGAGATGGAAACTAAGAAAACGTCAAAAAGAAATGCTAGACATTAAAAAAAAAATTAACAGAAATGGAGAATGGCTTTGGTGGGCACACAGGTGGGCCAGGTACAGCCGAGAAAAGAATCCGTGAACTTGAAGATGTGTCACTAGAAACAAACCTTCCAAACAAAAATGCAAAGAGAAAAAAAGTAAAAAAAGAGAAGTAACAGAATGTCCAAGAGCTGCAGGACAATTATCAAAGATGTCACATATACAGAATGGGAATTCTGGAAGAAGATAGGAACAGAAGAAACATTTAAAGGGATAATGGCTGGCACTCACTGCCCACATCGTGTGGGGCAGTGGTGACAGATGGGTGGCTCTGAGGCCCGGGCACCCACCGCAGCCGCTCTGGGCCCGATGAGCACTCTGTTGCTCTTGGGGATGGAGGCTGGATAACCAGCACCCCTCACAGGCTGTGCTGTGGGGGAGGGCACCATGCCTCATCAGTGCCTCCAGGTACCAGGCACTCTGGACTTTGTGGCTGAACCAGTGTGAGCCCCAGATATGTCCCCAAGCTCTGGTGGCATGGCTGGTGTGCTCACGATTTGCCTTGTTCTGAAAAGCGTCCACCAACAGCATCCAGGAGTGCGCGGCTGAACGGAATAGGGCCCCGTGCCCCAAAACCCATTGGGCATCCTGGGCCCCTTCTCTGCACAAGAGTCCACAGTATGGATGCATCACAGAAACAAGACACAGGAAAGGACAGATAGGTCTACAGAGGCCGCAGGTGAGAGCCCGGGTCTCCTCCGCCAGAGCTCAGCACAGCCGTCCAGCCAGGCACCACCAGCCGCTAAGTGACGGTGAGCACGTGTCCTCGGCACAGAAAGGAGTTCTCCAAAAGCGAGAGAAGCTGTTTACAAAGTGGAATTTGTAAACTCATTTTTATAATAATAAATAATTATTATTATTTAAGAAAATAAATAATTGCTGGGAGGGGTGCCTCGCTGGCTCAGTTGGTGGAGCCTGTGACTCTTGATCTGGGGGGTTGTGAATTTGAGCCCCACATTGTGTGTAGAGAATTCTTAAAAACAAAATCTTAAGGGGGGCCTGGGTGGCTCAGCCGTTAACTGTCTGCCTTCGGCTCAGGTCATGATCCCAGGGTCCTGGGATCGAGCCCCCCATGGAGCCCTGCCTCCATCAAGCCCCCCATCGAGCCCCCCATCTAGCCCCTGCATCGGGCTCCCTGCTCAGCAGGAGGCCTGCTTCTCCCTCTCCCGCTCCCCTTGCTTGTGTTCCCTCTCTTGCTGTTTGCTGTGTCTCTCTGTCAAATACATAAATAAAATCTTTAAAATAAAATAAAATAAAATAAAATAAAATAAAATAAAATAAAATAAAATAAAATAAAATAAAATCTTTAAAAAAAATAAGTGCTGAGAAAAATGGTGTGGGGCCCTGGCTTTCCAGAAGATAGTGTGAGTGCCTCGGTGTGTCTCTATCATGGAAAACAATAACAATAACAAAAACAAAACACTCACACACACACACACACACACACACCCTCAAAATAACAACAAAAAATGGAGAATATTCCAGAATTAATGACAGAAACCAAATCACAAATTCAGGAATCTTAGACAACCCTCAGCAGGGTAAATAGAAAAAACACTCCATCTAGGCATGTGATATTCAAACCGCAGGAAACCAAAGACAAAGGGACAATTTTGAAAGAAGCCAGAAGAAAAGAAAAACAAAAACCAAAAACCCCAGTTCACCTAGAGAGAAAAAAGGGCGAAAATCACCTCAGATTTCTTGTCTGAAACCATGCAAGCAAGGAGTGAGAGGGAGTAGAATATTTAAAAAGGTGCAGCAACTGTGTGGTTCAGTCAGTTAAGTGTCTATTTCGGCTCAGGTCACGATCTCAGGGCCGTGAGATCAAGCCCTGTGTTAGGCTCTGTGCTGGGCGTGGAGCCTGTTTAAGATTCTCTCTCTCCCCCTGGGCTCCTCACCCTGCTTTCTCTCCTAAAAAAAAAAAAAAAAAATCATTATGTACATTTAAATTCTGACCTATATAATTTTCCTTTTCTCTGAAGAACTTTTAAAGTTTCTGGCAAAGCAGCTCTTATGACTACATTTGCTCTACCAGCAACAAAATTTTTGCAGTTTTTTTTTTTTTTTTAAGATTTTATTTATTTATTTGACAGAGAGAGATCACATGTAGGCAGAGAGGCAGGCAGAGAGAGGGGGAAGCAGGCTCCCTGATGAGCAGAGAGCCCGATGCGGGGCTCGATCCCAGGACCTGAGATCATGACCTGAGCCGAAGGCAGAGGCTTTAACCCACTGAGCCACCCAGGTGCCCCTTTTTTCCAGCTTTAAAAAAAACCACTTTTATTTATTTATTATTATTTGAAAATATTTTATTTATTCATTTGAGAGAGACAGCAGGAGCTGTCTGGTAGAGCATGTGACTCTTGATCTGGGGGGTTGTAAATTTGAGCCCCACATTGTATGTAGAGAATACTTAAGAGACACAGCGAACAGCAAGAGAGGGAACATAAGCAGGGACAGAGAAAGAGGGAAAAGCAGACACCTTGCTGAGCAGGGAGCCTGATGTGGGGATCAATCCCAGGACCCTGCGATCATGACCTGAGACAAAGGCAGATACTTAACTGAGTCACTCAGGCGCCCCAATTTTTTTTTTTAAGATTTTATATATTTATTTGACACAGAGAGAGGGACAGTGAGAGAGGGAACACAAGCAGGAGGAGTGGGTAAGGGAGAAGCAGGCTTCCTGCCATGCAGGGAGCTGGATGCGAAGCTCAATCCCAGGACCCTGGGATCATGACCGGAGCTGAAGGCAAACACCCAACAACTAGTCACCCAGGTGCCCCTAAAATTTTATTTTTAAGTAAACTCTACGCCCAATGTGGGGCTCAAACTCATGACCCCACATGTGATCAAGCGTCCCACACTCTTATCAACTGAGCCAGCCAGGGGCCCTGAATTCTTTCAGCTTTTGCCTAAGGAAGTATTTCTCCATTTTTGAAGGATACTTTCACTGGATACAAAATTCTACGTTGGCCGTTTTTTACTCTTTCAATACAATGTCTAACAGGAGTGGTGCAAGAGGACACCCTTGCCTTTTCCTGACCTTGGGGAAAACGTATAGCTTCTCATCGTTAATAATGTTACCTCTAGGTTTTGTTGTTGTTGGTCACTTAACTGAAGTATAGTTGACACATACCTACAGGTTTTTTGTAGATATTCTTTGTCAAATTGGGAAAGGTCCCCTTTATTCCTACTTTGCTGAGATTTTATAAGGAAAGGTGTTGGATTTTGTCATATGCCTCTTCTGCATCTATTGATATGATCATGTGATTTTTCTTCTTAGGTTGTTGATACGATGGATTACATTGACTTCCTAATTTTGTTGTTTTTCTTTTTAATTTTTTTAAGATTATTTATTTATTTATTTATTTGATATATAGAGAGAGATCACAAAGAGGCAGAGAGGCAGGCAGAGAGAGAGAGGGAGAAGCAGGCTCCCTGCTGAGCAGAGAGCCCGATGCGGGGCTCGATCCCAGGACCCTGAGATCATGACCCGAGCCAAAGGCAGAGGCTTTAACCCACTGAGCCACCCAGGCGCCCCGACTTCCTAATTTTGAACCAGTCTTGCACGCCTGAAATAAATCCTACCTGGTCATGGAGTGTAATTTTTTTTTTCTCAAGATTTTAAGTAATCTCTACAGTCAATGTGGGATTCGAACTTACAGCCCTGAGATCAAGAACCGCATGCTCCACCAACCAAGCTACCCACCAACAGGCTCCCCTATAATTCTTCTTATATGTTGTTGGATTTTTTTTCTTTTTCTTTTTTTTTATTTGACCTTCTAATATTTTGTTGAACATTTCTGCACTTACGGTCATGAGAGATAGTTTTTTTTTTCTTGCAACATCTTTGTCTGATTTTGGTACATTAGGGTAATGCTGGCCTCATAGAGTCAGGTGTGTTCTCTCTGAAGAGACTAGACAAATCATATCATTTCTTCCTTTAAATGTTTGTGTCTGGTGCAATCATGCACCAAAAGGGTAGGTATTACCTGAATGAGGTAAAAACTTACATCCACAGAAAAATGTGCAGATGAAGGTTTATAGCGGCTTTATACGTAATTGCCCCAAATGGGAAACAACCAAGATGCCTACTTCATAAGTGCATGAGTAAACAGTGATACGTCCATACAATGTAGCATTATTCCAAGATGAAAAGAAATGTGCTACCATAAACACAGAGGAGAGGGGTGGTTATCAAAGGCTGGGGGGCGGGAGAAAGGGGAGATGCTGGTCAAAGGGTCCAAGCCTTCACTTACAAGATGACTTCTGGGGATGTCATGCCCAGCACGGTGACTGTAGTTAATGATACTGTGTTGTATACATTGAAATTTGCTAAGAGTGGGTCTTAAGTGTTCCCATCACAGTCTCACACACACACACACACGCACACGCACACGCACACGCACAGTAACTGTGATGTGATGGATGTGTTAACTGGGTAGTGGTGATCATTCCAGAAAGTACATGTATTTTGAATTATCATGTTGTACACCTTAAACATATATGATTTTATTTGTCAATTGTATCTCAGTAAAGTCGGAGGAAAAATGAACTATCAAGTCATAAACTGACATGAAGCGGCCTTAAACACAACATTGCTACAGGAAAGAGGCCAATCTGAAAAGGCTACATTCTTTATATTTCCAATTACATGACATTCTGGAAAAGGCCAAAGTATAGGGACAAAAGAGCAAAAGGGTCTGTGGTTGCCCGTGGGGAGGGGAGGGTTGGTAGCTCTGCGGGCTAGCTACTCAGTTATTCTGTCCATCTTAAACTACTAAAAACAATAAAGTCTACTAAAAAAAAAAATAATGATATGAGCCAAGAGGGACTGAGTGGCCTGAATTGGTGGAGAGGAGCTTTCGGGAGACGCGGGGGTGGGGGTGGGGTCCAGGAAGTGACTAAGCTGGTTTGAGAACCACCCGTGAGAGATAGGGTGTCCCATGATCCGAGAGGATTCTGGCAGGGTAAGTTAACTGCGTTCCGGATTTAATGCATGTATTAGAGTCCTGGGGAGCAAAAATGTAGTCATAAACACATAGTTCAAGGTCTACTTTATGCACAGAGTAAACATAAGAAACCAGAGATGGGAAGAAGTTGATTTTGGGGGGACAGAATGTTCTGGAATTCTCAGCACCTGTCTGCAGCCTCCCCAGTCACAGATATGGCATCTTCCACGCCATGTTCTCTAATTGTAATAATTGCCCTTCTCCAACTGCCAGACTAACACAAAGTATTAAACCTCTTGGTACCTGTCAACTGCGTTTTAGAAATTCCCGTGTGTCAGGAGTGCTACCTAAATCTGGGGGGCAGTGGGACCAGCAGCCCAAGTGGCAGGGTGCTGTGGGGGTCCTGTGTTCTCCCATCCCAGGTGCGGCATGCTACCTCGGGGACGGCATGTTCTTATATCAAGACGGGACAGACTCGTCTGCAGCACGTGGGAAACGTGCACAACACGGGGTGCAAGGGGGTGCCCGGGCCGGCTTGGGGGGCTCCCTGCAGCCCCAGGTCAGTGCAGCTGCACTCCACTTGCGGGAGGGAGTCGGCCACCAAACAGCATGTCCAGCGTCTGCTGGGCAGGCCAGTCTCGTGGCTTCTCCTAAGAAAGGAGAAGGTCTGACTTGTTCTTACAGACGGAACTGAATCTTTAAGTGGACATAATTCAACCGGGGCTGGCCCCGCCCCTCCCGCCCGGCATCCTGGGTGAGGGTCCTGGGAGCGGCCGCAGAATGAATGCACAGGCCCCCACTGCCTTCATGTGAGAGAAAACAGAACAGGACAGGAGCTGAAGCATCCTGTTTCCTCATCTTCTATGACATCATCTGCCTTCTCCATCCTTTCACTAAATACTTGGTCTCGTCGGCACATCACTGGCAGTAGTTACTGGTCTTTTCAGAGGATGAACTGACAGCCTGGGCCGTCCTGGGACTTGTCCTGGTCCTGAGCTCCCCGCTGGGTACCATCCCGGCCTTCTGGGGGACCGAATCGCACACACTGTCCCCATGGTCCCAGCCGGTCCTAACATGCCTGCATTTCCTCCTCACACACACTCGGGGCCGATGCAGCTGCCTTTGCACGCTTTGCGGTCTAGCAGTGACGGTGCCTCTCGTTCCTGTGCTCCTTTAAGCACTTACTACGTTTGTAGTTTTTACTTTATACAAACTATTCATTTAAGGCCTGTCTTCCCTGCCACGATGGGCGCCACTAGGGCAGCGCTGCGGGCTTTGCTGCCCGCTGCCTTACAAGCTCATCTTCCTTACCCACCGCCCCACCCAACCTCATCTGTACTTCTCCACTGGTCTTCATTCCCCTGCACTTTCAAACCAGGGGGACCGTCCCATACCTACCCGCGGGGCCCTCCCGAGCTGCTGGCCCACTGGGCAAGTGCTAACGGTCACGCGGGGCCCTGTTCTACCTCTTCAATGATGCCCTTTTGGAGCACTTGCTCTGCTCTCCAGTGCCTCTGACCGTTTTCTGGCTCCTCTCGGGTGGAAGCACCATGCTACCCCCGGGATGGAGATCGGGAGGCGCTGGGCTGCCCCACCCGTGCTTATTCATAGCAGGTGGATTTTACGATTTCATACAAAGGCTTAAAATATTTGAAAATCACTGCTGTGTGGGACACGTGCATACAGCAAAGACTTTCAAAAGCAATTTAAAACGCAGTTCCTTACAAGAAGCCACCCTGGCTCCTTGGCGCAGCTCCCGGCTCCCCATCACAGAAAGCCCCCATCTTCTTAGCCTCTCGAGTCCGCCGGCTCCCCACGAACAGGAACACTTTAGAGCGGAAGTCAACTTCGGGAAGGAAGTAAAGGCACTCTCTAGGGCTTAGAAGGGGAAAGAAAAGGGGGACCCGGGTTTCTGGGAGTGGTCTCTCCAGGGTGGCTTCTGCCAGCGTGGTGACCCTTCGCGAGTAGACGGCCAAGCTCACGTGCCCACACTGCCGGTCTGCCGCAGACGGCCTGCCAGTGCCTGGGCCCGGAAGCTTTGGCCCTGGCGTCCCACGTGCTCCAGGTCACTGCACATCCCCTCGCCCTCCTCGGCCCTCCTCCCACCACAGATGTGCCCTTCCAGTCCTCCCACCACTCCCACAGCTGACAAGAGGCTTTGCTACCGTTTGGTCTTACTAAGTGAGGGGCGATGGCTTCCTGGCTCCTCTGACCAAGAAATTAAAAGGGAAAAGCATCTCTACACCCAAGAGGTGAGAGGACTCGCGCTCCATCCCCTCCCGTCTCCCCCCGGCCTCGCTGGGCCAACCCTGGCACTGCAGCTAAGGACACCTGGGCGGGAAGAACATCCAAGCCCCGCAGAGCAGCACTGCACGGGAGTTACGGGCGTCACCTCGGCCAGGATCCCCAGGGACAGGCATTCCTTTTATTTCCACTTCTCTTGCTGCCTCCTCCTTATTCTCAACAGAGAACCCGTTTCCCACTTGGGCTAAAAAACAGCTATCATGGGACACAACCTCGTTCCCTCTCCTCTTTACCTTTTCTTCAAAATACCTTTGCCTTTAGCTTCCCTTGGTGGCAGACTCAAGAGAAAGGGCCCCGGTGCCACGTCCACCGTGACCCTCCCCTTCCCTGGCCCCCAGCCCTGCGAGGCCCAGGAACACTGTCCCCTTTCTGGGTCTCCCTCCTCAGACTCAGATGTGGTTAAGCCCACCACCCACAAAAACCTTCCCTTCACTGCTCCCCTGTGGAGACCCCCAGTTCCTGTCCTTCCGCCACACTTGGGGCTTCAGGGAGCTCCGCACCTGCCTCCACCTGCTCTGTAATCCCATGACCTGGGCTTGGCTTCTGCTCTTCCCAGAGAAGAGCTCTGTGGCCACTGTCAGCTCTGAACGTTCTGGTTCTGATTAAATACAGAGAACCAACCAAGATCTGAGTCTATACTGCCAATTGGAATGACTGCACCAATGCCAAGGCAAGGACCTCATAATTCGTGTGGAAAAAATAGATTATTAATTCCTTGTGCTGAATAAGGAAGATGATCGTTCTAATTGATTTCCATAGGATTTGGACAATAACAGTGTGTTGATCTCTCAAAGGGAAAGTGAATGCGATAATCCCACGAGCGTACCCGTCAATTTAGGTGAGATCAGCTCATTTCCTCGAAGAAAGTTTCAGACAGGTCCTCCCTGCTCAGATTAATAGAAAGCAGGTAGTTCAACTAACAGATGTCTTAGTGCTACCTTACAACAAACAAATAAATCAAAGCAAATACAAATATAAACATTTTGGAAGATCCACTATTTACTCTTTCTTTTAAGGTACTGGGCTAGAAACTTAAAATGTGTTTGTATCTTTATGCCATACGAAGTTCCATGTTCCAGCCGAAGGTCTGGGTGTACAGGCTAAAGCACAATGGCTGGTCCAAAGCCAGCTGCAGTTATCAGCAGAGGGTAGGTTTTGAACCCAAATTTATGGGCCCAACGCTTGTGCTTTCTACACCACCAAACCAGAACATTTCCCAATATTTCTGTCCTATAAGTAAGTCACTGCATGATGCCCAATATTGAGAAAAATCAAAATGTCCAAGAGTCCCAATACACTCGTGACATCTAGGACTGAAAAAAGAGGCTGCCAAGGACACCTGCCTTGGCAGCAGAGGCGCTGAAGTTCAGGCAGATGAGAAGAGACGCACATGGGCACCATGTCAGAATTCCCGGCACTGCCTTCTTCCCCCCTCTATAGTCAAGCGTCTGAAGAACAATCTGGAAAACCTGATGGAGCACTAAAATCCCACTGGCCTCCAGAGCACCAGCTTATGGTTCTATCACTGATTACTATAAGCAAAGTCAAATTACAAACACACTTATTTGAGAAGCACTGTAATAAAGGACTAGATGACTTCCTATGTTCACATATGAAATTCCAATTAAGCTAGACATGCGCAGTACTATGTTATTTTGGTAACACAGGGACACAATTTAATGATTCTAATTTTTTTCGTAGTTTTTTTTTTTTTTACAAGTCAGGTGCCATAAACATTCAAATAATCCATCTTTTAAAAAGTACGTTTACAACATCAAAAGAATTAAGATGAAATATAAACCTTTCTACTTACAATTTTTATACAGATTAACCAAATCACAAATACCACAAATAAATGTTAGGTTGTAACAATATAATGAATAAACATTCAGATTCTTAATAAAATCTTCCTTTAACATTTGTTTTTAACTTACCATTATACTAAATAATCTATGCAGAGTTTTGGGGTACAATACCAAGAAGGCACCAACAGTACAAAGCAGATACAAAGCAGTTTCAGAACTTTCGAGTGCTCTACACGGATGAACAGCACAAAAAAGGCAACGAGCTTTAGGTAAACCTGATGCAACCCTAGAGAATTCCCTCTGGATTCCCAGTCGCTTCCGATCCATGATGCCGAACTGGATTCCAGTGAGAGAGACCACATATCTACGGTTACATGCTTCTCATCTGCACTATAATGAGTATATTCCAAACACCAGCACGACAATTTTAAAGCACAAATGCTTTAAAAATGTATAAGCAAAAGGATTGCTCAGATTTGCAAAACCACTACATTTACAAAAATATTTCCCTTCAACTTGGGATTGCTCCAAAACATTGATTTACAAATATAAAAGTATTATGGAAGGACTCAAAGCGTGTGTGCATATGTGTGTATTAACATACTGTTACCACACTATATAAAAGTTACCAATTTAAAAACCGTATTAACATATCAGCAAATAAAGGGCAAACAGTCTCCTCCAAATGGTTGGAACGTTACGTGGCATGTGGTGCGGCAGCATACGTGTGTGACTCCTCACTTAGACACAAGCAGTGCTGAGCCCCGTGTGGCTCCCCAAGCCGACAGACCGTGCGCACCCACCGCCTATGCCCCCAGCAGCAGGACAGAACGGCCCCGGCACGCACCGTGTATTGCGCACACACATAACGGTATTCTACCCATGCGTCACAATGGTCTGCGCGTCCCCATCAGCCTTGAGGACTGGTGTCAGCACAGAGTCGTCATGAATTCTCTCCAATCCATTCCACTGGCGTGGTCAGGTATTTTGTCTCCTACTAAATGAAAAGACTGGAATGTTTCAACAGGAATTTTTGGCTCACTTTTTAGACACCAAAAAGGCCATTAGTCTGAAAGCTCATCTGAGCATACCAAGAATGGAGGCATTCAGTGTCGCCAATAAGGAATTTGGATGACCTAAGCGGTACATTTTTAGAGATGTAAGAAGATCCAAATGACAAGCCTATCACATGTGATTGCAAGAACTTTTCACAGGTACCTTGATTATGACAATTCTCTGACCTGTTAGACCGAGTTTGGCATGATGAATAAAAAGCACACGATTTACGGCTACAGCGATTCTAGAACACAGTTAGTGGTTTCATGCCAATCTGACTCCACAGTACCAGCGAGGGGAATGGGACGGCCTCCAGTCCTCAGGTATTAGTAACCAAGGCTATGGCTTTCTATTTAGAGGACTGCAGATTAACCTCATAATACTAACATTCCATTTGAAAAGGACAAAGAAACAAGAGTAAGAAAACTGTCCATGCTTCTTTGAAAATGAAAACTGACTCACCAATGTATCAAGGAACAGTCAAAGCTCTAGCCTATCAATGCCGTGCAGACTTTTACACGGCAGCTCTGAGCACGGAGATGAAAATCATGGACTTTAGGGCAAGAATCTAGATGTGGTCCCGATCTCTGAGGCTGAGTCAGCTGTCCTTTGTTGACGGTGAGGTGTGAACATCAGCACCCTGGCCGGTCGGCGGGGGCCAAGTGACACTGGGCAGTCCCTCCCAGCAACCGGCCGTGCCCAGCAGCATTTCTGGTGCACACAGGCAGGCCCTCCAAACTGAGATGACTGGGCGTCTCCATCGGAGCCTGACATATTATTTTAGACCTATGATTTGAGTAAAGGAACTTGTCAGAGAATTGATTCTCTGCTGTGCAAAGGGAAATGAGGGCCCTATAGAAATGCCTTCTAAATCATCTTATGTAAACCAGTGTTGGGGCAGTTCCGCGGGTGGGAAGGGGAGGCCCGCAAGCATTTCTGCTCCAAGCACAGACTGAAGCTGACTGTCCATTTGGACACGCTGATCCAGAGGAAATTGACACTGAACCTTACCATGAATATGAAGATTGAAGATGTACATTTATTTTCATGAATTACAAGTGCATTTCTGTTCATATTAGCAGGCAGTCTTTATATAACCCATTCTCCACTGCTGTCAAAAATCAAACAGGAAAAAAAGGACAGCTGAGAAATGAAAAGCTAAAAATAGAATTAGTTTTTCCTAAGTGATCTGCTGGATAGCATTTCTGTGGAACACAAACTCAGAGGTAACAATAAATTTTTCGTTTCAATCATAGGCATGTGGCACTTGGACAGTCATCTCTGCACAGAAAGCTGTAACAGTCATGCGAGGGTACAGTAATTATTGAACAAGGCAAATTTCTCACCACAGAGAGCAGTGGGGGAGTCAAGAGGAGGCACCGCACTGGGACAGAACACCAAGGCAACGCCACAGTGTGCAGTGGCGGGAACGAATACTTAGAGAGATCAGGATAACATGGGCTAGAGCTCCAAACGTGACTTAGTGCTAGCTCTTTCTCGTGGTCTTAGCTCAGCAGTATCAGAAACATTTGAGAGTACTTGACGACAGAGCAGTGCTTCACGTCATGAGCTCACGAAGGCTTTATTACAAATTGTTATATCGTAGGTTGAAAAATGAACTTGAGATGCTGACATGCTGTAGGAGGAAAAAGAATTGTACACTTTCTCATTTAAAGACACAGGGCTCCTCTCTGCTAAATCCTGAGGCATTGGACGTGGCTCCACCGTATGTGGCACGCCGTGCGAAGGAGCTCGGGGGTCCGCGTACACCCACGTGTGCAGCTCTGCCCTGTGACATCCGGCTGGCCTGCTGGCTGCTTCTCCACACACTGTCCTTAGCGCCCTGCTGCGACCTGTGTCCGCCTCTCACTAAATCCCGGGTGCAGCTGCCACTTTAAATCTTTCTGTGTAAGCCTTGCAAGCAGTACTGCAGGTAACACATCTGGGCAAGTGTTATACCTCTATGAATGGTATAAGAAACCACAGTAAATCTACAGAGTGAAGTTGCTGGGTGTAGTACTTCTTTCTTTTATTTAGAAAAATGACTGAGTTTTCTAAAAGCTGGGCAAACAGCACAAACCTTAAATATGCTAGTGACTAACATGATATGAAAAAAGACACGGGCAAGTGCCCCCAAAGGTTCCCGAGATGGGAGCACCGGCTGCAGGCTGCAAAGACATCCCAGGTGTTTCCACACGCTCCTGCTCCGGGGAAACGCTGATGGTGAAGAGGCGAAGTGCAAATAAGGGGCTGTCACTGACTTAAAGTGCCCTAGGTAGTAGCCTTCCCTATCGTAAAGTGAGATGCCAGTGACGAGAGCCAATGTGGAAAGAACTATCTCTGGTGTGACTGTGGGTCAGCAGGGCGGCACGTAGGGAGGATTCAGGAGAGGGAGGAACCACTGCATCTTTCAAACCAGAAAGCGATTAGTGACTAAAGCAACGGTAAGCAGTAGGTGCACTGAAAGTACATACTGCCACAGGTCACCAGTGGGTGACGCACACAGGGAGGCCAGGAACAGTTCTCTGGACTGAAGGAATTCTTTGAAAGCATAAAAGCCACAACTACCAGAAACCGCCCCTCCGAACGGCTCAAAGGAGTCAAGGTGGATAAGCCGAGATGGGCTGGAGACAGGACCAGGGTCAAGAACTGGGAAGAACAACACCGATGTCTGAGCACGTCCAGTCCTCTGAGCCCTTGTCCTATTGAAAAACAAACAAACAAGCCTATGAGTTAAGAATGACCCATGTTAAAACAACATTAGCAGCAATATTAGGAAAACAGAGAAGTGAAAAGAACCTACCAACATTATGAAAACTGGAAAAGTGGGGGGCGGGGAGGGGAGGTCATTTCACCTGGAACCACTAGGGCCCATGCATCACAGGGCAGCTCTAGAGTGGGCTCTGCCTCCAGTCTGCAGGCGCCCCTCCTTGGGCACCTCAGAGGAGGTTTCTGTGAGACAGGGAACATATGCACACATGCATGCTTGCAGCTCGGGAGGCTTCAGTGTGCCTCAGGTGCCTCTTATTAACTACAATACCCACCACTCCAGTGGTCAAAACCAGGATCTGAAGGTCTTTGTAAAGAATACACATTTGGGGGCACTTGGGTGGCTCAGTCATCAAGCGTCTGCCTTTGGCTCAGGTCATGATCCCGGGGTCCTGGGATCGAGCCCCGAACTGGGCTCCCTGCTCAGCGTCTGGAAGCCTGCTTCTCCCTCTCCCACTCCCCCTGCTTGTGTTCCCTCTCTCTCTCTGTCTCTGGGCATATACACATAAAAATCTTAAAAAAACAAAAACAAAAACACATTCGGGGGGTACTTGGGTGGCTCAGTCAGTTAAGCATCCGACTTAGGCTCAGGTCATGATCTTGGGATTCTGGGATTGAGCCCATGTCAGGTTCCCTGCTCAGCAGAGAGTGTGCTTATCCCTGTCCCTCAGCCCCTCCCTCTGCTTGTACTCTCTTGCTCGTGCTCTCTCACAAATACATAAAACCTTGGGGAAACACACACACACACAATTTGGGGAGCCTGCATGGCTCAGTTGCTTAAGTGTCCAACTCTTGATTTTGGCTCAGGTCATGATCTCAGGGTTATGAGATCAAGCCCCTCATTGGGCTCTATGCTGGGCACGGAGCCTGCTTAAGACTCTTTCCTTCTCCCTTGCTCCTCCCCCTCCTAAAACACACCTGCGTGCGCACACGCTCACACACACACGCAAACGCAAAAAATTTGTCTGTGACCTCCTCTTCTTCTTCTTTTAAGTGGTCTCTACACCCAATGTGGGACTCAAACTCACACCCTGAGATCAAGAGTCACATGCTCCACTGACTGAGCCAGCCAGGCACTCCTGCTGCATCCTCTTCTTACCAAGTCTCTTTCCCTCTCTGGATGTCCAGTTAGGACAGAATCAACCACACAGTGCCAAGTGTGTTGTTATGACAGTCAAGTTTCCTACAACTGCAACAAAGCAGGACAAGCAAAATGAAGTGCTGGCTGGAAGTGAGGCTGGCGGGCCTGGATTCTGGCGAGGCAGGGAGCCATGGCGTGGCTCCCAGGAGCAGGAGATGGTTCTGATCGCCTAGGTCTGAGGTGATCTGACAGCTATTGCCCCACCAGGCCTGCAGGACAGCACCCTGAATGACAGCAGGTGGCACCCTGCAGGTAGTCTTCACTCATTTACTATACGTGACAGGACCCACCTGGCTCTCCAGATGTCTGCATGTGGGCCACCTGCAAGAGGTCCACTAGGAGTGTCACACCATCAAAGTAAAAGAAGCACATGTTCCCCCCTTAATCATGGTAATATCTCTATTTTACTGGAAGAGATTATATTACAAATCAAATCTATTCTAACCCTTTACAGGCTAATAGTTCTCAAGGGTGAGCATCAGAATCCTCTGCAGAGCTTGTTAAAACACAGACTGTTGGGAGTAGGGCACAGATGGACCACACTTTTGAGAACCACTGCCTAAGGCATCCATATGTAACGAATTAAGTTCATCCCGAGGTCTATTAGTTTTGTATCACCCTACGGAGAAGTGAAACATTACCACTCCAATCAGGTTGTATTCCTGGCTCCGATGAGGAAACCTGCTTGAGATGGCTGGAGGGTAACTAAGTGCGTCAAAATGCAAACAAAATACATCTTCTCTTTGGAGAGACCCTGTTGTTGTGAAATGTCTGCTAGTGTGATCTAGCAGAATGTCACTCTGGCATTTCACAATGCACTTTCAGGCAAGATGGGAGTTCTTTTGAAGATTGCACGTGTTTACGTGCACTCAGGAGTCACGGCAGGAAGAATGGTTGTTATAACCCAACTCTGTGACAAGGAGATGGACTCAGAGATGGGAAACGACCTCCCTCTACAGGAACTGCAGCCAAGTCTACTGGCTGGGAGAAATTAATCAGTCTGAGAAAATTCACCAACAGGCCAAGGAGGAAGGAAGTCAGGCACCTACTTTCACCAGCCTCTAGCAACAAGAGGCTTGTCACGAAGTTAACCACGGACACATTTTTAGCTTTTTAGTGGACCACACATCTAAAACTGACCCACTTAAACAAAATATAACAAACACCCCCTGATCATTTCAGATCACTCAGGGCATTAGGAAAGCCTATGACCAGGCAAGGAGGGGACACCTGGGGCTTCCCCTGGAGTAGTCTTTGCCATATCCTCCCCCAAAGGGGGCCCCATGGCTGTGCTCTGAGGTCTCGTGTGGGCATGTTTTCTAGTTCTTTCCTATGCAGCTGGGAAGTCAACATCACCTTTCTTTAAAGTCCCTGTATGTTCCAGCACCTGTACTTTCCTGACTCTCCAGTTTGTAGCTTCTAATCTCACTGTTGCAGGTTGGGAACTCAGTAACACTGTGGGCACAGTATTGTGAACGAGTTCCTCAACCTTTTCCAGGGCACAGAACTACTCCAAGACAGTGTACAGAACTTACAAGAAAATGGGATTCTGGTTACAAAGACCCAGAGCTGCCTAACTTTGCCAATAGCGTACAATGTTCAGCAAAATGCTTAAACACGTGCAATCTTCAGTTTCCTCAATCATAAACGTGGGCTTCAGACGTTTCTATGAGCATCAAAATAAAATGTTTGTGAAAGAACCTGGCCCAGAATGTAATGAATGCTTCCAGCCCCACCGTCCTCCGGATTTACTTTTATATTCTAGATGACTTAATTACAAACCAATCTAGATGATGGCAATCTCCTCTGAAACACGTAAGAAAGAAGTGACATAGACTGACAGGTAGACGGAGGAACAGATGCACAGATACATGAGAAAGCGGGTTTCTATTATAAAACTCAACTTTTCAGAATAGTTGAAAATTGTAATTTAAAAAACACTGGGTAACTAGATCTACCAAGGCGATCATTTTGTGATGTCTAAAAATCAAATCATTATGCTGTACACCTGAAGCTAATATGTCAATTATGATTCAGCAACAAAAAGCTGGGGAAAAAAAGTCAGGCTATAAGCACGTATTGTGCCTTTTGCTCCCGTGGAGAAAGTGATTGTCTTTGTCACCCCTTCCCTGGCAACAAGCCCCAGTCCTGGACTCTCAGAAGTGGGGTGGACACTGGCAGCCCCCATGGCCCCAGGAGCACGCTTGCCTTTGTCTGGTTCCCCTGCCCTTTTCCTCCAGTATCGGTGCCAGTAGTCCCAAGGGTACCTTGCTCTCTTAGTGCCCTAGAATCACCTGTCCTGATGCTTCAGGAACCTGAAGACACCTGTGAGGGAGAGGCGGGCTCCTTGGTAAGTCTGGGCTTCAGCCTCCCACGCAGGCCTGACTCCCCGGCCCCACACTGCCAAGTGCCTCCCTAGACAGCGGAATGCCCCCTTCCCGGCACACTCTCTCACACTTAAAAATATGCGTGGCAGTTCTGTGTGTCTTTGTCCCCTACTAAACTGTGTGCTCCTTGAGGCCAGGTTCGGGTCTGCTCCGCCCCCCAGGGAGTCTCCGCCCCCCCCCCCCAGAGGAAGTATGCAGTATGTGTGAGCTCACTAACAAAAAGATGGAGAAAAACAGAGGCCACCAACGGACTTGAGGAAAATGAGCTGTTAAAAGGATTGTGAAGGAAGAAAAGCATCCGAAGTAGCTCAGCTCAAAATTCTAGGCCAGGGGTCAGAAAACCTGTTCTTGCAAAGGGCCAGATAAAACTTTATCTACAAAACCCTGAGGCAGCTGATCTGACCTTATGCAGACACAGGGAAAGGAGAGAGCAGGCTCTGGGAGAGAGGACCCCTCCACTGTGAGCACCAAGCAAAGGGACCAGGACGGAGAACCCAAGGAATCACAAGGAGTGAAAGTGGTTGGGTCCTGGGGCCTGACTTTTTGTTAGTGAGTGACCCTGCAGATCATTATACATAAATACTTTAAGAGACTGTGACATCCTGGGGTACGAAAGGATACAAATCCAAGCCTTGCTAGACTCTGTTCTCCTCAGCCTCTTCCCCAAGAGCTTGTTTATCAGCATGCTCCTAATGTCCCATAAGCCTGTGCTTCTTCCACACTTGACTTGCTTTGAGTTTGTCTTTGAGGACATGTCCAGTGTCAGGTGTTAGGGTTAGGAAATCCGGAGTCTTTCAGACTTTGCATTCCCTCTACTCTCCTGAACACTGCTTCTTGCCTCCACAGCCCTCGTCCAAGCCTCTAGCCCTCTGGTCTGGAAGCTCACAGATTCATTTTGAGCTCTTCTCCCATCCAGTCTTCTCCAACCCTCCATGCTTAGATACCAGATTTCTGAAAACCATTTTCTGCCCCCACACTATTAGAGTATACTCTTTACTGGTTCCCAGCGTTCCTCTGCCTGATTTCCATGGCCCCCTGAGGCTGAGCGGGCCATGTCTACTCTAAGATCCTCTCTACCCTTCCTCTGTCCTCTGTTCTTAGTGACAGGGCTGGGAGCTTGTCAACTGTATTGTTAGACTTCACTGGTGACTGTCTTTTTTTTTTTTTTTTTTAAAGATTTTATTTATTTATTTATTAGGAAAGAGAGAGAGTGAGAGAGAGCATGAGAAGGAGAAGGTCAGAGTGAGAAGCGGACTCCCCATGGAGCTGGGAGCCCGATGTGGGACTCGATCCCGGGACTCCGGGATCATGACCTGAGCCGAAGGCAGTTGCTCAACCAACTGCGCCACCCAGGGGCCCTTGGTGACTGTCTTCTGATGAGATTCTGCCAATGGCCAGCACACAGAAAAAACTAGGTTTCCTTTTTTCTGCTTCTTAGTGACACACGACTTTTTAGGAGGAGGGAGGCTCCTGCTTTCAGAGGCACTGGATGGTAACGGCAGCTTCAGGCTCCAGAGATCCCCCACACCAGTGGCAGTATAGGCTCCCGACCCCTTCTCAGCAATGGCGAGGCTCTAACAGCTGCAGTTACAGCAGCTGCCCAGCGCCCTCGCAGTGTGATGATCAAGGACCCCAGCTAACATCGTTTTACTTTGGCTCCTTTAGCTGGAGGCCCCGGGAACAGCTTCCTGGGCTTACTAAGAATCTGCAGGTAATCCAACCCTTTCCTGTCCGGCCATTCTAAAGCCCTCTGACCAGTTATATGGTCTCTGTGGGAAACACCCCGAGCGGCTTCTGCTTTTTTTTTTTAAGATTTTATTTATCTGACAGAGAGAGAGAGAAAGAGAGAGATCACAAGTAGGCAGAGAGGCAGGCAGAGAGAGAGGGGGAAGCAGGCTCCCCGCTGAGCAGAGAGCCCGATGCGGGGTTCGATCCCAGGACCCTGAGATCAGGACCTGAGCCGAAGGCAGAGGCTTTAACCCACTGAGCCACCCAGGCGCCCCGCAGCTTCTGCTTTTGAGTCTTGCTACGGCCAACCCTCAGCCTGAACCATCGTCTCTAGATCCTAACGTATAAAAACAGAATGGACAGGGCAGGAAGAATGGAGCAGAGATACAGTTCTATCAGATGCACGCCGCCACGGAAGCCACTCTTCTCTCGCCTCCCGGAACGAGAGCCTCCCGTTCTGGTGCAGGTGCGGCAGCCCTGCGGCCACGTGCCGGCAGGCTGCACCTGACACCGCCGCCGCCGGCGGAGAAACACCTCCAGCCGCCCCGGGCTGCTCTGCCCGCAGCACTTCTCTGGCAAATGCTTCAGCCCTTGGCTGTAATTCTCGACTTCACTGCTCATTTCTACAGACTTGAACACAATTCTCACTCCTCCACTCACTCGAGTTCCCACACTATTATCTCTCTGGGAGCTCTTTCCGCATGTTCTCTAAAATCAAGATCTGCCTTTCCTTTTTTCTTGAACCCAATTTTTTGAAAATCTTACTGATACCAATGCACTGTTCACCAGACTTTCTGATTTAAGCACAGGAAGCTTCCACATGGAACTCAAGGAAATCTTTCTTTCTTTTTAATAACATTTAACTCATATTAATTATGAATTAATTCTCTCTCTCCCTCACCAGGGAGGCTAATAAAAATAAAGCTCTAGGTACCTGACAAATTTAAGATCTGTATCCCGGCTGGAATCTAGCTGTCTCTTCGAAGATGAGCTCTTTGAGCTTTTCCTTGGGCAGGTCATCCAGCTCCATGTCAAACTTGAATGGCGCCTCAGCGATGGGCTGTGGGAGAGCACAAGGCACGGAGCAGACAAGCGTGGTTATGGCAGAGGTAGTCCCGTACTGATTCGTAATGTCTGTGGCTTAGACTCTTGACGTGTATACAGCAGCACTGACATTCATGGAAACCAAGAGCTCTGATGAAGCATCTATGCACCCATGTCCCACCTACGCGCTCCAAAAGGCGCACTTTGTATGAACATGTAGTAAATGGATGGGGAGCAACTAAATCCATTTTGAGCATTCTTCTGAATTTATCACTAATCCAAAATCGTTTTCCAATTTTTTTTTAAAGATTTTATTTATTTATTTGACAGAGAGGGAGAAATCACAAGTAGGCAGAGAGGCAGGCAGAGAGAGGAGGAATCAGGCTCCCCACTGAGCAGAGAGCCCGATGCGGAGCTCGATCCCAGGACCCTGAGATCATGACCTGAGCTGAAGGCAGAGGCTGTAACCCACTGAGCCACCCAGGCGCCCCTCGTTTTCCAATTTTTAAGGCACTAAGTGTTGCAGTAACAGAAATTTGCTGTTGTGGGGGTGGTGGCGATACATTTATATAATCAAAAGCCAGGCTACTCAAATCAGTGTACTTAATACGTTATAGTATCTTCATATGAAAAAATACTATGGAGCCATTAAAAAAATGAAGCTGTAAGGAAAATTAATATCATGGGGAAATGTGCACATTTGTGTTAAACAAAATGAGCTCTATTTTTAAAAAAAATTTAGATACAGAAATATAAGACTGAGAAGAAAATACTCCAAAATCTTAATATTTGTGTAACAAGACTACAAAGTGATCTGTGTCATAGTTTTCTGCAAGTTTTCATTTTTATTTTTCAGCACACTCTGTAACTAATTAGAAGGCTATTTAAGTACATATTTAAAAAGGGGTGCCGAGGCGGCTCAGTCAGTCAAGAGTCTGTATTCAGCTCAGGTCATGATCTCAGGGTCGTGGGATAGAGCCCCACATCAGGCTCCCTGCCTCAGTGGGGAGTGTGCTTCTCCTTCTCCCTCTGCTCCTCCCACCCACTTGTGTACTTGCTCTCTCTTAAATAAATAAATAAACAAATAATCTTTAAAAAGCCCCACACATTTAAAATATCCCTGTTAAGGAATTCCCATATATATAATGATGAAAAAGGAAATCAGTCAATTGATATTAATTATATTTTGATTTTTAAGTACCCCCAAACTAACATAATGTTCTAGAACTAATCTGATGAGGATTCCGGCTGTCAATCAGTGGATGCCTAATAGTTATCAGGCACTCCTAGATTTTATCCATATAATCTTCACAATCAGGCCTTTAGGGTAAGGAAACATGGACAAACTTTGCACTAAGCACTGGTTTCTTGAAAAGGGGAAAAGAATTCATGTCCATGAGAGAAAAGCAAGTAGCTAGCTCTCTCTGAAGGGCAGCTCCACGTGTGGGGTCACACTGGTGTCCTACATATGCCATCCTTCTGGTCTTCCCAACTCCCTAACTGGGTTTGGGGTACTACCCAGGCTTGTGATCAGGACATGGGGGCTTACAGGGCTAGTCAGAGCTCCAAACCATACACTCTCCCCTCCTTTCCCGTTACTTACTATATCATAGATATCTTCACAAGCTGCCCCCATTATTTCTGAGGGGAGGGGGACAGAGATGGAAGGAGACTGATTAGGAAAGACTTCCTCTTTTTGATTTCTTCTTTATCAGTTTTTAGCTTTTATGCCTTTTCCTTTCCTCTTCATTTTCCCCTTTAACATGCTCTGCTTGGTTCTCCCTCCTTTTAAAACAATTGTGAAGGCTTGCTGTCTATACGTGAGCCTCAACTAGAAAGAGCCAAACTTTGGTTTATATTGCATTTTTATTATTGCCCAGAGAATAAAGTCCCAGAAGACTCAGAGGCCAGGGAACTGGGACTTTCCTGGAGAGAACATGACACACAGTATCTTTACCTGGCATGCTCCAGAAGCCTCCCACATCTATCTCTGGACTCATTTTTATTCCAAGAGGCTCTTGTATCCCCATCCCCAAGGAGGCACACCAGACATGATGTCCTCAAGTCACAGTGGGAACTGTACAAGCTGCCCACCCCCCCCCCCACTTTGCAATGCCCCTCCCAAAGCAGGCAGTCGGCCTCCTTTCCACCCTCAGGAAGGCACTCTGATTTAGGTAACTCTTCCTGCCACAAACCCTGACAATGGCCCCTAGCCTTGGACCCCTTGTTTACCTGTGTCCCCCTTTATTCATCCATTCCTGCGGCCCTGTCCCTGCTGCAGGTGGCCTGGAGGAAGCTTGGGGTGGGGAGAGGTTTCAAGCTGTGCTGACAGCATTCCTCAAGGCAGACGATGTGGGCTACTGAGAGGACCAGGGTACCTCTCGGGACCAATCTAAGCATGACATCTGGGCCCTTCGTGGTTGGGCCTTCTGTTGGCTGATAGATATCCCTGAAGAAGCAGCCAGGAGTATGGGTCTTACCTCATCGCTTGGGTCATAATACTGCTCCAGATACGGGTGGGCCAGAGCCTGTTCTACTTCAATCCTCTTGTGAGGGTTGAATGTCAACATTTTGTCCAGTAAATCCAGAGCTACAAAGAGAAAGATTTTGCAGTGGTAAGAAGCCAAAGGAACATTTACTGAATTACTTTCCATTTCCTGCTTAAGTAAACTTGACCCACCAAACAATGGAACTAAACTCCATGGGGAGAAAAGCCAGCACACTAGGTGCCTATTATCCAAGCTTAAGACTGTGACCATCTGACAATCACAGACCTAGACTCAGAAAGGTGACGTGATCAGCAAACACTCAAAGTGGAAGACCAGAGCTCAAATCCAATTCTGCCTACAAAACCGGACTTTTCCTAAATCAATGCTCTGCACACATCTGAAGGGAAAGTGTTATATACATATTTTTCTCTTAAGTCAACTCCGAAGTCCTCTCTGCAACGGCCATTTTATCTTTCAACACATAGAGTAGGCCTCCAAGGTCATTAAAGACAATGGTCGCTGTTCTCCTGTGTGCTTTCTAGGTCCTGGCTGAGATCCATGTGTGAAGCATAGGTCCCCTGGCCCACTCTGCAGCTTGATATCTTTCTCCAAGGCCCAAAACAAAGTATTCTCTCCCTCTCTTTTCAAGTTTATTTACTGAAGTAATCTCTAATTTCTATACCCAACATGGGGCTCGAACCCCCGACTCCTAGATCAAGAGTCACACATACTTATTGGGCGCCTGAGTGGCTCAGTGGGTTAAAGCCTCTGCCTTCGGCTCATGTCATGATCTCAGGGGCCGGGGATCAAGCCCCACATCGGGTTCTCTGCTCAGCAGGGAGCCTGTTCCTCACCCCCCTCCCGCCTGCCTCTCTGCCTACTTGTGATTTCTCTCTGTTAAATAAATAAAAATCTTAAAAAAAAAAAAAAAAAAAAGAGTCACACGCACTTATGACTGAGGCAGCCAGGCACCCCCAAAGTATTCTCTTGCTCTAGTCGGTAGTCAGCAGCTGAACATTTCTTCCCTATAGAGAGTACAGGAATAGAAGCAAGTGTGGGCTCAAAAGGACCAAGAGGGAGGGACAGCTAATGAATGGCTTACCCTGGCGACCTCCATAGCTAGTGTCCATGCACTACAAGCCATTCAAGCCATGAGGAAGGCCAAAGGTCATGGCTGACAGCAGCTGGAACATGGGTTAAGGGAAATGTGACTGAACAGTTCCTATATTTAGTATCAGGAGCAGGTTTCAGTGAGAAAGAACACATGCTAGAAAAGACGTTACTGCTCTTTAAAGAAATGCGTGCTTTTATTTAATGATGCTCAGAACAGTGGTTTCCAATTCAGGCAGCAGCTCCTTTCCTCAAATTGAAGGCTCTCGACAGGGAGTAGATAAGGAGCTACCCAGCTTTCTTAAGTCCTTGCTCGCAGCTCTGAGGCACCCCTGAAAAGTGAAAACACTGCCATTTCCTCAAAGAAGCCTTGTTTCTTACAGTGTTAACTTATTAGGTCATCAACCTCATCCATCTGCAAATCAGCACCTATCACTGAGTCCTGAGGAGAAGGGTAAAGGAAAATCATTTTAATCATTTACTCACTAAAAACTGCGTTCAAGCCTGGAGAGCAGCACGCCAGCACACACACAGTCTGAATCTGAAGTGCCTGACCGCTGTGTGCCAGGAAGTCAACCTCAGGAGAGCGCGGGGAGGCAGCACCTTACTGCCTGGGGTGACTGAAAGAACAGGCATGAAAGGATGCATGTGCATGTGCATGTGCACGCGTGTGTGCGTGCCTGCGTGTGCACACTCAGCTCTGGCTCCTACCTGTGACTTCCCTTATTGCATGTCACCCACTCAATCTTTAAGACAACTGGGAGATAATAAATGTGGTAAGCCACATGCTGGATTGCCATGAGAAATTCCACGCAACACAGAACTTTTCGATATCCACAAAACAAACTGTAAAAAAGTTTTTTACATAGTGCATTTCTTTCTTTCTTTTTTTAAAGATTTTATTTATTTATTTGACAGATCACAAGTAGGCAGAGAGAGAGGGGGAAGCAGGTTCCCTGCTGAGCAGAGAGCCCGATGTGGGGCTCGATCCCAGGACCCCGAGATCATGACCCGAGCTGAAGGCAGAGGCTTTAACCCACTGAGCCACCCAGGCACTCCTCTTTCTTTTTTTTTTTTTTTATAAAAGATTTTATTTATTTATTTGACAGAAAGAGAGCACAAGCGGGGAAAGTGGAAGAGGGAGAAGCAGGCTCCGAGCTGAGCAGGGAGCCTGATGTGGGACTTGATCCCAGGACCCTGAGATCACGACCCGAGCTGAAGGCAGTTGCTTAACCAACTGGGCCACTGAGCCACCCTACATAGTACATTTCTACAAATAGTACGTTTTCTATTTTTGCCTCTCTATAATCTTTTCAATACACATGAGTGTATTGAAATTAAGGAACAGTGACATTTTGCTTTGTGGGCTAGAGAACTTTTCAGAGCAGAGGAGGCTCTTAGGAATCTAGAGTGTTAACGGAAGCACTGTCTGGACCGGAAAGGTCTTCATCCCTGCAGCCATGATGCGAGGTCTCAGGGGCCCACAAACAGGCTAGGTTTCGGAGGCGGCTCTCTCAAGAGTCACCATAGTATAGCACAATGGTCAATAACTCAGGCGCCTCTGGCCTCAACGCCAAGCCCCACAGAAGCCCTGGCAGATGTGCAAACACCTGACATACCACTTGCTGTGCATTAGAGTCCTACCATCTGTAAGCCAGATGATACACCTACCCCGTCTGCTGTTCCCAACCACTGACTGCTCCCCACCACCACAAAAGAACTCACAGACATCCCCCAAGAACTTTTTTTTTAAGATTTCATTTATTTACTTATAAATTTGAGTGTCTGCACGTGTGTGTGCAGGGGCAGAGGGGGGAAGGACGGAATCCCAAGCAGACTCCACAGTGAGCACAGGGCCTGATGTGGGACTCAATCTCAGGACCCTGAGATCACGACCTGAGCCAAAACCAAGAGTTAGACGCTTAACCAACTAAGCCACCCAGGCACCCCTCCCTAAGAACTTTCTTGAGAGATTAGAAGTCATTTGGCCTTTTGCCCAATTAGACACCGTCTGTCGGGAAAAACCCAGGAGGGTCTAGCCACAGGTCAGATTCTAACAGCATTATTTCTAAGCCATTGGGGGATACTTTCCCCCTCCAAACCTTTTTGGTACTAAGTAAGGAAGCACTTCAAGGCAGCTGGTATTTGGCAGCTTAAGCAGCTCGAAAATAGACCTTTTAGTTCCTTCAAGTTAAATTCTAGGCCCTTAAACCTACAGGCAAAAATCGCAAAGGAAGATAGCTTTTTTTTGCTACTTGAAAAATAACTGGATCTCCAGCTTCCTTTTATTGCTAGTGCTATTTCTGCATTATTCACAGCTATAGAAGGGGAAAAGGAGAGAAACGGGAAGCAGCTGGCAGGTGCTGATCCCATAGAGTGCCCGGCCTCCCTCCTCCCACGCCACACAGCAATCCACTGGCGCTACTCAGATGGCATGAATCACTCTGCCTGTGCGTATGCTTCCTTGGATACAGGTTTTATTTCCCCTAAAAGACTGGAAGGCCCTTTGAGGCTGGGGTTATATCTGACCACGATCCCGGCCTCTCCTTGGTAGCCTCCTAGAACCCCATATCTTCTGTTTAACTTCAGTGGGTACATAGCAACATGACCCTGCCCTTCTGGTCCTTCAGCCTTTTTTCTTTCCCATCTCCGCCCAGACCCTGCGGTGAGTCATATGACTGGCTCTCTACAGCGCCACTGCGGGTCCATCTCATCTATCCAGCAAAACTCTCATCCGAGACCAAGGCTGCAACCTGTCACTCCTACCCTAAGCCTGAATTTCTGAGTAGGGCCAGAGAAAAAGACCTAGCTGTTCAAACTGTGTCACTGCAACGATGCTTCTCAAACTTCCCAGTCTTAGAACCCTGCTCCTAAAACCTACTAAGGTTTCTACCTTACTAAGGTAGAAGTCCTTTCTAAGGACTTTCTAAGTCCTTACTACCTTTCTAAGGTCTACTACCTTTCTAAGAGCAAACCAACAACCGATCTTAAAACAGTTAATTCAGCCACAGTTCAAACTGTACAAGCACTTTTCTCTGAGAAAAACCACTGCATTCAGCATGTGGCAGACGTGCTCTATGTGTCTGTGTTCTCATTTTGTCACACACAATGTGCACAAGATGTGTGAGAAGAGTGAGATTTAATAAAGCAAGTACTTTTTACTGCTCTGTCAGGGACATTCTTAGGTGCAGCTGGCACTGGTTTTTATTTTTTATTTTTTAATTTTTATTTTATTTATTTTTAAAGATTTTATTTATTTATTTGACAGAGAGAGAGAGAGATCACATGTAGGCAGAGAGGCAGGCAGAGAGAGAGGGGGAAGCAGGCTCCCTGCTGAGCAGAGTCCGATGCGGGGCTCGATCCCAGGACCCTGAGACCATGACCCGAGCCGAAGGCAGAGGCTTTAACCCACTGAGCCACCCAGGCGCCCCCTGACACTGGTTTTTAGCTGTGAGGGCATGGCACCACCACTGCCTTGTCTTGGGTCGAGATCCCGGCAGTCTTGCTCACCACTGCTTCTGCACCAAGAGTGCAGACGGCAGCACAGAGAAAGTGTGAGAACACCTTAGTGTTACTGTGAGAATAGTTTTAACCCTATGGGCACCCTGAAAGGACTTGGGGGACCTCAGAGGTCTAAGGAGCACACTACCGTATCACACAAATTCAAGATTTTTAATCTTATCAAGGCCCCCCAATGTTCGGGGACATCTCTGCTCAGGTGCTTTTCTATTCTAAGATTCTTCTCAACTCACACAGGTTGGATCTTACTCTTCCTGCCACATGAACCTCATTACTCTGTGAAGGTATTATTGAGCGTGCTACTGAGAAAACAGAGGTTCCCAGGAGCAACCCTCCTGGATGTCCTTCCACCAGATTCACACATATCCTTATTGTAGAAAGAGGAGACCCTCTCCCTGTTCAAAGCCAAATCTCCACAACATGTAGCCAGCTCCTCCTCATCTGGACCAGTTGTTTCTGTCTGCACTTTCCATTTCAAACTTCCCATTCACACTGAGTGCTTCAACTAGTCTTTTTTTTTTAAGATTTGAGAGAGAGAGTACATGAGCACAAGGATGCACAAGCTGGGGGAGGGGTAGAGAGAGAGAGAATCTCAAGCAGACTCCCGGCTGATCACAGAGCCCGGTGGGGGGCTCAATCTCACGACCCTGAGATCATGACCTAAGCCGAAACCAAGAGTCACATGCTGAACCAACTGAGACATGGAGGTGCCCCTCAAATACTCTTACGTAGTCACCAATGATCCCTTAAACTGGAAGCCTCTGTTTCATTGAGACTGCTGAGCATGTCTACTTTCTCCTGATGCCATCTACTGCTTCTGTGAAATATGCACTAGTTATTTTCTTTGTCCATCATTCTTTCTAGTTTTTAAGAGTTCCTACTCCTATTCCATTGGCCATTGAAGGTTCTTGTTCTCTAGCTCTGACATGCCATTCTTCTTACCCTCTCAACCTCATATATCATTCCAAATCAGATGGTAAATACAACTCTCTGCAAGCAATAAAAGTATATAGCTATGATCCCATTCACAACTAATATATGTATTTACAGGCGGAACTACAGAGTCTGGAAGCTTTTCAAACAGGTTATCTGAGAAAAGGAGACAGACTGCTTATGTGAATTGCACTTTCTTAATTTTATTTATTTTTAAAAAAAGATTTTATTTATTTATTTGACAGAGAGAGAGAGAGATCACAAGTAGGCAGAGGCAGGCAGAGAAAGAGGGGGAAGCAGGCTTCCCGCTGAGCAGAGAGCCCGATGTGGGGCTTGATCCCAGGACCCTGAGATCATGACCCGAGCCAATGGCAGAGGCTTTAACCCACTGAGCCACCCAGGTGCCCCATACTTTCTTAATTTTAAAAAATAAACAGAAGCAGGAGGAAAAGAACTGTTGGCTTTCCTGTCATGTCCACTGCCCCTGTATTTCTGTGGAGTTGCACTTGCCATGGGGAGCTCTCGGGTTCACCCACATTTTCTGGCTATGCCATGAGAATGGTGACAATGGCCCAGCCACATTTGTCTGGGTTCCCTTCGCCACAAAGAGTGGTCAGGGATGAGTACAAAGAATGAGTCCCACAGTGGGGATGAAACTATCAGGAAACAGGTCAGTATGACCTGGAGATGGCAGTGGCCATCTTGTCACCACAAGAAAAGAGCTAACTAACAATAAAGAGACATCAGAGAGGAAGGCAACACTGGAAGAGGTCCAGATTCTGGTCAAAGTGGCTATGCCCTGGAATCCAAACATCACTGGACCTGTCAAGTTATGAGAGCCAGTATAGTCTTTCTTCAGGCCCAACCCTTTGGCAGTAGGTTCTTGTGAGGTGGAACCAAGAAAGCCTCAAACAGCTGACCCTTTAGTCTGTGAATGACTCATCCAAGATCCCATCTCTCAGACCCAGCACCCACAGCCCCATTGCTCAATGTAACCACTAATCTGACATATTTTATAGAATTTTTCTCTGCATGTTCTTTTTAAAAATATTTTATTTATTTATTTGAGAGAGAGAGAGAGAGAACATGAGATGGGAGAGGTCAGAGGGAGAAGCGGGCTCCCCACTCAGCAGGGAGAGATGTGGGACTCGATCCCGGGACTCCAGGATCATGACCTGAGCCAAAGGCAGCTGCTTAACCAACTGAGCCACCCAGGCGCCCTCTGCATGTTCTTTTACATAGCTGAGATCATACCTTATATAAAAAATGCTGCATTATTTCCCCAGTAAATATTGTTCATTAATATTTTCCCATGCTATAGAAACTTTGTAAGAGGGGCACCTGGGTGGCTCAGTTGTTAGGCCTCTGCCTTCGGCTCGGGTCATGATCTCAGGGTCCTAGGATCGAGCCCCGCCTCAGGCTCACTGCTCAGCTTGGAAGCTTGCTTCTCCCTCCCCCACTCCCCCTGCCCCCTGCTTGTGTTCCCTTTCTCTGTCAAATAAATAAAATCTTAAAAAAAAAAAAAAAGAAACTTTGTAAGAATCACTTCTACTGATTTTATGATATTCCTTTAAGCAGAGGCATCATCATTTTCTCAACCATTCAATTAACATTTAACCTTTAGGTGCCCTTAAATTTAATACGCCCAAACCAAAGTCTCAATTGCCACTCTCTAAAATGTTCTTCCTAGGGCACCTGGGTGGCTCAGTCATTAAGCATCTTGCCTTCGGCTCAGGTCATGATCCCAGGGTCCTGGGATCAAGCCCCGCATCTGGCTCCCTGCTCAGTGGGAAGCCTGCTTCTCCTCCCACTCCCCTGTTTGTATTCCCTCTCTTGCTGTCTCTGTCTCTCTCTGGGTCAAATAAATAAAATCTTTAAAATAAAATAAAATAAAATAAATTTAAATAAAATGTTCTTCTTACTTTTCCTCATCTATCTCTTCATGTAAATTGTGTTCTTACCCTTTGCTCATTTATCCATTGAGGTCTTAGATTTCTCTCTGTTCTTCAGGCACGACTAATATTATGATGAGCCCCAAATCATTAAATTAATAATTCAGGTAACTCTCCCAAAATTACTCTGTGAGGTGGGAAATGCAATTTGTTCCAATTTTGAGATGAGAAAATTGTGAAACAGAGTTAAATAACTTATCCAAAGTCAAAGATTCAAGGTGGTGGGGTTCATCTGAATTTGGGAGGCCAATTCTAGAGCACACGGCCTAAACCATGGTGCTGAGCTGCCTTAACATTAATAGTTTTAGGACAGGGGTCCTTTAAATGCTTTGGAATTTGGAACATTTTATACCTTTTGCTCACACCTGACCTAACTAATCTATTTTAAGTTTTAAACTTTCATGTGATAAAATCTACTTCCATTTTTCTCTCATGTTTGTTTTTTTGATTTGTATGTTTTTATAGCCTCAGAAGATAATCTTTCTCTAAAATACTGAATATGCTAAGTATCGTTGGCTTTTAATGGCATAATTTTTTAAAATGTATTAAATCATCAATTCTTTTGGAATTCACTTTGAAGTGTGAGTAATGATTTAATTTCATTTTCTTCCAAACAGTTATTCAACTAGCCCAGTACCATCTGTTGAATAATAATTTCTTCCCCCTCACTGGAGTAATTTTGGAGAGAATCCTAAGCTAGATTCCTTCGAAGAAAAATCTACAATACTACTGTTCAAAGGATTCAGCAATCAGCAATTTCTAACAAATATGTGAAAAATATTCACTCTCAGGCTTTTTTTTTTTTAGAGTAAGCTCTATACTCAACACGGGGCTTGAACTTACAACTCTAAGATCAAGAGTTGCATGCTCTACTAACTGAGCCAGCCAAGTGTCTCATCTCAGTCTAATTAAAGAAAAACAAATTAAAATGCCACTTCTCCCCCATTTGGTTGGCAGATCCAAAAGTTCAACACCCAAAATTGCTGGAACAAAAGATGTGACAGAACTACCAAACTGCCCTCCAGAGAGACTCAACCAATTTACATGCTATCAGTTGTCTCTGAAAACATCCGTTTTCCCCACAGCCTTGACCACATGGTGGGTCATCAAACTTTTGATGCTTTCCACTGTTATGAGTGGTTAAAAAAAAAAATATTGATCTTTCAATGTTCATACCTCATATAATAAAAATGAGTACCTTTTTTCTAATTGAGATCTTTACCTTTCTTTTTTTTTTTATTCGACAGAGAGAGAGATGTAGTGAGAGAGGGAACACAAGCAGGAGGAGTTGCAGAGGGAGAAAGCAGGCTTCCTGCCGAGCAAGGAGCCTGATGCGGAGCTCGATCCCAGAACCCCGGGATCGTGACCTGAGCTGAAGGCAGACGCTTAATGACTGAGCCACCCAGGCGCCCCTACATTTCCTTTTTTTTAAAACAATCATTAACCAGACTTAAAAGTGCCAGTGTTTCAGCTCAAAGTTTTAGTATTGTGAGTTCCCTGAAGTCTTACATTCATCTATTTATGTGATTTTTGTACAGATCCAGACTATTAGCGAGCTGCAGGGAGATAATCAGTTTTATTGCTGTTCTAAGTCCAGGGCCTTGGAACCCCGATGGCACAGAACACTCAGATCTATTTATTAAATAAATGAATTTATGTATGTTATAGTAAAAAAGTAGAAACAACCTGATGGCAGATTAAATATGGCCAGAAATTCTTTGCAGCTCCTCCCATCAATGGGTGGATTCATTTCTCCACCACCTGAATCTGGGCTGACCTTGTAATTTGCTTTGATGAACAGATTGTGGCAGAAGTGTCTGCTATTTTAAGACTTTGCAGTTTTTGTTCTTTCTCTTTTGGAATATTTCTGCCATCAGAAGCAGCCCAGTTGGGTCTACTGTAAGATGACAGGCAATGGCACAAAGGAGAAGCAACTGTAGTATGTGGTGAGGCCACCTCAGACCGTGCAACTTGAGGCAAGCTGAGCAGACCCACTTAGCTGTGCCCAGGCCAATGAACTCAGGAACAAACACATGGTGGTCTTATTATAAGGCGCCAGACTGTGGAGTAGTTTGTTATGGGGCAACAGATAACTGAAGTAAACTTTAACATCCAATACGAGACTGGTTAAAGACACTATGAGTCATCCCTACAAGAGAATACTATGTAGCACTCTTTATAACTAGGGATATGGAAAGATCTCCAAGATATATAAATGAAAAAAATTCAGTCTTGAGATTTCAGAATCCAGACCTACAAATTACTGTGGTCTGGACTTTCATACAACCCTGTGATGCAGGTACTATTACTAACTCTATTTTATAAACAGGAGGGGAGCCTGTGTGGCTCAGGTGGTTAAGCCTCTGACTCTTTTTTTTTTTAAAAAAGATTTTATTTATTTATGTATTAGGAGAGATTGAGAATGAGAGAGAGCATGAGAAGGGAGAAGGTCAGAGTGAGAAGCAGACTCCCCATGGAGCTGGGAGCCCGATGTGGGACTCGATCCCGGGACTCCGGGATCATGACCTGAGCCGAAGGCAGATACTTAACAACTGAGCCACCCAGGCACCCCCTGCTTCACTATTTTAATCCAAGGCCTACATTTCAAAATTAACTTTCTGGATTTTAGTAATGTTAATTATTTTCTAAATGAACCAATCTCAAAGTTCATAGCTTTAATCTAAGGACAATAAGCTAAATAGAAATCTCAAATAATTTGATACAAATCATAACAATAAAAAAGAGTGAGGAGGGCGCCTGGGTTGCTCAGTGGGTAGGGCCTCTGCCTTCAGCTCAGGTCATGATCTCAGGGTCCTGGGATCAAGCCCTGCATCGGGCTCTCTGCTAGGTGGGGAGCCTGCTTCCCCTCATCTCTGCCTGCCTGTGATCTCTGTCAAATAAGTAAATAAAAATATTAAAAAAAAAAAAAGAGTGAGGAAACAGAGGGAAGCCTGGAGGTCTATTTTTTATAAAGTCTTACTTATGTAGTTTTGTTATGTATACACCTCTTAAAAAGGCAACTTAGGAAATAAGATTTAGGTAACATGCCTGAGACAATACAGAATACAAACCAAACCATTCTAATCAGTAATGTATGCCATGCACATAAAGGTATAATTTTTAAAAATCCTATAGTTACAATGCATTATGTAATTACAGAATTATAACTAAATAGGTAAAAGCTGTGCACACCTTGGAATAGCAAATGTTAAATAAACGTTATTTTGGGATTCTGGTAATTAAGGGTGTTTCTATTACCTATTCTTTCTATACTTCCAAACTGTCTCCCATGATAACACAATACCTTTATATCAGAGATTTTAAAAGACAGTTCCTCCAATATCCAAAACAAATTCAATTTTAAACAACCAAGTGTTTCTAAACCTTGATTCGAGTCAGTACAGAAAACAAATTCAACATCTAAGCTGACAGTTGTTAAAGTAAACACATGTAGAGACACATACAGCAGCAAAAGTTAGAAAAAGCTGAATTTCCAAAGAAGACTGGATGAAATGTTTTTAAGTAGGCTCCACGCCTAATGTGGGGCTTGAACTCACTGCCCCGAGGTTAAGAGTTGCATGATCTACCAATCGAGCCAGCCAGGTGCCCCTGAATCAAACATTTTAAAATCATTAAAGAAAAGCCAGATCTATGTACTAAGATGGAAAGACACTCAAAGACAATTCTATTAACAGTGACCTTTAGGGAATTATAAAAGAATTTCACCTTTTTAGTTGAATATTCCTAAAACTTTTGAGTTTTTACCAAAAATGTTAGCTTATATAACAATTATTTATAGAAAGGAAATTTTAAGTAAAAATATGGATATATATGAAGATAAAGCTGTGGAAGAACAAGCACCAAGGTGCTGGCAAGCTTCTCTCTCTCTCTGGTTTCCCATTCTGATTTCTTCTTCCACTTTGAAGGACCCCTGTGATTAAAGTACGCCCACTGAGATAATTCACGACAATCTCCTTTTTACAATCAGGTGATAAGCAACCTTAATTCCGTCTGTAACCTTCATTCCTCTTTGCCATGTCACCTAACATATTCACAGATCCTTGGGATTAGGATGTGGATATCTTTGAGGATGGGGTCATTATTTTGCCTACCACAATTTCCTAATAGTATAAAGTTTTTAAAAACAGCCACCTTTTAAAAAACAAACAAAAAAAACCAACCTAATATATTTAACAGACACATGCTTAATAGGCATAAAGGACAAAATAATTATTAAAGTTAACTTAAAATGTAAAGGTAAATGTAAAAAGGGTAAAATGAAATCCATCACCTTTTTCTTTAATGGATGAGGGCTCTTGGTATTTTATCTAAGAAATTTTGGTTTAAGGGCGCCTGGGTGGCTCAGTGGGTTAAGCTTCTACCTTTGGCTTGGGTCATGATCTCAGGGTCCTGGAATTGAGCCCCGAATCAGGCTCTCTGCTTGGCAGGGAGCCTGCTTCCTTCCTCTCTCTCTGCCTACTTATGACCTCTGTCAAACAAATAAATAAAATCTTTAAAAAAAATTGTGGTCTAACATAGGGTCATGAAGGTTGTGTTCTGTTTTCTTCTCAAAGCTTACTAGTTTTAGGTCTTATATTTAGGCCTATGTTCCATTTTAATTTTAGGTTTTTATTGGGGCGGGTATAGATGTCTAATTGTTCCTGCATCATTTGTTGAAGAGACTGATATAAGCAGTAATATTATCGATAACTTTCAGGGTGCCTGGGTGGCTCAATCAGTTAAGCTTCCTACTCTTGATTTGGGCTCAGGTCATTATCTCAGGGTTGTGAGATCAAGCCCCATAATCTGCTTAAGATTCTCTCTCTCCCTCTGTCCCTCCCTGCCCTACATGCACACATGTGCACTCTCAAGAAAGGAAGGAAAGAAGAAAGGAGGGAGGAAGGGAAGGGAAAGGAAGGGAAGGGAAGGGAAGGGAAGGGAAAGAAGGAAGGAAGGAAGGAATACTGGTAACTCAAAAAAAAGTAGCAAAGAGGAGGGGGATTGAGGTTGAGGAGTTGGCAAAATGGGTGAAGAGGATTAAGGGGTACAAACTTTCAATTCTAAAAATAAGTAAGTCACAGGGACAAAAACACAGCATAGGGAATATAGTCAATAATATCATAATGCACTTATCATGGTGAGCATTTCATAATGTATATAATTATGGAATCACTATGCTGTATTCCTGAAACTAATTTTTTATTGTATGACAACTACAATTAAAAAAAAATAAACTTTTTTTGGAAAGGAGCAAAGAGGGGCACCTGCCTGGCTCAATGGGTAGAGCATGTGACCCTTGATCTCGAGATTTTAAGTTTGTGCCCCATGTTGGGTGTAGAGCATACTTTAAAAAAGAATAAAATAAAGGATGCGTGGGGGACTCAGCTGATTAAGTGGCTGACTCTTGATTTTGGCTCAGGTCATGATCTCAGAGCTGTGGGATCAAGCCCCACATCAGGCTCCACGCTCAGTGTGGATGGAGTCTGCTTGTCCCTCTCCTTCTGCTCCTCCTCCAGCTCGTGCACCCTCTCTCTCTCAAATAAATAAAAGTCTTAAAAAAAAAATAAATTAAAAATAAAAAACAAAGGTGGAAAAAACTACACAATCATTCCCAGATTCTCATACCCTACTGTCCCTGCTCACAAATAAAAGGGAAGAAAGTAACAGAGTGAATACTAAATAAGGTATTACCCAATTGCCACAGACTAACTTTTCAGGCTAGTGACCTAATGATTTAACTAATAAAACAAACAAACAAACAAACAAAAACTAAGTCTAAGAAAAAGAATCAATAAAATAATATTTACCTTTGGAGTCAGCATTTGGGAACAGCCTGTTCCAGGGCACCTTATTTTTGTGTGGAAGAGAAAGCAAGTAGTTTCTAGCTTTTAAATTTATTATACAGTTCAGGTCTTCCTGGGATGGGGATCCAAGAATACCTATCAGATAAAATAACGAGCTGTTAATTATCCAGACCCAGGCAGACTGACCATTTGGCTGTGGGCACAATGGGCCCTGATAACTGTTTTCTCACCATCTCCCCATGCTTACCTTTCTTAAAAGTCTTTACAAGGATCCTTAATATTTGGAATCCAGCAAGATTACAAACTCACAGGTTAAAGAGTTGTCAGAACTATTCTAGTTTCATGAAGTGACTCTTACGTAAACTGTGGCAGGTGAACTGAGTAAATCTAGCCCCTAAAATGTTTGGTAACCTTACCCAGAATGTGGTTCAGCTGGTCGAGATAATGCTTCCCCGGGAAGATGGGCCTGTTGGACAGCATCTCTGCCAGAATGCAGCCTACAGACCAAATATCAATGGACTTGGTATAGCCCTGCAGTGGGAAGGGAGAACAGACTGAGAATGATACATAATGTTACAGGACGCAGTGAGGCCCTCCTACAGAACAGGCACATGGCTGACAGGAATTTTACCTTCTACTTTGGCTCTATAATTCAGAAATAAGAGAAGAGTGTGTGCAGATACAAATAATAATTTGGCTTTCTTAAAAGTCGCTGGACAACCAAGATTATGTAATTTTATTTCTCTTCAAAGTTGATTAATTTACTAATAAATGAGAATTTCCAAAGTATACTTCATTCCTTTTCTCAAATGATTTGAAAGAAAGCATCCTTAGAAGCTGAAGCTAGAGAAAGGAAAAAACATTAATATCCTTTGCTTTAGGACATCCATGGCCCATTTATACATTTTGAAAACCTGGAGACCAACTCAAAAGAAGAGGCACTGCTATACTTCCAGAATATCTCTGTCCATTTTGCAAATCATATTCAAAAAAGTTAGGCTGAAAATCTTGATCTAGCGGGGAAGTGGGTATGTGTGGTGTGTGCTGGCTCTGTCATATTTTACTAATCTGTATTTCTTGTCTTCTTTTTCTATTCAATTTTTAGGTATAATTTTTCTTTTAAAGGAATTCTGTGAAAAGACTTGTAATAATTATCTGTCTAAATCATCCAACAATGTAAAAAAGATAACTCTCCAAGGAGTGTTAAGTTGAATTTTATGGAAAACGCTAGGTATAGTGATAAATGAACAGAGAAAAAAAAATTCAGCCAAATTATTAGAGAAATATAGTGAAAAAAATTTTTCTGAAAATCGAACACAGAATGATCAGATCTGCAACTATGATACTTATTCCCCAAATTCTTGTAATCCAAAATAGCTTTTGCTTTGAGCCAAAACTAAATAAAGAGGAACATTTAAAACACACACAAAAAATAACTAAAAGGAACCAGGGCTCCCTGGAGAAATGGCTGCTCCAAGTCTGGGACAGGGAACATACTATGAGGTAAGCCTAGAGGTTCTAGTGCCAAAAAGTAAGGAAGTGCTCAACATTAGCGGGGACATGTCACAGCGGCTCCCATTAGAAAACCTGGGACAATTTGAACATCAAATACAGAATGGTAGCTTGGAACTGAAGCCAATGAATAACATAACCATGAATTAATAAGTGGAGAGAACTGAAGCAAAGGAGGAATGTAGAGCTACAAAAATCATCAATGGACGGTAAAAGTAGTTAGTGGTTGAAAGTATGATGAAGATAACTTATACAATCTTAAAGTATTTCCCCACAAATTCCTACTCACCTAATAATAATTATTACCATAATTAACTATAATTATCACCATTATATGGTAGAGAACCAGAGGACATCATTGAACCAAAATATCAACATGAACTTCACCAATACAGACATAAACCATGCCTCCTGATACAACACACTGAAAACAAAATATTGTTTCTGTGGTACTCATGCCCGGAATACATGACACAAAACTGAGGTGCATTCTACAAAACACTATTCTAAGGAAATACACGCTGAAATGCTTAGCGGTAAAGGGACACATCTATAATATACTCTCAGATGATTCAGAGGGAAAAAAATCTACACATGTATACAGAGAGAATGACACAACAAACAGGACAAAGGATAAAGAACTGATGAGTCTGAATCTGAGGTGAAGGGTATACAGAAGTTCTAGTCAGCAGTTGTCCCAGGCGGTCCAGACCCCCGGTGGCTTTCCTCTAAGGATCTGAGAGGTGACACCACTCTTGTACTAGTAAGGTGTTTTCCTTTTCATTCATTCCCTCACAAGTGCACAAGAGATTTTTCCTGAGGCTACACAACATGTGGTGACACTATACACGAAATATAACAGTACCTGGAAGATCTGCTTAACTCAGAGAACCAGTATTTTCCAAATGCTAAATAGTACAAAACCATGCATCAATGAATGTAAGGTAGATTAAGAGGTTTTAATAAGACTGTACAAAAAGTTCAGTGTCATAGTTTCAGATTCCACAATGAACCTTTCATTTTGTTGAGTTTCACTATAATAGAAGTCACAATCAGCCGAAAAGACTACTAACATACTCCCTTTCCCAATTACATGTCTACGTGAAGACTCTTCTTCATGGACTTAAACCCAGACAACCTACTGGACAGACTGAGTGTGGACCAGGTGAGAGTCCAGCAACAGTCTATTAGGCCACGTGAAATGTGAAAATGAAAACAATGTCACTCTTTAACTCCAATGTTTCTGTGGTGGAAAGTAACATAAGTTTCTATGAAAAATACTTACGTTAACAAGCAGTAGCTTTACTACTGTTACTTAGATATTAATACTTTTTAAAAATTTCAGCATTAATTTCCATATAGTAAATACTGAGGGATATGACTCACATGAACAAATTTTGCTTAGGGTCTTTGATACTTTCTTTTTAAAAAGATCTATCTTTTTAAATATTTTATTTATTTATTTATTTATTTGACAGAGAGAGAGAGTGTGAGTGAGTACGGGGCTTGATCCCAGGATCCTGGGATCATGACCTGAGCCAAAGGCAGATGCTTAACAACTGAGCCACCTGGCGCCCCAAAGATTTATCTTAGAGAGTGTGTGAGCGAGCGGAGAGGAGGGGCAAAAAGAGAGGGAGAGAGAGTCCCAAGCAGACGCCACGATGAGTGCAGAGCCTAATACAGGGTTTCATTCCACGACTCTCAGAATCATGACCTGAGCCAAAACCAAGAGTCAGATGCTTAATCAACCAAGCCACCCAGGAACCCCTAGTCTGAAACTTTTTAAGAGACAGAAGGAATCTTGGGGCTCAAATGTTTGAGAACCACTGCCTTATACTTTTCTTGCAAGCTGAAAATTCCATGAAAATAAAATGTTACAAATACACACACAGCACTCTAGCCAAAATGGGGACAATATGAGTATAAAAATAAAAAGATGATAACGGACAACATGTATTCCATGAGACCATAATAATGTTTTAAAAATAAAGGTGGGAGGGGCGCCTGGGTGTCGCAGTTGGTTAAGTGTCCCACTCTTGGTTTCAGCTCAGGTTGTAATCTCAGTATCTTGAGATCAAGCCTTGCGCTGGCTCCCCACTCAGCAGGGAGTTGGTTTCCTCTCTCCCTCTCCGTCTGTCTGTCCCCCTGCTTGTGCACACGCTCTAAATTGACTAAATCTTTAAAAAAGGGGCGGGGGGAGCACCTGGGTGGCTCAGTGAGCTAAAGTCTCTGCCTTAGGCTCAGGTCATGATCTCAGGGTCCTGGGATCGAGCCCCGCATCGGGTTCTCTGCTTGGTGGGGAGCCTGCTTCCCCCTCTCTCTCTTTCTGCCTCTCTGCCTACTTGTGATCTCTCCCTCTATCAAATAAATAAATAAAATCTTAAAAAAAAAAAGGTGAGAGACAGGAAAACAAAGAGAAAAAATGGAAAGCTCTTCAGAGAAGAATGGCAGTGAATTAATGTAGAAGGAATAATACATTTGGAAAATCACCATTTTGCAACCCCCAATATAATGATAGAGGCAAGGGGTCATCAAGAGGTAAATCACCAGGGTAAGACTGCTGGGAAACAGGAGCTCCATATACGTGAGTTCCAAGAATCCATGGGGTTCCTGCCAGAAAAGTGTGACCTAAACCTAATCATAAGGAACCAATCTGTACTCTGCAAAGTATTCAATCTCAAGAAGAAGACAGGAAGGGCGGCAGGACTATTCTAGAGTGAGCACAATGCATGAAATGTGAATGAGATCATAGACTAAAAATAAAACAGAAACAGCTGTAAAGAACTTTTGGGTGGGATAACTGGGATGTCACTAAATTAATGCTGATTGTCTCAGTATGCTAAGGATACTATGGCTGTGGGGAAAGAACACCACTCTGCCTTTACTGAGTATTAGTATGGCCCAAAGGGTTTAGGAGTAAAGTCTTAGTTTATGTTGGTGAAGTATCAGAAGGTTTGACCAAAGGGAAGAGAGAAGAAGGCAGAGAGGCAGGCAGAGACAGCCAGGGAAGGAATAATAAGATATTAACAGCTGGTAAACCCAGGGAAAGGGTGTATGGGTGTTCCCTGTACTCTCACTCTTCTATGGGTTTACAAATGTTCTAAATTAATAAAAAGAAAAAAAAACAAATACAGTGCTAGAAGTAACATTCTCAGGCTAGAGGTGCTGTAAATAAAAAGAATTCACACTCAGTTTTATTTTAGTTAATTTTACAAGCAGGAAGTGCTGGGCACCTTGTAGAACAGAGGCCACCCTTTTTTGGTTATTTTTGGTTATTCCCCCCGCACAGGGTGAAGACTGGAGTCATCTCAAGTCGGGATGGAGGCTGGAGGGCCACGAAGGCACCAGGATAAAAAGCATACCGTCAGCTCCCTTTTACAACCAGCAGGCAGGCAGGCGCGCGTGCGCACACACACACACACACACATGCTTCTAGTTTGGCATGGCTGTCACACGGCCAGTCCAAAGAAAGAACCTGCTATTTGGGATTATGTGTAATACAGAATTATGAGAATCAACATGGCATTTTCTTCTTTGAAACATCTGTTACACTACATCCTTCTTTATAATGGAATTTCTTTTAATGGAATTTTAGTTTTATAACTAAACTGAACAAATGTACATCAAGAATAACTAACTGCTTTAAACAATTCCATTTGCTCACAAAACAACTTATTGTTCATCTCAAGCCCTTCTATTTATAAAGGCTGGAGGAAGAGAGTGAAGTCCAGGGGCTCACTAATTCCCTTAAAGCTTCCTGGGTTGATTTGTGGTTCCGAGATCTGAGACACAGGCCCAATGTCTACTTTGATTGCTCTTCTTCATGTATCTTAACGGTACATTACAGTAGATGGTGTTAAAGAAGATCACCATGACGACACGACTCCCAGCTGAACCCTGAGAAGAAGAAGCTCCTCACCCTCTCCTCTAGTCTTGGAATATGTGCTCTACCCACCATTCCCACAGCGGGAGGCATTTCCAAGGATGTAGCCTTGAAAGAATTGGTGTTTTTGAGACCATCTGGGCAGTGTATGTGACTGAGCCTAGTTAAGGCTTCTATAAATACTATATAAACTTCTGTATAAACTTTTAAGGTTTGGCAGATGAGTTCCAAGATCTACTCACCTTGTGCTGGCCAAGACAAGCCTTGTAATAAGCTCCCTTACGTATTAAGACTGCCACTACCAATCTGGAGTAGCATGCCTCTTCAGTTTCTCTGTGCCCACCTAGTACTGGGGGTAGTTTGCAAACCAGGAGATGGAATTAAGTTCAAAATCTCCTAATTTTGAGATATTAGATATAGAAGTATGTTGGGTCCACTTACTTTCTGAAATCTGACGCTTCATTCATATACTATTTGCAAATGATATATGAAAAATACTGAATCAGCCCTCAATGATTGCCACCTGGCTCATAAACCTAAAAAATGCCACACTTCACTTTTTCTTGCTTTTATACATTTATTCAATCATTTCTTACAACCGAGATACACAGATAGTGTTAGAAATGTTTGCCTTCCACCTGTGAGCACTCTCCACAGCCACTCTGAGATGCAGAGGTACATCTATCTGAAAGCAGGACTACCATACAATTTTGAAAGAATCCATAGTAGTTCCTATCCTTTCCACACCTACATTTTCTTCCAGCTATGGTTGTCATTTTGCTGAAGAGACATTCTTCATTACCAGATAAATCTGACTTTTATAGAACAGCTCTGGTCCGCCTTCAGAAAAAATACGCACTATCGGATAACCTCTAACAAACCCAGCCTGGCCTCATCTGTGGCAGCAGCCGGTGTAAAAGCTGCCATAGGTAGGACTTTAGGAAAGCTGACCAAGGGCTAGCACACAGACCATTTATTGTTAACAGTGACGAGACGGGCACGCCCCCCGGCTCTACAACACATCAGCACCACTCCAGCAGAGGTAGAAAGGCCAAAACCCAGGGCCCAGAAGGTCAATGCTGAACTGGAGATTAAGACAGCAGCTTGGTGCTGGCCAGAGAGGTCAAGCCTAAACCTAGGCAGACACAGGCTTACTGAAAGGGAGGCTTACTGTAACACACATCCAAAGTTTTTTTTGCTTCTTGGTTTCCTTTTTATGCAAACTTCTGCTCCTTACCTTGGAATTCAACATGATTTCTGGAGCCCTGTACCAACGTGTGGCTACATACTCCGTCAGGAACCCTGTGTGATCATGGTCCGGATCTGCAACACGGGCCAAGCCAAAGTCACAGATCTAAGAGAGAAAAAAATGGGACACCTTAGAGACTCTAATGAAATGAATAACAAAAGTTAATAAAAATAAAAAGATAATAGCAATGATGGTGATAAGCAGCTGCTACCGTTACTATGCGGCAGCAGCTTCGCCAGGAATTCTATATACTCATTCTTATACAATCCTCGCGACAACCTGGAAGGCAGTGATGACCATTCGACATGTTGGAGACGAAGAACAGGCTGGAGGAGTCTGTTAAGAGGCATCATCTTTCATTATCTGCTTATCCCACAGGTATCTTGCTTAGGTCACTTGACAAAAGCTGTTCTTGGTAAAAATAGAGTCACCAGAAACTGCCCAGGGTTCCTTCTCGGGCCTACTCCTGCTGGCCCCTGAGGATCAACACCGCTAGGTCGGCCCCTCGACCTGCACTGGCCTTGTTTCGCAGACTTCGCTACCTGCTTTTCTTCCACCTGTTCCACAAACGCAGGTACCTCCAAAGGTTCTTTTCTCTTTTCTTTTTTTTCTCCCTCCCTTCCAAGATTTTATTTATTTGACAAAAAGAGACACAGTGAGAGAGGAAACACAAGCAGGGGGAGCAGGAGAGGGAGAAGCAGGCTTCCTGCCGCCGAACAGGGAGCCTGATGCAGGGCTCCATGCCAGGACCCAGGGATCATGACCTGAGTGGAAGGCAGACGCTTAACAACTAAGCCACCCAAGTGCCCCATCCTCCAAAGATTCTTCCCACTTCTCTTCTATGTAGTCAAATCCACTCCCAAAGCCTTACAAGAGGTTTCATATGCTGAAGATGAGTTTTTAAAAGATTTTACTTGACAGAGAGAGAGAGAGAGAGAGAGCGCGCACACAAGCAGGGGGAACAGCAGGGGGAGAGGGAGAAGCAGGCTCTCTGCTCAGCAGGGAGCTCGATGCAGGACTTGATCCCGGGACCAAGCGGAAGGCAGATGCCCAACCAACTGAGCCACTTAGGGGCCCTGAAAACTTGTTGCTATTCCAGACTCCAAAACATATGAAATTTAACTATAATATACAGTTGACTTTTGAAGAACATGGGTTTAAACTAGGCAAGTCTACTCACACATGAATTTTTTTTAATCGCTAAGGTATTTTATTTTTTATTTTTTAAAGATTTTATTTGACAGAGAGAGAGAGAGAAAGATCACAAGTAGGCAGAGAGGCAGGCAGAGAGAAAGAGGGAAGCAGGCTCCCCACTGAGCAGAGAGCCCGATGCGGGGCTCGATCCCAGGACCCTGAGATCATGACCGGAGCCGAAGGCAGAGGCTTTAACCCACTGAGCCACCCAGGTGCCCCGACACACGGATTTTTTTTCAATAAATATATTGGAAAACTTTTTGGAGATCTGCAACAATCTGAAAAAAACACGCAGATGAACTGTGTAGCCTAGAAATACCAAAAAAATTAAGTTAGGCATTATTGCAGGAATACAGTATATAATACATATGACATACAAAATATGTTAATTGACTTGATACTGTTGGTTAAAGCTCCTGGACAATAGAAGGCTATTAAACTTGGGGGGAGTCAAAGTTATATGCAGATTTTTGATTGTGTGTGTGGGGGGGGGGGCGGGTGTTGGTGTCCCACATCCCTGTGTTGTTCAAGGGTCAACTATACTTCAACTCATACAATTGGAGGATATTTTAATTCCTTGGCATCTGGGGAACTAACCTGACAAAGAGGGAGACATGTTAATAAATATAGGCCAGAGTATAGGACAAGACAGCCTGGAAAACACTGTATTGGAGCGTTACTGCTTTAATTCAGTTAAGAAATGATAAGAGCCTGAGCTTAGGCCATACAAATGGAGACAAGGAGGAAAGGACATGCTTAAGAGATAGTCATAGGACCTAAATGGATATCAATTTTTGCTTAAATATTTCAGAGTTGGGTGTCTCAACTCAACTTCAGAAAGCTCCCATTCACCTCACAAATGCCTTCCTCTTGCCTTGGACACCGGCATCACCATAGAGTGCCTCTGATCCCACAGGTCCTGCAGCAGATTTTGACTATACCGTTCAGGAAGACTTACATATCTGTGGCTGCACAATTCCCATCAACCTACTGTGTCTTTAAAAGAAGCAAATGTCACAGTTACTCTACCAGAGGCCATTTTCTATGTGTATTAAGTTGCCTGATGAGGAAATCCTGGGTCCTGCTCCATAGATCTGACACTAACTCTGGTCACTATAGTCTCACAACTTCAGTCTACATTAAATTCCACCATAAGCACCACCCTCACCTTTCAAAGCTGGCTTGCTGATCGGCGCCATTACACTCCCAATAGTTATGGGCCTGTAAGATGACCTGGTTGATATATGGCCATAAGCTTTTATTTTTTTTTTAAGATTTTTAAATTTTATTTATTTGACAGAGAAAGAGAGATCACAAGTAGGCAGAGAGGCAGGCAGAGAGAGAAGGGGAAGCAGGCTCCCCGCTGAGCAGAGAGCCCAATGTAGGGCTAGATCCCAGGACCCAAGATCATGACCTGAGCCGAAGGCAGAGGCTTTAATCCACTGAGCCACCCAGACGCCCTGGCCATAAGCTTTTATGCGGGATCACAGTAAGTACTAACTTTGGCCTGACTGATCTTGAAGCTTTCAAAATACCTGGCACCCTGTTTGTTTGTTTCTTTCAAGCTTTTTCTACCAACAACTGCAGGAAGGCTTCCTAGTAGTCTTGCCCAGGAGGCTCACTAGCAATATGGTCCTCTTTGGCATGATTTCCAACTCAGAGAAGCAACTATTGGTGCTTTCTTCTTATACCTGGAAGCGAGTCCTCTAAGCCATTCCGAGCCATCACCTGTCACACCACCCTACCACCAACCCATTTTAATTCTGTGGCTTGAATTCTTCAATGTATCTGTGACCCATAGCTTCTCTTTTTAGGGCTAACACGTCATCTGATTCAAATTCAACCAAAGTTCACCATTCAGTCTGCCCTGTGTTGTAGAAACAGACACCTAAAAGCCACATCTCGAATTATACAGAGAAGAAATACTACATCTTGTCAGCAGAGCAAAACCAGCACAAACCCCCGACCATAGTCACAGATCCTTCGTCGTCCCCATGCCTGGTATGACAGAGACTGGATGAGTCCAGACTTGATACACAGTTTTTCATTGGCTAGCTGAATTAAAGAATAAGTCCCAGATAGATTTAGAAAGCCAGAATATAAGAAATTCACATATGAGGGAGGCCACATACTGAAGCCGATGTTTCCATGTTCCTCTTGGAGTGTGGACAAAGAAATGGAAGCTGTGTTTTAGAGGGATTGATTAGATTCCTAATTATCTACAAAGATAGGGGGTAAGTGGAATAACTTCAAATACAGTCATGGCAGATTTATCTTCTAAAAAGGGACATATCATTATAACCCCATCCTCCATGCTCTTCTTATAAGTTCTTTGAACTTGTATCAAGAGGGCAGGATCGATCTTCCCTCCTCTTGAATCTGGGCAAACTTTTTAACAGCTTGAATGAAGAGAACATAGCAGAAGTGGTACCATGTGACTTCAGAGGCTATATCCTAAAATGCAACATGACTTCCCCCGGCTCTCTCTCTACTGGGGTACCTGGAACCCTCAGGAGGAAACCCAGGACACCTGGGCTATATGTGGGTGCTCCAGATGACAGCCAGTATCAGTTGCCAGGTATATGAGAGGATTCCAGCCCCTAACTTCGCATCTTCTAGCTGACATCCAGACGTGGGAGCAGAAACCAACCATTACTGCTAGCCCTTGACTAAATTCCTGACCCACAGAAACTATGTTCTAATACCTGATTACTGTTGTTTCAGACCATTACTTTTTAGGTGATTTGTTATAGAACAAGAAGTGGTAGTGGATACAGTACTTGTGGTGGGACAGGCACTCTGTGAGGAGGCCCCACTGAAAGGATGCTAACCATGGAAGGACCTGGGGAAAGCCAGAGCAGGCCCTAAAGAATCTAGCTGGGCAAATACGAGGGGTAGAGGTGGCAACTAGACCTGAAGCCTCCTAAAATGGCTCTTGAATTGACTGCTTCCACATCTCAACTGCCATGACCTTAGCTGAGATTCAGTTTAGTTTGTATGGAATTAAGAAAACTAGCTTGGAGGTGCTTGGGTGGCTCAGTGGGTTAAAGCCTCTGCCTTCGGCTCAGGTCATGATCTCAGGGTCCTGGGATCTAGCCCCACATCAGGCTCTGTGCTCAGCGGGGAGTCTGCCTGCCCCCCTCTCTCTGCCTGCATCTCTGCCTACTTGTGATCTCTCTCTCTGTCAAATAAATAATAAAATCTTAAAAAAAAAAAAAAAAAGAAAGAAAGAAAACTAGCTTGGTTACCTGCCTGCAAAAGCTAATTCATCCTCTGAATTCCTGTCTAAATGTTGTTTCTAAAATGTAAGTCACCTTTGTGGCTCAAAATCTTTAACCAACCCCCACTCCCCCCACCCCTCGCCTACTGAACAAAAGTAAAAAAAAAATATATATATATATATATATATATATATATTTAAAAGATTTTACTTATTTGAGAGAGAGAGAGAGAGAACAGACGAGGAGGGGAAGGTAGAGGGAGAAGGAGAAGCAGGCTCCCCACTGAGCAGGGAGTCCGATGCGGGGCTCAATTCTAGGACCCTGAGATTATGACCTGGGCCGAAGGCAGACGCCTAACCAACTGACCACCCAGGCGCCCCGAAACCCTAACTATTTAAGCATAATCTTTAAGACTATTCACATGCTGGGGCACTTGGGTGGCTCAGTGGGTTAAAGCCTCTGCCTTCGGCTCAGGTCATGATCTCAGCGGCCCGGGATTAAGCCCTGCATTGGGCTTTCTGCTCAGCAAGGAGCCTGCTTCCCCCTCTCTGCCTGCCTCTCTGCCTACTTGTGATCTCTCTCTCTGTCAAATAAATAAAATTAAAAAAAAAAAAGACTATTCACATGCTGCCACCAAACCATCTTCCCAATCTCCTCTCTCCTACCACCTTCTCTGCCCACATCTGATCCTAGTGACTCCATATTACACCTGATTTTATGACCTACCCATGCAATGACCTCTCCACTGAGTGCCCTATCCATGCCACTCCCTTACCCTAAACCCAGCTTGAAAGTTATCCCTTCTGAGAAGTTCCCCGGAAATCAACAACACTTCACCCAAGTGAAAGCAAAAGTGATTGCTCACTTTTCCAAACTCCTCTAATACACTGTTAGACACATATTAAAGTACATCCCACAATCCATGTGGACCCTTGACGTTTGGTCAATAAATGACCTATTTTACATGTTTATAGGAAGCACAACAACTAGGGTGGATTAACTGGCACAGACTCGAGGGGTGACCATTTTTCACAATATCTGAATTACTGATAATCTTTTAAAAAATAAAAACCAAGGTACAAAGTTACCAGGGTTAAAATCTCACGTTAAACAATTAATGTTAGTAAAATTACACCAGTCAGAGTGGCACTATTGAGGGAGAAGGAAAAATTAAAAACTGGAATTCCTAGTATTCCTTCACTAGGAAGGACAACATAACCTATCATGCTGAATGCTGCAATATAGCTATCTCCTTAAGATTAAAACTAAATGTGCAGTTGTTCTTCCTCATTCTCTCCCTGAATGGGGTTGGCCATGTTACATAAGGATCTCTGTGGGGTTGGGAGAACCACAGTGGCGCACAGGGGTGTGAGGAACCCAAGCGGAAGTAAGAGGGAGCTCCAGATCAGGGCATGGTCTCTGCGTGAGATGAAAAGGGAATTCACGTGGGGAGGCAGCAGCAGCCCACCTAGGGCCTGAGAGTCTGAGCAAAGTGAGCAGTGGATCCACAGATTATATTGTACGAACCAATTATTTCATTGGAAGTTGCAAAATGGTGATTTTTCTAGTTTTATTATTTGTTCTGCATTAACTAGCTGGCATTCTTTTTAAAGAGCCATTGTTCACCAACTGGAGCTATTTACCCTGATGGACAGATCATACTGGAAAGACAGGAAAAACGTTTCATCCCTTTCCTTTAAGTGACCGATTTTCAGAAGAGTGAGTTGGTATAAGGGTGACCTCGTTTTATTATTTATATCCTCCAAGCCTAGCACAGGACATAGAACCAGTAGGTTCTCAAAAGTTATTAGTTACAATTTAAAAAATAGAGGGAGATGTGGGGTTTAGACCTCTAAAAGATTTCACAACTCTATTCACAGTCCTCAATGAAAAGCTCGTATGATTTAAAAAACAGACCGAAAAAAAAAAACACAACCCCACCCACCATAACACTGAAGGCTAGCCAAATTTATATGGTATTGACTAAAAACTATGAAGGTTACAAAATAAAAAAACAATATTCACCATAATTCCATACAAAGGAAGGTATGGACAAGTAGCATATGGTACAAGAAACATAAAATGAGCTCCAGCACTCCTACCTGGCTATTTTATAGGCGGTGTAAACTCAGATTTTCATTAAACAAAGGAAACCCCAAAGATAGGTTTCATTTCCTATCTTCCAGAGTCCACCTTCCCAGGTATAACCAGAACTAAAAACACTGTGATCCTACACCCTGGGACTCCAGTTGGGATTTCTGTGGGCTCTGTGTAGCAAGGACACAGACTGCTAGAGACCTAATTCCCCTGGTAGTTCTACTAGAATATGCTAGCACTATCTCCAAATAGGATCTACAACCCTGCGTTACTGTGGCCCTGAGAAATAAAATCTAAGAGTTCTAAGAGGCAATATCTATTTGTCTCAGGGGTTCAGATAACAAGTACAAAATATGTTTATAGAAGTGAGAAAGAAATGTTACTGCTGTTGACCTTAACTAGTATGAAAGTCAAAAGTTAACAGTCTGAAGACATTAATAACAGCTGATATCCCGAGGGCTCAAGAGTAAGAAATACTTTAGTAAAAGAAGCCAATGGAAAAAGGAAGAAATGACATGCCTGTCTACTTGAAAATTCAAAAAACCCTAAATGACAAGAGGTAAGATAAGATCATCGGTTACAAACTTTCTAGGCACAGGGGCCTGTAGTACAGGTATCATGGTCACCCCAGGATACTGAGGAGGTGATATATAGTGATTTCAGAGCTCAAGCAGAAAAGACCCTTTTCCCCACTGGTGCTCTCAACCCTCATATATGCACCTAAACTGCCACTGTACCTTGACCTACCTTTGGGACATGCTCACCATGACAAATCAGAGATGACACACCATACTCATCTTTACAATGAGATTCTCTCCCAAATATTTATGCCCATGTGAATTAAGCACATCCCATATGTACATTTCAAAATGTGAGTGAATTGTATCACTGTAAATATTTAAATTATCCCATTGTGTTTCTGAATCTCTGTGTTATACTGGGTTTGAAAACAATACACGGATTGCGCAGATGGACAACAACACAGATCTTTCAATGTGGGTATAAATTTTGGTGAGTATGAATAAAATGGCCCTAGGTAAAGATAAGCCCACAAATAGTAAACAGACAACAAAGTAGTCTGGTTCTGTTTGTTTTCTTCTTAAGGATGAGCATTTTCAAACGAAAGTTAGGAGTCAATTTTTCCCAGAAATATTACATACTGAAAATACTGATTGAGAATGTCTCTCCAAAAACAAACAAAAGCAATCTGTCATAACAGAGTTGTGGTAAGAAATAGAAAGAAAAAAGTAAAGAATTAGGAGACAAAAACACTGTAATTTTTCAAGAAAATCACTAAGAGCCAATGAAATGTGGCTATTCCTACGAGCAGTTTCATTCCTTTTGTGCCCACCTGGCTTTTAGCTGCAGATCCATGGGAAAGGATCTGGTTACACCCCATGTAAGACATGAATCTAACTCTGTAGGATCCCAAGAGGTGACAGAGTCCAACTCAACTGTATCTAATGTAGGAAGCTACCCTCTACTACATCTCACAGAATGCTGGACACCCTGTTTCAAACACTCAATGATGGTGAATAAGCTGATCAACCTCCTGGTAACAGAACCCACTGCCTTTTTTTAGATAGTTCCAGAAGGTTCTCCAAGATCTACCTTCAACCAACAGCTCCAGCTTAGCATCAATGACTTTCTATTACTCATCTAACACTGTAGCCACACAAAGCAGGCCTCAGTGTTTGTGCATTAATCCCTTAACTTCTTACTTTCCTTTCTGTTGTTCCTTTTGCCTCCTATGCTACCTTCTGCTCAACACAGCCACTCCCTTACTGAGAGCCTGCCCATCTCTAGAGGACCAGCATGAACACCACCTGCTTCCTGATGCCTCTCAAAGCTCCAGCCAGAACTAACCCTAACCCACCTCTCTCCTTTGCATTTGTACACTATTCTTTTTTTTCAGTATCTCAGTTACAGCAGATATTATTATAATAATCTATCGTTTATCAGACTTCTGACCTACGTTTTCAGATTGCAGGGACAGATACTCCTCCCTCTCCCTTGCCAGGTATTCCTTAAGGGCTTCTCACAGGAATGTCTGTTAAACTGAAGTCCAAGAAATAATCACTGTTAAACATCTAAATGCACTTTTTAAATAGCTTTGAGATATAATTCGCATACCATATAATTCATCCACTTATATAATTCAATGGTTTTGGTATTATACTCACAGGGTACACGACTGTTACCACCATCTAATTTTAAAATATTTTTTTTTGGAAAGTGGATTTTTGTTTTATTTTTATTTTTTAAATAAATTTTATTTATTTATTTGACAGAGACGAGAGATCACAAGTAGGCAGAGAGGCAGGAAGAGAGAGAGAGAGAGGGGAAGCAGGCTCTCCACCGAGCAGAGAGTTCGACGTGGGGCTCGATCCCAGGACCCCGAGATCATGACCTGAGCCAAAGGCAGAGGCTTTAACCCACTGAGCCACCCAGGCGCCCCTAATTTTAGAATATTTTTAACAACAGGAGGAAATCTTGTATTCATTAGCAGTCTCCCCATTCCTCCCCAATCCCACCTGCCTAGGATTTTTTTCTACTTCCTGTGCTACAGATTTATCTATTCTAGACATTTCATATAAATAGAAGCACATAATATATAGTCTTTTATGACTGGCTTCCTTCACTTACACAATAATTTTCTAAGGTCCATCCACATTGTAGCATGTATCAGTATTCCATTCTTTTTTATTTCACTGTATGGATCTATCACATTTTATTTATTCACCATCAAATGGAGACTCAAACTGTTTCCACTTTAGTTCATTTATGCTACTTTAGATTATTTGTATGCTAGTTTTTGTGTGGACATATTTTCATTGAGTGAAATCCTCACCAACACTTATCATCTGACTTTTTGATTACAGCCACCCTACTATGTATAAATTGGCATCTCATTGTGGTTTTGACTTGCATTTCCCTACTGACTTATGATACCAAGCAACTTTTCATGTATATACTGGCCGTTTGCATAACTTCTTTAGAAAAATGTCCATTTCAGATACTTTGCTGAATATTAAACTGGGCTATTTATCTTTTATTGTTGAATTACAAGAGTTTTTCATATATTCTAGATATAAGTCTCTTATCAGATACATGATTTACAAATACTTTCTCTCATTTTGTGGGCTGTCTTTTCACTTGATGGTTTACTCTGTAACACAGGTTCCTAATCTAGATGAAATCCAATTTTTTTCCCTTTTGTTGCTTGTGCTTTTCGTGTCATGTCTAATCGGATCTGCCTAACACAAGATTGCAAAGACTCACTCTTATGTTTTCCAAGCCTATTCTAGTTTAGCTCTTAAATTTAGGTCTTTAGGGGCACCTGAGTGGCTCAGTAGGTTCTGCTCAGGGTCCTGGGATTGGTTGGCAACTGGCTCCACACTCAGCAGGGAGTCCGCTCGTCCCTCTCCTTCCCCCTCTGCCCCTTCCCTGGCTCGTGCACGCATATGTAAGCGCATGCTCACTCACTCAAATTAAAAAAAAATTTTAGGCTCTTATTTATATATTTGACAGAGAGAAAGAGAGCACAAGAGAGCCAAAAACAAGAGGAGTGGCAGAGGGAGAGGGAGAGGGAGAGGGAGAAGCAGGCTCCCCACTGAGCAGGGAGCCTGATGATGCCAGGCTCAATCCAAGGACCTGGGGTCATGACCTAAGCCAAAGGCAGATGCTTAACCAACTGAACCACCCAGGCGCCCCTCAAATTAAAATCTTATTTTAAAAAAAAGATTTAATTTATTTATTTGACAAAGAGAGAGAGATCACAAGTAGGCAGAGAGGCAGGCAGAGAAAGAGGGGGAAGCAGGCTTCCTGCTGAGCAGAGAGCCCAATTCAGGGCTCGATCCCAGGACCCTGAGATCATGACCTGAGCCGAAGGCAGAGGCTTGAACCCACTGAGTCACCCAGGTGCTCCTACTTTGTGTTAATTTTTATACATGGTATGAGCATATATCCAGTTGTCCCAGCACTTCAATCATTTGTTGAAAAGAATGACTTTGGCACTCTTGCCAAAAATCAGTTATCATAACAAAGAGGTTTATTTATTAACTGACTGATTCCTATAGTTTTGTAGTAAGTTTTGAAATCAAGAAGTGTGATAAGTCCTCCAATTTTGTTCTTTCATAAGATGATTTTGGCTATTTTGGGTCTCTTGAATTTCCACATGCATTTCAGGACCAGCCTGTCCATATCTGCAAAAAAAAAAAGCCACCTAGGTTTGTCAGGGATCACCCTGACTGTGTAGATCAATTGGGGGAGCTCTACCTTCTAAACAGTATTAAGTCTTGCAATCCAGACACTGGACATCTTTCCATTTATCTAAGTCTTCTTGGATTCACATGCATTTTTATCAGACTGAATCTACATCCTTTCATATTTAATACATCCTTAGATTTCCCTCCTTGTTTAGCTCTGCTGTTAAAACAGAAATATATGTATGCAAATGCTGCCCATTTTTAAGAGAACTCCGAGGACTGTAAGGATCTAGGGTTTTCCTATTTACTGGGAATGCCTTAAGTACTAAAGTCATAAAGGCTAAGTTTTCTGCTATTTTCTGAGTATTCTTTGTATAAAATTTATTGAAGAAAAAGGTCACCGATGAAATGATTTTTTAACTTACACATAATGCACATGATCCTGCTTTTATATATATAACCATAAATGTGCACATATATGTAAGAAAACAGCAAGAATTGGAAGAAAATATACCAATATGTTATAGTGGTTACCTCTGGATGGTAGAACTGGATGAAGAAGAGGACTAGTGCTTTTTACTTACGTGGGTGGGGGTTGGGAGCATAAAAATGATTTCATGTATTTCTGGGGTGATTTTAAATATGGATAACAATGTAAATATGCCCCAGTGAAGGAGTTTTGTTTTTTTTCCCCAACATATATCACCCTAAGAGTAAATAACCTGGCTGACCTTGAGATCGCAAGTGGTGTTGAGCAGCAGGTTGGAAGGTTTGAGGTCACGGTGCAGTACATTAGCTGAATGGATATATTTTAACCCTCTGAGGATCTGGTAAAGAAAATAGCAGATATGGTCGTTGCTGAGGTGTTGCGTCTTCAAGAGCTTGTAGAGATCTGTTTCCATGAGGTCCTGTACTATATATCTGTTTAGACAGGTTAAGGTAACATAGCAAATATCTGGTTACACTTAGCGAAGCACACTGAAATCAAAATGAACCCTCTCCCCAAACAGTCCATTACTGTATCATGAGGCCTGCAAGGAAAATGAGAAACTGATGAAAACTTGGTCTACGTCTACGGAAGGAATCTAAAATAGTTAACCTCTTCTTAAGTCCTGCGAAAAAACAGGCATCTATTTTTTAGATAGATCTATCACACATCTGCCTGGTGTGACCAATAACAGGCCTAGACTGAGATAAGACAGGCTGTTATGGAAATACTGGCTAATCTTTCGTCGTTAAGTCTCAACCTCCCAGTGCATCACACACTCCCCTCCTCTCTTTGGCCCAGCAACAACTTGTAATGTCACTTTCTTTTACCGAGCCCCCTTGTCCCCCAACCCCCTGAAGAATCAACCAGAAAAACTCTAGAAACACAGACCTAGGCTACACGGCTACTAAATTCAGCCTTCTATGTGCTTAACTCTTTAATTAAGGTTAAGATCCTAAATAAATGAGAGTATTGGGAAGTCATGCTAAGGGGTTGGCTGATGCTGGTTTTACTCTTCTTGCTTCCCTATGCAGCTACCTAAGCCACCTAGAATTTTATCTATGGCTGATTTCTTTCTTACAGAAATTAAATTCTAAAACTCTCTAGCTTTAACTTCACCAGATTATTATTTCATTAGCAGTGTTTTTGCATTTCTCTTACTCATTTCTGTGTAAATATTATTGTATGTCCCCTACAGATTCATGTTAGAGGAGACACAGTATGGGATTCAGAGGAAACAGAATTTAAAAATGTGTCATCTTGAAATGGACTTGATTTTCCCAGTAAAAGGTAAAGGAGGACAACAGGTGCCAGCAGCAGGAGGCATTTCACTTAAAAAAACACTAGAACTTGGTAACAGAGCTGTTTAAAAATGGAAAGGGATGGGGCGCCTGGGTAGCTCAGTGGGTTAAAGCCTCTGCCTTCGGCTCAGGACATGATCTCAGGGTCCTGGGATCGAGCCCCACATCGGGCTCTCTGCTCAGCAGGGAGCCTGCTTCCCCCTCTCTCTCTGCCTGCCTCTCTGCCTACTTGTGATCTCTCTCTCTGTCAAATAAATAAATAAAATCTTAAAAAAAAAAAAAATGGAAAGGTCTGCCTAAGAGACAGTGAGCTGCCTATCCGTAGCTGGGCATAATGCAAACTGGGAAAACTGGTAAGAATGCTGTACTAGCCCCAGTAGTAACTTTTCTCTGGTAGAGCCTCTTCAGATACTTAATGCTTCTATCTTTCAAATGCAGTCTTTAACCAGGCAGCATCCTCTGGACCAGATTTCTAACTGTTGCTGAGAGTTCATAACATAATTTCAGAGCTGAGTCAGCTTTATGAAGGCTAGGCTAGTACGGCTAGGTACCTTAATTCTAAAGATGAGAAAACAGATCTAATGGTGAATGACGTTGTCTAAGATCAGGACAGTCTGGATGTGACCAGGTGATAGCCAGAGCACCCTCTTTGTCTACTATTCATTCCTTCTCTTTTTACCATAACAAACCATACCTTGAATGGAAAAAACATGACCAGAAATGGTGTTAAGATTTTCCATAACTACACTTAAACAAAATCTTTACTGAAAAGGACAGAGAAAATACTGGATTTGCTGAAAGACACCAAAAATAGTTATCAACACCTCATAAAAATGAATCAAAGCAAAAAATTATACACGTCTTCTAGTAAATAGAACCAGATTACAATTTTCCCTTTAATATGCTTTATATAACTTTTTCTTTACTCTGATAAATCCAGATATTTCAAGGTGACCAACCAGTGGAGGCAGCTGTCTGAAAAGGATACACATCTTTCATTTGCTCGATGGTTGGTGCTCGAATAATGTCATTGATTCCAATGATGTTCTCATGTCTGAAGCGCAGTAAGATTTTTATCTCCCTCAGGGTTCTCTGGCAGTAGGTCTGGTGCTCAAAAGGACTGATTTTCTTGATAGCTACTCGAACTTTGTTGACATTATCATAAGCAGAGCTAAAAAAAAAGGGGGGGGGAGGGGAGAGATGGAATTTAAAATAGTTTAGGAACATCTTGGCAGAAAGAATAAAAATTGGTAAAATATTACATGTTTAGCACTCTGGGTAAATACTTGTTTCATACACATGAAGGGAGCATGTATATTATCCACAAAAAAGGCTCAAGCAGGAAGGATGCAGCTGGGACAATGCAGCACATACTGAATCTCAAACTTAACAGGGCCCAGCCCTGATAAATGTGCAGATGCCCACTGTGTTAAGCCCAGGAACATGGTTTTATGCCATATACACTGGCACAAAACATTTTCTCAGTTTTTAACACCAACTGCATTTTGGTAAGAGTAATCATTTGTCTCCCAAACAACTTCCTATTGTTGTATCCAATTCCTCTGACTCAGCGGAAACATTCAAATAACCATCAACTACATCTTTACCCCCAACAAAAACAGACCCAAGAGGACATCTTTACCGCTTGCATCTACTTTGTCTTATAGTAGCCAAAATGACATGGCTCGTTCTTTCTTCTTTTTTAACTGTTTCAAGTAACCAATTTACGTAAGCTCATAGAGAGCCAGAACTGACCTTCATATAAATGATAAGCAAATTATTCCTGGTGAAGAAAGATAATGGTTCTGTATGTACTAAAGTGGTTTTTAACCATAAAACACAAAAGCTATAAGGAAAAAAAAAATCACATTTTAAGATAGTATTGGTAAATACTACATGGTTTTGAAATTTATTGTAACACATTAAAAAAAAACTTTGCCTTTCAAAGCTCTCTTCATATACATTATTACATTTTTGTTTTCAGAATACCTTTAAAAGTAGAGGACAGCAATGTTTTTATGTACACTGTCAAGGTAAGATTCCCTTAGTTATAGAGAGAATAATTAATTTACCCAAAGGATTAATATCCTAGGCCTTCTTTTACCCAAGTACCTTAGGCTTACATCCTCTTCTCAGGAAGTTGTCCTTCTATCTCACTCTATCGGTACATGCTGCATTGGCAGGCTGCCACCCGTGGATGAGTTCCATCACTCAACTAAAGTGCTGCTCAAATTTTGGTCCCCAGACCCCTGCATCAGGATCACCTAACATTCTTGTTAAAAATGCTAGTTTTGGGGCACTTGGGTGGCTCAGTTAGTTAAGCATCTGACTCTTCATTTTGGCTCAGGTCATGATCTTGGAGTTGTGAGACTGAGCCCAGCAGCCACAGGCTCTGTGCTCAGCAAGGAGTCCGCTTGAGAGTCCCTCTCTCCCCTTCTACCCCTCCGCCTATTCTCTCTCTTTCTCTCTCAAATAAACAAGTCTTCACTTGATCTTAGCCAAAAGGCCGAGAAGTGATCAAATAAATAAATCTTAAAAAAAAAAAAAAAAAGTAGTTTCTGTGCTTCATCCTAAGGCCTTCTTTTTGGGGGGAAAAAAATTTTTTTTTTCCAAAAAATTCCAGTATAATTAATGTAGTTATGTTAGTTTCAGGTGTACAACAGAGTAATTCAATAATTCTACATAGTACTCAGTGATCATCATAAGTGCCCCTTCACCTATTTCATCCATCCCCCCAGCCACTTCCCCTCTGATAATGTTTGTTCTCTATATTTAAGAGTGGCGGGGTCGGGGTGAGGCAGAGATAGGAAGGAAGAGTTTGGTTTTTTGTCTTTTTTTCTTTGTTCATTTCTTTTATACCTTAAATTCCACATATGAATGAAATCATACGGTATTTGTCTTCTCTGACTTATTTCACTTAGCCTAATACCCTCTAGATCCATCCATGTCGCTGCAAATGACAAGATTTTATTCTTTTTTAGTGGCTACTCGACTAATATTCCATTGTATATACATACATTGTGATCCACTTACCTATTTTTTTTTTAAGATTTTATTTATTTATTTGACAGACAGGGAGAGATCACAAGTAGGAAGAGGCAGGCAGAGAGAGAGGGGGGAAGCAGGCTCCCTGTTGAGCAGAGAGCCCGATGCAGGGCTCGATCCCAGGACCCTGAGATCATGACCTGAGCCGAAGGCAGAGGTTTTAACCCACTGAGCCACCCAGGCGCTCCATCGTGCTCTCTCACAAACAAACAAACAAACAATCTTAAAAAAAAAATTGGAATTGGATATATTATTTCTTTCTCTTGCACACCCCCCCCCAAAAAGGGGGAACTTTTACCCAGTCTTGGGTTAGTATTTGCTATGTACTGAGGACTATTTTAAAATAGGATACAAAAATTCTAAATACTACTGTTTTTCTTTCTTTTTTTTTTAAAAGATTTTATTTATTTATTTGACAGAGAGCGAGAGAAGGAACACAAGCAGGGGGAATGGGACAGAGAGAAAGCAGGCTTTCCGCCAAGCAGAGAGCCCAATGTGGGGCTTGATCCTAGGACGCTGGCTCGGATCGTGACCTGAGACAAAGGCAGATACTTAACGAATAAATCACCCAAGCACCCCAATAGTACTCTGTTCTTGAGGAACTCAAGCTATTGATAGCCAGTCATCTCACATAAATGTAGCCCCAATTTCCAGATGAATCCTGAGATCCATAAACTGTGGGGAAGGCATAGGTCTAACGCTGGACGTTAGCATACTCAACATTCAAAACAAATTCCTACTATTCAGCAATAAAACGAAATGAACTTGATATAAACGACACAGAGGAATCTCAAAATAATTACTCTGAGTAAGGCCAGACTACCAGAAAAGTACTTCCATTAATATAAAATGCAAACTAATCTTTGGATTAGTTTCTTGGATTAATCCAAGAAAGCAGATTCTTGGATTGCTTGGGGCTGGTGAGGAGGGAGGCTGGTAGGATGGAAGGACTACACAAATGGAGACCAAGGTACTTTGGAGGTGATGAATATGTTCCTTATATTGGTTGTGTTGATAGATTCATGGGTGTATATTATGTCAAAATATAAACTGTACACTTCAAATATGTGTAGTATATTGTTTATCAATTGTTTCTCAAGAGAGTAGCTCCTAAAAAAAGGAACCAAGGCTCCCTGGATATGTGGTCAGTTCCTGGGACAGGGTGGATGGGAACAGATTCCAGAAACATTTCTGATCAGTAAATGTGGAAGTAGAAGCCCACAAAATTCTGGAGTAGGTTATTTAACAGATGTTTTGTGATCACTTAGGGAAGAAAAGGGAACCAGCATGAGTCAATTATGAACAAGTCATGCTAAACTAACTCCATTTCCTGTTTTGATAGGGTTACCACAACAACACAAGAATGACGCCAGAGCTGTGGTGGACTCAAGCCGCACTTGTCAAGTACTTCCCATTTGTGAGATTTCATGTTAGGATTGGTGACAAAAACAAGTTAACGATCCTGCCCTGAAGAAGCTAAGAAACGTACAAGAGGAGCAGACAACATACACTGCCTTTACCATAGTAAAGCACTTCTGAAACACAAGGCAAAGCTGAATTTGGATTAAGTCCAAAAGAGGGTATTAGAAGAGGATTACAAGACTATGAGACCTATAGAAAGCATATCCTGAAGGATGAGCAGGCTTCTGAAAGAGAAGCAAGGGCACCAAGAAAGGCAAGAGGTAACACGTGGAGAAGTAAACAAGAAGTAAACAAGAACATCTATGGGGACCAATGGCCTCACCCAGCTGGGTCCCTCTCCACAAGGAGGTATTTATGGGGTCTGGAGAACATGGCCATCAGGAGCCCCGGAACTCCCTACTGCCTGAATCTGCTTCCAAGGCTGTGCAAGCCTCTTACACATTACAGCAGCACTGCTGAGAGGAAAATGTTTCTCCAGTTTCTATATCACAGAGTGGCCAAAGGGCAGCTGTTCGCAGGATGTGCACTGCACCTGGACTGTTATGTCAAGTTGGGTATCCCATTTATGAGACACACACAAGCTCAAGCTCATGGCAGGGCACGGGTCTGGGACTGGGAAGAGAGGAGGGCTGTGCTGGAGGCCTGCTTTCCTGGAATTGCTGGCACCAAACCCCAAGAAGCTCAAGAATTTTCCACTTGAAGCTCATCCTTTTTTTTTTTTTTTAAGGATTTTATTTATTTATTTGAGAGAGAGAGAGTGAGCGAGTGCGGGCACAAGTAGGGGAAGTGGCAGAGGGCAGAGGGAGAAGCAGATTCGCTATTGAGGAGGGAGCCCAATGCTGGGCTCCATTCCAGGACCCTGAGATCATGGCCTGAGTGGAAGGCAGACGCTTAACCGTCTGAGCCACCCAAGAACCCCAATATGAAGCTTATCTTACAGGTCTTTAAGGTTTATCTGTGTGATAGGAGGAGAGACTGTATTATATTTAAGGTTTCTTAATTTGATGTATATGGTACATGGGGCTCCATTTGTATTATTTTTCCCCCCATCTGCATTCTTGACTCAGTCATTGCACACATTAGAGCTGCGTTTGAGAAGTACAAAATGAAGGTGTAGGGGTTGGAGAGGGCAAGGACCATCTTGAACTTCCTGATTTTAAAGACCTAAGGATGCTTGTGGGTGATACAGATGGAGGAAATGAAGGTTCTCTTTTTCCAAGAGCATTAAAGAGAGATCAAAGTTGAGAATAAAATATAGGAATCTTTAACAGAAGCCAACTGGGTAGGGGCACCGGGGCGGCTCAATGGGTTAAACGTCCGACTCTGGGTTTTAGCTCAGGCCATAATCTCAGGGTTGTGATATTGAGCCCCGCATAGGGCTCCATGTTTACCAGGGGTCTGCTTGAGATTTTTCTCTCTCCCTCTCTGCCCCTCCCCCTGCTCCCGCACACATGAGTGTGCTCTCGAATAAATAAATCTTAAAAAAAAAAATGGGGCGCCTGGGTGGCTCAGTGGGTTAAAGCCTCTGCCTTTGGCTCAGGTCATGATCTCAGCGTCCTGGGATCGAGCCCCACATAGGGCTCTCTGCTCAGCAGGGAGCCTGCTTCCCCCTCTCTCTCTGCCCGCCTCTCTGCCTACTTGTGATCTCTCTCCTATCTGTCAAATGAATAAATAAAATCTTTAAAAAAAAAAAAAAAGGCAACTGGGCAGCACAGCTGAGGAGAGATGATGTCATGAAAAGAGGTCTGAGGATAGAATTCAGGAACAGTCAGAGGAAGAGGCTAAGGAGAGAAAGTAGTAAAAAGTAATAATGGAATGAGAACTCTTGTTGTCCAACACCAAAACCACATGCTAAACCACATCCAAGAACCATGAGAGGGTGGTGTTTCAGAAGCCAAGGAAGGAAAGAGTTCCAAACAGGAGAGACTAAGGTAAAAACTGCAAAGCAGTTACTGAATCTGTAATGAGATGATGTGTCGTAATGTGGGTGTAAGTAAGTAAATGGAGGGGAATGGAGACAGCAGTGGAAAAAGTACAGCTGACTGTTTCTTAAAGAAGGCAAGGAGGAGGAGAACAACTAGCAAATCCAGGTGAACAACTGAGAGGCGCAGGGTGTTACGAAAGCAGTGGGTGGTCGGAGGCTGGGGGACCAGGTGGCATGAAAGAAAAGATTCCTTAGAGTTAGCTAGGGGGATGAGAAAGAGTGCTTTTCAAACAAAGCACATGCAAAGGGGCAGAGGACTAAAGGAAACTGGGGCAATGGAGTGTGGGGTATGGGGTGGGGGAACATGCTAGGGTTGGGGCTGGAGGTGTAAGACTAGAATAGAATTTGGTAAGGGAGAAATAGTAACTTTACAGTGGAGAAATCTAACAGGTACCACCTCAACCAAGAGATAGGTTTATACCCTTACTGATAACACATGAATATTGTCAATCCCCTGACAGGAGGAAACAAGAAGGGCATTTCACCTCTGTGATATTCTTTCCCAATACCTGTAGCCTCAGTCCAATAATGAGAACATCAGATAAACCCAAATTGAGGGACATTCTACAAAATACTTAAGCAGTACTCCTTAAAACCTTCAAGGCCATGAAAAGAAAGGGTGAGAAACAGTCCCAGACCAGAGGAGATAAAGCCAACATGGCAACTAAATGCACGTGGTATCTCGGGAACTCCCAAAAAGCAGAAAAGTGAAATCAAAATAAAGTCTGGAGTTTAGCTAGAACATACTAATGTTGGTTTCTTAGTTTTGATAAGCTTACTAGAGCAAGGTAAGATGTCAAGATCAGGAGAAACAGGGCCGCCTGGGTGGCTCAGAGGGTTAAGCCTCTGCCTTCGACTCAGGTTATGGTCTCAGGGGCCTGGGATCGAGCCCTGCATCGGGCTCTCTGCTCAGCAGGGAGCCTGCTCCCCCGCCCCCTCTCTCTCTGTCTGCCTCTCTGCCTACTTGTGATCTTTCTCTCTGTCAAATAAATAAATAAAATCTTTAAAAAAAAAAATCAGGAGAAACAAAGTGGGTAGGGGCACATGGGACCCCTCTGTACTACATTTGCATCTTCTCTGTAAACCTAAAATTATTCCAACACAAAAATTTATCTGAAAAAAGTATTCCATTAAACGATAACTCCAAAACTAATGAAGTTATTAGCATGTAGATAATATGGGCTAAATTTAATAAGTAATTCATAAATACATATTTTAATTTCTCATAACTCAATGTTTGAGACTTAAAATATTCCTAAAAAGCTAACTGTAAACTTTACCTAATTAAACTTTTTTTTTTTTTTTCAGATTATTTAAGAGGGAGAGAGAGAACGAGCAGTGAGGAGGTACAAAGAGAGAAAAGCAGCAGACTTCCTGCTCAGCAGGAAGCCCGATGCAGGGCTGGATCCCAGGACCCTGAGATCATGACCTGAGCCAAAGGCAGATGCTTACTGAACCACGCAGGAACCCCCACCTACCTTAATTGAACGTTATAAGGTGAATTCCACCTCAATCATTTGATAAACATTTACTAATAAATATCTGACATAGTCTAAACATTCACTGCAAATTGAAATAAAACATTCCACCTGTCTTTCTCCCTTTGAGTATCCTAAGAATAGTGATGATAGCTCAGCCAGTTAAGTGGCTGTCTTCAGCACAGGTCATGATCCCAGGGTCCTGGAATCAGGCCTCACGTCAGGCTGGCTGCCAGCAGGGAGCCTACTTCTCCCTCTCCCCCTGGTTGTGCTCTTTCTCTCTCTGTTAAATAAGTTAAGTCTTAAAAAAAAAAAAAGAATAGGGACAATAAATGAAAATATATACTGCAGCACTACCTGAAAGAACAAAGCTTGTACCGTCAAACATAAGGATTAATACATTATGGAATATTAATTTAACAGGTCATTGTTCAGCTTTTAAACTGAGTATGAATACTATATTAACTAAAGGTAAGATTCAAAATAAAATCAAAGACTGAAGCTTTAAAATATTATCTAGAGGGGGCAATTTATGAAACGAGCTAAGGTGGGATCGTGAGTGATTTGAGACAATTATCTTTGTCTCACCATTTCTGTCTATTCCATTGGGAGAAAAAAATAACCAGTAAAGTGTAGGTTATATAAAACAAGACAGCTTAAAATAAGGCAATAATCTGAGATTTAAATGAGTTCCTAAAGTTCTAAATACCTTCACAGGCTTTTGCTTCTAGCCATGACAAAGGAACACAGGTTGATTTACTTTCCAATCTTAATGAAAAAAATCCAGACAGTATGTATGTGAAACAAGTTTTTGGACATCCAACAATGGCCAATACAGGGCAGGAAGGTTAGTCCTATGACTACCCCAGCTTACTGCCTGGAGTTTCCAGGCTGCAATGCGGAGAAGAGAAACCCAAACGGAGCCTGGTTGAGTATAGAATTCAAATTTGGATAGTCAAGTAAAAATTTGCTGAGCAAAGTATAGGACAGGAGAGAACTTCAGAGAAGGCTGAGGAGATCAGCAGACAGGTTCCCTTCGAGTCTGTAGCTGAGTAATGATCAGAAGCACATGCATGATGAAATTCCAAGGCTGGGGAAGAAGCCACACAGGCCCAAAAAATGCTTAAAAGTAAGCTTTGAAAGAATCTAACTCTACCTTAATTGCATCCCAGACAAGAAGTCCCAAAATATTTAAGTAATATCAAAAAAATCTAGCAGTCGATAATGTAAGATCCATAATGTCTTACATCTCATCAAAACTTACCAATATTCAAAAAACCAGGAAAACACAATCCATAATGAGAAAGCCAATAATAAAAAAAAGACCCAAAATTAGAAGTGATAGAATAGACAAGAATGCTGAAAAAATTATAATAAGAAAAATAAAGTAGAGCATGACAAAGAGAAATGGAAGGTATAAAAGACTTAAACTGAATTTCTAGAGATGAAAATAAATACAGTTGTTGGGGGCGCCTAGGTGGCTCAGTCGTTAAGCATCTGCCTTCAGTTCAGGTCATGATCCCAGGATCCTGGGATAGAATCTCGAATCCGGCTCCCTGCTGGGCGGGAAGTCTGCTTCTCCCTCTCCCACTCCCCCTGCTTGTGTTCCCTCTCTTGCTGTCTTTCTCTCTGTCAAATAAATAAAATCTTAAAAAAAAAAAAAATACAATGGTTGGAATTAGGAACCGATTATACACTGAAAACAAAAACAAAAACCCGGTGACTTAGCAGACACAGCAATAGAAACTAGTAAAAATGTAATATCAAGAATAAAAAGACTGGGCATGGGGGAAAAAACAGCATCAGTGAGCTGTGGGATAAGATCAAGTGGCTTCACATACATTTAATTGGACTCTAACACCTTCACAAGTACAAAATCTGAAAGTAAATAACTTATTTCTATATAAGTACTGAAAAAAAAAGAAACATACAAGTTCTCTCTCAACACTGGTTTTAAAACTAAGCAATAGGCACTAGCTAAAAGAGGAAAGACATCATCATTACAGAGAGTGAAAATGTATTCTGATGTCCAAGTAAAAGCCCAGAGTGGTTATAGTTGCATACTTAAAATATATATCTTAGACTATAAAAGGAAGCAATTATTTACAGATTCCCACTTGGACACACAAGAATACTTTTATATATTCTGGACTCTGGGAAACCGAAGAACCATTTCAAATCTGCTGTTTGCCAACTTTGGAGGGGAAAAAACAAGTGGAGAAAAAAAAAATACGGCCTTCTCTAAATTACCATGTGAAAGCTGTACCTTTTGTACTTTAAAAAGGCATTATTTCAAAATCTCAAGATTTCTAGAGGTGCCTGGGTGGCTCAGTCAGTCAAACATCTGACTCTTGATCAGCTTATGTCATGATCTGGGGGTTGCAGGATCCAGCCCCACATCATCACTGGGCTCCGAGCTCAGGGAAGAGTCTGCTTAGGTTCTCCCTCCCCCTCTGCCCTTCCTGCTCTCTCACAAATAAGTAAATAAATATTTAAAATATTTTCAGATTTCTAATTATTTGGTTCTTAGAGTTTAGGAACTAAATTTTATTCTTAAGACTTTATTCATTTGGGGGCGCCTGGGTGGCTCAGTTGCTTAAGCGACTGCCTTCGGCTCAGGTCATGATCCTGGAGTCCCAGGATCGAGTCCCGCATCGGGCTCCCAGCTCCATGGGGAGTCTGCTTCTCCCTCTGATCTTCTCCCCTCTCATGCTCTCTCTCACTCTCTCTCATATAAATAAATAAAATCTAAAATAAAAAAATACTTTATTCATTTCGGGGGGCGCCTGGGTGGCTCAGTGGGTTGAGCCTCTGCCTTCAGCTCAGGTCATGATCTCAAGGTTCTGGGATCAAGCCCCACACCGGGCTCTCTGCTCAGCAGGGAGCCTGCTTCCCCCCTTTCCCTCTGCCTACTTGTGATCTCTCTCCCAAATAAATAAATAAAATCTTAAAAAAAAAAAAAAAGACTCTATTCATTTGGATAGCTTTACCTTTTTGGTATAGTTCCTTTCCCTAATAGTATTTCTTTGTTTCTTATAACTATCTTATGTATCTTTTCCAAATACATTTGGGCCCGAAAGTAGGGCGCTCCACACTATTACCACTTTCCAGTGCTACTAGTGCCCTATAAGCTCAGCAAGCAGTAAGCCAACTTGATCCTTACAGCTACACTTTTAATACCGCTAACTGTATTCTTACACAAGCTGTCTAGGCTTTGAACTGCTCCACTGTGGCTGGTTGATACCGGGAGTTTTTCATACCGTCTGCTTCTGATCACATCTCCTCCTTTCTAGGTCATATTTACTATGGTGTAAAAAGCAACAACAATTAACATGGTTGCTACAGTACTTTCAACTCTTGCTTGCTCCAGGTCAAGGTTTCTATTTTTGGCGTCAGTACTTAACCTTGGCGAAGCAGGTTAAGTACTGATCAGCAATTAAAACACATTAAAAATGCGGGAAAAATAGAATTCTTAGGAACTTGATGACTTTGTTTTATTAAAAAATGACTGGGGATGCCTGGGTGGGTAGGTCGGTTGAGCATCCGATTCTTGATCTCAGCGTTGTATATCAAGCCCCACGTCAGGCTCCATGCTGGACGTGGAGCCCACTTAAAAAATAATTCCTTTTTAGATGATTGACAGTACTCTAAATCTACCATGTCAATAAGAATTCCTGGTGGGTTTTTGGGTGACCAAGTATAAAGGATAAGAAATATCTACTAAATCATTTTCTCATTGTTCTCTGATGGAAAACTGATAACCATTCAAACCAAGATCAAAACAATATCCTATGTATTAATCATTTATGCACTTACTTTACATTTATGCTCACTTACACTTACTGATACATTGCTTTGCCTTGTTTCCTTTATGTACATCACTCAAAATGTTTATAGTTTTACTAGGAACTAAGTAGTGGTGATAATGAAAAGTTTTATGAACAATTCTCTTTAAATAATTGCTACAATTTATTGAGTACTTATATGTCAGGCACTGCTCTGTATTACTATCTGTGGATCTCTTTCAGAAGGGATATATTTTTTAAAGATTTTATTTATTTATTGACAGAGAGGAGAAAGATCACAAGTAGGCAGAGAGGCAGGCAGAGGGGGCGGGGAAGCAGGCTCTCCATTGAGCAGAGAGCCCGATGCAGGGCTCGATCCCAGGACCCTGAGATCATAACCTGAGCTGAAGGCAGGGGCTTTAACCCACTGAGCCACCCAGGTGCCCCAGAAGGTGATATTTTTAAAAAAGCAGGCAGAATTTAAAAAGAGGCAGTATATGAGAAGGACTTGTAGGAGGAAGAAGCTGTAGGAGCTAAAGTATGGAAGGCTGAGTACAAGTGCTGAGTCCTTCCATATGGCTGGAGTTTAAGACCCGTCTAGGAAAAGAGCAAAGGGTGATGTCAGACTGAGAAAGCCGAGAAATCTATGCTTTCTTCTTCTAAGAAGAATCCTCAGGACCCAAGAGTAACACTATCAGAAATGGTATAGTATTTATATGGTATAAAAGTGATGCAGGGATGCTTGGCTCAGTCAGCTGAGCATCTGCCTTCGGCTCAGGTCATGATCCCAGGGTCCTCAGATCAAGTCCCGCATGGGGCTCCTTGCCTGGTGGGGAGCTTGCTGCGTATTCTCTCTCTCTGACAAATATATAAATTCTTAAAAAAAAAAAAAATAAGTGAAAGTGATGGAGGCTAAAACTAGAAACTGGAAGATCTACTTTGAAATTACAGTAGTTATGGGGCGCCTGAGTGGCTCAGTTGGTTAAGCGACAGCCTTTGGCTCAGGTCATGGTCCCAGAGTCCTGGGATTGAGTCCCACATCGGGCTCCCGGCTCCGCGGGGAGTCTGCTTCTCCCTCTGACCTTCTCCCCTCTCATGCTCTCTCTCGCTGTCTCTATCACAAATAAATAAAATCTTAAAAAAAAAGAAATTACAGTAGTTATGAGACCTGCTGCTTGATCTTGTTATTTAAGGCATTAATAAAGAAGCACATATATCAGGATTAAGAGTACACTTTTCATGAAGAGCAATGAGTAATGGATAGAATAGCTAAATCACTATAGTGTATACCTGAAACTAATATAACACCACATGTTAACTATACTGCAATTAAAATAAAATCTTCCATAGTTTGTTTCGCTGATTCCCTAAAAGATAAAGATTAAGAACTCTTGTTTCCATGGCAATTTACAGATTCACGGGAAGTGACAGAGATAGAAAACTAATATAGAAGTTTATATTCAAGAGAAAAATAGGACAAGGGCACCTGGGTGGCTCAGCTGGTTAGCGTCCACCTTCAGCTCAGGTCATGATCTCAGGGTCCTGGTATACTTCACTCCCTGCTCAGTGGGAAGTCTGCTTCTCCCTCTCCCTCCGCCCCTCCCCCCTCATGCTCTCTCTCAAATAAATAAATAAAATCTTAAAAAGAAAAAGAGAAAAGATAGTTTAGGATCTTGAAGGAGGCACACCGGATAACCTTAAAAACATTCATTTAACATTCAAATGTTAAAATCAATTTTATTTGTTCATCAAAAATCTATTAACCATCCACACAGCATTGACTGCTGTGGGAACAGCAGTGAATATAGAAAGCTCCCTGCTATCATTAACCTTATACAACATGGGGGAAATAAAAAGAGACTGTATTAATATATATTTATATATAATAGTATATTATATGACTAAGTATATAAATTTTGATGAATACCAAGGAAAAATGCAAATGGTATAATTAATGTCATGGATAATCAAACAACTTGGTTTAAATAGTTTAGAAAAGGTTTTTTCCTCTCTAAAGAAGTAGCATTTAAACAGACCTGAAGAATGAGCGGGAATTAGGCAAGTTAAAGAAGGGCAGAGAAGGCAAGTATTTTACAAGCAGAGAGGAGTTAGGCTGCAGTATTTGTGGACTCAAAAGAAGGCCACTGTGGCTGAAGCATACCAAGCAGAGAGTATGGTTCAGGATGAAGCTGAAGAAACAGGCAGTGGATCCAGCAGTTCTGCTAAGGATTTAAGATTTTTTTTTTTAAGATTTTATTTATTTGACAGAGAGAGAGAGAGAGAGAGATCACAAGTAGGCAGAGAGGCAGGCAGAGAGAGAGAGGGGGAAGCAGGCTCCCCGCTGAGCAGAGAGCCCAATGCGGGGCTGGATCCCAGGACCCTGAGACCAGGACCTGAGCTGAAGGCAGAGGCTTCAACCACTGAGACACCCAGGTGCCCCTAGGATTTAAAATTTAACTTAAGTGTTCTTCCACTTTAATCTGGGAACTAAAAGTGCTCAATTTATATTTTTATTATTTATTTATTAAGAGATTTTATTTATTTATTTATTTGACAGAGAGAGAAAGATCACAAGTAGGCAGAGAGGCAGGCAGAGAGAGAGGGGGAAGCAGGCTCCCTGCTGACCAGAGAGCCCGACGCGGGGCTCGATCCCAGGACCCTGAGATCATGACCTGAGTCAAAGGCAGAGGCTTTAACTCACTGAGCCACCCAGGTGCCCTCAATTTATATTTTAAAATAATCTTTCCAGCTGTAAGATGCAGAATGAATTGTAGAAAGGAAAAAAAGTGAAAAAAGAAACCATTCGAAGCACTCCAGTGGTACCAGTGAGAGAGGACAGCAGCTTGGACTAAGCACCAAGCACATCAGTGGCACTTTAAGCATGTCAGTTACTGTGTGAAACCATGCCACCTACTGCAGGACATTTAGCATCCCAGGCCAAAGGGCACTATGAACCAAGAGCATTCCCAAGTGAGGAAATTAATTTTAAAAAGAAAAAGAAAAACCACCACACCTTCTGAAAGGAGTGGTAAAGCCCCTCGAACATACAAGAACAACGGCAGGGTGTTAGTAAGACTGAAAAGATTGCCAAGTATGATAAGGCCAATGAGATGGGTGAGCTAGCCAGATAATACCTTTGGGGTCCACAAGAAGCTGTGCAGATGGGAGAAGAAATTTTGCAACACACAGGACTTGTATTCAGAATATATAAAGCGCATAACTTCAAAACAAGAGGACAAACAGCCCAGTATTAAAAATAAAATAAACAACAACAACAAAAAATGGGGCACCTGGGTGGCTCAGTGGGTTAAAGCCTCTGCCTTTGGCTCAGGTCATGATCTCAGGGTCCTGGGATCGAGCCCCGCATCGGGCTCTCTGCTCAGCAGGGAGCCTACTTCCTCCTCTCTCTCTGCCTGCCTCTCTGCCTACTTGTGATCTCTCTCTCTCTCTGTCAAATAAATAAATAAAATCTTTAAAAAATAAAAAAATAAAATTAAATAAAATCAACATTTTTGTGTGTGACAATAGACAGATGCAAAGATTATTGCTGAACATAGGGGAAAATGCAAATTAAAACCATGGCCCTCATACCCATTAGAATGGCTAAAATAAAAGACTGGTCATACCAAGTGTTGATGAGGATATATAAAAGCTAGAACTCTCACATACTACAGGTGCAACGGTATAATCACCATGGGAAAGTTTGGCAGTTTCTGGGAAGTTAAATGTACACTGACCATACAACACAGCAATTCCACTGCTAAGCCTTTTCTCAAGAGAAATGCAAATATATGTCCACTCAGACTTGTATACAAATGTTTGTAGGAGCTTTATGCACAGAAGCCACAAACTTGGAACAATCCAATGTTTATCAAAACAAGGGAGGGGTAAACAAACTGCACCATCTCCACATGATGGAAGCATACTCAGCAACCAAAAGGAAACGAATACGGCACTGATATACGTAACACCAAATATGAATCTGAAGAACACCATGTAAAATGAAGCCAGGCACAAAAAGAGTATAGACTTTTTTTTGGCGGGGGGGGGGGGGGGTGGAGAAGGAGACAGAGAGTAGGGAGCAGAAGAGGGAGAGATAATTCCAAGCAGGCTCCACGCCCAGTGCAGAGCCCACTGGGTTTAATCTCACAACCCTGAGATCATGACCTGAGCTGAAATCAAGAGCCAGACACTTAACCAACTGAGCCACGCAGGCACCCAAAGAGCACTGACTTTTAAACTCCATTTACATGAACTTCTGGAAAAGATGAAGCTGAGCCACAGTGATAGAAAGCTGATCTGTGGTTGCCTGAGGTGAAGACTGACTGCAAAGGGGCTCAAGGGTGCTTTCTAAGGTTATGTAATGTTCTTCATCTTTGCTGTGGTGGCTACACAAGTATATGCACTTGCCAAGATTCACTGAATTGTACATGTAGAGAAGGTGCATTTTACTATATATAAATTACACCTCAAAGATGATTAAAAAAATTGAGCTGTGCTACAAAATTATAGGGTTGGTTTTCCTTCCCAGTTCATATGCTCATATTGAAGGCAATTCCAAGGGAAATGTTCCAAACATGTTTTGAGCAATGGCAGGATCGTTAGAATAAATGGCCAGCCTTCCACAGTCATTTCTGAGGCTTTAATATAAATACAAAATTTCTGGTATGTTCAGGTTTTCTCATCCTCCCCAGTCCCCTATCATTATAGTCATTTCTTAGCAGAAGCTCAATAATATTTGTGGATAATAGAGTTTGTCTAAAAAAAGTTGGTATCTTACATGCACAAGCACCACATACTGTACACGTTGTTAAGCAACTAAAATGCTACCTATCAACTGCGAATGGGTTATTTTTAGGAAAGCTATTAAGCTGTTCTCCAAGCTACCTATTTTGGTGAACTTTAATTATCTGAACAAAACTACAGTATTTCACTTCGTTTCACAGATAAAAATTAACTTGTCTTCAGATGCTAAGTAAGTTAGACTGATCCAAATTAATGCTCCAAAAATAAGTACATAATACAAATGACTGCTTTAAAAGAAAATGTATTCCTTACCTCAGCTTGATTCTCTCATAATTTACTAACCAAGAAAGTCAGTATAAAGGTTTTTATTAAGAGGGTGCAAACCATTAGGTGAGCAAAAAACAGCTAGTCTAAAGCATTTCAGCTATAAAACCATCATTTTAAGGCTCCAGGGGTGCCTGGGTAGCTCAGTCAGTTAAGCATCTGACTCTTGACTTCAGCTCAGGTCATGATTTCAGGATTGTGAGATCAAGCCCCGGGTCAGGCTCCATGCTGGGTGTGGAGCCTACTTAAGATTCTCTCTTTCCCTCTCCCTCTGCCCCCCCCCCCCGTTAAAAAAAAAAAAATCAGTGCTCTAATATAATATCACAGCTTAAGATCTGACGTTATTAACACATATGCCGCCTCTCAAGAAAAGGTGCTCTAGACAGCCCAGAGCTTAAAAAAGTGTGGCTGTTTACATATGTATATTTTAATCTCTTCAATAATAAAACAGGAGCCAAGAGTCAAAGATGATCAATTCTGGCCCTACCCCTTCCTGAGACATCACTGAGTTACCTAATATGTATCTCTGAACAACCATTTGTTCGGATCAAAAATCAAGAAAGGCCAAGGGTTGTGAAGATTGTAGAAATAGCAAATGCAAAGCCTACAAGATAACGGGCTTTCCAAAAAAAAAAAAAAAGAGTCATTCTTATACTTTATTATACTATTTATTATGTTTATTACATGAATCCTAAAGAAGAAATAACATTAGAAAAGAACACCAAACTTCAAATCAGGTGGTATGAATTTTAGTTCTAACTTGGCTATGCCCTACATGTCTGCTCTGACATTGCTGGCCAAGCTACAAAAAAGAGAAGATTCTATTATTCTGTGTTCAGACTCCTTCTAAACATAGCAAGTGGAAAAAACCTAATATGCATATGACAGGAAAAAAAGACCCCACACCTAATAATGTGGATGTATATACACATGTATGCATAGATATAAACATAAAAAGGTGGGAGGTTTGTAGCGACTTATATTCTGTAAAGGTTCCTCAAATTTTTGGTAGACTGAAGTATTGTCAGGGCGCGTGGGTGCCTCAGTTGATTAAGCGTCCGACTCTTGGTTTTGGCTCAGGTCATGATCTCAGGGTCCTGGGACTGGGCCCCATGTTGGACTCTACACTTGGCAAGGAGTATGAGGATTCTCTTTCTCTCTCTCAAATAAATAAATCTTAAATTTAAAAAGTATACAAATTATCAAAAGCGTACAAAAAACGAACCTCTTTCTCCTCATGAATAGGAAAAATGAGTCTATGCTACTAGACCTAAGATACCATAACAGGATTTGGTACCATGACTGTCATCATCCTAAAAATCCAAAATCAAGAAATGTTGTTTCAGGTGAAGCATGTTAGGGTAACGTAAAATCAGAGTTACTATTCTTTGCAACAGATACTCTAATCAGTGCTATTTAAAAGTGATCTTTGGGGTGCCTGGGTGGCTCAGTCAGTAAGGTCCAGCTCTTGATCTTGGCTAAAATTTTGTCTGTCTCAGGGTTTTGAGTTGAAGCCCTCTGTTGAACTTTTAAAAAAAAAGTGATCTTTGTAATTCCACTGTGCTCTGAACTTGTCATGACAAAGAGACAGAAACCTTGATGAAGTAGATGGGCCAATTACTTTTTGATTATTGCCTTACATTTCCTTCCTCAATTATTCTCTCCTACCTTCAACGGCCAAGAATTTTGTAATGGTTCAAGTCAAGCTGGCTAGTATTGAGCTATGATAACAGCTAGAAGTCATCAACAAAGACTGAGAGCATTAAGTCTTTTCCAATGATGAGCATTCAATGGTAGCACAGGCAGCTCCATGTGCCTCTGGACTTGAAATAGACGAAGAAAATGAAAAAGGACCTCATTATTCATAATGACCATAGTCCTAAGCACTTGGCCCAGTGCTAAGAGCTTAAAAAATTCCTTACATATTGTCTTTACCACAACCCTATGAAGTAACCCCTGTTTTATGGATGATGAAACTGAGGCAGATGGGAAGAGTAAAGTAAATTGTCTTTAATTACTTCACCAGTAGTTAACAGAACCGGGACTCAAACCCAGGTGAGCTGAGTTCCCATGTTCTCAGCCACTACACCAAACAAGGACCAATAGTTCTCCATTAGCCATGCCCTTTTGGTGGTGATGAACCAAAATTAAGCGCACAGTTAAGCCATATTTTGAGAGGTCAACTGAAAAAAAGGCAGATAACGAAGACAAGAAAAATAATGATCATGATTATAATACAGAAAATGTTTGGGAAATGTCCCTTCCCAAAGTGGCCTGTTTTGATGGGTATGGCTATTTAGATGTTCTTTGGGATGAGTCAAAATCTATCTCCTGGAAATAAGAGACAAATATATTTTGAAAATGAGGTGTAGGGATGGGAGGGCAGAAGACAGAAAGGCAAACCCAGACACAAGGGGGGGTGAGAAAGGGCCTGAATTGGAGACAAGCAAAAAAATCATGTTGAAAACCTGCAGAAATTAGAATTCAGAGATTTTCAGTGGTGTCAATCATGACAATTACGTGACTCTCTCTAGCATCTATATAACCCTGTGCAAGATTAGGCAAATAGGTGGGTTCTTATAAAATGGGAATGTAAAGATCGTAAGAGGTTGAGAATCTGGTCAGAGAGGACAGCAGACAGAATCCAGACCAATGCCAGACCAGACTAATATACTGGTAAAACCACAGAGATCTCAAGCCAAGGGCCACAGGAGAAAGAAGGCACAATAGAGCTACGGTCTATAAGAGGATGACCTACTTCATGAGGGCGACCCTTGCACACCTTTGTAAGTTGTATCCTGATGACTCAAGTCAAAGAAAGAGACGCTCAGAAGACTGTCCCTATCACTAAAACAGAAAAGAATTGTTACCCTTCAAAATAAAATGGTGAGTTAATTTACCACCAAAAATGGGTTTATTCAGGAATAGCAAAGAATTTGGGAATACAAATTATAGTAAGACCGCAGGCAAGTCAGACAAAGGAAAGAAACTTTATTTTATGGAGCAGGAAGTTGGAAGACGCTGTTTTGAACAAAAGTCCACAGGAGAAAAGCAAAAGTTCAGGGTGAGGATGGTTTCTCATTGGCTGAATTGCAGAGGTAGTCAATTTCTTACAGGAGATGTGAGGTATCTTACTTACCCTGCTGGGGACTCTAAGCATTCTTTCCGGTCTATAGTCTTCTGTTGAGATCTGTAATTGACAATTCTTGCTGTAACTGACATCCAGGGGTAAGGTCTGGCTCTAGCCTCCCAACTCCACTTCAGCAAGGTTTCCCTTTATTAATTTTCAGAGTTGAGAAATGCAAGTCTTATATGAACTGTCACGTTCAGAAGTATCAAACACCTGCCTTAGACATGTGGGAAATGACTAAGATGGAGGGAAAAACCAACTAAGATGGGGGAAATGTTTAAGCTTGAAGTATACAGTATTATTATCTAAATTGAAAAGAGCTGCCTGCACAACTAAGCAGGTGGTGAGATGTTATATAACACATGCTACAGTAGGTAAAGTAGAAAAATGTAACATATAATTATAACTTAAATGCCAGTAAGAAAATCTCCAGTCAGCTCTGGGAAACTAATTTACTTTTTTCTATTAAAAAAGTTTCTGCAGTTAAATGGGTTTTTTTGTTTTTTTGCAAAACGCATCATGATAGAAGCAGCAGACAAGGAAAGGAATATCCTGGGCAAAATTTGATAATCTCTCACATGTATGTCAAGTTACAAAATGTATGCAATTAACTCTCACATATTACTGATGGGAATGCAAACTGTATAACCTTCTGGAGAAGAATTTGACAATACCCACAAAATTATGTATCTATACCTATCTTTTGATTCAGCAATCCCACTCCTAATAGTCTACCCTGGAGATAGACCTCCAACAATCCAAAAATATATATGTTCAAGGTTATTTGTGGAAGCATTACTTGTAGTTTCAAAATACTGGAAATAACCTACATACCCTATATACTGGAGTGGGGCTGAATAAATTATAGTATATCCACACAGTGGAATACTATGCAGCTATAAAAATAAGATCCCTAAGAACCGATAACAAATGGTTTCTGAGATAGAAAGTTTTAAAAAAAAGCAAGTACAAAAGCAATTTATACTGTTATTCTTCACATAAAAGGAGATGGGTTATAAGGAAATATACATATATCTTCTTATCTGTACAAGAAATATAAGGATAACCAGAAACTAGAGAAAGGCTACTCATTGGGGGGTAAGTGGTAAAGAAAATAGGAGCATGGTGATACAGATGATACAGATGAGGAAGGAGTAAGATACTTCCCTCTCTTGAGCATACCTTTGTGTATAGTTCTCTCAGAATCATAGCAATATATCATATATTCAAAAAAATCAAGCAAACAATTAAAAACAGGATGCAGGAAGAACCCTAACCAGCAGGAACACAACCAGTAACAAATAAACCTAACTATATTACAAATGAATAATATAATCACATTGAGGGGCACCTGGGTGGCTCAGTGGGTTAAAGATTCTGCATTCGGCTCAGGTCGTGATCTCAGGGTCCTGGAATCAAGCCCCGCATCGGGCTCTCTGCTCGGCGGGGAGGCCACTTCCCTCTCTCTCTCTGCCTGCCTCTCTGCCTACTTGTGATCTCTCTCCTCTCTGTCAAATAAATAAATAAAATCTTAAAAAAACAACAATAGTATTTTGGGGGTGTCTGGGTGGCTCAGTCGGTTAAATATCTGCCTTTGGCTCAGGTCATAACAGGGTGCTGGGATTAAGCCCCACATCGGGCTCCCTGCTCAAGAGGGAGTCTGTTTCTCCCTCTCCCTCTTCCCCTGATCGTGCTCTCTCTCTCTCTCTCTCTCAAATAAATGAAATCTTAAAAACAACAACAACAACAGTATTTTGACTGGATACTCTAAAGCTAGTCAGAAAGAACTGTATACAAATCCTATAATCTAGTTTGTAAATTTATTTCTCATAAGGATATGGGTTAGGAATTCTGAAATTACTTTATATATAGAGAGAATGGAACCCAACAAATAAGAAAACAAATGAGAGACGCCTGGGTGGCTCAGTCTATTAAGTGTCTGCCTTCAGTTCAGGTCATGATCCCAGGTCCTGGGATCCAGTCCTGCACTGGGCTCCTTGCTCAGTGGGGAGCCTGCCTCACCCTCTGCCTGCTGCTTCCCTTGCTTGTGCTCTTTGTCAAATAAATAAATAAAATATAAAAAAAAAAATAAGTAAAGAAATGGAAGATAATCGGCCAGGTTGGGAAAAGAATGACAAATGAGAGGGAAGGCTAAGATAAAACACACAGTGTTAGATTAAAATAAAGAGGTATCAGTATGAACTCATAGTTTTTAACATATACACAGAGAGACAGAGAAATACAGACGTGTGTGTAGATGGAAAACATCTGTTTTCCTAGCTGTTTGCTGAGAAGACCTAAAGATGATACCACCCCCAGTAGCAATGATCAAACTCTGCACCTAAGAGGAACCCCAAAAGGGGATAGGTTTGTTGAAAGGACCTAGAAGTCAATTTGAAGGAGCAAACAAAGGTCAAAGCTGCAACAATTTAAAAAACAAAATAATGACAGTATAGGATTATAACCCACAGAATAAAACAAATATCTGAGTTCATACTGAAATAACTGAACAAATAAACAGAAGAGACAGCTCCTTCCTACAGAAGCATTCTAATTAAGACATTTAGAAGGAATGAGGGAGGCAGACAAATCATCATTAGGCAAATACCACAGTAATTTTTTCAAGGGGTGGTTGGCTGGCTCAGCTGGTAGAGCATGTGACTCTTGATCTTGGGATTGTTGAGTTCGAGCCCCACGCTGGGGGAAGAGATTACTTTTAAAAAAATCTTAAATTAAAAAAATAATAATTTCTTCGGACAAGATCCATGGATGGATACTTTACTTGGTGAGTGAAAATCTGAGAAAAAACGTGTATTGATTATGAAGGCAGAAATAGGTGGACACCATATTAACCAAATTATTAAAGTTAACATTTCTATGACCAACACATAACAACATCGTGAACTCTCAAACATGATACATTCAGAAGGACAAAACACCACTTCTATCCCATTCTTGCCAAAACTGTATAATCTCATTCCCCTCATGAGAAAACATCAAAAATAAACTGAGGGGCTGTCTAAAAAATAACAATCTTGCAGTCTTTAAAAGTCTCATGGTCATGAAAGACAGGGACAGACTAAGTAAATGGCATGGAGGAGACTTAAGGAGAGACAACAATTAAATGCAACATGGGATCCTAGAAGAAAAAAAGGACATTACTGGGAATACGGGAAAATGTAAATGAGATCTGTGTCTAGTTATTAAAAGCACTGTACCAGTTTTAATTTCCTGGTTTTGTTAATTTTACTATAGATACAGAAGATGTTACATTAGGAAAAGGTGAGTGCATGGAAACTCTGAGGACTATTTTTGCCACTTTTTCTAACTATTATTAGAAACAGACTACCAATATAATCTGTTATGTAGCTTATAATAATCTATTAACTCAAAGTCTAAAAAATTATAGGCTTATGTTAAAAATATTGTGTGTGTGTGTGTGTGTGTGTGTGTGTATAACAAAGATTTTAAAAAGAACAAATGGAAAAAGAAGAATGTGAAAATAAAGGGAAACTAGACTTGAAAGGAACAAAGTTACTAACTGGTGAGAAAAAGAGCTAACAGTGAGACATAATATGAAATAATAAGTTAAAGAACTGAATAATTCCTGGCACAAAATAAATGTTTCATAAATGTTTTTGATTCATATATTACAAAGAGAAAATAAATAAAAGTGGAAATGGGCAGGGCCATGAAAATTTCCTGTTGCACTGGCCCAGTGGTTCTCAACCTTGGTTGCACGTTGGAATTACACGTGGAATTTTCTTCTTTAATGCCTGGTCCAACACTCAGAAATTGACTGACTTGGTCTAGGGTTCAGTTCTGGGCACTGGGATTTGTTTTTTAAAGGACCCTGAATGATTCTAATGTGTAAGTAAGGTTTAGAATCATTGCTCCAACCTTCTTCTAAGTCCACTTTGTCTGGGAAAGCACTTCACAGTTTTAGGTTGCTGTGGGAGAGATCTCCCTACAGAATAGAAAAGGCAAGAGAACAAAGGTTCTTCCATTATCGCTTTCTCTCTCTCTTATTTTTTTTTAAATTTTTATTTTTTTTGACAGAGAGAGAGAGAGCACAAGTAGGCAGAGAGGCAGGCAGAGGGAGAGGGGGAAGCAGGCGCTGAGCAGAGAGCCTGATGCGGGGTTCGATCCCAAGACCATGGGATCATGACCTGAGCTGAAGGCAGAGGCTGTTATTAACTCACTGAGCCACCTCTCTCTCTTATTTTTTTGGATTTTCACTTTATATTAAAATGGTTGGTGGTGTATAGATACAAGCAATCACTGGTTCGGGTCATGAGAGAGATGAAGATGACTGTAACACCTCTGTAAAAATTTGATATATACATGAAACCTCTTCTCCACGAGTAAATATCTCAGTTCTTTGAGTAAAAATCAATGATTAACCACAAACCATAAGTTAATGTACACTCATGCAAAAACAATGTAGGTATTTCTGGATCACTTACAGTTCCTTTTATCATCTTCAGGTCTTATTTATAAGCATCAGTACATCATAACATTGACATATCATGAACTATTCAATAGCAGCAGCTTTTCAATATTATATATTGCATATATGTTAGTTCTCCATGATAATGGCAGGGGAGCAAAGTAAATCCAATATATATAAAGCCATCTAGACTTTGAAATTCAGATCGCTTCTCGGCCTTTTGGGTAAGATCAAGTGTAGACTTTGAAATTTAGAGACTGCTATTGCCATATCAGGACCAAAATTCTTACGGAGTCACATAAATTCGTAAAGCATTTCATAGTCTTTAATTCCTCCTTTTTCCATATGTCCATAAGAGATCCATTTTTTTAAAATTTAAATTCAAGTTAGTTAACATATAGTGCAGTATTGGTTTCAGAAGTAGAACTTAGTGATTCATCACTTATATATAACACCCAGTGTTCATTACCCTATCCCTATCTTCTCCAACCTACCAGTATTAACTTTTTTTTTTTTTAAGATTTCATTTATTTATTTGAGAGAGAGAGATCACAACCAGGCAGAGAGGCAGTCAGAGAGAGAGGGGGAAGCAGGCTCCCTGCTGAGCAGAGAGCTCTATGCGAGGCTCGATCCCAGGACCCCGAGATCATGACCTGAGCCGAAGGCAGAGGCTTCAACCCACTGAGCCACCCAGGCACCCCTACCAGTATTAACTTTTATGGGATTATGCTCATGAGGAAAAATGAAATTCAAGTAATAAGTACCAAAAATTGGCATTACTTCGCAGATGAGAAAACTGGCCACAGAAACACCTCGTTCTTAGTATCTCCAATTTCTTTTTTTTAAACAAGGGTTTTTCTGAATTTTTAAGATTTATTTTTTTATTAGAGAGAGAAAAAGAAAAAGAGAAAGAGAGACAGTACACAAGTGGGGTAGGGGCAGAGGGGAAAGAGAATCTCCAGTAGACTCTCCACTGAGTGTGGAGCCCAACTCAGAGCTTGATCTCATGACCCTGAGATCATGACCTGAGTCGCAATCAAGAGTTGGAGGTTTAACCCCCTGAGCCACCCAGGTGCCCTGGGTTTTGTTTTCTAATTCTTTGTTCCTATCCCTGTCTTTATCCACCCCTATGACATAAATGTTTTTTGAGTTTTCTGTTTATCCTTCCATTATTTCCTTATGCAAATACATATTGATTTATTTACATGTATTGGAGTAAAGTGATTTCCAAACCTAAGTAGGCATTAGAGTCATCCACGAACTTTTATAAGTGTGGGTACCTTGTTTCTATTTCACACCTACTGACTGAACAGAACATCTGGGAGGTGGAGCCTGGAAGTCTGCAGAAAGTACCCCCAAGTGACTTTCTGTGAGACCTCTTTTTGGGTACCCAGCCAGTTCACATTCCCCTCACCTATACAGATTTGCCCCATTGCCATAGGTGACGAAGTCACCTATGAGAAACCACCCAAAGGCTGAGCTAGACCAACTAGCTTCTCTTCTGAGAAAATGTATGTCTGGAGGGTGGAGAATGCTGGGATGGGCCACACATACTCACACTTCATTCTGCAGAGAGGAGTATGAAGCAGACAGAATCACAGAGAAAGGGCCTGCAGCTCCAGAGAGATTACAAGGGCACTGCCTTGATTCCTGATGACTTCCCAATTCCTCACTCTCCATCCCTTAGGTCCTGGCCTGAGTTTCTTTGTTTCAATAATCCCAAAGTGTACATACACACAGGGTCCCCTGAGGACTTCAGAGACCTACAAGAATTCCGTAGGATACTGATCAGCAGAATTATGAATTCTGTGAAATTACTCAAATTCTTCATTGCTCAAGTTACTGTGGAAATCTTATTTCTGAAATCAGTTTCTTTTCTCTCCATATTATCTCCTCACTTTCACCTTTGAGCCATAAATACATCTGTGCCCAAACACAATCAAAGATCACGGCAGGGAAATACTGCTAGAGAGAGGCTGCCTGCAGATAACTCCCAACACTGACCGACAGCACATTCAAAGTAACTGGTGATCTAGGACAACAGCTGAAACTCCTGACTTTTCTCACTCCAGGAAACCTACTGACATGATGGAGTGGCAAGTATTTGAAGACATAACCTTAAAACTACTCAAGTTTTATTTTGGGTCAAGTTACAAAGGCTGGTCTTGGAAGTCCTAAAATCTGAATTCAAGATCTTGCACTGTCACAACTCCATGCCTGTAACACTGGCCAAGTCTCTTAACCTTGCTGAACCTCAGTATCTTCCCTTGAAAAATGTAAATATTACTTACCTCTCACATACTGTATAGGGTTATTTGGAAGAATAAGTATCTGTGAACTCACTTCATAAATTCAACATATGCAAACAATACCACTGCCACCTAGAAGATAACAATTTTTATCAGAGTCCCAGCCCCAACAATCTGTTATTACTTTATGATCATTTAAAAATAACCATTAGTTGTGTAAGACTGATGATTCAGAGACCTGTACCTCTGAAGCAAATACATTATATGTTAATAAAAAAATTAAATCACTAATAATATCAATTTTCTATTGACCACTGTAAACCCTGCATATTTTAATTTTCCTTTTATTTCCATTACACATAAAAATACACATTTTAAAGAACATGACAATACAGAATTTTAAAAGAGTTAAAGTCCTATCATAGGATGAGTCTAAGTGACTTGACTTAGCCAAAGACACCCAATGAGAGGGCTAGGATCAACACTAGGTCTTTCCTCTGAATTCTATGCTCTTTCTATTGTATAAGAATGTGCTCAGAAAGCCTTACACAACAGAACTTTGGGAAGCTCTAAGTGAGAAATGGTACAGAATGCCTCCTTCAAAACCCAACAAAATAAACAAACATGTTACAAACAAAGAACAAAGATGAGACTCAAATGAAGGAACACAGCAAGCATATTTTAAAGGGCAATCCAGAAGCTGGGTGTGGTAACGAAGGACAAACCATAAAGGCTCAGGAGAAAAGCAGCAGGCTTGGCAGAGTCAAGTCTACAAGAATGGAGATAAATAAAGACAGAATGGGGTTCACAAACAACATTTAAAGTGTTACACAAAGGGGGATGCTGAATAAAAACAGACCACAATATGTATTGCAGAACCATGACATATTACAAAAGAATTTAAAACACCTCTGAAGGCAGCAAATGACAGAATGGGATTAAAAAAAAAAAAAGGAATGAGCCATGTAGAATATAAATTATAAGATGACAATTTATAAAATAATGACAGAAATCAGGCAACTAAATAGAAGACAAAGAAAGTGAAACCATCAGAGCTGGAAATCACTAAAAAAAGAATTAACCTGCAATAATAGAGGCCCACAGACAAAATAAAGATTAACTGTCTAGAATCACAAAGAATATAATCAATTTTTTTTCAAATTTTAACAAAAACCACAAAAAAAGGGACATCATTAGCAAGAATGAAAGAACAGTGTGTGCCTACTAATCAGGGTTAAATAAGAGAAAGAAGCTCAAAAATGGGGAAAATAAAGTTTAAGTAGGGACAAAAAAATAAAGATCTGAGAATGTAAAAAGAGGATGAAAAGACAACACATCTTGGCCCAACTAAAAATCAAAAGGCCCAACTAAAGAAAACGAAAAGTAAGTGTAATGATTATTCTCCTAGTAGATTTTATGGAGTCATTGACAAATAGTAACTAATGACTCTGAAAAGTAAATCCTGACAAGTAACAAAAAGTATAATGCACGTGGAAAGATAAAGCAGCAAGAGTGCAGAAGGACACACGGTAAACTCAGAGAGCTCCACAGCAGCAGGACAGGCTCTGTACTATTAAGGAAACAGGGGTTGGCTGTTACAGGAGAAAAAAAAAAAGGAGTGACCACTAATGGGTACAGGGTTTCTTTTTGGGGTGATGAAAATGTTCTGATATTAGATATCTCCTCCCACTCACGAAAGCATGGTCTTATTTTTTTTTAATTCCATTTTCAGGGGCGCCTGGGTGGCTCAGTTGGTTAAGCATCTGCCTTGGCCTCAGGTCATTATCTCTGGATCCTGGGATTGAGGGCCCTCCCCGCCCCTCCCGCATCAGACTCCCTGCTCAGCAGGGAGTCTACTTCTCCCTCTCCCTCTGTCCTTCCCCCCCAAACACTTGTGTTCACACACGTGCATGCTCTCTCAATTTTTTTCACACTTAAGTGTTCAATGTGAGAGATCCCTTTACTCTGGAGAGCTAACAGAAACCAAGATAAGGCACAAGAGGCTGAAGCAAGAAGACAAATCAGCTCTAAGTTTTGAGGTAGGGAAAGGGGAGAGAGAAAAGGCATCTTCATGCTATTTTTTTTATCCTAGTAGATCATTTCACAACAGAACGGAAATTGACAAGGACTCAAGGTAGAAGTCCTGCTTTAAAAATTTAAAAAAGACATCTAGGGTCGGGGGCAGCGCCTGGTGGCTCAGTTAGTTAAACATCAGCCTTCAGCTCTGGTCATGATCCAGGCGTCCTGGGATGGCCCTGGATCTGGCTCCCCGCTTAGCATTGAGTTTCCTTTTCCCTCTCCCTCTGAACCTTTCCCTGCTTGTGCTCTCAGGCTCTCTCTCAAATTAATAAATAAAAGATCTTTAAAAAAAAAAATAAGACATCTGGGGTACCTGGGTGGCTCAGTGGGTTAAAACCTCTGCCTTCAGCTCCGGTAGTGATCTCAGGATCCTGGGATCAAGCCCCGCATCTCTGCTCAGCAGGGAGCCTGCTTCCCCCCCACCCCCTTTGCCTGCCTCTCTGCCTACTTGTGATCTCTCTCTCTCTGTTAAACAAACGAACAAACAAACAAACAAACAAATAAATAAATAAATAAAATCAATCTTTAAAAAAATAATAAGACATCTGGGAGAAATAAGAGTAAAAAGCCTTATGATGCCAGGTATAGTTCAAAATAACAAACCATATCAACAGAACAAACAAGTTCCAGAAAGACATAAGTCAATGGTATCTATAAGTTTAATATGAAAAGTCATGTGAAAGTAGACTAAGTTGAAAGAAATTAAATTCTGATAAAATCTAAAATATTAAATGGAATAAATAAAATGAAACATCTAAATCCAGCACATTTCTCCACAGTAATTTCTTTACTGATTAAGAGGTTAAAGTTTAAAACCCTTAATGTAGTTCACTAATTCTGAAGCAATTAAAAAAAAAAATCAAAGAATTAGTTGAATTTGATTATATAAATTTTTAAAGCTTTCAGAAAATAAGGATTAATACCTAGCTTGTTGTGCATAGTCTAATTATTTTAAATAAATAAATAGAGTTGAAACACCACATAAGTAAAACCTAGAAAAAAGTTTATTTGCCTTAGAAATAAACCAAAGACAAGGCAACGATAAGGTTCTAGCTTACTTCTATTATAAGCAAAAAAAATAATATGTTCTCACTGCAAGAGGAAAGGGGGGAACAAAGAAGAACTTCAGAAGATTAATAGTAAAAACATTAATTTAAATGCTATTTCTAGACAGCAATCTAGCCACATACTACAATCCTATTTTTGCCCTGGTCATCCCATTTTTGAAAAATAAGTTCCAAGAAAATTACTCAAAGGAGATTTGCAATAAGAATGTTTATAAGCTGCATCACTTAAAAATAGTGAAAAACTGAACCAATCCAAATGCCTAGGTAACAGTTAAATAAAGTACTTGTTTTTAATAAAATTTAATGTTATGTTGGGGTGCCTGGCTGACTCAGTCACTGGACCCATATTAACTCAATCTCTGGGGTTGTGAGTTCAAGCCTCATGTTAGGTGTGGAGAGTACTTAAAATGTTTTCTTAAAAGATTTTTTTTTAATATTTTATTTATTTATTTGACAGAGAGAGAGAGAGAGAGATCACAAGTAGGCAGAGAGGCAGGCAGAGAGAGAAGGGGGAAGCAGGCTCTCTGCTCTGATGCAGGACTCGATCCCAGGACCCTGAGATCATGACCTGAGCCAAAGGTAGAGGCTTTAACCCACTGAGCCACCCAGGTGCCCCTCTTAAAGACTTTTCTTAAATTTAATGTTATGTTGACTTTAAATGTTGGAGTCATAGAAACATGAAAAGAGGGAAAACAGGGGACAATGCTATAGTATAAGCATGAGGCAGGCTTTAAAAAAAAACGACCTCTTTGAGAATAGGTCCAGTAGAGCAGAGGGAGCCGAAGCCCAATGTGGGAAGGAGAGAAGAGCAGGAGAGGCAAGACCTGAAGAAAAGAGAAGCATGGCAGTGCCTGGAAGGGAATTGAGGTCTAATTCTCCCCTATCTTTTTTTTAAAGTAGTGAAGAGTCACCAATACATAGGAATTTGGATGAAGTACCCAGAAAGATTGTATGGAACATGTGAGAGCCCAAGAACTAGGAACAAAAGGTCAAAGACTTAAAAAAAAACACACACACACACACAACAAAAAAAAAACAGGTGTACTTCAGGAAAGAGTGAAGGTAATTTTTAGAAAGGAAATGGCTGGGGCACCTGGGTGGCTCAGTCGGTTAGGCATCTGCCTTTGGCTCAGGTCATGATCCCAGGGTCCTGGGATTGAATCCCACATCAGGCTCTCTGCTCAGCAGGGACTCTGCTTCTCCCTCTACCTCTGCCTGCTGCTCTACCTACTTGTGCTCTCTCTCACTCAAACAAATAAATAAATTTTTTTAAAAAATAAAAAGGAAATGGTTTACAACATCACATCTCCAGAAAGATCAAAATCTTGACAAGGTGATGTGGGGAAATTCGAGAAAAAGCCACCAAATCCAGAAGGATCAAAATTGAAAAATACTGCACATTTCTTAATGTACATAGCATCAGTTCTGAGAGAAGTGCTGGGTGTGAAGTCTGGCTGCAGTGAGCACAAGAAGCAAGCCCAAAGTATCAGAAAGCAGAGGAAGAAGTAGACCATTCCTGAGAGAATCTGAGTATAGCAAGAACGAAAGGTTCTCTTTCTCCATCTTTCAGGTTCTGGGGCAGAGTGAAGGAAAGTTCAAGACTAAACAATGAAAAGGTACTGGATAGAATAACAAAAATTGATACTTTCTTTTAAAAAAAGATTTTAGGGCGCCTGGGTGGCTCAGTTGGTTGAGCGACTGCCTTCGGCTCGGGTCATGATCTCGGAGTCCCGAGATCGAGTCCCATATCGGACTCCCGGCTCTGCGGGAAGTGTGCTTCTCCCTCTGACCTTCTCTCCTCTCATTCTCAGTCTCTCTAATAAAAAAAAAAAAATCTTAAAAAAAAAAAGATTTTATTAATTTATTTGACAGAGAGACAGAGCGCACAAGTAGGTAGAGCAGCAGGCAGAGGGAGAGGGAGAAACAGGTTCTCTGCTGAGCAGGGAGCCCTATGTGGGGCTCGACCCAAGACCCTGGGATCATGACCTGAGCCAAAGGCAGCCACTAAAGCAACTAAGCCACCCATGCACCCCAAAAACTGGTATTTTCTTTTCTTTATTTATTTGAGAGAGAGAGAGACAGGATGAGAGAGATCACGAGCAGAGGGGTAGAGGGAAAAGCAGACTCCCCGCCGAGCAGGAAGCCCGACATGGGGCTCAATCCCAGGACCTGGGACCACAACCTGAGCCAAAGGTAGACGCCCAACTGACTGAGCCGCTCAGGTGCCCCAAACTGATATTTTCAATAAGAGTTTTACAGCAAGGGCACCTGGGTGGCTCAGTCTTTAAGTGTCTGCCTGTGGCTCAGGTCATGATCCTGGGGTCCTGGGATCGAGCCCCCATGCCGGGCTCCCTGCTCAGTGGGAAGCCTGCTTCTCCCTCTCCTACTACCCTCTGCCAGTGTTCCCTCTCGCTATCTCTAGCAAATGAATAAACAAAACCTTCAAAAAAAAAAGTTTTATAGCAAAATATTTGTTTTGTTGATTTAAATTTTTTTCACCATAAAACTGGCTAACACGACTTCAGAAAAAGAATTTCAAAATAATTATTATTATCTTAAATAAAAAAGAAATATTGTACAAATCCCTAGTCACTTACTTAGGAGGTTTCTAAGGTCTTATTCCTGAACAAGACAAGAACGTCAGGGGTGCCTGGCTGTCTGAGATGGAAAAGCATATAATCCTTGATCTCAGAGTTGTGAGTTTGAGCCCCATGCCAGGTATGGAGATTATTTAAGTGAAAAGAAGGACAGACAGACAGAAGGAAAAGGAAAGAAAGGAAGGGACATGGGGCGCCTGGGTGGCTCAGTGGGTTAAAGCCTCTGCCTTCGGCTCAGGTCATGATCTCAGGGTCCTGGGATTGAGCTCCGCATTAGGCTCTCTGCTCAGCAGGGAGCCTGCTTCCCTCCCTCTCTCTGCCTGCCTCTCTGCCTACTTGTGATCTCTCTCTGTCAAATAAATGAATAAAATCTTTTTTTTAAAAAAAAAAAAAAAAGGAAGGAAGGGACAAGGATGTCTAAGTCCGGCCTTACCACCTCTCTTCAACATTACACTTGAGGTTCTAATCAAGGCAATTAGGCAAGAAAAAAGAAAAGGCATCCACAGTAGAAAAACAACTCAATTATCTCTATTTGTAGATGACACAATCTTGTATATATAGAAAATGCCAATGACACGTAGGTGGCTCAGTCTCAGTTCACGTCATGATCCTGGGATCAAGTCCCTTATGGGCTCCTTGCTCGATGGGGAGCCTGCTTCTCCCTCTTCTTCTGTCTGCCTCTCCCCCTGCTTGTGCTTGCTCTCTCTCTCTCTCTCTCTCTCTCTCTGACAAATTAACAAAATCTTAAAAAATAAAAAATAAAAATGAATCTTGAGAAAAAACAAAAAACAAAAATAAATGAAAGACCTAAGTCTAAGAGCTAAAATTATAAAACTTTTAAAACAGAGGTTGCCTTAGTCTAGTTGGGCTGCTAAAACAAAGTATCACAGGCAGGTAGCCTACAAACAGAAAGTTCTTACAGTTTCTTACAGTTCTGGAAGCTCAAAGTTTGAGATCAGGGTGAGGGACCTCTTCTTCCTGGTTTGCAGAATTCTCACTGTATTCTTGCATGGTGGAAGGGACTAGGGAGCTCTGTGGGGTCTCCTTTGTAAGAGCACTAATCCTACTCAGTTCAGGCTCCACCCTCATGAACTGACCACCTCTCAAAGGCCCCAACTCTGAATACCATTACAGATGGCATTAGGACTTCACCAAACAAATCTGGATTGGTTGTTGGAGGGGGCGGGGGGGGGGGGGACGACACAAGAATTCTGACCATCACAGGAGTAAGTCTTCATGACTCTAGACTTGGCAATAAATTCTGAAATGACACCAAAAGCACAAGCAACAAAAGAAAAAAACAGATAAATTGGATTGGGTCAAAATTAAAGCCTTTGGGCTTCAAAGGACACTACCAAGGTAAAAAGGTAGGAGCGCCTGGCTGGCTCAGTAAATAGAGCATGTGACTCTTGATATTGGGGTCGTGAGTCTGAGTTCCACGCTGGGGGCAGAGTTTACCTATAAATAAATAAATAAATAGACAAATAAATAAATAAATGTAAAAAGGCAATTCATATAGAATGGGAGAGAATATGTGTAAATCATATATCTGATAAAGAATCTGTACCTGGAATATATAAATAACTCTTACAACTCAATAGTAGAAAGACAAATATTCCAATTTAAAAATGGGCAAAGGAGGGGTGCCTAGGTTGCTTAGTTGGCTAAGCCTGTACTTTCGGTGCAGGTCATGATCTCAGGGTCTTGGGATTGAGCCCCTCATCGGGCCTCTGAACAGCTGGGAGCCTGCTTCTCCCTTTCCCTCTGCCTGTCGCTCTGCCTACTTGTGTGTGCGCGCTCTGTCAAATAAGTAAAGTATTTTAAATTAAATAAATAAATAAAATTCAAATGGGCAAAGAATCTAAATATTTTTCACTCCCCCCAAAATATGAATGGCCAATAAACATATGAAAAGATGTTCAACATCATTAATCATTAGAGAAATACAAAACAAAACCACAATGGGATACCACTTTATACCCACTAGGACAGCTATTAAAAAAAAAAAAAAAGGAAAATACCAAGTGTTAGTGAATAAGAAACTAAGATACTGGAACCCTATACACTCCTATACACTGGTGGTGGGAATGCAAAATGGTGCAGCCACTTTGGAAAACAGTCTGGCAGTTCCTCAAATGGTTAAACATAAAGCTACCATATGAACCTAGCTAATGAAATATACGTCTACAAAAACTTGCACAGAAATGTTCACGGCAGTATTATATTCAACCTAAAATGTAATGAAGTACTGATAAATACAACATGGATGAGCCTTGAAAACATGCGAAATGAAAGAAGCCAGTCACAAAAACCACATATTATATAAGGCTGTTTATATGAAATGTTTAGAATACACCAATCTGTAGAGACAGAAAGCACATGAGGAGTTGCCTAGGGCTGGGACAAGGGGGAGATAGTAGAGATGTGACAACTAGAGGGTACAGTTTCTTTCTGAGATGATAAAGACATTCTAAAATTGATTTCTCATGATGATTGCATGTATCTGTGAATATACTAAAAAATTCAAATTATATACTTTATTTTTAAAGACTTAATTATTGGGGGCGCCTAAGTGGCTCAGTGGGTTAAAGCCTCTGCCTTTGGCTTAGGTCATGATCTCAGGGTCCTGGGATGGAGCCCTGCATCGGACTCTCCACTCGGCAGGGAGCCTGCTTCCCTCTTTCTCTCTGCCTGCCTCTCTGCCTACTTGTGATCTCTCTCTCTCTCTCTCTCGTGTCAAATAAATAAATAAAATCTTAAGACTTAATTATTGGGGCATCTGGGTGGCTCGGTGGGTTGAGCCTCTGCCTTCAGCTTGGGTCACAGTTTCGGGGTCCTGGGATCGGGCCCCACATTGGGTCCTCTGCTCAGTGGGAGCCTGCTTCCCTCTCTCTCTCTCTCTGCCTACTTGTGATCTCTGTCAAATAAATAAAATCTTTAAAAAATAAAAAATAAAATAAAATACTTATTTTTAGAGAGAGAAAGTGAGTGAGCTGGAGGGAGAGGCAGAGGGAGAAGGAAAGGTCTTAAACAGACTCCAAGCTGAACACAGAGCCCAATGCAGAGGGGCTCAATCGGACGCAATCTCACGACCCTGAGATCACTGCGCCACCCAGGTGTTCTTCAAATCATACATTTTAAATGTGTGAATTGTACAGTATGCGAATTACATTTCTTTTTTTAAAAAAATATCTATTTGAGGGCGCCTGGGTGGCTCAGGCTGTGGTCCCAGGGTTCTGGAATCGAGCCCCACAGAGCTCTCTGCTCAGCGGGGAGCCTGCTTCTGCCTCTCTGCCAACTTGTGATCTCGCTCTGTCAAATAAATAAATAAAATCTTAATATATATTAAGATTTTATATATATATTATATATATATATTTGAGAGAAAGCGCACATGCATGCACAGGGACAGGAGTAGAAGGAAAAAGGATCCCAAGCAGACTCTGCACTAGGGGGGAGAAGTGGGACTTGACGCTTGACATCAGGACCTCAAGAACATGACCTGAGCCAAAATCAAGAGTGAGACATTCATCCACCTGAGCCATCCAGGCACCCCATGAATTTTATTTCAAAAAGTGTGGTTTGTTTTGCTTTTTAAAGTTAAGTCCCTGAGGCAGGAAATGTACTAGGTGAGCCTGGAGCATCCTGGAGTGGAAGGAAAGGAGAAAGGGGAAAAGAGAGAGGAGAGGAAAGGAAGAAAGAAGGAAGGAAGGAAGAAACAAACAAAGGAGGGAAAGGAGTAAGTCAAAGGGACATAGGAACCAACTGAAAGAGCTCCCAGTAGCCAAAGCAGCCAACAATTTGAGAACAAAATGAAGTAGCATTAGATTACAACCCAAAATGTAAAATTAATAGCTGTGAGTCATAGTGATATAAATGGGGAGAGAGACAAACTATATTATTTAGAGAGAATTCTAAATAATTTACATAAATACTCTCACACTTTCCACTCCTTAAGGGGTGGATGAAATGACTTGCTCCCAAAGGAGTACACTATGAAAAAGGAAAAATAATTTTATGATGGAGACACCTACCAAACAATACCTCAGTGGAACAAGGTCAATGTCAACAGTGTTAAGTCATGTTGACAGCAATATAACATAATAACACGGCACTTTATTTTTGTGGTCTTCCTCCCAAGACTCCAGTCTAATCGCAACAAAAACATTGGATAAATCCCAAAATATTTGACCAGTACTCCCCTCAACAGTCACGGTCATCAAAAACAAACAGAAACTGTTACAACCCAGAGAAGCCTATGGAGACATGACAACTAAATATAATGTGGTACGCCCTGATGGGGTCCTGAAACAGAAGAAGAATCTTGGGTAAAAACTCAGGAAAAAAGAATCAAATAGGGACTTCAGCTAATGTATCAATATTGATTCTTTAATTGTGACGTACACATGTGAAATGTTGATAAAAGGGGGAACTGGGTGTTGTGGAGTTTATGGGAAAATTCTGTACTATCTTCATAATTTTTCTATATATCTAAAACTATTTTTTTAAAGTTAAGCCCTTTTTATTTTTGTATTTAAGTATATTACTTTGTAATACATAAATGATATGGTTTTAAAATTTTGACTGTTTTCAAAGAAATGTTCAGGGGCTTAGAAAATACATCATGGATGAAAAGAATCAGGATACCAAACTATATACAATTGA
>CM052808.1:22614468-22691430 GCA_028533885.1 Nasua narica | reverse complement strand
CCCCCCCGCCCCCCAACACTAACAACCTCCAGCCCTGTGAGTGAGAAGCAGATCCCCTAGCCTCAGGCAAGCCTTCAGATGTCTGTAGCCCCAGCTGAGAACTCGGCTGCAATGTCATGAGTCCTTGAGCCAGCACTGTCCAGCTAGGCCCACTCCTTAATTCCTGGTCCACAGAAAGTATGAGATAACAAGAATTTATTGTTGTTTTAAGTCACTAAGTTATAGGGCATTTATCACACAGCAATAGATTAGCAAGAGAGCAATGGAATGAAGAAAACAAGATAATGGAAAACTATAAATAACCATATGATCTGGAAAAGAAATGGAAAGAATATGAAGAGTACCCAAGAACTTCTTCCCCCCAGTTACGGAACGTTAACAGCACTGCAAAGCCCCAGGATCAACGACAGAAAAATAAGGAAAGTCTTTTCCTAGGCTGTCAGTAGTATGCCTTTTTTAAGTAAAATAATTTTGAACTAGAGACATACACAATATGGATGATTCTCACAATGCCGAATAATAATAAAACCAGACAGAAAAGAAAACAAACTGTAGGGCCGATTCACATAAAATACCAAACCAGACAACTAATCTGCATGTTAGAAGTCAGGAAAATAGTTACTCTGGTGGGTGAGGGTTGGGTAGTGACTGAAAGGGAACACAGGCAGGCATCTACAATGCCAATTACATTCTGTTTCTTGATCTGAGTACTGATTACCTAGGTGTGTTCAGTTTGCAAAAACTCATTGGGCTAAACAATTAAGATACGTATAGCACTTGGCTAACTATATTTCAATAAAACATCATCGAAAAAAATCTTTGAGCAAATAAAATGTTATTTATTATTACTAGGAATAATAACTGAACCCATAATTAATGTTTTTCTTCAGCTACAGGCTTCTCATAAAAAATCTTACTACCACAAAGGAATTTGACAGTTTCATCCTATACATTAAGCCATAAAAAAAAAAAATCAAGTTCACACTCACTACAGCAACAAGGAGATGAATGCTTTCTATGCAGAAAATTGTGAGATTCTTAGGGAAGAAGTAGTATCTCTCCACCTCTACCTGTACCCTTACCCTTCACCCCCACAGATAAAGCAAGCTCAACTTTCCCCTACCCTGTCAATACATACTATCCTCTGGGTACTACCCTCTCCCTCTGCCCCATTAAGTAATAATAAAGAACTTGAGGGCAACGCTCATCTTCTCCACCCTGAGGGACGCTGTGAACCCTCAGGTTTCATCACAAGGCTGAGGAAAATGGAAATTCTAAGATTATGAGTCTGAGTATTTACGAAGTATAGTCTGAATAATTGGAAAATTTATCATAAGGTCTTTTAAACTGCATTGAAAACCCAAGGAATAAAAATAAAATATTCCTTAACTTTCAATGTTTAACATCATTAATTCATTAACTACAGCGATACTATATGACCTTACTTTAAGAAGTACTTTTATAATTATCTAGGAACAAAGGGCATGCTAGGGAAAACACACACTCAAATACACAAGCAGATTTCTAAATTTAAGTGGCCTACTTTATTTACCAAAGGCTTCTCTGAGATAAGAGTTCATATTTTTATCCCAGCAAGTGCTTAACACTATTCATTGAAAGAGTCACTCCCGGGCGCCTGGGTGGCTCAGGTCATGATCCCGGAGTCCCGAGATCGAGTCCCACATCGGGCTCCCAGCTCCATGGGGAGCCCGCTTCTCACTCTGACCTCCCTTCTCATGCTCTCTCTCACTCACTCTCTTAATAAATAAATAAATAAATAAATAAATAAATAAATAGAAGGGAAAGCAGGGTCTTACAGAAATATCTGTAAATCTATGTTGAAAGCAGCGTTACTTACAACAGCCAAAAAGTGGAAGCAATCCATGTGTGCATGAGTGGATAAATGGATAACAAAGAAGGAAATCCTGCCATCTGCAACAACATGGAAGAAACCTGAGAACATTATGCTCACTTATGAAGTAAAATTCATAGAAACAGAAGGTAGAATGGTGGTTGCAGGGGCTGAAAGGAGAGAATGCAGTTGTTTAATGGGCAGAGTTTCAGTTTTGCAAGGTGAAAAAGTTCTACAGATTTGTTGTACAATAATGTGAATATACTTTTAGTAATTGTACATTAAAAAATGGCTAAAATGGTCAATTTTATGTCCTGTGCATTTTATCACTAAAAAATAATAATTAAAAAAACCCCAAACCAACCTTACAAGTTACCTACTTATACAGATGTCCAGCCTGTACCCCCCAGTTCTCATTTCAATGCTTTATTCTCTAGTCTCATATTGGGATGCAAGAAAAATTGCTCTCAGCATTATATAGTGATTTAATTGATGTAGTCATTTCAACACTCAAAAGGCATGATCCCTGCTTCACTGAAAAGTTAAATGAGACTCTGAGAAGTTAAATGACATGCTCTAAGTCACCCAGCTATTAATGCCAAAGTCGAGATTTTATTTAAGATTTTATTTATTTATTTATTTGACAGAGAGAGAGAGAGAGAAAGGGAGAGAGATCACAAGTAGGCAGAGAGAGGGGAAAGCAGGCTCGCTGCTGAGCAGAGAGCCCAATGCGGGGCTCGATCCCAGGACCCTGAGATCATGACCTGAGCTGAAGGCAGAGGCTTTAATCCACTGAGCCACCCAGGTCAAAGCCGAGATTTGATTTTATTTTTTTATTTTTTAAAACTTTTTTTTAAAAGATTTTATTTATTTATTTGACAGATCACAAGCAGGCAGAGAGGCAGGCAGAGAGAGGGAAACAGGCTCTTCTCTGAGCAGAGAGTCCAATGTGGGGCTTGATCCCAGGACCCTGAGATCATGACCTGAGCCCAAGGCAGAGGCTCAACCCACTGAGCCACCCAGGCGCCCCAAAGCCGAGATTTTAAATGAAGTTTCTAAATTGATAAATGAGACATGTTCCCTGCTGCTCTTAAAGAGGCTTATAATTTAGTAAGGAAATTATTTCTTCCCTGAATTCGAATTGAGGGAATTTTCAAATAATATTGGGAAATGAATGGAAATGTGAGAAGGTGGAAACTATGAGGACAGCACAGAGCTAGCCAGCCTCAATGTACCATCACTGGTACTGTTATACCTGGCTGATTCCACAAATTATTTGCTGAGCACCGGCTACGTGCAATATGAGTACTAGGTGCTGGGGATGCATCAGGGAACAAAGTTGTCTCTCTCAAGGAGTACAGCCAGTCCCTTGATTCATCTCTAGCTGACTTTCAAGTACAAAACAGCTCTCTCAAACGTTCTTCCCACTTTCCAAGCCTCTGACCCTTCACACAATACACTCTTAACAGATGCCTGACCTTACCTTCTACTTGACTCAGAAGCTAATGCTACCTGGCAAGAAAAATCTCTTACATGTACTCAGTTTGGCATGGTTTAGTGACATCCCAAAGCACCCTGCAAAACTGCAGCAGAGATAATGAAGGTACAACTGTCAAAGGCCTGTTCCTTTTTCCTTCGATGGCGCCTTCTTCTACAAATATCCCTTCTTCTAACACCATCAACTAGCCAGCAGAAAATAGATGACAAGATGATGAAGTTCACTAAAGAACTTGAATCTGTGAAACAGAATCAGAAAGACTCCATTAGGAGCATGAAAAGGCAACTCTCAGAATGGAGAAGGTATATGCAATTCATAAATCTAAGTGTCCGCGACCTTTATAAAGAACTCCTATTATTTTATTTTTTTTTTTAAGATTTTATTTATTTATTTGAGATGGAGACAGAGAGAGCATGAGAGGGGAGAAGGTCAGAGGGAGAAGCAGACTCCCCATGGAGCTGGGAGCCCGATGTGGGACTCGATCCCAGGACTCCGGGATCATGACCTGAGCCGAAGGCAGTTGCTTAACCAACTGAGCCACCCAGGCGCCCAAGAACTCCTATTATTTACTAAAGACATAAATCTATCAGTTAAGTGTCCAACTTTTGATTTCAGCTCAGGTCATAATCTCAGGGTCCTGAGATGGAGCTCCATGTTCAGCTCTGCACTCTGCACTCCAGCAGATGGAATCTGCTGGAGATGTTCTCTCCCCCTCTCCCTCCCCCTCTTGTGTGTGCACACTATTCTCTGAAATAACAGAATCTTAAAACAAAACAAAAACACAGAAATCTCAATACAAAAATCGGCAAAAAACCTGACCACTTCACAAGAAGACAGTCAAAAGGCTAATAGCCAAAAAGTAATTGCAAGAGCTAAAAACATCAGGGAGGTGGCAAACAAACCCCACAATGCATACCATTTCACACCCACCAGCATGGCTAAAACCTTAGTTTTAGATAATATCAAATGCTGTCGAGGATATGGAGTAGTCTAAACTCTAATACACTGCCATGGGTGTGAATATGACTTAACCCCTTTGGAAAATTGTATGGCAATAGCCATAGCAGACTCCCCACTGAATCTATGCATACCCGAGGCACAGCCACTCTGCTCCTAGGTATATACCCAACAGAAATGTGTACACATGCTCACCAAACCACAATGCACTACAATGTTTATGGTAGCCTGCTAATAATGATCAGAAACTAGGAAGAATCCAAATGAATATTAACAGGACGAATAACTGTGATATAGTCACACCATGGAATACTAATACTACAATGAGAATGAATTATTCACGACTGCAAAAGCATGATTCTGAATAAAAGAAGCCAGATAAAAAAGAAAACAAACAAGTTATATGATTCAATTCAAGTAAAGCACAAAACAAAATGAATCTACACTACACATCAGGACAGAGTCACCTATGTACCTATGGAGAATGATGGAAAGGGAGTTCGAGGGGAGCCTCTGAGTTGCCGAGGTTCTGTTGATCTGGACACTGGCTATTTACATGAGTGTATTTAATTTGAGAAAATTTATCAAACTGTAATCTTATGTGCACTTTTCTGAATATGTTATATTTCAATAAAAATTAAAAATAAAAATGGGGGGCACCTGGGTGGCTCAGTGGGTTAAAGCCTCTGCCTTCAGCTCAGGTCATGATCTCAGGGTCCTGGGATCGAGCCCTGCATCGGGCTCTCTGCTCAGTGGGGAGCCTGCTTCCCCCTCTGTCTCTACCTGCCTCTCTGCCTACTTGAGATCCCTCTCCTCTCTGTCAAATAAATAAATAAAATCTTTAAAAATTAATAAAATAAAATAAAAAGGGAGTGGAGGCTAAAAAGAACAATTATCACAAAATTGAGGATAGTGGTTGGCTCCAGAAGGGAACTTCAAGAGGCAATTCTAAGGTACCAACGATACTCAAGTTTATAATTTGCAGGATTACATGTATTTAAGTTATTATTCTTTAAACAGTTATATGTTTCAATACCTCAAAATAAAACTAAGAGGTAAGAAAATAAAATACTCCAATGAATACAGAAACAAATTCCCAGGAAAATATGAATTATCAAGAAGAAATAGAAAATAGAAAGTCATATATCTATTTTTTAAAGAATTCTGAATCAGTACTTTAACATGTTCCCACCAGAAACAAAATAAAAGCAAAACAACAAACCACTCAGGTCCAGACTTCTTTATAGGCAAGTTCTACCAAACCTCATGTGACTCAATCATTTCAATTTTACAGAAATAAGAATAGTAGGAAAAAAGAAGAAACACTTCCTGATTTTGTAAGGGTGGTCTAATTTTTTTTTTTTTTTTTAAGATTTGAGAGAGTATGGGGGGGTGGAGAATCTCCAGCAGACTCCCACTCAGTGGGGAGCCAGATGTGGCCTAATCCCACAACTCCAAGACCATGACCCAAGCTGAAATCAAGAGTGGGATGCCTAACCAACTGAACCACCCAGGTGCCTGCCCCAGGGTGGGCTACTTTTGATACCCAAGCTAGAGGTGAACATGAAAGCATGAGAAAGGAAAAATGACAGGCCAATTTCATTCATGAACACAATGAGAAAACCCTAATTACTTATTAGCAAACCACATACAGCAATATATAATAAAGATAATACATTATGACCTAGCTGGGTTTAATCCCAGAAATGTAAAACTGGCTCAGCATCTGAAAAACCTATTAATGCAATCTGAAATTTATAACTGATTAGATGAGAAAAATCACATGAAAATTTCTGTAGATACAGTAAAAAAGCATGTGGCAATTCAACTATCACTCAGGATAAAAGCAACAGAAAAACCTTTGAAAAAGAAAGCCTAAGGAAAACTACACTAAAATAGCCCCTCCCCCATTTGATTAGAACTTTCCTTCTAATGTCAGAACAAGTCAGCAGGTGCCACTATCACCACTGCTCTCAGGATAAAAGAAATCTAAGTAATGGGCACACTTGGGTGGCTCAGTTGGTTAAGCATCTGCCTTTGACTTGGGTCATGATCCCAGGGTCCTGGATCGGTCCCACATCAGTCTCCTTGTTCAGCAGGGAGCCTGCTTCACCCTCTGCCTGCTGCTCCCCTTGCTTGTGTGTGCATGAGCTTTCTCTTTCCCTCTCTCTCTCTCTCTCTCTGTGACAAAACAATCAATCTAAAAAAAAGAGAAGAGGGGCGCCTGGGTGGCTCAGTGGGTTAAAGCCTCTGTCTTTGGCTCAGGTCATGATCTCAGGGTCCTGGGATCGAGCCCCGCATCGGGCTCTCTGCTCAGCAGGGAGCCCGCCTCCCCCCCCCCCCCCGCCTGCCTCTCTGCCTACTTATGATCTCTCTCTCTCTGTCAAATAAATAAATAAAATCTTAAAAAAAAGAGAGAGAGAGAAGAAAAGAAATCTAAGTAATGAAAAGAAGCAAAATTGCCAGGATTTTCAGATGATATGTTGTCTTAAAAAAATTAAAAAAAAAAAATTTAAACAAATTACTGCAGTAAGAGTTTAGCAAAGTTGTGGGACATAAAATCAATTTTACAAAAATTAAATGTCTTTCTATAAACAGCTACAAACAGATACAAATTACCATAGCAAAAACAAATATGAGTTACAAAGGAATAAATTTATTTATTTTAAAGATTTTATTTATTTGAGAGATGGGGGAGAAAATAAGCAGGAGGGAGAGGCAAAACGAGAGGGAAAAGCAGAGTCCCTGCTGAACAGGGAGCCCTACCTGGGACTTGATCCCAGGACCCTTGGGATCATGACCTGAGCTGAAGACAGATGCTTAACGGACTGAGCCACCCAGGAGTCCAGGAACAAATTTAACAAACGATATATAGTAATAATAGCACAAAAATTTGCTGGAAAGACTACTTAGGAAAACAAGGTGGCATTACCCAGTGAACATGTAAACATGTGCCCTACCACCCTGCAATTCCACTACTGGAGATGTGTCTAAAGAAGCTCTTGTACACCAGAACCACTGTAATAAGAAGAAACAACCCAAATGTCCATTAATCCCTGAATGGGTAAATTGTATATTTATACATGAGACTTATTAAGCCATGAAATGAGTAATTATACTCAAAAATGTAACAATGAGTGAAAAAAGCTAGTTGAAGAATATGTGTGGTATGATTCCATTCATACATATGATGGTGCTTAATGGGTAATAACCTCTCAAAGAAACAATAGTCATAGTGATAGTTGTGCAGAAAAACTGGAGGAGCAAGAGAGTGATGACAACGAGATCAGACAGAAATAAAACCTCAAGGAAACACAAAAAAAATCACCAGGCCAAATGGTTTTATTTAGGGAAGTTCTACCACTTAAAGATAAGGTAATCCCAATGCTATCTCAGAACATAGAAAAAGAAAACTTTCAAATTCACTTTATGAAGAAAGTGTAACAGTAACTCCCACACCTGCCAAAAGATTGCACAAAAAAAGATACAGCAGACTAACATCATTTGTGACTATCAACACAAAATCTTCAAACATTAGCAAACAGAATCCAACAGTACATTAGAAAGAAGAACACACCCTAACCAAGCAGGATTTATTCTAAGAATATAAGGGAGATTCAATATAAGGAAATCCATTAATATGAATATAATAATGCTAAAGAGAAGAAAAATCACATGATCATCTTCACGGAGGCAGAAAAGACATTTGACAAAATTCACTAATTTATGTTAAAAAACAAAAATAGGAAGTGATGGATACTTCCTTACATAAATAAAATATACCTCGGCCCAATGCCAGCAGCTTACTTAGTACGGAAGCATGAGAGACTTTCCAGTTTAAGTCAGAAACCATGAGAGGCCAAAATATTATCCAATTTACATCTGAATAGATTAGCATTAAATTCTACGATGCTACACAGACATTTGCCAATTCTTGAAAGCTACATTCTGCCTGCTGGGGTAATCAGAAACATTCTTGAAGTTTCTATAAACTTCTTACGACCATTCTGTCTTACACTTTCTTGGTGACAGGAAATAAATGGCTCTTCTGAGAAGTTACATCAGAGTGGACAAAGAATCACAAATGTCCTTTCTTTCCAGCTCCTCCTGGACTAAAGAAAGAATTTACAACACTTCTAAAGAATATCACTTTTATCATCACACGGATGGTAAGGAATCAGAGTTGTCCTAAAAGGATGCTTGAAAACATTAGCAAAATATAGGACAGGTAGAATGGTCCAAAAGGGGATGAATGTTCCTGGCAACAGTCTTGGATTAATCTAGTTTTGCTGTCAACTGGTTTTTCACTGATGTGAAATATCATATCAAACATTTTTATATGTCCATATGGTCTTGCAAAAATTAACTTACGGAACAGGAGTACATTGATCTTAAAAAAAATCTTCAACTATGGAACAGAAACAAAGATGATTTAATGGAGGAAATAAAATTTTATTTGAAGATAAATTCTGCATTGCTAGATTGAAAAGGAAAGGAACATTTCAAAAAGCCCCAAACTAAACATTTTCACATTTCTATTGAAGCAATAAACAGCAGTACCCTCAACTCTGAGTCAAGATAAAACTGTGTGGCCACAGTAAATTCTGTAGGTTTTGCTCCCTTCTTTGCAAGCCTGACCTGTGTTCAGTGGAAATTTAGATATTAATTGGAAAATATATTGGTTTTATTTTCTTTAGTTGTGCAGTTAAAACTATTTCTTCTATAAGATTATACTAAGTTTTCTTTTTCAGAATTACTTGTAATCAGGGGCACCTGGCTGGGTCCATCAGTGGAGCATGTGACTCTTGATCTCAGAGTTAATTTGAGCCCCACACTGGATATAGAGATCACTTAAAAATTAAAAAAATTTTTTTTAAGATTTTATTTGAGAGCGAGAGAGTGTGCGTGCATGCGCACACACACACAAGGAGCGGGGGCAGAAGAGGGAGAAACAGATTCCCTGCTGAGCAGGCAGCCCAACGAAGGGCCCTATCCCAGAACCTGGAGATCATGACCTAAGCTGAGGGCAAATGCTTATCCAACTGAGCCATCCAGGTGCCCCAAAATTAAAAAAAAATTACTTATAATCAGTTCTATTTAAGTATTTCCTATCTCTGAAACTCTACATTTTCATTATACATTTGTTCCCAATGCCTATGACAGCATTAACATTCATCCCAGGCACCAAGTAAAAACTCTCTTCAAACACATGTGAATAATCTAATCACCTGAGGTAAACCAGTACTTTGGTACAGTATAGAAAGTTCAACCAAAGAGCACAAAAATAATCATTTTCCTCAGGTTTTAATTTTGAGCTTAAAATTAAATTATTTGCTAGTTTTTTTAATCTCTTTTTTAAAAGATTCTATTTACTTAACAGAGAGGGAGAGAGAGAGCCCAAGTACGCGCACACAAGCAAGGGAAGCAGGAGAGGGAGAGGGAGAAGCAGATGCCCCGCTGAGCAGGGAGCCCAAAGCTGGGCTTGATCCCAGGACCCCAGGGATCATTACCCGAGCTGAAGGCAGGCATTTACCGACTCAGACACCCAGGTATCCCTATTTTATTAGTTTTAACAGGATGTTTCCCCATTTCTTTTAGATCTCAGTAATGACTACCCAGAGGTTTCTCAGGTAAACTACACTAAAATAGATAACTTTCCAATAACAGGGAAATAATCTACGCATGAGTCCTCTTTATACATGTGTACGTGTATATATATGGGTACGTATACGTACGTGTGTGTCTGTGTATACATATGCACTAATTTCATGGAAGGTCTCTGGGGAAATGACAACATTAGAGGTGGAAGGGACTTTATAAAGATTTACCTAATCACTTAATTTTCAGATGAGAAAAACTAAAACCTGCAGAAGCAAAGTGACTAGCACAAGCCCATGAAACATGCCAATAATGGCACAGATGGAGACTCAGGTCTCCAGGACAGTGCTCTTTCACTTGGCTGAAAGATGCCTTTCGTGACTTGCCCCAAATTTCAGCACACCCTCACACAAGCACCTTCCAGAGACCCACCAACTCTTCAGTGAAAAGGAACTACATCTCAAACTACAGAAAAACCGTGAATTTAGTTCATCAAATTGGTACTCTCTGAAGCATCTGAGAGTAAGTTTGTAGGAAATGTTTATTTCCTACAAACAAAACAAGACCATTTTCCACATAATCAATTTGCAAATTGCAAACAGAATCCAATCAGTTAACACTGATACATTCTTATAATCCAGGCCCCATTCTGTTGTGCCAATTCAGAATCACCCATCATATTTAGTTGTCACATCTATTTAAATTCCTTTAGTCTGGAACGATTTCTTAGCTTTTTGGTTTGTGGTTTTTTGTTTTTGTTTTTTTGCATTCATGACCTTGACATCTTTGAAGATTATAAGCTAGCTTTATTTTGTAGAATATCTCTAAACCAGGTTTTTCTGGTGATGCCTCATGATTAGATTTGGATTTCGCTTCAAATTCAAGCTGTCCCTGTTCTACAGGAAAACATGGAGAGAGCAAAGCTATATATACCAAAACCAAACGAAAGAGAAGAATTTTTTTTAAACAGGGAAAAATTAGGACCAGACATTTCATCAATGAAGATATACAATTGGTTAATATGCACAGAAAAAAAGCATCATTAGTCATGAGGAAAATGCAAAGTGAAATTATAATGCAATACCACAGGGATGCCTGGGTGGCTCAGTCAGTTAGGCCTCTGCCTTCGGCTTGGGTCATGATCTCAGGGTCCAGGGATTGAGTCCCATGCAGGGCTTCCTGCTCAGCTCTTCCCTCTCCCTCTGCTCCCACTACGTGTGCTCTATCTCAAATAAACAAATATTTAAAAAATAATAATGCAATACCACTTACAGACTCAATAGTTAAGGATATAATAAAAAAGACTGACTAAACCAAATTTTGGTAAGGCTGTGAAGAACTGGAATGCCTCACACATTGTTGATGGAAATGTATAATGGTGTACCTATATCTGCTTTGGAAAATAGTTTGATGGTTTCTTCAAAAGTAAAAATACAACAATTTTCAAAAGAGTCAAGGTATTAGAGCCAAAGGAAGTCTGAGGAACTGCTCCAGCTAGAAGGAGACCAAAGAGACAGGACAACTAAATGAAATGAGACTGTTGAACAGGGTCTGAAGAGTAGGAAGTAATAATGTGTCATTGTTAATTTCCTGATAGTGGTGGTTATATTATGGTTATGCAGGAGACATTCCTTGTTTGGTAAAAATACACATTGAAGTGTTCTGGTAAGGTGGGGCACCGTATCAGCAATTTACTCTCAAGTGGTGCAGGCGAACACCTTCTTTGTACTGTCATTACAATATTTCTAAACATTTCAGATTGTTTAAAAAAATAGCTAAATGTAAAAAATTTGTTAAGTGTGTAGCACTGAAAATGTTTTCAGAAAAAAAAATGTCTTCCTCTTTCCACTCTCTTTTTAAAAATAATTATTTTTATTTTTTAAATATTTATTGATTTGACAGAGAGAGATCACGAGTAGACAGAGAAGCACGCAGAAAGAGAGGGGGAAGGAGGCTCCCCGCTGAGTGCAGAGCCCGACACGGGCTCGATCCCAGGACCCTGAGATCATGACCTGAGCTGAAGGCACAGGCCTTAACCCACTGAGCCACTCAGGTGCCCCGATAATTTTTTTTTAAGATTTTATTTATTTATTTGACAGAGACAGACACAGCAAGAGAGGGAGCACAACAGGGGGAGTGGGCGAGGGAGAAGCAGGCTTCCCTAGGAGCTGGGAGCCTGATGGAAGGCTTGATCCCAGGACTCTGGGATCATTACCTGAGGGAAGGCAGATGCTTAACAACTGAGCCACCCAGGCGCCCCCCCCCCCCACTCTATACTCTTAACCTACTTTATAAAAGTTTTCTTCACAGCACATACTAGTAAGTGAAACATTAGTCTACCTTCTCCACTGAAGAGCAAACTCCTCAAGGTCAGGGACTAAGTTTTGTTTACCATACCATTCTCAGTACCTAGAATAGTGGCCAGTACACAGGGTATTCATATTTGTTCAGTGAATTAATTTGTAATCTTATTATGGTTTAAAATAAAATCATTTTACCACCCTCTTCCCCCAAAACACACATTATCACTTGTTCTATGACCCAGCAACTCCCAAGTAACCAAGAGAAATAAAATCAAATATCCACACAAAAACTTATAGATGAATGTATAACAGCATTATTCATAATAGACAAAACCTATAATCTGGTGTATCTATTCAGGTAGTTACTATTTAATAACAAAAAAACCAATAAACTACAGATACTGGCAATGACACAGATGAAATCTCGAAACCACTGAAAGTGAAGAAAACACCAGATACAAAAAAAATGTATCTGCATGATTCCATTTTCATGAAAGTTCAACTACAGGCAAAACAGAAAGCAGATCAGGAGTTGCCTGGGGGTGGGAGTGGGAGTGGGAACTGACTGCAAATGACAAGGAGGAACTTCTTGGAATGATGGAAATGTTCTAAAGCTGGATTATGGTGATGGTTGCACAACTTTGTAAATTTACTGAAAATGATTAAACTGAACACTTAATATTTTATGAAGTCTATAGTATATTGATACAGCTATTTTAAAAGGTAGAATGAAAGCTAGACACAGCCTCCTTCTGCTGGCTGTTTGGTCAAGTCAAATAAAAGGATGAACGAAGCTACATCCTGGAAGGGGGATATCAGCATTTTAAAAGAGCGTGTTAAGCCAGATTAAGGTCCAAACTGCAAAAACTGAGACCCTGATAATTAGTAGAAGCTGCAACCCTCATATTCTGTCCGTCTGACCCCTCAAGTTGGCTTTAAAGAGAATTCTCGGAATCTGCATCAGACTCATACCTGGCCATCTCTTCAACACCCAGGGTAAGAGGCTCTGGAAGTACCTACTCTTGGAATAACAAGCCCATTAATGCTAGTAATTGAAATAAAGTTGCAAAATTAGAGCTAAAGAGTTTGAAATTGTGTAGAGGATACTGACTGGCTGAGAAAGAAAATATTAATTTTCTTAGGCTATCCTACAACTTTTTAATTGTTAACCATAGTTTCATTTCTTATAATAGATTCTTAAAGAAGGGAGGACAACTCTGATATGGCTTCAAATTCTCAAAATTATTTTAGGGGACATGTGAAAAAAAAGAAAACAAATATGATCTGCTTAGTATAAAAACTGTTCAGAGATGCTTTATTTTCATTTAATAACAATAGAAAGAATAACCAATTAAAAAATGGGTTGTGTATGGGGCATCTGGCTGGTTCAGTCAGTGGAGCATCCAACTCTTGGTTTCAGCTCAGTCCACGATCTCAGGGTCATGAGATTGAGCTCAGTGTTGGGCTCCATGAGCTTGGCATGGAGTCAACTTGAGATTCTTACCACCACCACTTCCCCACCTCCCACCTCCAACTCCTCCCCCACACATGCACTATATATATATAATATATTATATATATATATATATTATATATATTATATATATTATATATTATATTATAATATATTAATATTATAATATATTATATTATTATATTAATTATTATATATATTAATATAATATAATATATTATATTATATATATTATATATATATATATTTTTTTTTAAAGAAAAGACATTCCAAGAGACTGAGGCGAGAGAGGATCCAGGTCTTGCCAGGCCCATTTACTTCAAGGGAATAGTAATTAGACCGTTAACCAGATACTGAGCACTCAGCACTTTCACCCACATACCTCATTTAATCCTCTCAACAGTGAGATGTACACCACTACTCCCTTTCTACAGATGAGGAAAACAAGGCTCAGGCTGAATAATCTGCCATAGCCACATATATAAATGGTGAAAAACCATGTCCTTACCTACTCCATTGTACAGGCTTCCAGAAAGAAGTTAAACCTTGGAGTGAAGTCTGTGGCTAAGGATCAGAATGCTGGCCTCAGACAATCTGGTCAAGAAGTCACCGAGGGAGGGGTGCCCCAGTGGGTTAAGCCTCTGCCTTCGTCTCAAGTCATGATATCAGGGTCCTGGTATTGAGCTTCCCCCCTGCCACACCCCTGGCACTGGGCTCCCTGCTCAGTGGGGAGCCTGCTTCTTCCTTCTCCCTCTGCCCCTCTCCCGCTGCTAGTGCAGGCTCTCTCAAATAAATAAAATCTTTAAAAAAAAAGTCACTCAGGGAGTGGTAGGTTCTAAGTGTTTACTGTTAGGCTACATAACTTACACATGCTACATATATCAAATACTAAATAAAGCTGAAAGATACTATCCAGTTTAGCTGCTACCCCCAAAATACCAGAGACAGAAAAACAAAAGAACCCTAAAAGCAACCCAAAGCTCTTCTGTCTCAACTACTTCTCCCTCTCCTCTCCTCTCTTCCTTCCCCACAGGCTCCAAAAGGCAAGGAAAAATTCCAGCCTGGAGAAGAGCAAGGGAAGCAGCACCAAGAACTTGAACCTGGCAAGTCAGCAGTCAGTAAGAGACATCTTTTGACTACTGCCACCTCACCCTTCATCCCTTAGAGAAGTTCAGTCTTTTCAAATGACTCCACCAGCTGACTGGACCAGAGATGGACACTATCCCAAGCTGAGTCAAAATCTCTCTCCTAGGAATTGGATTCAGAGTGCTCTCAGCCTCTGGCTGTCAACGTACTAAAGACACATACCTTGAGGAAGCTAGGATAATAAGCTCTCTTCTGCCAAATGCATGGGGATGTGGTAAAAGAAAAAAGAAAAGAGGGGAGCCTGGGTGGCTCAGAGGGTTAAAGCCTCTGCCTTTGGCTCAGGTCATGATCTCAGGGTCCTGGGATCGAGTCCCACGTTGGGCTCTCTCCTCAGCAGTGAGCCTGCTTCCTCCTCTCTCTCTGCCTGCCTCTCTGCCTGCTTGTGATCTCTCTGTCAAATAAATAAATAAAATCTTAAAAAAAAAAAAAAAGAAAAAGAAAAGATCCCCAGCTGTGCAGAGATGCAGAGTGAAGGAAGATTTTGGAAACATCAAGACAGAGGGAGGTAGGGGAGTCGGTCTATTTTCTAGTTCCAGGTTACAACCGTATCCTAAGCTTTAACTGCACTTCCCATCCCAGCAGTAGCATGGGAAAGATCCCTGAATCTTTTTTTTTTTTTTAAGATTTTTTATTTATTTATTTATTAGAGAGAGAGAGAGACTGAGAATGAGAGGTGAGAAGGTCAGAGGGAGAAGCAGACTTTCCCGCAGAGCCGGGAGTCCGATATGGGACTCGATCCCGGGACTCCGGGATCATGACCTGAGCTCAACCAACTGAGCCACCCAGGCGCCCAAGATCCCTGAATCTTAATCACAAACTCAATTTCCACAATCATTTTCTACAAGGTAGTACATGAAACATTCCTTACATCACCTTTCAATTAGCTAGCTTGAAGTCATTCTTCAGATCCCAAATTAAATACTATTTCCGCCAGGACATATTCCTGGACTACTCAACACCATCCTAGCTCCCCCTTTATACTCTCCAGTAGCACTGTGCACCTCATCAAACTCAGTAAAAGTTATTCCTTTCCTGTTGGGACAGTAAACACCACAGAATAAAACCACCTCTTCTGTTCACCACTTTGATCCTATTGCTTAGCACATAGGTCATATACACAATACTATTAAGTAAATGGAAATCAAGAAACTGATGGAGGTCAGTAGAAAGGATGAGAAGAAATCAACACTACCCTCCTGATAAAAATTAAGTTTAACCAACTTCCTCTCTCATCCTTTCCAGGTATCCAGTTTTTCCCTCTAATGCCTCCCTACAGGCCCAAGTCATCTATGGCAATTATCATTTTATACTTTGGTGCCAATGCATTCAAGAACCCGGGTTGTAGGAACCATTTTTCCAGGTAGCGTGGTATAACAGTCAAATAACTCACTCATTCACTCACTCATTCACAGGTTTGGGGTCTAGATAAATCTCATTTCTGCTATATATTTACTGGTTGCAAACCTTGGACAAATTACACGAGACCTGGTTTCCTTATCTATAAAGTGAAAAAAAAATCACCTCAAAGATGAGAATGAAAATTAACCTGGAGCCATAGTACCTACAACAAGGGAGGCATGCAACTAATGTCAGTTAATTGATCATGGTATACCCCTACACCCTACTAGCAAGCTCCTACTGGCCATGGATTCAGAACACAGAGACTGTTCTAAGACTGAGAATCCAAAAACGACCTTGGAGATTATCTATCCCGATGGCTTTCCAATGTGAGGGAGCCCCAAGCAGTGAAAGAGAAACAAGGCAGAGAAACAGCATCTCAGGGTTAGGTGGGTGGGTAGAGTGGATTGGATACAAGGTTAAACAGCTCTGGATGTCTGTTGGGGAATCAGTTCTTTTTTAATTAGCAGGTACCTTAATGTGAACAAGGTAGAGAACAAATTATACATGGTTTCTAAGAAAATATGAATGCTTTTCATAAAATACTTGAGAAGTGAAAACCTACAATTCATAAAAATGGTTTATCAGTTAATAGTTAATCACCAGAATTCTATACCTCAACAGGGTTGTTATTAATATCAAAATTCATTTCATTGAGTTACTTGTACTCAAAAGTGTTCAGAAACATTGAATTTTCAATTGCTCATGTAAAATGGTATACTCAGATCACTGAGCTCCCAAAAGCATCTAAGACACTTCATTGTTAAAAGTTAACAAGCAAAACTAAGAATCTGAATCCAGATCTACTTGTAAGTCTTAAGTTTCTACAGACTATACTACTGCTGGTCTTGTCTTTCAAACAGGTGGTACAAACACTCAAAAGAGTTTCAGGAAGGGAGGAGTGCTAGAGCTGACAGTAATAAAGGTAAGTTTATGGAGAAGATGAACCTTAGAGGAACATGGGACTTGAACAGGGCCCAATGCTTCTTGGGGATGGACTGGAGGGGTGTACTACTAACATCTTGATGATTCTCCAGCACAGGGACTATACCGTGCACTGTAGATCATTTAGCATACCTGCTTCCACCATATACACATGGAAGACCTATAATACTCCCGAATCAATGTAACAACCAAATAACAAAACCTACATACATTTCAAAATGCCCCTGGAAAAGGGATAGAAGTCACACCCACTGAGTAACCCAAGATAAGTAGAAGGAAGAGAAAGTAAGCACAGCAGGTAGAAAGAGTAAGAGACACAAAGAGGGGAACATAATTCACAAAATTTGATGAGAAACTGGCAGACAAGGCCATCCTTTAATGACTCTCTCCCTTACAAAATCAAGTCTAAATTCCTCAGTAAACAATGTCCTTCAGAGTTTGGCCCTGTCCATCGCAGCTGTCAACAGCTTTCTCCTAAAGACACGCTACACTCCTGCCATCCCAAAAAACTTGTGGTTTTCCTGAGCTGGTGTGCTGCCTTTGCATGTACACTTTCCTCTACCTAGAATGCATATCTCAAGGCAAATTCCTACTCATACTTCAACACCCAGGTCAAAAATCTATGAAGCATACAAAGACAGCCCTGCATCACTCAGGCCTTTTTCTCACAGCGCTACACACATTCTTTCTGAACAGACTGGTATATTCTATTACTGCCCAATTCCATCCAACCATTTGGACTAAAGGATACTAAAAAGCGGGACCATGTGAATCCTGGCACATAATAGGTCCACAATAAATATTTTCTGAGTGAATGACCTTGCATGGAAAGTTTTTTTTAAAGGCTTAAAAGGGGTGCCTAGGTGGCTCAGTGGGCTCAGGTCATGATCTCGGGGTCCTGGGATCAAGCCCCACATCGGGCTCTCTGTTCAGCGGGGAGCCTGCTTCCCCCTCTCTCTCTGCCTGCCTCTCTGCATACTTGTGATCTCTCTCTGTCAAATAAATAAAAATCTTTAAAAAAATAAAATAAAATACAATAAAAGGCTAAAAAGAGGGAGCCTGGGTAGCTCAGTGGTTAGCATGTGCCTTTGGCTCGGGTCATGAACCGAGGGTCCTGGGAGAAAGCCCTGCAACAGGCTCCCTGCTCAGCAGGGAGTCAGCTTCTCCCTCTCCCTCTGCTGCTCCTTCTGCTTGTGCTCCCTCTCTCTCAAATAGATAAAATCTTTTAATAAATAAACAAATGACTAAAAAAAATGGGGCACGTGGGTAGCACAGCTGAGTATCTGATTCTTGGTTTCGGCTCAGGTCATGATCTTGGGGTCCTAAGACTGAGCCCCACATCGGGCTACAGGCTCAGCATGGAGTGTGCTTGGGATTCTCTCACGCTCTGTCTCTCCCACTCATGCTCACACCTTACTCATTTCTAAAATAAATTTTAAAAATCTTTAAAAAATAAAAAAATACAAGGGTAAAAGGTGATACAAGCAAAAGCAGACAATAGGTATTTCCTGTTACTCAAAGAATATAGTTTCTCAACTTTGATCTTCGGTTGAGTATCATTTAGGAACCAGACAGACTGGGATGCATTATCACTTACTAGCTGTGTGTCCTTGGGCAAGTTAATCTCTCTGTCTCAAGTTTCCTCACTTTTGTACAAAGTAACCATGTTTGCAGAGTGGTTATGAGGATTAATTAATGCATATAAAACAAAGTGTTGACTAAATGGTAGTTCTACTAGTCTGCCACAATCAAAAAGCCTTGGTAAGACAGGATATTGTACCATTCAGAAGGTGATCACACTGAAATTTTGCTTGGAACCATCTTTTTTTAGGAGAGTTGAAAATCAGTAAGTCCCATAGCTCGTCTTCAAGTTGCACTATTTGTCCTCTATAGTATGCAACCTTAATCCCTTCTGACCACAATCTTCTTGGCTCCTTTGATGATCTGCACTCCTGGTTGTCTGGTCTCTCTAGCCACACTTCCTCTAACCTGTTCTGTAACTTGCCCTCTATTGACACCTAAAGTCAGGCTTCCTTTGGCTCAGTTCTCACATTTTTTCCTACAATCTTACCCACTCTCAAAGTAGCTCTACTTGAACTAGTATCTCTATGGAGATAACCCTATGACCTCTCCACAATTATATTCAGAAAGTGTTTCAAATTGAACTTACTCAAAATACTTACCTTAGTTAATAAATAAGCATACACAGCTTGTTTCTCCTCTCATACATTTTTTTTCTGATTGTTATATGTCTCACCAGTCCTCAGGCTCTCATTCCTTTGTCTACCTCTTAAAAATATTTGTCAAGGTGGAGCACCTGTGTGGCTCAGTAGGTTAAGCGTCTGCCTTCAGCTCAGGTCATTATCCTGGAGTTCCAGGATCAGGTCCCAACATTGGGCTCCCCGTTCAACAGAGAATCTGCTTCTCCCTCTACTCCTCCCCCTGATTGTGTGCTCTCTCTCAAATAAATAAAGTCTTAAAAATATATATATTTGTCAAGGGGGCATCTAGGTGGCAAAGTTCATTAAGAATCCGACTCTTGGTTTCAGCTCAGGTCATGATCTCAGGGTGGTGAGACTGAAACTGGAGTAAGACTCATGCTCAGCATGGAGTCTGCTTAAGACTCTCCCTTCCTCTCTCTCGGCCCCCCTCCCTCTAAAATAAATAAATAAATCTTTAAAAAATTTTGTATGGTTTACCTCTGTGGTCTTTCAGTTCTACCTCAGTAGTTCTTAACCGTTCTGGGACAATGGACCCCTTTGAAAATCTACTGAATGTCATGGATTGTTTACTAAAAAGATGAATACATACCTGCTTGCAATTTCACCTCATCAGTCACCTCAGATAAGAATCTGTGCTCAACCATGCAAGACTATCACTTTCATAAATTTTAATCTCCAGATTCCCTCCTCTAAATTTCAAGATGCCTTCTGGATACAGCCTAAATGGCCTACAGTCATCACAACTTAGTAAGTCTCAACTCACTATTTCTCCCTAATAAAACTTCTTTGTCTACAGTATTTCTTCTCTGATAACAGCAACACCATCCTCCCAGGCTCCCAAACTAGAAGCCTTGGAATTAACAAATATACCCATAGCCAAACTCAAAAATCCTTGTCTCAGAAATTCCTCTTAAATCCAAATCCCACCTCATTAAGACTTGCCCTTCTAGATCTCATCATTCTTTGCGTCTTCCCATACTTGCCATAATTCAGTCTTTCTACCATTCTTATGATAAAGAGCTCATACGGATTTTTTTTTAAAGATTTGATTTTTAAGTAATCTCTACACCCAACATGGGCTCCAAACTTACAACCCTGAGATAAAGAGTCACACGGTCCACTGACTGAGCCATCCAGGCACTCCATGATTTCTTGCTTTCTCTCTTTTTCTTTCTTTCTCTCTCTCTCTCTTTCTTATTTTCTCTCTCTCTCTCTCTCTTTCTTTCTTTTTAAAGTAGGCTCCATGCTGGGCATGAACTCAGGACGCTGAGATCAAGACCTGAGCTGAAATCATGAGTTGGACACTTAACCAATTGAGCTACTTAGGCATCCCCCACGGATTCTATCTTAATGTCTCTCAGCACCTCCATCTGTTACCTTCCAATACCACTATATCACTTCACCTCTGGACAGTTACAATAGCTTTATTGTAACATCACAGTTTTTCTCTATCACTTCTACCAGTGTTGCTCTACCCCCCAAAAATCTCAGAATGACCATACGACTGCCTGTTTTCCAAAATTGTGGATGCTTCTTTATTGTACAAATATAGAATCAAACTCAGTTTTGCCTTTACAGTCCTCAACAATTTTCTACCTAGGTTTCCAGGATTAGATTCCGCAGCTAAACTGTCATTTGAGCCTATTATCCATCAAAATCATAACCACTCTTAAAAGACCCAACTCGAACTCTACTCTTCATCTTTATACCATCCATATAATGATTAGGAAAGGGCTCTGCACAAAAAAGGCAAAATTCGTAATTGCCTGAAAACCTTCAAATCTGTCTAGAAGCATTACATTTTTAAAAATATTACTATTTAGGGCGCCTGGGTGGCTCAGTTGGTTGGGCGACTGCCTTCGGCTCGGGTCATGATTCCGGAGTCCCGAGATCGAGTTCCACATCGGGCTCCCGGCTCCACGGGGAGTTTGCTTCTCCCTCTGACCTTTTCCCTTCTCATGCTCTCTCTCGCTCTCTCTCTCTCTCTCAAACAAATAAAATCTTAAAAAAAAAAAGTTTTAAGAATATTACTATTTAAACATTAACATTTCATTACAAGAAGGCCTCCAGAAACCCAGCCTTCTTAATCAACATTTATTAAATGCTAATAACGTGCAACGTAGATTACATTCTTACTAAGATGAGGATTAAAAGCTATAATCTGGACCAAGGATTCTACTTCCAATAATACTTGTACTCAGATCTTAGGCAAGGAAAATTACTGTAAAAGTACTCAGCATCTCCCCCGATAGAGACTTGGAAGATCAAATATGTCTACAGCAATGACAGAAATAGTTACCCTATCTAAATTATCTTTAGACTAGTAAAAATCTCTTCAGAGGGAAAAAGATTAAAAAAAACCTTTCAATTAAAGTATCCTAAACCTAAAGATTTTTTCAGTCCATATTTTAGATGCCAAGTTTTTAAAGATTTTTTATTATTATTATTTTTTTACTAGAGAGAGAGAGAGAGACTGAGAATGAGAGGGGAGAAGGTCAGAGGGAGAAGCAGACTTCCCGCAGAGCCAGGAGTCCGATATGGGACTCGATCCTGGGACTCCGGGATCTTGACCTGAGCCAAAGGCAGTTGCTTAACCAACTGAGCCACCCAGGCGCCCTAGATGTCAAGTTTTTAAAAAGAGCTGAAGGACATTATGGACAACTCTGAACCTCTCATGACACTTTTACTGGCATATTTACCAGCAGGTGTAATAGCAATCAGATGTATGACAGAGAAGTGATGCTGTGGGCAGTACTTTCTAGGGCCTTATTTCTTTTAGACCTGACTTAATTTAATTCCTCTTTTGGCTCCTAAACCTCTGAGTTCACATTAATTTTCACAGTTGTATATGTGAAGCATATTGCTCCTGGAGAGAATGAAAATAGTTAAGATTCAATTAGTCTTTTTGAAATTTAATTAGTCTAAGATACTTGTTAAAACATGCCCTTTATGGCATTTCTATAATCACAATCATTCAAATTTGAATACATTTCTAAAACAGACTTGCTTACAACAATAAAATACGCCAAACTCTAAAGCTATTAATAACACTATTTAAAGACAGCAGGGTATAACAGAAAGAGCTGCAGCACTTGAGAAAGGATCTCAGTCTACAATCTCAAGTCTGTCTCTTTAGTTGTATGACCTGAAGAATTTGCTTCACCTCGAAATACTCTGTCCCCTGAAAGAGGGATATCATGACCTTTCCTCCTTCGAGGTGGCTGTTCAAATAAGATGAGATAATATATCCAGTACAGTAACTGCCACCAAGTGTTCAATAAATATTAATTTGCCTCCTTCACTGAACGCAAGACACACAAGAAAAACAGGTGTAAGGGAGTCTACACTTGAGTCCTCATCAGCACAAAAGAATACAGTTAATTCTAATAAACAGAACCAGGAACGTTTCTGACGGATATGGACCAAGATAAGGGAGAGTGCGTGTGATTCTGCGAGAACTCCATTAAGGCTGCCTACATATTGACCACTAAAACATTAACAGGGAAAGTCCACAACAATTGTGCTAAAACGTCAGAATACATTTACGCTGGTAAGAGAGCTCACTCGCGGTAAAGAAAAAAAGTGAAATTAGCCCCAACTCCAATCGACTCTTTAATAAATCAAGAGAGCGATGCGGGCTTAATCCTTTCTGAAACGCAAACGATATGGGTATTAAAATCCATTTTAAAACCTCAAGATTAAAATATTTAACAACTAACAGTGATGTTACTGATGCTTTTTTAGAAAGCCTGCGCAGAACACCGTTAGCACTACTAAAGGTATTTAATGAAAGCCGTTTGCAGACTACAGGCGAGAGAAGGAAGGTAATTATTTTCGGCGTTCTGCACAGACACCGAGGCGAAGCGCTTTTAAGACCCTGGCCAACATCACCACCGACAAGATTCTGAAGGAATTCCCGGCTCTACAATGAGATGTCAAAAAGAAGGCCACGATGCCAGCAAACCACGGGATGGAGGGACGGGGTACCCCTTCGGGTCCCTTCCCGCGGATCCTGGCTCTAAAATCTGCGCTACGCCTGAATCTGGGGGGTCCCTGGGTACTGGCCTCCGCCCCCTACGCCCCTCCCTGCGGCTAGCGAAGGCCGGCCCGCGAAACGCCCCGAGCAACACCCAAACCTCGACCGGGCCCCGGGCCCCGCCCCAGGCCCCCGGCGCACCGAACGCGGCGAAACTAAGGGTTGGGGTCGCGGTGGCCCGGGAGGCCGGGGAGCTGACGAGGCCGAGGCTGCGTCCGCTGTGTCCCCGGGCGGTGGGGTGGGCGGGCGTGGTCGGGCCTGCGGGCGCGCCGGGACACTCACCACACCATGCCGTAGGCGCCCTCGCCGATGTACGAGAGGTTGGTGTAGCGCGGCCCCACGTCGAACACCTGCCCGCGGACCATCTCCGGGCCCGCGCCCGCCGCCGCCGCCGCCGCCATGTTGGCTGCCGGGCCGCCGCCGCCGCCGCCGCCGCCGCCGCCTCCTCCGCCGCGAAGGGCTCGACGCTCCGCGGCCGCCGCTCGGCCCACGCCGCGCCTCCCGGAAGGACCGCGCCGCTGCGGGTGCAGCTGCCGACGCTGACCGGGAAGGATCAAGGAGGCAACCGCTTAGGACAGCAGGAGAGGTTACGGCCACTCGGACCGACTGCTTGCCTGCCTGCCTGACTGACGGGCGGGCCAGCGGGCGGAGGGAGGGGCGCGCGCCGTGGAGGGCGCCGGGGCGGAGCCAAGAAGCGTGCACGCGGATTGGCTCCCCGCCGTCTGGGGGTGGGGCTGCGCGGGCTGGCGGAAGCGGCGAGGTCGGGGCGGAGCACTGCGGCGGCGGTAGAGTCACCGCCCTGCTTGGTCACGTGCCTTCGCGGGGGAGTTGGCGCGGGAGGCGGCTTTCGAGACGCAGAAGGACATCGAGGCGTCGGGATGGGAGCGGTAACACTGAGCCTGAGAAGCTGTCGGGGCAGGGAAAACGCGGGAGCGGGGTACTGACTGAGTCAGGGAACGACGTGGGACAGCGCGTGAGGGACACCGACTCGCAGCACTTCGGCCGCAGGCGTGCGGCAGGCCTCTGTGACTCCGTGGCCCACACACAAATTTAGAAGCCTTGAGACAAGGACAGAAACAGAAAGCCAAGACCGAGACCGCGAAATATATTTGCATACTGAGAAAGTGTGAAACACAAAGGTTGAAACTAAAGCGAGAGACTCAGGATCCAATAATCAGACACATTTGTTCAATCAGTGTTTGTTGAGCATCTGCGTTGTTCCTGTGCATCTACATTCTAGAGTGAGGAGATAGGTAGATAAGAAAAAGGAAGGAAGGGCGCCTGAGTGGCTCAGTCGTTAAGTGTCTGCCTAAGTCGTTAAGTGTCTGTCAGGCTCAGGTCATGATCTCAGGGTCCTGGGATCGAGTCCCACATCAGGCTCCCTGCTCTGCGGGAAGCCTGCTTCTCCCTCTCCCTCTGCTGCTCTCCGTGCTTGTGTTCCCTCTATCGCTGTGTCTCTCTCTGTAAAATAAATAAATTCTTAAAAAAAAAAAAAAAGAAGAAGAAGAAAGAAAGAGAAGGAAGGAAAACAGGTAAAAAAATAATTCAAGTTGTGATGAATATTGTGAAAAAATACAAAGCAGAGTAAGGGGTAAGAGGGTAGTGGAGAAAGGGAGATTCAGAGCCTGAGACCCAGATTAGTACAGATGGGCAGAATCTTAGGACGTACCAAAACAGGAATGCAAAGGTGGAAACACCAAAACCAAAACATTAAGATCTAGAGAAAATGAGACGAACACACTGGGGCCCTCACACTGGGGCCCTGAAGTACTCACAAACACCAGAGGTTGTAAAGTTAAGATCATGGGGCACCTGGGTGGCTCAGTGGGTTAAAGCCTCTGCCTTCAGCTCAGGTCACGATCTCAGGGTCCTGGGATCCAGCCCCGCATCCTGCTCTCTGCTCAGCAGGGAGCCTGCTTCCCCCTCTCTCTGCCTGCCTCTCTGCCTACTTGTGATCTCTTTCTGTCAAATAAATAAATGAATGAATGAATAAATAAATAAATAAATAAATTCTTTTAAAAAATAAATAAAGATCAATCCTAAAGCAAGTGAATACCAAGAATAGCTAAAACAATGAGACAGAAATGAAACAGCCACTGCTTCTGAGCATTTCCCAGGCCATCTTTGGAGGGGAACTAAGGATGTCAGATCCTGCATCTCAATTGTCCAATACTGTGATCTTGAAAGCCCTCAAGTCTGGACTTCTAGACATCAGCAAAGTTCAGTTAGTCAATCTCAAAGGTGAATAGGCAAATTACTTAAAAACCTGGTAAGAAAAAGGTATGTGGCATATAAGATAAGAAATAAAGTGCTAGAGCCAAAAATTACTCCTTTGAAGTATATTTAGTCCACTAAGCACAACCCAGTTTTAGATACACCTAATTTTTATTCTTGATTATAAGAGTACATTGCATCTTTTAAAGAACAGGCCAAGACAAATGGAGAGTACTATGAGATTAAAACCACAGTAACCAAAGTAAAATTCAATAGTTAATGCAGTAAAAAGCAGATTTGACAATGCAGAAGAGCAAATCAGCAATATAGGAGATAAGCATGAGAAATACTCAGAGTGAAAAAAATACAGTGGTGCAATTCTTTGAGAAAAAAAGTGAAAAACATCATGAAGATTCAAACTACAGGCATCCTTCAAAAGAAGAGTAAATCAATCACAGGCAAAAATTTAAATTATAATAAAATTTTCCTTACGACTAAAAAGATCTGAGTGCAGGTAGAAATTTGAGTAAATTCACCAGGGTCTAGAAAAATTAATCAGTGGAAACCAACTTTACGGCCTAATCTGGAAAATTTCTTAAATTTCCGGGATAGAGAACAAACACTAATATTATCCAATAATATTTGTTTAACTTTTTTTTCAGATTCTTCCTTTGCAATAATCAAATGCAAAAGGAAAGTGGAACAAGACTGACAGCACTGGGGGTGCCGGGGGTGGCTCAGTCATTTAGTGTCTGCCTTTGGCTCAAGTCATCCCAGGGTCATGAGATCGAGCCCGGTATCCAGCTCCCTGCTCTGTGGGAAGCCAGTTTCTCTCTCTCCCTCTCCTCTTGCTTGTGTTCCCTCTCTCGCTGTGTCTCTGTCTGTCAAATAAATAAATAAAGCAGCACACTCTGTGCTGGTAGGTTGTAACCTTCCCTGGATGGTTTTGTTCTCTCCAATCCGGAATTCCTCCCAGGTCTTCAACCATTGCTCAAAATCTCATGCCTGAACTTCAGGCATGAGATTCTGTCTACCTGGACAACTTTATGGGACATCTCTCCACAGGTGCTTCAATTCCACATATCCAACCTGCCCCCTGGTTAGCTGATGGAGTTCTGCACTCAGACTGCCAGAGGGTATCCATATTGGCTGCTCCACTTACTACGTGTATGACCTTGACCTCGGTTTCTTCACTCTTACAATGAAGATCACAAGAGTACCTACCTCCTAAGTTTTTTGAACAGAATAAATAAGACAACATATGTAAACAACGTGGAACATAGCAAGTACTCAATAAATGTTATCTTTTATTATTATCTACCCCACCCAAACCTGTTCCACATCTTGTATCTGTGGATAGCATCACCACCCAGATTCTCAAACTGGAAATTTGAATATGATCCTGAACAACTCATTTCCCCTCGTTGCCAAATCTTCCACCATCCAACCAGTCACAGACTCCTGTAAATTCTGTTTCTTTAATGTTTCTGAAATCCTGGGGCTGGCTCAGTTGGTGAAGCATGTGACTCTTGATTTCGGGGTTGTAAGTTCAGGCCCCACATTGGGTATAGAGGTTACTTAGAAATAAAATCTTTAAAAAATAAGATTAATAATAATATTTCTGAAATCCTTGCTCCCCAAAGTGTGGCTTCCAGACTCATAGCACCAGCATGACGTGGGAGTTTGTTGGGAATGTGGCATCTCAGGCCCTACCCCAGAAATACTGAGTCAGGATCTGCATTTTAACAAGATCCCCAGGTAGTCTGCGTGCATAATAAACTTTGAAAAGCGCGATTTATTTTTTGTTGAGGTATAATCGACATACAACATTACATTAGTTAAAGATGTACAACACAATGATTCAATATGCGTAAATGTTGTGAAATGATCATCATAAGTCTAGTTAACTCCAAGCATCACACATGGTTACAGACTTTTGAAAAGCACTGTTTTAAACAAACCCCCTTCATCCCCACCGCCATTCTGCTACTTAAAGCCTGCTGGGTCAACTCTCTTGTCTGGTACCTTAGTACTAACCTTAGTCCTTCTGCTTTCAGTGTTGCTCATCCCCAAATGCCTCTCTTTGTACCTAGATCAATCTTTCCATAGCAATTTTGACCATATCTGTTTCCTTCTTTTTTTTTTTAAAGATTTTTTTCATTTATTTTGACACAGAGAGAGAGAAATCACAAGTAAGCAGAGAGGCAGGCAGAGAGAGAGGGAAGCAGGCTCTCTGCTGAGCAGAGAGCCCGATGTGGGGCTCGATCCCAGGACCCTGAGATCATGACCTGAGCCGAAGGCAGAGGCTTTAACCCACTGAGCCACCCAGGCGCCCCATATCTCTTTCCTTCTTAAAGCAAATCAGAGGCTCCCCATTGCACTGAAATTGAAGCCTTTGCTGCCCACCCCCCTCCACCCCAGCTCTGCTTAATCTGCCCTCTCTACCTGCCATGTTTTGGCCAGATTAGACTACTCTCAGTTCTCTCTTGTCTTTCATTCTTACCCCATACCTATCTCTCTTCCTGTAACATGTTCTCTCTTCAGTCTTCCAGCATATTCATGGATGTTTTAAAGTCACCATGCTATCATGCCATGATCCCTCTGACCACTAATTTTCTCCAGAGAACTTCTCTTGCCTAGTTCCATGGGCGCTAAGTAACCTTGTGATTATGGTTTGGCTTTGCCTGTTGTTTTCAACAGGGAAAGTTCACTAACCAGAGGAGAGCCCTGTTCAGGTCCTTTGGCAATTACTATTTATTCTAAGATGGGAAATAGATAGACATCAATCTCTGCTGAGTCAGGTTAGCATGAGTCAGGCCTAGAGGGAACAACCATCTAGCTACACTGACAGCAACCAACATTTGGAAACACAAGCTGAGAACTAGGTTCTGGAACCCTGTGAGACATATGAAATCACTATCTAAGCACAAAACCTTGCTTAGAGAGGCACCTGGGTGGCTCAGCCAGTTAAGCATCTGGTTTCAGCTCAGGTCATGATCTCAGGGTCCTGGGATGGAGCCCCACATTGGGCTTCCCACTCAGTGGGGAGCCTGCTTCTCCCTCTCCCTCTGCTGCTCCCCCTGCTTGTGCTCTCTCTCTCTTTCTGTCAAATAAATAAATAAAATCTTCCAAAAAACATAAAAAACAAAACCCTGCTTAGATGGGCAGCTGACCACTTGGGCGTCTTCTGTGTTGTCTCTCTAGAGTGGTGACCAGTTTACAGAACTGGAGAATATTAGAAAAACAATAGCTGCCTATTATTTTTGCCTGCCTCCTCCTTCTGGAAGCAACAACCCAATTTTTCTCTGGTGAACTGTCCCATCTATACTCTGAGGAGGTTTGGAGGGCTGGCCCCAACCCCCAAATCAAGGGTAAACATGTGACCCAGGGCTCCCCCATAAGAGTCACAGACATTGATTCAAAAGATGGGCATGTGGCCTAATCCAGGCCAATGACACTTGGCTCGGACTTTTACAGAAACAGTTAGAAAAAGAGTGCTCCCTTTCTGCTGGGGTTCTAGGGCAGTGAGTATAAGTTGGAGCAAAGTATGACACAATGTGAAAAATGCCCTCTGAGAATGAAGGCCAGATTGAGAAAGCAGAGCCCAGAAATGGAGACAATTTCCTGGTGACACATTTTGAGGCCATAGTCAACTAACTCTGGACTTCACAGGTTCAGGAGCCAGTATCGTCTCTTTTTCTTACTGTAGTCAGTTTGAAGTCGGTTTCTGTCACTTGAAACCACAAGAGTTTCTGACTAATACACTACCCAATTAACTCTTTTTTCTGCAAAAATTGCTCAGAATTGTATAATAACCGACTGAGACATGAATCAGAAACTCATGAATGATGAAATGAGGGGAAAGAACTGGCAATAAGCCTTGAAACTAGCTAAAGATAGAGCGATAACTGAATAAAAACACCACTCAGTAGAGACTGTTTGATGCTAATAAGTTGAAATTATTTTTGTTGCTATGGTAACAAACAAAATGCAAAAGAAAAAACTGAGTAAGAGGATTTTGTAAAAGTTGGATTTTTAACCTCAGATTAATGCAATGAAAACCAGAAAGGAAGAAAGAAGGTAGAAAAAGCAAGTTATTAAGTCTTTGTTTTCCATACACTGAAGATAAAAGTTATTTTAAAAATAATATAATTTGGTTTATTCCCGGGTTTTGGCACCAAAAAAAAAAAATAGTATAATTTCATATATTTTTTTCACTGTAAGAAGCTTTATGTCTATTTTATAAACTATTATAACAGGTAAGAGGGAAAGTGTAATTCATGCATCAAAAATCAAAAGCCTTTACCAAGAAGCATACCAGACACTTTTGTCACATTGTAAATGGAAAAGAAATAGCAAAGAATCATAAAAAATGACATCAAGGGCAAGGGAAAGAAAAGCAAAATGAAACTATTGGAACTACACCAAAATAAAAAGCTTTTGCACAGCAAAGGAAACCATCATCAACCACAAAAAGGCAACCTACAGAATGGGAGAAGACATTTACAAATGATATGTCCAATAATGGGTTAATATCCAAAATATAAAAAGAATTTATACAACTCAACACCAAAAAAATAAATAATTTTATTTAAAAATGGTCAGAGGACCTGATTAGGCATTTCTTCAAAGAAGACATCCAAATGGGCAACAGATACATGAAAAGATGCTCAACCTCACTCATCATCTGGGGAATGCAAATCAAAACTACAGTGAGATAATTACCTTACACCTGTCAGAATAACTAAAATAAAAAACACAAAAAACAACAAGTGTTGGCAAAGATGTAGAGAAAAAGGAATCTTCATGCACTACTGGTGGGAATGCAAATTGGCGTAGCTGTGGTGGAAAAGAGTAAAAGTATAAAGGTTCTGCAAAAAATTAAAAAGAGGGGTGCCTGGCTGGCTCAGTTGGTAGAGCATGTGACTTTTGATCTCAGGGTTGTAGGTTCAAGCCCCATGTTGGGTGTAGAGATTACTTAAAAATAAAATCTTTTAAAAAAAATTAAAAAGAGGACTATCATATGATCCAGTAATTCCACTACTGAGTATTTACTCAAAGAAAATGAAAACACTAATTTGTAAAGATACATGTACACCTATGTTTACTGCAGCGTTATTTCTGATTGCCAAGAGGTGGAACCCAAGTGTCTTCCATAGATGAATGGATAAAGATGTGGTATATATACAATGGAATATTCCTTCAGCCATAAAAAAGAATGAAATTTTGTCATTTACAACAACATGGATGGACCTAGAAGGTATACTGCTAAGTGAAGTAAGTCAGTCAGAGAAAGACAAATACCATACGATTTCACTCATAAGTGGAATTTAAGAACCAAAACAAATGAATGAACAAAGAAAAAAAAGACCAAAAGAAAAAGATTTTATTTATTTATTTGACAGAGAGACACTGTGTGTCTCGTGTGCTCCCTCTCTCTCTCAAATAAGTAAATAAAATCATTAAAAATTTTTTGTTTAAAAATTTTTAATTTTATTTATTTATTTTTTAAAAGATTTTATTTATTTGAGATAGAGAGCGCGCGCGCGACAGAGAGAGCACAAGCAGAACAGAGGGGCAGAGGGAGAGGGAGAAGCAGACTCCCACTGAACAGGGAGCCCAATGCGGGATTCAATCCCAGGACCCTGGGATCATGACCTGAGCTGAAAGCGCACACTTAACTGACTGAGCCACCCAGGTGTCCCAAAAAATTTTTTTAAGTCACTGAAGACAGTGTTTCACCACAGAATGAAGATTAAAAAAAACCAAAACATCAAAACACCAGAGTATTAGATGACAGAAATTAGACTAGATATAACAAATAAGGCAAATGTGAATAAATATGAAAAGTGTAAATAGCTAAAGTTCTTATACAAAAGTAGGAAAATCTCAGATTGGATCAAAAGACAAACTCTGAATGTGGACTGTTGTTAAAAAAAAAAAAAAAAGAGGGGCGCCTGGGTGGCTCAGTGGGTTAAAGCCTCTGCCTTCGGCTCAGGTCATGATCTCAGGGTCCTGGGATCAAGCCCCACATCGGGCTCTCTGCTGAGCAGGGAGCCTGCTTCCCCCTCTCTCTCTACCTGCCTCTCTGCCTACTTGTGATTTCTCTCTCTCTCTCTCTCTCTCTCTGTCAAATAAATAAATAAAATATTAAAAAAAAAAAAAGAAGTGCTAAAAGATACATATAGTAAAGAAAGGCATTAAGCACCTGGGTTAAGCATCTGACTCCTGATCTCAGCTCAAGTCTTGATCTCAGGGCTTTGAGTTGAAGCCTCGCATTGGGACTCCATGCTGGAAGAGGAGCCTACTTAAAAACAAGGAAAATTAAAATAAAATAAAATGGTATCATGAAACCAAATGTACCAAAAAACACAGCAGCATTAAACAGGAAACAATAATCCTTTTTAAAAAATATTTTATTTATTTATTTGACAGAGATCACAAGTAGGCAGAGAGGCAGGCAGAGAGAGAGGGGGACGCAGGCTCCCTGCCGAGCAGAGAGCAGAGAGCCTGATGTGGGGCTTGATCCCAGGACCCTGAGATCATGACCTGAGCCGAAGGCAGAGGCTTTAACCCACTGAGCCACCCAGGCGACCCCAGGAAACAATAATCTTTAGCAATGTAAGTATTGAGGGCGTCTCAGTATCTCAGTTGGTTAAGCGTCTACCTTCAGCTCAGGTCATGAGCCCTGCATTGGGCTCCCTGCTCAGCGGGGAGCCTGCTTCTCTGTCTCCTGCTTCCCCTTCTTGTGCTCTCTCTCTCTCTCTCTCTCAAATAAAGAAATAAAATCTTTTTTCAAGAAAATATAATAGCAACAGTTATCATAAACTATATTATATACCATTATCAGACTGTAACATATAAATCAAAAATAAAGATCAATAACAGAATTTATAAGGCATAAAAATACAGCCTGAGTTCTACACCTACGTAAAATCCAAAAAAGTACCCTACACTGGACCACGAGAAGTTTTACAAATTCAAATAAGCAAATATCATTCAGGTCAAACCCTCTGGCCAGCACAACTTAACAAATAAGTAAGTAATCCCAGAAACTTAAATTTCAAAATCCCCAACCAGGGGGAAATTAACAAACATTCTACTGCATAATGTCAGGGAGGAAATACGATCATAGTCACACACTCATGAAAATCGTGAAAATGAGATGGCTACTTCTGAAAGCTTGGAGGGCAATCTCTTTCACATTAGGCTGAAGGCTGGGCTGGCCACCAGCACCATGATTTTGCGACATCACTCTGGCCCAAAGAGAGCAGCTATTTCTCATCCCCTTTTGTGGGTGCCTCTTTATCTGTTCATGCCTTAAATTTCAGTGTCCTCTGCTTGCCAGATAGAAGCTTCCGGCTGTACATTCAGAAAACTTTGCATCACACAGAGCCAGGATTAGGATGAGGTTTGTGAGGCTCCCAAGGTGCAATATTTAAGGAGACAATCACTCTCAGGGTCAGGCAAATACGGCTGCAGCATCGGAGGGAGGGTTCCTCCTTCAGTGTTGCATCCCATGGGTGCCTCCATTGCCTCCCGCTGGACCCGGCCCTGCCAAACCAAATGGTGATAAACATTAAGGACTTTCTCATCTAACAGGAATCCCACAGGTAAGGTTCTCACTCCTCCTCTCTGCCCTTTTCTAGCCTCTACCCAATTCTGATCGTTGGCATCATCCTCGGGCAAACAGGAGGATGGCTGTAGCTTTTCCAGTCTGCCCATGGCGTTACACTGTCCCAGGCAGAAAGGGATTGTGTCTTTGGGAGTCTCCTTAGAAGTGGGGAAACCACGGAGCCACCCAGAGGGCTTCTGCTAATGCCTCATCAACAGATGGGGTTACGTGCCCACCCCCTCCAATCGTCTTGAAGAAGGATGGGGCGCCTTGGTGGTGCAGTGGGTTAACTATCCAGCTCTTGGTTTTGGCTCAGGTTGTGATCTCAGGGTCATGAGATCAAGTCCTATGTGTGGCTCTGTGCTCAGCGCAGAGTCTGCTTGGGAATCTCTTTCTCTCTATGCTCCTTCCCTCGCTCTAAAATAAATAAATAAATCTTTAGGAATAAGGAGACAACCAAGAGTGCCTTAAGCCAATCAAGGTTTACCCTTGGAAACTAGAAGAGGGTGACCCTCCCCTAGCTGCATGGCGAAGGGTAGACACTCCAATCAAATCAGGGTACTCAGAAAGAAAGAGGGAATGGACAGGCCACTGAAAGGGTTATCCCACTCCTCTCGCATGATGTCCTCATCCCAGAGTACCCATCATCTTCCCCCTAGTCTCCCTGTCCAGTCCAAATCCCACTCATCAGTTCCACATTCAAGCAGACAGGTCCTCATTACATATCTCTCCTTAAACTTCCCACCTGCTCACTCTCTGTTTGCAGCTCACCCAAGGGCCCCTCTACTTTCTCACTTCCCCAAGCCAAATGTAAACACCTTCTTCAACCTCACTCCTTACCAACCCCAACATCTGATCAATACCCAATCCTCCTCACTGGACTGTCTAAATATTGCCTGTTTTTTTTTTAAGTAAACATTATTTTGTATGTTTACAGAAAAATTGCAAAGATAGTACAGAGTTTCCATTATCACATTGAGTTTCTCCTGTCATTAACATCTTTTGTTAGTGTGTACCTTTGATACAATTAATGAACCAGTACTGATACATTGTTATTAACTGAAGTCCATAGTGTATTAAGATTGCTGTAGTTTTTTTACCTAAGGTCCTTCTTCTGTTCCAGGATCCCACATTACATTGACTCATTGTGTGGTTGTGACGGTCTCTCAGACTTCCCATGTTTTTGATGACATTGGCAGTTTTGAGGGGTACTAATTGAGTATTTTGTAGACTTTTGCTCCGTTGAGATTTGCCTAATGGTTTTCTCATAAGTGCAGTTTTGGAAGGAAGACCACAAGAGCTAAAGTGCCATTTTCATCATGTAATATCAAGGCTACATGCTACCAACATGACATCTATTGATGATGACCTTGATCACTTGGCTGAGTTAGTGTTTGTCACATTTCTCCCGGTAATGTTGTTCTTTTTTCTCCTTTCCAGACAGTACACTTTGGAAGGAAGTCGTGATGCACAGCTCACACTTAAGGGATGGGGAGTTACGTTCCATCTCCTTGCAGGTGGTGTATCTACATAAATTATTTGGAATTTTTCTGCATGGGAGACTCATCTCAACAGTATTTGATTTTTATAATTTATTTTGAAATAATATCAAACTTAATAGTTACAAGAACAGTATAAGAACTCCCGTATCTCCTTTCTTTCCACCTCGCTCCATATATACATGTATATAATTTATGCATATAATAATATATGTATAGCTTATAAACACACATTAATTTATATTAGTTTATAATATAATAGATAACATGTATGCAATATAATATATAAAGATAGGTAATTTCTATGTATTATATACACAACATATATATTGATATATATAATCATTATCATAATTCTTTCATGAACTATTTGAGGGAAAGTTAAGAGTTGATGCCCTCATCATTCCTAAACACATCTGAGTGTATTTCCCAAATGAGAAGGTTCCTACAAGCCACAGCACTCTCACCCAAATCAGGAACTCAACACCGAGGCAGCCCTGGCGTCCAATCCTGATTCTATTCAAATTTCACTGATAGCTGCACAACGCCTCTTATTTTTCTGGTTTATGATTCAACCCAGAATAATAAGTTGCATTTAGTTGTCCTGCCTTTTTAGTTTTCAGGATGTAATAGCCCTCGGTCTTTCCCAGCCATTCATACTCATGTGTTTTTGTTTTGTTTGTATGTTTAGTGAACTATTTTAATTTTTTAAATATTTTAAGTTGACACACAGTAAAATTAACTTTTAAAATGTACAGCTCTGGGGCCCCTGGGTTGTTCAGTCGGTTTAGCCTCTGCCTTCGGCTCAGGTCATGATCTCAGGGTCCCGGGGTCGAGCCCCGTGTTGGGCTCTCTGCTCAGCGGGGAGCCTGCTTCCCCCTCTCTCTCTGCCTGCCTCTCCGCCTACCTGTGATCTCTTTCTCTCTGTCAAATAAATAAATAAAATCTTTAAAAAAAATTAAAAATCAATAAAATATACATCTCTCGGGTGCCTGCCTGGCTCAGTTGGGAGAGCCTGATCTCAGGGTTGTGGGTTCAAGCCCCATGTTGGGTGTAGAGATTACTTAGAAATAAAATCTTAAAAAATAAAATAAAATAAAATGTACAGCTCTATTTAATACATGTATATATTTGTGTATCTATGACCCCCATAAAGCTATAGAACACTTCTGTTAGCCCCCAAAATTCCCTTGTGCTATTCATTTTTTTTTTTAAGATTTTATTTATTAGGAAAGAGAGAGAGTGAGAGAAAGCATGAGAAAGGAGAAGGTCAGAGTGAGAAGCGGACTGGGAGCTGGGAGCCTGATGTGGGACTTGATCTCGGGACTCCGGGATCATGACCTGATCATGACCTGAGCCGAAGGCAGTTGCCCAACCAACTGAGCCACCCAGGCGCCCTGTGCTATTATTCATTTATAGTCAAAGTCCCTCCCATCTTTAACCCTTCCAACCCACTGATGTATTTTCCTTCACTACAGTTTCATCTTTTTTTTTTTTTGAAGATTTTATTCATTTATTTGAGAGAAACGGAGACAGCAACTTGGGAAAAGAGGGAGAAGCAGACTCCCCGGGAAGCAGGAGCCCTGATGCAGGGCTCGATCCCAGGACCCTGGGATCCTGACCTGAGCTGAAGGCAGAAGTTTAACCGACTGAGCCACTCAGGCACTCCTTTAAATTTGTTAAAAGACTTTCTTTATTTGAGAGAGTGAGTGAGCAAGAGAGCACAAGCAGGGGGAGCAGGAGAGGCAGAAGCAGAGTGTCCACTGAGCAGGGAGCCCCACATGGGGCTCAATCTCAGGACCCTGAAATCATGACGTAAGCTTAAGGCAGAGGCCACCTGGGTGCCCCTACTGTTTCATCTTTTTGAGAATGCCATATAGGGCGCCTGGGTGGTTCAGTTGGTTAAGCATCTGACTCTTGATTTCAACTCAGGTCATGATCTCAGGGTTGTGAGACCGAGTCCTGCATTGAGTCCTGCATTGAGCTCCATGCTTCCAGGCACCCTGGAAGTTTTCATTTCTTAGAGTAAATACCCAACAGTGGAATTTTTATGGTGAATGTGTATTTGCCTTTATAAGAAATTGCCAAATTGTAGGGCGCCTGGGTGGCTCAGTTGGTTAAGCCGCTGCCTTCGGCTCAGGTCATGATCCCAGGGTCCTGGGATGGAGCCCCGAATCTGGCTCCTTGCTCAGCAGGGAGCCTGCTTCTCCCTCTCCCTCTGCCCTGCCACTCCCTTTCCTTGTGTTCTCTCTCGGTCAAATAAATAAAAAAAATCTTAAAAAAAAAAAAAAAAAGAAATTGTCAAATTGTTTTCCAGAGTGACCACATTTTACATTCCCACCAGCAACATAAAAGAATGCCAGTAACATTATATCCTTGCCAGTACCTGGTATTGTCAATATTTTTTATTTTGGCTATTCTAATAGGTGTATAGTAATATCTTTAATGTTTTATTCTGTAAGTTTTATAGTTTTACATTTTACATTTAAGATTTTTTTTTTTTAATTTGAGAGAGAGAGAAAGAGAGTGAGAGAGAGCATGAGAGAGGAGAGGGTCAGAGGGAGAAGCAGACTCCCCACCGAGCAGGGAGCCTGATACGGAACTCAATCCCAGGACTCCAGGATCACGACCGGAGCCGAAGGCAGCTGCCCAACCAACTGAGCCAGCCAGGCACCCCTACATTTTACATTTAGATCTATGATCCATTTTGAGTTGATTTTGGCATAACCTGTGAGGCTTAGATTGAGGTTCTTTTTTATTTTTATTTTTTTATTTTTGCTATGGGGTTCAGTTTTTCCAATACCATTTGTTTGTTTTTGTTTTTTAGATTATTTATTTATTTATTTATTTATTTGATAGAGAGAGAGAGAGAGAGAGGAGGAAGCAGGCTTCCTGCTGAGCAGAGAGCCTGATGTGGTGCTCGATCCCAGGACCCTGAGATCATGACCTGAGCAGAAGGCAGAGGCTTTAACCCACTGAGCCACTCGGGTGCCCCCCAGTACCATTTGTTGAAAGGACTGTCCTTTTGCCATTAAAATGCCTTTGCAGCTTTGTCAAAATCAGTTGGCAAGAGATGACATCATAGAAGATAGCAGAGTAGGGAGTTTCAGAATTCCATCTATTTACAGAAACCACTGAAGTGGCAAAACTGCCTGAAGTTATTTTGGAACTCTGGAGTCTAATGGAACACTTGGAGTGGGCAGGGGCTGATAAAGAGTCTGGTAAATTTCAGTCAGTTTCAGTTTTTCCTGTGGTAGCAGATGCCATCCCTATCCCTCATCCTGGTGGCAGGACGCTGCAGGGACTGTAGTGCAGCCTTTTGGACCCAAGGTGATCAACAACAACCTTGTCTTCCAAAAAAATCGAGATTGTGAGGTCTGATTACTAATTGCTGCTTTTAAGAGGCCAGCATAGAGGTTGTCCATTGTTTCAAACCCCACAGGCTGAAGTAGCCTCTCAACTCCGACAGTATTTAAAGAGGTAGGACTATTTATTTCTCCTCTCTTGAGAGCCATACATTTAAGGAAATTTCACCAGATTATTAGCAGACCTTAGAAACAATGAAAGAGAAACTTCAGTGGACACCACAATAAGGAGTACACACTGCAAAAAATAGCTTGGAAAAGTCACAGAAGGATGGCTTCAGCCATCAACAAACAAAACCAACAATCCCTAAAGAGTGAGAGAATTAGATCTCCAGAATTACCACAAAACAGTACTCAGAATGTCCAGTTCTGAACAAAAAATGACAAAACATACAAAGAAATAGGAAAACAGCTTATTCACAGGAAAAAAATAATTTGGTAGAAATCGTCCCCAAGGAAGTACAGACATTGGAATTTTAAGTCAAAGATTTTAAATCACCTGTCTCAAATACATTCAATGAGCTACAGGACAAAAGGCAATCAGGAAAATGATGTCTGAACAAAATGGCAATAACAATAAAGAGATAGAAATTACAAAAGGGATGCCTGACTGGCTCAGTTGAAAGACCATGGAACTCTTGATCTTAAGGTTGTGAGTTTGAGCCCCACACTGGGTGTAGAGATTAATAAAATAAATAAATAAACTTAAAAATAAAAGAAATTATGGGCGCCTGGGTGGCTCAGTTGGTTAAGTTTCTGCCTTTGACTCAGGTCATGATCTCAGAGTCCTGGGATTGAGCCCCATGTTGGGCTCCCTGCTCAGTTAAGAGTCTGCTCCTCCCTCTCCCTTGGCCCCTTTCCATTGCTTGTTCTCTTTTTCTCTTTAATAAATAAATAAAATCTTTTTTATTTCAATTTTTAAAGATTTTATTTATTTGACAGAGAGAGACACAGGGAGAGAGGGAACACAAGCAGGGGGAATGGGGAGGGAGAGGCAGGTTTCGCACTGATCAGAGAGCCCAATGCCAGTCTCTATCCCAAGACTCTGGGATCATGACCTGAGCTGAAGGCAGAAGCTTAATGCCTGAGCCACCCAGGTGCCCCAATAAATAAAATCTTAAAAAATATATATAAAAAAGTTTCCAGGGGCACCTGGGTGGCTCAGTGGGTTAAAGCCTCTGCCTTCAGCTCAGGTCATGATCTCAGGGTCCTGGGATTGAGCCTGTGTCAGGCTCTCTACTCAGTGGGGAGCCTCCTTCCCCCTCTCTTTCTGCCTGCCTCTCCGTCTACTTGTGATCTCTCTCCTCTCTATCAAATAAATAAATAAAAATCTTAAAAAAAAAAAGGTTCCAAATAGAAATTCTGAAACTATAAAGTACAACAATTCAAGAACAGATTTGAGCAGGCAGAAGGATCATCGAACATGAGGATAAGACATTTGAAAGTATCTAGGCTGGGGAACAGTAAGAAAAAAGAATAAAGAAAAAAGAAAAGAAAAAAGAATGAAGAAAAATAACAGGCCTAGAGACTTGTAGGATACCATCAAGCATACCAACATATGCATTATAGGAATTCAAGAAGAACGAAAAGAAAGAGAGAAAGGGGAAGAAAAAATATTTGAGAAATAATTACTGAAAACTTCCCAAATCTGATGAAAGACATGAATACATACATCCAAGAAACTCCATGAATTCTAAGCAGAGTGAACTCAAAAGAGTTTCACATTCATTGAGAGACATTAAATTCAAGTGGTACAAACTCAAAGATGAAAAAAAAATTTTTTTTTGAAAGCAGCAAGAGAGAAGGGATGCATTATGTACAAAAGATTCTCGATAAGATTAATAGCTTCTTTCTCATCAGAAATCATGCAGGTCAGAAGGCAGTGGAATGACAAATTTAAAGCCTTAAAAGAAAAATACTGTCAGCTAAGAATTCTATATCCACCAAAATTATCTTTAAATAATGAAGGAGAAATGGAGCTATTTCCAGATAAGAAACAACTGAGGGAATTCATTAGCATAGACCTACCTTACAAGAAATGGTAAAGGCACCTACGTGGTTCAGACGGTTAAACATTTGACTCTTGGCGTTGGCCAAGGTCGTGATCTCAGGGTTCTGGGATTGAGTCCTGGGTAGGGCTCCTCACTCAGTGTGGAGTCTGCTTGAAATTCTCTCTCCCTCTTCTCTCAGCCCCTCCTGCTCCTGCTCTCTCTCTCTCTTTCTCAAATAAGTAAATATATATATATATATATATATATATATTATTATTATTTTTTTTTAAGGAAATGGTAAAGGGGGGGCACCTGGGTGGCTCAGTGGGTTAAAGCCTCTGCCTTTGGCTCAGGTCATGATCTCGGGGTCCTGGGATCAAGCCCCACATCAGGCTCTCTGCTCACAGGGGAGCCTGCTTCCCCCTCTCCCTCTGCCTGCCTCTCTGCCTACTTGTGATCTCTCTCTCTCTCTGTCAAATAAATAAATTAAATCTTTTTTTTAAAAAAAGAAAGAAATGGTAAAGGGAGTACTTCAGGCTGAAATGAAAAAAAAAAGATAGTTACTTGAAGACATCAGAAAAAATTAAAGAATATCGGTAAAGGTAATTTCAAAAGTAAATATGAAAGCTAATATTATGGTACTCTTGGTTTGACTTATATCTTATCTCTTTTTCTTATATATGTGAAGGTAAATGCCTAGGGGCACCAGGGCAACTCAGTCTGTTAAACTCTCTCTCAAGTGGGTTTTTAATCTTAAAATTTATTTTAAATAAATAAAATCTTTAGATAATAAATGATAAATGCATAAAGAAATAACTATGCTAAGGGACATACAGTGTATAAAGAGTAATCTGTATAAAAATATATAGGAGGAGAGTTGAAGATGTAATATAACTAATATACTACTGCAAATAAATTGGGGGAGGCGCCCGTGTGGCTCAGTTGGTTAAGCGTCTACCTTCTGCTCAGTCATGATCCCACTAGGATCATGTCCTGCATTGGGCTTTCTGCTCAGTTGGAATTCTGCTTCTCCCTCTACCCTCCCCCCTGCTTGTAATCTCTCTCTCAATCTGTTTCTTTTGCAAATAAATAAAATCTTTAAAAAAAGAAAATAAGTTGGTATAATTCAAAGTATTTTATCTTGTATTTGTTTATGCATGTATGTATGTATGTATGTATTTTAGAGAGAGGGAGAGATAAGGGAAGGGAGGAGAAGAGGGAGAGAGAATATTAAGCAGGCCCCACACCCAGCACAGAATCCAACGTGAGACTCAGTCTCATGACCCTGAGATCATGACCTGAGCTGAAATCAAGAGCTGGATGCTTAACGGACTGAGTCACCCAGGCTGTCTTATAATTGCTATCTTATCTTATAATCTTATCTTATAATTGTTTTTAATTGATATTAATTATAATTGTTTATGACTTTTATAATTATTTTGTAATTATTATAAGTTTAAGATGTTAAATGTAATTCCCAGGATAATCACTAAGAAAATAACTTAAAATATATAGAAAAGGAAAAAACAAGGGAATTAAAATGGCACACTCCAAAAAAAATCAACTAAATTTTTTTAAGTGATGGTAATGGGGAAATTGAGGAAATATATATATATTTTTTAAGTGACGGTAATGGGGAAATTGAGGGAAAAAATATATCTCCTATATATCCAGATATATGAGAAACAGAAAACAAATAGCTAAATGACAAAAAAATAAATCCTTCTTGACTGGCAAAAGGAAATTCCAGGACATTTGTGTACCAGGCTTAGTGAGGAATCAGTCCAAACTGGAGCACAGGAGTTCTGTGGGATAGAGGTCTGCAGGGAAAAGATGGAACTGATAAATTATGGAATGAACCTTTGGAAAGATTATTGCTGGGTGTCTAGAACATTTGGAAGAAAATACCTCTAGGTACTCAGAAAACTAAATAATTGAAAAAAAGAAACAATTATAAAGTCTAGGTAGTTTACAGCTTGAGTGAAGAATGTTTATTTTGATTAATAATGTAAACACAAACTATGGAAAACTATAACGTGAGAATAAGGGGAGAAAAAATGAGGGTTAGAGTCATGCAAGAAAGCTAATTCCTCACTGCCTGACTAAGAAATATTGTCCAAAATTGATAAATAAAAAAATAAGTCCTTGTTTCCTAGTAACCACATTAAATGTAAATGTATTAAACTATTATAATAAAAGATAGAGATTGGCAGAGTAGATAAAAAAGAAAATGGAACTAGTTGGGGCACTTGAGTGGCAGGTGAGCATCTGGTTCTTGTTCAGCATCTGATTCTTGGTTTCAGCTCAAATCATGATCTCAGGGTTGTGAGATCAAGCTATGTGTTGGGCTCCACGCTCAGTGGGGAGTCTGCTTAAGATTCTCTCTCCCTCTCCCCCATCCCATTCTCTCTCAAATAAATAAATCTTAAAAAAAAAAAAAGGATGAGTCTTTGTGATGTCTACAAAACATCCACATTAGCTATAAAGACACAAAAAGATTGAAAGTAAAAGGATGGGAAAAGGTACTCCATGCAAGTAGTGAATAAAAGTCCTGGGGTGGCTATATTATTATAACACAAAATAGACTTTCAATCAAAAGTTTACAAGAGACAAGGAAATACATTAATCATATATTCCTAAGAGGTTAAACAAATCAAGAACATGTAATATTTATTATAAATATATATGCACTTAGGGATGCCTGGGTGGTGCAGTGTTAAGCATCTGACTCTTGGTTTCGGCTAAGGTCTGATCTCAAGATCGTGAGATCAAGCCCCATGTCAAGCTCTGCCCTCAGCACAGACTTGGCTTGGGTTTCTCTCTCCTTCTCCCTCCTCCTCCCCACCAAATAAATAAATGAAATCTTTCTTTAAAAAAAAATGGGGGCGCCTGGGTGGCTCAGTTGGTTGGGCAACTGCCTTCGGCTCAGGTCATGATCCTGGAGTCCCAGGATCGAGTCCCACATCAGACTCCACGGGGAGTCTGCTTCTCCCTCTGACCTTCTCCCCTCTCATGCTCTCTCTCACTCTTCTCTCTCTAATAAGTAAATAAATAAATAAATCTGAAAAAATAAAAAATAAAAAAAAATGTATATATGTACTAAGGAGTTACAAAATATATGAAGCAAAAATTGGCAGAATTTTGGGCGCCTGGGTGGCTCAGTGGGTTAAAGCCTCTGCCTTTGGCTCACGTCATGGTCTCGGGGTTCTGGGTTCGAGCCCTGCCTTGGGGTCTCTGCTTGATGGGGAGCCTGCTTCCCCTTCTCTCTCTGCCTGCCTCTCTGCCTACTTGTGATGATCTATCTCTCTCTGTCAAATAAATAAATACAAATCTTTAAATTAAAAAAATTGGCAGAATTTTATTTATTTTTTATTTTTAAAGACTCCATTTATTCATCTGACAGAAAGAGACACAGCAAGAGAGAGAACACAAGCAGGGGCAGAGGAAGAGGGGGAAGCAGGCTTCCGGCTGAGCAGGGAACCTGATGTGGGGCTCAACCCCAGGATTCTGGGATCATGACCTTAGCTGAAGGCAGATGCCTAACTGACTGAGCCACTCAGGCACCCCCAAAATTGATAGAATTTTTAAAAATTGACAGAATTGGTGGGAGAAATAGATAGTACCACAATAATGGCTGGAGAACTCAGTACCCACATTCAAGGATGTATAGAACAATCAGACTAAAGAACAATAAAGAAATAGAGAATTTGAACAACACTATGAACCAATTAGACCTGATATAAATAGAACACTGCACAACAGCAGAATACACGTTATTCTCAAGTGCTCATGGAACATTCTCCTGCATAGATTTGTTTGTTTGGCCACAAAACAAACAAATAAACAAACAAACAAAACCCCTTTTTTTTTTTAAGATTTTATTTTTAAGGGGTGCCTGGGTAGCTCAGTCGGTTGAGTGTCATCTCTTGGTTTCTGCTCAGGTCCTGATCTCATGAGTCATGGATTGGAGCCCTGTATCAGGCTCCACATTCCACCCAGGAGCCCCTAGAGGGAAATTTATAGCTATAAATGCTTACATTAAAAAAGAAGAAGGATCTCAAATCAACTGGATACCTTAAAGAATTATAAAGGAAGAGGGGCTCCTGGGCATCTGCCTTTGGCTCAAGTCATGGATCGAGCCCCACATTGGGCTCCCTGTTTGACGGGAAGCCTGCTTTCCCTCCCACACTCCCCCTGCTTGTGTTCCTGTTCTCTCTGTCTCTCTCTCTGTCAAATAAATAAATATTATCTTAAAAAAAAAAAAGAATTGTAAAGGAAGAACTAACTAAGGGAAGGAAGTTAATAATAGCAATTCCAATGAGGATAAATGATACAGAGAGTAGAATAACAATAAAGAAATCAATGAAACCAAAAGTTGGTTCTTTGAAAAAAATCAATAAAATCGACAAACCTTTAGCTAGACTGACAAAGGAAAAAAAAAAGAGAGAGAGAAAACAGACACAAATAAAATCAGAGATGAAACTGGGAAGGGGTGGGTGCCTATGTGGCTCAGTTGGTTACACATTCAACTACTGGTTTTGGTTTAGGTTATGATCTCAGGGTTGTGAGATCAAGGCCCACACTGGGCTCCATGCTGAGTTTAGAGTCTGCTTGAGATTCTCTCCCTCTCTTTCCCCATCTGACCCTCCCACTGTTTATGTGGATCTCTTTCTCTAACTCTCTCTCTCAAAAAAAAAAAAAAAAAAAAAGGAAAGAAAGAAATGAAATTGGGGAAATTACTCTTTAAGGAAAGTAAAAGAATTGTAAGAGAATCCTATGAATAACTGTATGTTAACAAATTAGATAACCTGGAAGAAATGAACAAATCCTTGAAATGCATAAATAAGCCAAATTCACTCAAGAGGAAATAGCAGATCTCAACAAACCTGTGACAAGTAAAGAGATTGCATCAGAAATCAAAACCTACCAGTAAATAGGGACAGCTGACTGGCTCAGTAGAGCATGGGACTCTTAATCTCAGGGTCATGGGTTCAAGCCCCATGTTAAGCATGCGGCTTACTTAAAATTAAAAAAATAAAAACAAAACAAAAAACCAAACTACCAATAAACAAAACTTCTGAACCGGATGGATTTGTGAATGAATTCTACCAAACATTTTTTTGGGGGGGGTGAATAAAGTGATAGAGGTTTATTAAGTGAAGATACAGAAAATGCTCTCAAGAGTGAGAGAGGTCCCAATAACTACTAAACAATTAAACAATTAAAACTAAACAATTAAAAAAGAGTTAAAACCAGTCCTTCCTAAACTCTTCCCAAATATTAAAGAGGGGGGAACACTTCCTATTTCATTGTATGAGGCCAGAATTACTCTGATACCAAAGCCAAATAAAGGTATCACACACACACACACAAGATCACAGACCAAAATCCCTCATGAATATACAGGCAAAAATCACCAGCATAGTATTAGTACATAAATTCCAAAAGCATTTTAAAGGATTATTAACCATGATTGAGTGGGACTATCCCTGAAATGAAAGGGTGATTCAACACAAGAAAATCAATCAATATAATACATCACATTAATATAATGAAAGGAAAAACTACATGATCATCTGATACTCCTCATGATAAAAATACTCAACATAGGGGCACTTGGATAGCTTAGTCGGTTAAGCATCCAACTCTTGATTTAGGCTCAGGTCATGACCTTGGGGTTGTGGGATCGAGCCCAGTGTCAGGTTCCACACTTAGCAGAGTCTTCTCTCGTTCTCCTTCTTCCACTCCCCATGCATGGTCTCATTCCCTCTTTATTTCTCAAATAAATAAATTTATAATAATACAATTTATAAGAATATAATTTATTTATAAAAATATAATAAATTGGGGTGCCTGGGTGGCTCAGTGGGTTAAAGCCTCTGCCTTCGGTTCAGGTCGTGATCTCAGGGTCCTGGAATCGAGCCCCGCATTGGGCTCTCTGCTCAGCGGGGAGCCTGCTTCTCTCTCTCTCTGCCTGCCTTTCTGCCTGCCTGTAATCTCTCTCCCTCTGTCAAATAAATAAATAAAATCTTTAAACATATATATAATAAATAAATTTATTTATTTGAGAGAGAGAGAGTACAAGCAGAGGGAAGGGGCTGAGGAAGAGAGACAAGCAGGCTCCCCAAAGAGCAGGGAACCCAATGCAGGGCTCGATCCCAAGACCCTGGGATCATGACCTGAGCCAAAGGCAGATGCTTAACTGCCTGAGCCACCCAGGCACCCCAATAAAATCTTAAAAAAAAAATACTCAACCAACTAGGAATAGAAGAAACTACCTCAATATAATAAAAGCCACACAATAATTCACGGCTAACTTCATACTTATGTTGAAAGACTAAAAGCTCTTTCTCTAAAATCAAAACAGTACAAAGATGTGTGCTCTCAACACTTCTATTCAGCATATTATTGGAAGTTCTGGTCAGAAAAATTAGGCAAGAAAAAGAAATAAAAAGGCATCCAAATTGAAAAGGAAGAAATAAAATTATTTCTGTTTGCACATGGCATAATCTTATAAGTACAAGACCCTAAAGATTGTACAAAATACTGTTAAAACCAATAAGCAAATTGAGTAAAGTTGCAGGAGACAAAAATCAATACACAAAAATCAATTGCATATTTGTACACTAACAATGAATGATTCAAAAAGAAAATTAAGAAAATAATCCCACCTATAATAGCATCAAAAAGTATGAAATACTTAGGAAAAATTTAAGTAAGGAGACCAGTCTATATGCTGAAAAGTATGAAGCATTGCTGAAAATAAAGAATAAAGAATAAACATGAACAATCCCAAGTTGGTGGATTGGAAGACAATATTGGTAAGATGTCAACGCCACCCAAAGCGATATACAGATTCAATGCAATCCCTACCAAAATTCCAATGATGTCTTTTGCAGAAATAGATAAATCCATCCTAAAATTCATAGGGGATCCCAAGGATTCCAACTACTCAAAACCACCTTGAAAAAGAAAAAAAAAATGTAGGACTCATGCATCCTGATTTTAAAACTTACTATGAAGCTACAGTAATCAAAACAACATAAACACCTACTGGCATAAGAACGAGGTAGTAGCTGCTTTGAAGTCTTTGTCAGACATTTCCAACATCTATGCCATGTCAGTGTTGACATCTAATGATTGCCTCTTGCCAGGCAAATTGAGATTTTCCTGGCTCTCTTTAGGCTGAGTCATCCGTGTTTACTGTTACAAAATCATTGGATTGTATCCTGGATGTTGTGAATATTATGTCATGGGACTCTGTGTTCTGTCTCAATCCTGTGAGAATGCTGTTATTCTTGTTTAAATAGGCAATTGACTCGGTTGAGTTTGGGCTGCAAGTTGCATCCCGTTTTCTGTGGGTTGCGATTGGCATCGGTTCCATTTACAAAGACTTCAATTCGCAGGGTTATTCCGCTCTGTCCCCCCCCTCCCCCCATGTGCCATCCAGTGGCCTGTCTGGGACCCCGGTGGTGTCTGCCCTAGTTTAGTTTTCAAAAATCTATGGTGTGCTGTTTAGAGGCAGACACCAAGTTAATAAACTACTCTGCAATCTTCCCAGTCCTTTCCGGTACCTTGGGGTTGGTTCCATTTCGTGGTCCCCTGGTCAGAAAGGTATGGCTTTATTTCCCCCATTTTGCCACATTCACCCATGACTGGACCCATATCTGGAGCTAAGCGGTGGAGAGGGGAGTGAGAGAGAGAGAGAGAGAGAGAGATTGATTAAGGTTCACCCTCTTGGGAATCACAGCCCTTCTGATCAAAGATGATTTTCCTGGTACAGAATTTAGGTTCCCCAAGTCCCCCTGGGGCTGCCACCATCAACTTAAAATTGCCTAGGGGGTGAGAAAAGAAAGACCAGAAAAAAAGACAAAAAGAAAAACGGTATCTTCCCATCTTCCCACATCTTTCTACATGTTTAGAGTGCCCTTTCCCACTCCTCTAGCTCCTGGAGCTCTCCGTTCCTGCTATGTGCATTTCCAGGTTTCAGACTTTGTTGAATCTAGACTGGGGGATGCTTGAGGGGGGAAAGGAGGAAATTCACTACTGGTCCAGTAATACTTCGAATTCTGACATTCTTCCCCAATGTGCCTATTATGATTTACTTTTGCTCTCTAGGTTTTATATCTACATTCAATGGGAGAGACAGGGTGGAGTGTGCTGATTTCATCTCTTCTGGAACATTTCATTTTGTAGGATGTCCTCAACACAGCGATGCATTATGACTATGATAGATCCTAGTCACTTTTGCATTTGTGGGCTTCTTCCTCTGTAGAAGAAAAATAAAATACATTTTATACCGCTTTGGTACAAAGATGACTATAATCCAGACTAGATTTATTACATTAACCCTCACTTATTTCTTCTGGTTTCAAAATAAATTAAGACAAAAATATTTCTGGGGCGCCTGGGTGGCTCAGTCATTAAGTGTCTGTCTTCGGCTCAGGTCATGATCCCAGGGTCCTGGGATCGAGCCCCGTGTTGGGCTTTCTGCTCAGCAGGAAACCTGCTTCTCCCTCTCCTATTCCCTGTGCTTGTGTTCCGCCTCTTGATGTCTCTCTTTCTGTCAATTAAATAACTTAAAAAAAAAAAAACCTTAAAAAAAAAAGACTAAATTATTTTTGTGGGTTTCTAAAAATATCATGGCTAAATTGGCACTGTCTCAATCCGGGTCTGTTCAGTGTTTCCTGGAGACTAGACCCAGGACCTGTCAGAGTACTGCTGAAATGATACTGTGTTATTCTCAGCATATAAGGATGACTTGATCATCATGGGAGCCTTGATTGGTCATAGGAATCTTGGTTCCATTGTCAAATTGCTGTCTGCTGTACTTTTCCTCCAGAAAGTTAGCATTTTCTCCTTTGTGCTGGATAAGTGTTTCATGGGGAGATATCTGAGAATTTTCCAATTCCCCAGTTGTCTCTATTTGCCTAATAAACCATCTTCAAATTTAGTGCCGTTACAAAAACCATTTTATTGTGCTTCTGGATTCTGTGCATCGGGAATTCAGACAAGACACAGTAGGTCTGCCTTGTCTCTGCTCCTCCATGATCTGGGGCCTCAGCGGAAATGACTTAAACTGCCGGAAGTGTCTTAAATGGCTGGTGGCTGGAGGGTCCACTTCCAAGATGGCGCCCTGGCTGGGGTGGCTCAGAGACAGGCTCAGTGGGGACTCTTGTCACCAACATGTGGCTTCTCGCTCTGGCTTGGGCTTTTTACAGCATAACTGGGCAGTTCTGAAAGTTCACAAGAACACCAGAAAGAGTGTTCTAGGAGATGAGGGCAGAAGTTGCAGGGTTCTCTTGGTCTGACCTTAGAATTCAGGGTCGTTCCTGCCATGTTCTTTTGGTTAGCGGTGAATCTCTATGCACCACCCAGATTCAAGGAGACGGAAACTATTCCCCTTCTGATAGGGGTGTGCCAAAGAACACAGGGGAGTGGGGAGATTTTGTTGACAACAATTTTGGTTTTGAAAAACACACTCTGTATTTTGTAGTATTCTGCTCCCCATCATACCTTCATCTACTAGCCTTAGAGCATCCATGAAGTCTTTGGCCTCAATCAATCTACCAGTATGATGGTTTCTTTATTTCCGTCACTCCCTCTACTTTTATTGGTTGGCTTGGTACTGTAAGGAAGAGCTTTCCCTTCTCCTTAATTAATACGCCTCATGGATTCCTAGGTTATTCAGTGGGTTGTAGTCGGTTATCATCATTTTTATTTTGATGCTCTAATTGCCCCCAACTTGATCGGTGGGAGCCCCTTTATGTCCTTTTGGCGTGTCACTATTATTCCCTTATTTTTATTTATTTATTTTTGAGCAGGCTCCATACCTAGCATGGAGTTCAGCGTGGGACTTGAACTCACAACCCTGAGAACAAGACCTGAGCTGAGATCAAGAGTTGGATGCTTTCGGGCTCTCTGCTTGGCAGGGGGGCCTGCTTCCCCCTCTCTCTCTGCCTGCCTCTCTGCCTGCTTGTGATCTCTCTCTGTCAAATAAAATCTTTAAAAAAAAAAAAGAGTTGGATGCTTAACCGGCTAAGCCACCCAGATGCTCCATCGCTGTAATTCTTTGAATGTTTTCTTATTTTCCAGGTGCCGCACTGACATTGGCATCAGCCTTTCCTTCAAGAAGACCTAATCCTTTTGGTGAAGGACGATGTTTAGAAACGAGGATCTGGGTGCCCGATCTGGTTGTTGCTAAGGCAATGGCAATGCTTCTGGGCCCTCTCAGTGGCGGTGCTGGGGAGAAGGGCACACACACAAACATACGTGTATGTGTATACACACACACCTATACAAACACACACATATATATATGCATACGTATATGCATACACGTATACAAATGTATTTGTGCAATACATACTATAACATATACAATTATGTAATTATACGATATATATGTGTATATATACACACATACATACAATACCTACACACACACAGTTCATTCTGACAGCTCTGATTCCTCAGGCCTGCCCCCTTTCCACATTTGTAATTCTCCTCCAACAGTGAGAAAAGCCTGGCTCCCATTATCCTCAATATATTTGCTCAATCCCCTGTGTGTAACTGATTTTCCAACATACCAGCTGCCTCCTTAGCTGCCAGCAACGTTGCCATCTCCAAGGGAAAGGAAGGGAGAGGGAGGGAGGAGAGGGGAGAGGAGGAGGGTTGCAAGCACTTTGCAAGCTCGCCCTCCACTCCATCCCTACTTTCCCTGCTTTAGTCCGGGCTCACCGCTCCCTGCTTAGCCTCTCTGTGGCTAGGAGCCCTTGGCTCTCCTCGTCTTCAGCCCCTTCACTCCTTCTGGCTCCCGAGAGAGAGTCTTTCTTTCCATTCTGGATATTTTTTTAATTACAAAAACATTTCATGCTCATCTATGCGAATTCAAATAACACAATGCATGTAAAGCAAAGCCTGAAAGTGTAAGGCCCCCTGCCCTCCACCTCCAAGAGATAACCGGATTTCTTTCCGGGCGCTTCTAAGAGCACACTCATGGATATTTATACAATTTTAAATATTCATAGGATAGTTTGATATATTTTCATTGCTTGTTTTCTGGGTCTGAGCATAACACATCTGCTACCATCCTTTAAACAGACACATGGGAATCCATTAAAAGAATATACAGTATTTTATCCTTTGACCTGCAGACTGTATTTAAAGGTAACTTTCATTGGTGCCGGATGCCCTTCATCACCACTGTGCCCCTCGGAACCCTGTTCAGCATCGGCAGGAGGGTTTTTTGCCGGGATTTGATCAAAGGAGGCAGGCAGGGATTCGGAAGGGGAAGGAGAATGAGGTCTGGGTGCTTTAACTACTTCGTTTCTCCGCCGGGCTGCACCTGGCCGGCCACGTACCCTCACAGCTCCTGCAGGGGGCGCTCTCGACACAACTCCTCCTCGCATCCCTCCAGGTCCGGCCGGGTGGGGGTGGGGTGGGGGTGGGCGACAGCCCCTGCTCTCGCTAGCTCCCCGCCACTGCCCGGTCCTTTGTGGTTTCCCTACACCTTTCCCACACTTGAGTAAATAGTCCCTTTATCAGACTCGGATTAGCCTATTTGCATGTGCAGGACGGTTGCCCGTGGGGCGGGCACAGCATGGTCTCCGGGACCGTTTGCCAGGCGCTCGCACACACCACCTCCAGCAGTACCGCCCACCGCCGAGGCCTAGCTAAAATGCGAATGCAATCCTCCCCGCCCCCACCCCGAGAGACAATCCAGGGCTTGTTACCGCTGAAGAATAGAGAACAAACCCTGGGGTGAAGCGCTGGAGGCCCCTCGTCCGCCCGGCGTCTGCACACAACACACCGTCTGCTCCAGCCACCCGGGGCGGGGGCGGGGGCGGGGGCGGGGGGGGGCAACAGCACCCCTCCCCGCCCCCAACCCTCTGACTCTGTATTAATCTTTGCTGACTGTGTATTAAGCTTCTCAACGAAGCAACTGGTCAGCCGGGGAGACGTGAGATTTCAGTAAAGCACGTTGGAGACTAATTGCCAGCACTCACAGAATTCTAACAGATTTATCCTATTCTGACTCAGCCACATGGACGGCCACGCAGCGCGGGCCCGGTCTCTAACACACGCAGGTGCATGCGCGCGTGTACACACACACACACACACACACACGCACGCGCGCGCGCACTCCACAGCTATCTGGCAGTCCCCACCACAGCAGGTGATGACCAGAGCTGGGGAAGTTCAATTCCGACTCTCTGGGATGAAGGCGACCTAGGTGCTGCTGCATATTGGCCGTGACCTTGAGTTGGCTGCCTTCCTGCTGCCCCCAGCCTCTCCCCAGGGATCACAAAGACCTTCAGGGCCCCAATTATGACCTAATGAGGTGGGTAGGGCCTCTCGCACCCCGGACACTCAGAAGTGCTAACTCCCTCCCAAGCTCCTCAAGGACTCCCTCAGCTTCCCTTTGGCCCTCCTGGCCCAGGGGTCATCTCTCTGCACAGACCATGGTCTAACCACCACTGTACCCTTGGCTGCCGGCCCACTGAATGTTGCTGACCACCAGGCCCTGTGGCCACCTTACAGCTCCCCGCACAGCCCTGCTGCTGGAACCTCCCTCCCCGGGAGGCCTTCCCTCTCCGCTTTCTGGATTCTCCTAAGCACAATGCCCCCTGGAGGAGGGGGGACCCAAAGTCTGGCCTGAGCCGTTTATTTTTTAAAGATTTTATTTATTTATTTATTTGACAGAAAAAGAGAGAGCACAAGCAGGGGGAGCAGCAGGCAGAGAGAGAAGCAGACTCCCCATTGAGTAGGGAGCCCCATCAGGGCTCGATGCCAGGACCCTGGATTCACAACCTGAGCCCAAGGCAGACACTTAACCGACTGAGGCACCCAGGTGCCCCAGGGTCTTTTCACTTTTTATCAAGGTGTGCACCCAAGAGAAGGGGCCTCCGTCCCCAGATTCTGGACTCTGAAGTCTGAGCGGACTCAGCAAGCAAGCACTTGGGAAGGAATGAACTGTTTTGGCGTCCTGAAATAACATTAAAGCTCCCCTCCCTTCTGATCTTAAGAGTAAAACCTACTTAACAAATTTTTGGAAAATACAAAAATAGTAATGCAAAACCAAAATAGAAATCCAACCATCCAGAGGTAATTCTGATTCCAACTGTGGTCATTCCTTTAGGTCTTTCTTTCTTTTATTTTTTTTTAAAGATTTTTTATTTATTCATTTGACAGAGAGAGAGAGGAGAACCCAAGCAGGGCAAGCAGCAGAGAGAGGGAGAAGCAGGGCCGTGAGATCAAGACCTGAAGACTTAAAATGACTGAGCCAGCCAGGGGACCTTCCTTCGAGCTTTTCTACGTGTGTGCAGGATATATGCCTTTCTTCGTATGTTGGTACATTTATGTATATAACTAGCCCAGGCTTTCATAAGCTTTGTATTTTTTTTTGTCATTTAACATCATTTTTCTTGAGGTTTTTCTCCTAATTTTTATATTTTTCTGATTATTTAAATTTCCTATTTCCTTATGTAAGCCTTCTAAAACTCAGGAACAGCATTTCAAAGGCTGAGTAAGATCCCGTCTGAGAAGTCACTCCAGCTGGAGGAGATCACTGGCTACAGTAACAGCCCTGGCAATTATGTTACTCATTGTCCTCCCCTCTTGCGATACAAGCTATGCACTCAGACATTGGAGTGTTTGCCTCTGGTCCCAGTTCAGTCATTAATGGGGCCCTTGCTCGCTCTCACAAGGTGTCACCTTGTGGAGGCTAGATCACATGGCCCTTCCTAAGAGGACTCAGAGGCACCACAGGGGAGAAGGGGTTGGCAGGGTCGGGGGAAGCAGATGGAGGTGGTTCGTGGGTTCTCTTGCGGGCACCTGGGTGGAGGCTGGGGACGCCAATCCCTAAGACGAGGCAGAGCTTGCGGGGAGTGTGATGCGTTTCAGATACGTTGAATCAGAAGTGTCCAGACTTTCCAGAACATTCTCTAGGAACAGCTGGAGACCAATTCCTCACCCACCAGCGGTCACTCGGTGTGGGTGGGGGTGTACTTTGCTTTCCAGGGATTGTTTGGCTGCTCGGTGGAAGGGAGAAGCCATCCCAAGCACTTCACCAACAACACCTGTGTTCAGGCGCCCGTGAGTGGGGGAGAAGAAGGAGGAGATGGGCCATTGAAGTTTCCAGCAATTTATCATGACCTTCCCCTAAGCTTATCACGCACAGGTCTCAGAGGGTCAACACTGAAATACAGCATTGTTATAACCTGTTCCTCAGTCCAAAAAAAGGGGTGAGGCTGTCTCAGCGGGAGATCTAGCTTGGCCAGCTTTACTTTCCAACTTCAAACCTCTGGCCCTGCAACTCAGTGGCCCATCAGTGGGGAATCAGCGATGGCGTAGTCCCCTGGCTGACAGAGGAAAGATCTGATGCCCAGAGGGAAGAGCGACCCCTCAAGGTCTTGCTGGGGGATGCATCCTAGGATTCCAGAGTTGGGGTGAAAAGAGCAACCATGGCTTCCACATCTAAATTAATCCTCTCTGCAACCCATGGAGGGGGCTGTGATCACCCCCATTTACAGATGAGAAAGCAGAGGCTTAGCGAGGTGATTGGTAGAGTCGGCCTTTGAACCAGGTCTCTGCTTTCTGCCCCTCGACCTGCGGCTCCACCTGCTTCCAGAGGGAAGCACCCCCACCAGTCTGCCTTTGCTGACACTTAGAGACAGGCCTGGTGAATTACGGCCTTCATTCCATAGACGTGACATTCAGCACCACGGTCCTGGGGCCGGGCCTTGAGCTGAAGACGCAAGGATGAAGAGAACGTGTTTCCTAACCTACGAGGTTCGAGTCTCAGGGTAGAACTGCAAAGCAGCCTATCTCTAGGCTCAGATGAGAAAAATAAGTCCCCAGGAGGGGAGCGACCTGCCTAAACCCCCACAGTCATTTAGGGGCAAGAGCAGAATAAGGCCTCAACCCTCTCCCCTATTCCTTAAAAAGAGAGTCACCCAATAGTCGATACACATGTAAGTTGCCCACCCTCTCCGGTAACCAAGGAAACGCGATTGAAACCACAAGGAGATGCCATTTCACGTTCCACTGAGAATAAAATGTCTGATGGAACCGAGCAGTCCCGTGGGCCCACATCTGGCTTAATGTTCTGCTGCCGCATTGAAATTCCTAATAATCTGTCAAGGGGTCCGCGTTTTGATTTGTGCCGAGCCCCACAAGTTCGGCAGCTGGTCCTGCTGGGTGGTTTCGCTCCTGGGTATGTCCCCAGAGAAACTCTCGCATGCGGGTACTGGAGACCCATCGAGGCCGTTCAGAACAGCTTCTGGCCTTTCTGCAAAACGCCAGAGACCCCACACAGCACGGACGAATGGGAGAAACAGAACGCTGAGTGACAAAAACGGGAAGAACGCATACAGCAGAGTCCCATTTTCATACAAAAGGCAAGCAAAAAGAACAGTGTCGTGGTGGACGCCTGGCTGCCTCCGTCAGCGGCACTTGGGACTCTTGAGCTCGGGGTTGTGAGTTCGAGCCCCGCGTTGGGTGTAGAGATTACTTCAAAATAAAATCGCGGGGCGCCTGGGGGGCTCGGTCGGTTAGGCGGCAGACTCTTGATTTCAGCTCAGATCAGAGTCTCAGGGTCGTGAGATTGGGTCCCGCGTGGGGCTCCACACTCAGCAGGGAGTCTGCCTGAGATTCTCTCCCTCTGCTCCTCCCCCTGCTGAGGTGCTCTCTCTCTTTCTCAAATAAGTAAATGAATCTTTAAAAAAAGATAAAATCTTAAAAAAAAATCCTTTATAAAAAAAAATCCTTTTAAAGATGGTGCAGAGAGGTAGGCCCTCAAAGGCGCACTGTTGGCCAGACCCTTTTGAGTTTGGTTGGGGCGGGGGTCTGCAATTATTCTGCGTTGAATCGAGGACATTGCTTCTCGAGCTGTTTGCTTACGTTGGTTATTTCGTTCTACACCCGAAATCCAATCTTGTTCTTCCTCCTCTCTTTTTTCCCGAGTTTTGCCATGCTGTCCTGTTACTTCTATAATCTCAGGAAGGAGCAGTGAGGGGGAGAAAAAGAGGGAGGAGGAGAGCCAGGAGGTGGAAGGAGGAGGAAGGGCGGTGTCTCCCACGCCGCGGCCACAATGACCGAAGGGCCTGCCTGCGATGGGCAGTGGGGCCACCGAGGCCCCCTGTGCTGTGGCCAGAGCTGGCACCTAGCCAGGCCCCTCTCCCCGGGTTGGAGGAATCCCAGGGCCACTCTGAGGAGGTTGTGCCCAAGGCCCAGCAGATGTTTGGGGCTCCACTGACCTGGGTCCCCAGAAGCAGACCCCAGATGAAATGCGGCTTTGTGCGCAGGCCTCACGGAGACCCTGTCCTTGATGGGTTCGGAACCTTGTTCTGCCCCAGCCCCGCGTGGCAAGAATGGGAGCGCCACACAGGCCCAGAAGGAGGTAGCTAAGTATTCTGGGACCCTCTGAGGGGAACTCTGGGGGCAAGGTAGTCATCAGCCCTCCCAGCTGGCTTCCAGTCTCTGTCTCCCGGGCTCTGGTCACTGTTGGGGTTGCTTCCCCAGGCTGAGTGCCCCCCGCCACCCCCCTGTCCCCCCCCACCCCGGGGCATAAGACCCAGTTCTGACCACCCTGCTCTCACCCTTCCTAGGGGCAGACAGTTCTCTGCCAGACCTGGTCTCCCTGCTGGCAGAGAGCCTGGCTGATGTCCCCAGCCCCCACCTACCATCACGATGGGCTACTGTGGCAGGTGAGGGACACCCAGCTGCCCCAGAGAATCGCTCAGTCCCTGCCCGGTGCCTGGTCCCTCAGGCCTTCCCCCTCCCCTTCCCCAATGGCCCCAGAGGGGATGCGTTTCAGGGGCGCAGAGCTCAGCGACAGTGGAGTAGGGGGGAGCGTGGAGCCACCATCTGGCTATGGCAACAAGATTCAGACATATGAGGCAACTCGCTTGTGAACAATCAAGACAGCATATACTTAAGAACGAGGTTCTGCTGGGCAGATTCTGCAGGGAGCTTCCAAGGAGGCGGAGGGGACCGGGCAGAGGGAAGACAGATGGGTGAGTAGGCGGGGCTGGGGGGTGGTGCTCAGGGCCTGGTTGGGAGCCCCAGCCCCCTCTCGGTGACATGCCTGAGACAGATAAAGCTGCCTCCCTTGCAGGGAGGCCTGGAGCGGGAGGGGCATGAAAACTCTCGGGGTGAATTGGGAAGGGACTAGAAGCTGCTCTGGCAAGGCCCAAATGTGAGCAAAGGCTTGGCATCCAGGGCAGGGCTCGGGATTGAGGGGGCAGGGGGAGGAAGGGATGCAGCAGTCTAGCTGGCTGGCCCCAACTAAACCCAAAACACAAGGGCCTCCCTTCCATTCTGGGGAGTCCAGGCGGCATCTTGGGGTCTTGGCTCAGCAGCATCTGCATGGAGGCATTCTGGATGTTTCTGTTTCCTGGAGTCTGAGTTCAGTTGGGAGCACGAGAGAGCTCCTGGCTGCTGCTGGCCTGCTGTCTCCCTCCTGAGTCTGTTGCTGGGAGGGTCCTCATCCTCAGTGTCTTTGGGCCACTCCGGGCCCCCCGGGCCTCACCCCTCTCCTGTCAGCCCCTGCACGGGCCCATAGTGGCCATGCCCTCGAACTGCTGGCACAGGGTGGGCGTGGAGCCTGGGGAACCAGGTCAGACTGGCAATGTCCCGAGTTACTGTGCTGCCTTTGCGGGGAGATTGGCAGATGCCCCCCACCCCCTGCGCCCCAGCGCCTTCTAAACGTGCCCTGGACACTCAGGGGCACCAGGGGCTCAGAGGTGAGAGAATGTAGGACTCAGGCGACAGGGTTTCAGAATTTGTGGTTTATTGACACTTTAGCACAATGACCCCTGGGAGGAGACCGAGTTTCTGGCCCCCCGGCCCGGGACTCGTCCCTACAGACAGGGGCAAGAGCCATCCGGTCTCGGGACAAGACGCCCCTCGCGGAGAACACCTCTCCCAGGAGCCCTGCTGAGACGTGCACAGACAAAACCTTGGCAAGGCTGGCATGGCGCATGAATGGCAAAGCTCGGCGTGTTTGGCAAAGCTGTGGAGGCTCGGCGGAAAGCGCCGGTTCCTGGGGCTGCCTCCCTGGGGCGACCGGCAGGTTCGGGAATCCAACCCGAACCAGCTTATTCTGCGCAGGTTTCCACTGAGCCCTTATCAGGGCCTGACCTGGGAACCGGCGTGGCTGTACCCGAGGCCCCGGGACTGTACCCCACCCACGCGGGGACTCCGGGACTCCGAAACTCCAAGCTGGCAGGGCACAGGAAGGGGTGAGGGCCTCGTGCTGGCTGGGGAGGGTAGGGGGAGAGCAGGCTGTGGCCAGAGGCTGGCTTGGAACCTCAGAGAGCCTACGTGTCTCCAGTGGGGCCTGTCCCCTCCACTGTTCCCCCGAAATACACCCCCTTCCTTGGCCTGGGTGCTGAGGACAAGTGAGCTCAGGGAGAGCCCGGCTGCGCCCCAGCCCCTGCTGGCTTGGAATCAGCTCTACCTGAAAAAGCAGGGCTCTCTCGAGTTTTTGTGTTCCAGATCGGGCGCAAGCATCTGCAGCCCATCCCCTTCCGGCCCACTTAACTACAGTTATTCTTACAAGAATAGACCCTAATAATACTTCATCACCCCTCCCCGCTGGCAGCCGGGGAGGGCTCCCGCGGCACTGGCAGCAGCTCCGGATCTTCCAGAATCCCAGCTTCCGTGCAACCCTGGGCCCTAGAGAGGAGAAACTGAGGCCCAGGAAGGCTCTGTGACTTGCTCAGCTCACAATGAGCTAGTGGCGAAGCCAGGATTTGAGACGGGGATTGAGGCTTCCAGACCTGGGGTTCCGGCTAGGGACCCTCTTGGGACTGTGGCCCGAAGAGGAGGGAGGCCAGGGCTTTCAGAGGCTGAAGACGCCCAGCAGCTCCCAGTCCAGTCCTGGTCAAGAAGGGAAGAGACCTCTATGCCCAGGTGCTGGCCCAGAGCTGGCATCTGTGCAGGAGGGACGAGGGCCCCCTCAGCCCCAAGGCAAGGATGAGCAGCACCAGAAAGCGGAAGCCTCTGCCAGAGGGGGGTGGTCGCTGCGACAAGCCTGGAGCCGGGGCACAAATCAGACCGCCACACGGTGAGATCCGGGCTCCACGCGTGAAGCCCTGCTCTTGGTGGCAATCATGGAATCATGGAATGGCAAAGAAGGGAGAACAACGCAAGTCCGCACTACCCCCCTCTGCTAAGGTCATCCCCGGGGCAGCCAGGCCGGCAGTGAAGGGCAGGGCCACGTGCTGCCTCTTGCCAGGGAAGGGCCAATGAGGGGGCTTCGGAGCCCCAGAATCACTCAGATTCAGTGGGACAATACTAGGTCATTGCTGGTTTCTATCAAACCATCTCTGAATTGCGGTCACCATGTTTAAGATGCCTTCCATCAGGAGCCTTGGGGGGCACAGTGTCGACTGCGTCACCTGGGCTCCTTCATCCCTGCTGCGGGAGTGCGGGGTAGAGGCTGAGACTGCGGGTGTGGGGGGGGAGCCCTCCTCACACTCTCCTTGCCACCCACTGCCGTTCCCGGACCTGGAGGCCTGGGCCCTCCCACCAGAAAGCCCTCTCTCTGGGCCCTTGACCTCTGCCTGGACTCTACACCCAGCCCTGACACTTCCCATGGGACACCCATACCAGAGCCGCCTCACTGGATACGAGCGGCCGGAGTCCCCCAAGTTTCGCGGCTCCCGAGCCTCACTTGCCCAGAGCGTGCTAGGGAATGTAGAGCTCCCCCCCGACGGGGTCAAGCTGTGGGCAGAGCAAGGTGGCAGAGGGTGCCCGCCGTGGCAGGCGGGAGACAGGAGGAGGGGTTTGGGGGGCTATGGGGCAGCTGGGCGGGATGGGCTCCGATCAGAGCCCAAGTCCCCCGGGCTGCCTCTGGACTTGCTGGGGCCTCTAAGCATGTTTCCCAGTGAAGCCCATTTGATTACTAACACAAGACATTCTAGGACGTTCCAGTCAAACAAGGGAGGCTGGCGGGGCCAGGGTCACCCTGATCTCCTGGAGCCCCGCGGGGTGGCCCAGCCGCGCAGCACAGTCTATGCTCTTCGGGGCCGCTCTGCTGACGTTTAGCAGCGAATGGGATCACAAGAGGTGGAAAGAACTCGTCTGGGAAGAAGTCTAGCCCAGATCACGCCACTATAACAAAATAAACCCTGCTTTTGTAAAAACGGAAACATGCCTATTAGAATCCGCCCCGGTGGTCCTAGCCTTTACCTAAAGCTGTTTAAGGCACTTGAATGGCTTTTTAACACCACCTGGAAAAATTCTTGTTTCAATCCTGATTAAGGAAGAAAAAAAAATTCAGTAATACTGCAAAAGAGGTTTCTTCTAAAAAAAAAAAAAATACTTAAGTTTTATAAGAATAAAATAAATGCTCAGCTCTGCTTAATAATATTATACGACACAATGGGTTCCCTTGGCACAGACAAAACAAAGACAAAAACCTGAAATACTGCTTCTGAGTTAAGACTTCCCTGGGGGGAAAAAAAAAGAACCACAAACAAAAGACATACGTGTCATCATTCTGACCTTCCCCTCTCTGGGTGTGTGTGGGGCCGGGAGGGGACCAGGGAGGCTGGGGGGGGGGGGCGCGAATGCCCACCACAGACCAGACCCCTGATGCTCCCTCCTTCCCGGCGGGGCCGCGCTCCCCACTCCAGGAAGCCGACTTGGCGGGCCAGAGGCAGCCAGGTGCGTCTGGAGAGAGGAGTCCTCCCGGCCGTGGCCAGGGAGGAGCCCATGAGAAACCTGCGCCGGGCCCCCCGGGACACACTCGGAGGTGTCCAGCGCCCCTGGGTCCGCGTGGGGTCTCACACGCAGCCCCCTGCTGCCCCAGGCAGCCACCCAGCGTCTTTGGTCTGGCTGCGGCCCGTGCCTATGGCCTCTGGTCCTGCCCCTACCCAACGGGGCCGGGAGAAGAGCTACCCCACTTCCTGGGTCCTCTTCTCTTTGGTGAGGTCTCTTTCCTGGGCCTCCTTCGGAGATCCGGGCCATCCGACTGCCCCTGCGCGCGAGCAGGACATAAATACTCCCCCCCCAATCCCCCAGCGCAGTCCCACAGCCTCCAGGATGGACTGATTGCAAGCAGCACAGGGGACTCGGGGCCCTGGGAAAGCACTGTGAGGGGGGCACCCGCCCGCCCACCGCCGTGGGCCAGGTCCTAAGGCATCTGAGGGGGAGGGACACGGGGTGGAGGGGGGAGAGGGCCCGCACCTCCTAGCTTCTCTGCGGAGTGCTGGTCTCTGGCTCTGAGAGGCCAGAGGGCACGTCCCCTGCCCCCTGGGCCCCGCCCTTCAGTAGGTCTCGGGGGTCCCTGAGGAAGACCACCATGACCGTGATGTTGTCGTGGGAGCCCCGCTCCCGGGCTGCGGCCACCAGCTCCTCGGCCACCTGCAGCCCATCGCCCTGCTGCCTGACCAGGTGGCTCTGGACGAGGCCGGCGACCTCCTGGTGGGGGACGACGTCGAAGAAGCCGTCACAGGCCAGCAGTAGGTAGTCCTCGGAGCCGGTCAGTTCCCGGGAGGCCGAGTCCGCCTCCCCTGACACGTAGGGCTTCTGGAAGACGTCCCCTGGGCACGGGAGAGAAGGGCCTCGCGTCAGAGGGCCGGGCCGCCCGCCACTGAAGGCCATCCCGCCGGGCCCAGGCCTCACCGCGGCCACCCTCCTCTGACACCGCGCTCACTGGTGAAATTCAACTTACACGCGGTGCTAAGGGCTATGAAGGAAACGGGAGAGGGCGATGTGGCCGACTTATCCTGGTGTCCCGGCCGGGCAGAGTCACGGCCCGGGCAGGCCAGAGGTCAACCTGACCAACGGCCTCTTCCCTTCCAGTGGAGCCGGGCCCGCAGTCGGAGAGGGGATGGCCAACGGGGAGGACCTCACCTTTCCTTCTTTATACTCAGGTCTGTAGGATCCCTTCCCTCGGGACCCTCTCCCTGGGCCCCCACATCTAATCCGCTAGCACCTGTTGGCTTTACTTTCGAAGTGCAACCGGAAGCCACAGCCCTCCTTACACCTCGCCCAGGCCGGCGGGCCCCCTCCTTCCACGCCTACCCTCCGGGGTGCACGGGCCTGCGCCGCTTCCTACCATGGAACTCCCGGGGTGTCCCATTCCGAGGAAGGAGTCTCCGCTTGGAGAGGCCCACCCTACCACCTCCCCACCGCGGCGTCGGCAGCAGGGAGAAGGGCCCTGAGGCCGGCGCGTGTCGGGGAGGCCGGGAGGGATGGCTGCCACGTTGCAGGGGCTCGGCAGGAAGGGAGCGGTGCCTAAGTACCCGGGGGAAGAGGTGTGGCGGCCGAGCCCTAGTCTGAGGCCCAGCGGCAGCAGGAGGCTGCCAAAATAGGATTGTGGAAGAAGAGGATTCTTCCTTTATTTTTTTAAGATAGAGCAAAGAATCAGCACGGATGGGAGACGGATAATCGATAATCCTCACTGATGGAATATTTGAGAACGACCTCCCGGCACATAGAGCAGCTATCCAAGGGTCTCCTGGTGGGTTTTTCTGAGAAACTGTTTTAACGAGAAGGGAATGGCATACCACTTAAACTAGGATTACTCGTGCGAGACAGTCTCTGAGGAGTTTGCTCGTGCACTGTCTAAATTCACCAGGGGTCCCTCGCAGTCTGAGTCCACGGGCCCACAGACCACAGGTGCTTTATTTCTAAGGCACAGGACGCTGCTGTCCCCAACAGTGGCGGGACCCTCGGGCCGCAGACAAGAGACCTTGGTCTCCCGCCCCCCCCCTCCGCCTCCTTACCGATGGCTCTGGACACGGCCAGGGTCCCATTGACTCTCCAGCAGTCCATGTGAGACACGAAGCCGCCCAGTGCCTCGATGCGCTCCTTCTCGTCCTGCGGGGGACAGCCGGAGTGGGGGCCGGGGCAGGGTGCCCGGCGGGGCTGCGACAGCCCAGATGCCTCGGGAGCGGCCCGGGAAGGGCGCCCAGAGGAGGCATTAGGAGAACGGTGACGGGGCACGAAGAACCTGCAGCTGCAGGAAGGGCACCTCAGCCACGGTGCAGGCACACAGCCAGACCAGCCACGGCCACTGACCCACGGCCACCGACCCCCTGCCCCCGCCAAAAAATGAAAGCAGCACCACCGTGCTGGGCACCGGGGCACCAGCTTCCCCAGCTTCCCCAGCTTCCCATGCCCCACGGGACGGAGTCCGCCAGAGAGCCTAGTCCCCTTTCTCTGGGACCACGGATGTGGGCCCTTCCCCCGGAGACGGTCTCTGTGCAGATACAGCCGTACTGCAGGGGGGGACGGAGGGCGCACGCCAACACCGAACGCCGGCCTCCCATGCGGCTCCCTGCAGACGAGGGCGGCAGTGGGAGCCGGAAGGTTTGCAGGAGCCCTGACCCTGTCCGCACGGCTGCCCCTGGGCCTGAAAACCTGCTGTGGTGAGAGCGGGGCCAGAAAAACCAAAAGGATCGTAACTGCGGGCAGGGAAGGAGGAGGAAGGAATAAGCAGGTGGAGGGGAAAGGGAGGATCAGAGGGGTCTAGCGAGAGGCGGCTGGATATGCAGGCGGGCTGGGGGGCTGTGCTCTTTGCCACGGCGCCACACGGCAGGGCTCAGGCGGGGCTCGGGAAACGCTGCCCGGAAAGGTCCCCGCTGGGCCCCGGAGGCGACGCAGGACAGGGCGCTTGCGGGGATGAGGGCGGGCAGGAACCCAGAGGCTTGCGTCTCGTCCTGAGACCGCATTTCACCTGACAGCCCGTCTCGGGGTGGGACGGTCCACCGGGGGGCCGACGCCAAGCGCCCCGGAGCTGCGGTGACGGTGGAGGGACACGGGGCAGCTGCCGTTTCTCAGCTGTGTGCTCCGGGCAAGTGACTTAACCTAAGCCTCAGTCTTCTCTAGACGACAGGGGAGCGTATGCAGGAGGGGAGGCCGAGGAATGCTGTCATTCCCGGCCATTGTGGTGATCACGGCCCGAGACTCCCTGCAGTGCTTTCCAAATGTGGAAACGGCAAAAGGACAACTCCGTTCAGATACATAAAAACCAAAGTGTCTACAAGGCAAAAAAGCCCATAAACACAGACAAAGCGGGGGGCTGCCTGCAAATCGCCCTGCAGACCAGGAGCGGACCTACAAACTGATAAGAACAATAGCAACGGCTCAGGAGACCCATGAGCCAAGGACAGGGAGGAAGGCCTCTCCGGAAAGGCGATGTAAATGACCTCCCGTGTTTGAGAAGATGCTCAGCCTCGATCCGTAAGACACACACAACCCCAACAACCGCTTTCCTTCCTCCCGGACGGGCAGGGACTCCTGTGGACATGCAGCCCGAGGGGAACAGTGGGGCGACCGTGCCAGGCCCACCATCGAGAACATTCCAAGCCCTCCATCCCACTTCTAGCAGGCTGCCCTGGTTAAATGCTGGGCCCTGAGCCATGAAACGCCGTACTGAGTTATCTGCCGCTGTGCTGCTGTCAGCATGAAGAGACTGAGGAAGCCTCCGTGTCCACGGACAGGCCTAGGGAAGGCTGGAGCTCCGCGGAGCCCCACGGGAGGGTGGGGGTGCTTCCTGCGCTGACGTGGAATGCCCCGGAAGCCCATCCACGTGGGGAAAGCCGAGCGGGGACCGGGCATGCGGACGCTCCCCGACGTGCCAGCTCCCCGCGGCCTACATAAGGACACAGTCAGACTGGACGCCCGTGAGATGGGGTCCACGGAGGAGGACCTCCTTGTGACCGGGTGAGGCCCCCGAGGCTCAGACAGTTGAGCGACCCGAGGATCCCAGTGCAGCCTCTATCCAACCAAGCCCAAACCCACTTCCTTCTGACCCTGGCACAGCATCACCTCCTCCCTGGAGCCCTCTCCCTCCACAGCCAGGTGACAGCAGTCATATGCACGAAGTGTAGGACCCGCCCTCCGACCCCTCTTCCTGGGCTGCCTGCTGGGCAGAGGGCCCAGCTCTCCCCCATAGCTCTAGGATCCGTGTCACCGTGGTGAGAAGGGCTCACCCGGGACTCTTGGCTCTTAAGGCCCCGAGCTTTAGGGAACACCACTCCCAAACCCCGGCTACTCGAGTCACAAGGGCCCCTCCCTCTGGGGGAACACCAGGAACTCCCAAGAAAGGCGGTCCAGGGCCCGTTACTTCATCGCCCACCTGGCTATCCGCCATCCTGCGTGGTGCGGTGTGATGGGGGCTGGGGACGTCCCAGGCCCAGGGGGAGGGACCCTTACCTGTCGCTCAGGTCTGTGCGGCTCCATCAGCTTCACCACCTGTCCCTGCTGTACCAGGATGACCTGGGAGTCCCCGAGCCAGGCGACATGCAGGGTGTTTCCCGCGATGAGCGCACACACCCCCGTGGTGCCGCTCTGGAGCCGCTGCCGGGAGAGAGGGGCGCGGGTGGGCCGGGTGGCGGCTCTGCGGGCCCACACCCACCAGACGGACAGACTCCTGCAACGGTGCTCAGCCAGGTAGAAGGAATGGACCGCTGAAGCACACAAGGGCACGAGGAATCTCCTGAGGGTCCCGCTGCACGACGGGAGAGCACAGCCTGTGTGGTCCCGGCTGCACACAACTCTAGAAAGCATGAGCTCTAGCATCTGTAATGTCTGAAAGCAGGCGAGTCCTTGTCCGGGGAGCGCGTGGGCGGGAGCAGGGGGGTGACTCAGGACAGAAGAAACTCTTTGGGGACGGTGGCTACGTCCGTGACCATGGGGAGGGTTACACGGCTGTAGGAAATGCCAAAACCTATCCAATGGCACACTTTACTTGTTACTGAACCAACGATACGTTGTACGCTGGCAATCCGTGCAATCCGTTATGTGTTGATTAGATCTCCGTGAAGCTACCTTAAAACAATAGTAACCTGATTTGAGTGCCTGCTTCAGAGAATCGTTACCCTGGGAGGTGGCCCGGGGTGACAGTGGCCACGGGGGCTGAGGCCTGTCAGTTTTTCAGCGGGCTCCCACTTGCCAGGTCTAGATGCTAGTCAGTTTTCCAGTAAAATGCAGTCTGGCTTTGCTGATGTCCGCGGGGGTCTGTGCTCGGAGCGTCTGATGACAGTGTACCCCCTTCTAAGTCTCCCGGTGAGCCATGTCAACCGGGGCAGGTTCTTTAAGCTCTCTGGGCCTCAGTTTCCTAATGTCTAAAATGGACAGTATTTTAGTAGCTCCCCGGCAGGCCTGCTGGGAGGGCCCCACGAGGTTCTGCGGGTAAGGTTCAGTGGGTGGTAAGTTCACAGAGGAGGGGTCGGATGTCTTCTTTCAGAAACAAGGGCCTGATCCCTACGTGGCTACAGTTCCCGAGTAAAGAACACGCACATTGGGCACCAGCAGCCTGCCAAGACCCTGCCCGGGTGAGCAGGGTGTGAGTGGATATTAATCATGGGTTTTATTTTCTATATCTTCTTTTCAAAAAAAAATTTTTTTTAAGATTTTCAAAAATTTGGGGGCGCCTGGGTGGCTCAGTGGGTTAAAGCCTCTGCCTTCGGCTCAGGTCATGATCTCAGGGTCCTGGGATCGAGCCCCGCGTCGGGCTCTCTGCTCAGCGGGGAGCCAGCTTCCCCCTCCCTCTCTGCCTGCCTCTCTGCCTACTTGTGATCTCTCTCTCTGTTAAATAAATAAATAAAATCTTTTAAAAAAAAAGATTTTCAAAAATTTTAAGTAATTTCTATACACAACATGGGGCTCGAACTCACAACCCCGAGATCAAGAGTCCCCTGTGCTTCCGACAGAGCCAGCCGGGCGCTCCTCTATTCTGATGCTTTGACAAACTGGGGTACTTGCCAATCGCAGAGAGACTGCCCCTCCCAGGACGGGCTGGTCCCTAAAGATAGCAAATGTCTCCTCCGAGCGCACAAACTTCATGCACGAGCCAGCCGGCCTGAACCCGTGTCCTCAGCCACGTCCTCTGTCTCTCAGGCCAGGCTCTTTCCCCTGGCCTGGATGGCTGGTGGTGGCCCAGTAGAGGCCAGGGCCCAACCAGGTTATTCACACTACCCAACCCTCCACTTGGCGAGACGTGCCTTGACCTGCCTCGCCCAGGCCCGTGTGAGGCCACCAGGAAGGCTCTGCCCTGCGGCACTCCCTCCCTTCCTCTCCGGACCAACCCTGGGGCCGGGGCGGACCCCTCTGATGCGAAGGGGCTGCACCGAGGCCCAGCCCATTCACTGGTTCTCACCTCTCGCTTGGCTTTCCAGAGAAACATCTCATCGGTGCGCCGGAAGGCTTCCCTGAGGGCTCCGGCGGGGTCCGTGGGCAGCTCCGGCCGGCGGGCCACGTTGATGTGCACGTGCACGGCGGCGAACCGGGCGGCGTCCACCCCTCCGTGACCATCGAACACCGCGAAGTAGGCTCGGTCCACGGGGTCCTGGTGGGGAGTGCCGCGGGAGTCACACCGCCCTCGCCCTAACCCAGGCTGTCACCTCGCCGGTGGCTCTGGTCTGGGGGGCGGAGCCCAGGCGCTGACTGGGGTGGGTCTGGAAGAATCAGTGCGGCCTTGGCCATCAGCACTGAGGAGCGGCCAGACTTGCAAAAGGACAAGGGCCCGGAGCCTCGGTTCACCTTCTGTAATGAGTTGCTGGAGCATAAAATGAGGGAAGAGGTGGCAGGTGGCTCCCGGCGCCTGAGACAAGGCAGGGCTCAGCCACTGTGAGTCTGGGGCGAGCATGACTCCTGCCCCCCACCCCCTCCTTCTAACAGACTCAAGCAGATCATTCCCTTTCCGCAGTCCCTCAGCTGGGAAAGCAGGTGGCTGGTGGTGGCTCTGGCCCAGAAGTGCTGGGCCCATGAATCGGGCCTCCGCCCCCACGACCTGCTTGGCCTTGGCCCGTTCAGAGCGCAGCTCCGGGCATCACTCCTGGCTGGGCTCTGGCCGGCAGCTCCGCTCGGAACCCTGGCTGGCCCCCGCCCCCTACGCGAGGCCTCCTGGGCTGTTCGGACTGGGGCTCGGGAGGAGGGGCGCTGGGGGTGGAGCACTCACGGACAGGCCGGAGAGCTGGTTGAAGGCGGGAAGGCACACGTGCCGGTCTTCCATCTTGCGGCGGGTGTTACGGATGGCGTGCGTGGAGACCAGCCACGGCCGCGGAGGAGCCCGCGCGGTCAAGGGCACCTGCTTCTGCCACTGGCTGCATACTTCCCAGAGCCGGTTAAAGAGAGCACGCGCCAGGCCCTTGGCATCCAGCACTGCTGGGCACAACAGAGGACTGTCAGGGAGGCACCGACGCAGGCCAGCTGGGCTCCACTCGCCCTGCCTGCCCCTCTCTCCCCGCGGCCCCTGCAGCTCTCCAGACAGCGCCCACCCCAGGCCTGCACGCCAGCCCCCCAAGCCCTGGGATGGCCACAAAGGATATGAGGGATCCTTGTAGGATGAAACTGTCCTGTACCTTGACTATGTCGAGATCCTGGTCGTGATGGTTTACTATAGTTTTTTAAGACCTTACCATTGGGGGAAACTGGGTAAAGGACGCATGGAACCCCCCTGTGTTATTTCTTACGACAGCATGCGAGCCTATGGTTATTGCCAAGGTTAATGGGAAAAAATTAAAGGGTAAAATAAAAATGGACTTCTGAAGAGTGTGTGAGCTTGTAGAACACTTAAGTCACAATTATTGAGGAGAAAACATTAAGGACAAAAATGTCACAAAAAAGAAGGAGAACAGAAAATCCCACACATGGTTCCATCACGAGGACCCGAAAAAGCCTTCAACCGCTTGGACCAGAAAATTAAAGGCGGGAAAGGCATACAATCAATCAAAATGGCAGCAGTGCGTGAGTGCAGGTGGTGGTTCGACAGGTAAGGTTCTTTGGGGAGGGTTTTCTTGATTTTCCAGGACAGGTGTTAGCCCCAGGTGATGGCTTCAGAATATGTCCACACATTTTCTGAGGCTTGATTGGAAGCCTGTCTCCCTCCCCTTGGGCGTGGGCCTCAGGGCCCTGCTCCTGATAAACAGAATCCACCGGAAGTGACCATGGGCTGCTTCCTGGGAGGCGCTGTGGCTCCCGCCCGGCACGTTCTCTCTGCCTCCCTGGTGAATCAATGGCCCTGAGGGGAGCAGCCGTCACGGCTGGAGGACGCTCAAGCAGCCCTGTGGAGGGTCCACGTGGGGAGGGACTGAGGCCTCCTGCCAACAGCCAAGTGGCCGAACCCCTTGGAAATGGAACCTCTGCCCCACAGGCCACGAGCCCAGGGCCATGATCTTATGAGAGACGCTGGGCCAGAGCCACCAGCTCAGCGGCCCCCCAATTCCAGACCCACAGACACTATGGGGTAATAAATGTTGGTTTCAAGACACTAAATTTTGTGGGGAATTTGTTACATAACCACAGGTAACAGCCCCTACAACATACACACACTCCCCAAATCCTACCTAACCCTGCCTTCTAAAGAAAGGCTTAACAAGGAACTAAGAAGGAACAGGTCCCAAGGAATCTTCAGGCGGTGAGCCTCAGAGGCTCAGGTCATTTCCACACACAAAACCCTCCTGAGACTCCTGCTGGCCCAGGTGCGTGCAGCAGGCACAGGTGAGTCGGGGCCGGTCACCTCGGAGGGGGGTTCAAGGGCAGACTCAGGAGAGTCGTGGGCCACACTTGAAGGACTTGGGGGTGGGGGAAGGTGTTGGAGAAGGGAGAGCTCCTGCCCAAAGGTGGAGGCCACAGAAGAAAAAGGTGGGGGGTGTGCCTGAGTGGCTCAGTTGGTTAAGCGTCTGTTTTTGTCTCGGGTCATGATCCCAGGGTCCTGGGATCGAGCCCCACATCGGGCTCCTTGCTTGCCCAGGGAGCCTGCTTCTCCCTCTCCTACTCCTTGCTTGTGTTCCTCTCTTGCTATCTCCCTCTCTGTCAAATAAATAAATAAAATCTTAAAAAAAAAAAAGAAAGAAAGAAAGAAAAAAGAGGGGGAGAGGCCACAGAAGGCAAAAGAGGCCACGGAAGACATGTCTGAGGGAAACCACACGTGAAAGTGGGGGGCGGGGGGCACTGGCCACTGCCGGCACACGCAGGACACAGGCACCATTCAGGGGTTTGGCAAGAAGTAGGACACAAGACGGGCTGGCCTGAGGGGCTGTGCGAAGAGGAATGCTCAGCTCCGGGAAGACAGGTCCACACGCGCTCAGCCCAGTGAGTCCCCTGCCATCAAGTCAGAGACCCCTCAGGCGCCGTCTCCCTGGCCTCCGCCTCCTCTGTAGATGGCTACACTCAGACGGCCGTCTGCGCTGCTGGGCTCCTTCCCTCTCCCTCTGGGCTCTGCTTTTATTAGGCCCGAGACACCCAGGGAGGCACAGGACGCCATGTACTCTCCTGCCTTAGGTCGTGCTACCATTTCCAACAACACGTTTGAACTTGAATTTCGGCTTGAGCAAAGGCAGTTACCGTTGACGATGATAAGCAATGGATATGCCAAGGGCGAATTGGCGGGCTCACGGCTCCTGATGCCGCGGGCAGGAGACGCCTGCTTTCCCGGCTGAGGGCCCCGTCCTGGCGCCCACAGGACCAGCTCACCGGAGAGGGCCCGGCTGGCATTTCCACATGACCCGGCCCCAGAGAGGTCTTAGTCATATCTCTGGCCTTCAGCAGTGGTGCTCATAACACCTGCCTGGAAGCCCGTTTTGCAAGAAGGGCTTCGAGATGACAGATTGTCCTACGTTCTGCTCCAGTGACAGGGAGAGCTGATCAAGGCCTCGAGCCCAGGCCTGCACGGAGGGTGGAGGCAGGCTGTGATTTCCCACCCGGTGGGGCCCTCCCCACTTCCCTGGCCTGCAGGAGCCCCCAGGGATAGGGCTCTGCTCTGCCGGTGTCAGCCACGGCCGGCACCTTCCCGTCAGCAGGTGGCGCTGGTTTCCCGCCGGGATGCTGGGGTGGGGCACTCCCTTTGTGGGCCCTTGCAGAGGACAATAGCTGCCTGTCGCCGTGGGCTGCTGTCTCCCACACCTCCCAGGCAGGAATGTGAGGCCCTGCTGGGATGGAATGTGGGCAGGGAGCCACGGAAAAGGCAGGGGACCCGGATGAGAACTCTCGGCAAGTGCCGAAGCGAGGGGCCGGGTGGGTTAGACATCTTTCTCCCCTCAACTGTTCCTTGCTTTGCCCTCGACGCTCCCACTCAGGCTAAGCTTTAAGTAACAGAGATAACAAATAGGGGACAGGACGGAAGAAATCATATGCAATATATAGAGAGACTAAATCAACAAATTATACAGTAGTCCCCCCGATCCACGATTTCGCTTTCCGTGGTACAGGCGGTCAACGGCGGTCTGGAAACGGGACCATCAGAAGGTACTGTCAGAAGGTCAACAGCAGGGGCGCCTGGGTGGCTCAGTCGGTTAAGCGACTGCCTTCGGTTCAGGTCATGATCCTGGAGTCCGGGGATCGAGTCCTGCATCGGGCTCCCCGCTCAGCGGGAAGTCTGCTTCCCCCTCTGGCCCTCCCTCCTCATGTTCTCTCTCATTCTCTCTCTCTCCCAAATAAATAAATAAAACCTTAAAAAAAAAAAAAAAAGGTCAACAGTAGCCCAACGCTCCACTGTAATGCCTACGCCACTCACCTCACTCCATCTTTTCACGTAGGAATTTTACTATCTCACATCATCACCAGAAGGGGATGTTTAGAGAGAAAGAGAAGGACCGACTTCATGTAACTTCTATTGCAATATATTGTTATCACCGTTTTATTTTAGTATCAGTTATTGTTACTCTTACTGTGCCTCTTTTATAAATTAAAGTTTATCAGAGGTGTGCGTGTGTGGGAAAAAAATGCAGCATAAATACAGGGTCGGGTAAGATCTGCAGTTTCAGGTATCCGCTGGGGGGGTCTTAAAACGTATCCCCCTTGGATGGGGGGTATTTCGCTGTCTTAATTCCTAATTCCACTAATTCCTTCACTGTATTAGGAAAGTGAAAGAAAAGACATGCACGGTTAAGAGCCCTGATTTTTTATGATGAGGCTCACTGCCCATCTCAGGTTCCCCTGGCTGTGCGGGGTGGCTGGGGGCACGCCCCCGCTAACCAGTACCCCAGGAGGAGGCAGACCGATGGGCCCCACGGGCCCTCCCCCAAGCTAGCTCTCCAGACGCCGTGGACTGCCCACCTGTCGGGGTCCCCGAGTTCGATCAGGCTGGGCGACCGGCCCAATTGCGGGCATTCTCTGCCAGCTGGACCCCGAGGCCGCCCCCAGGAGCCGCGCACACGTCACCCTCCCGACTCCCACGCCACCCTGGGGCAGCGTCAGCTGAGGCAGACGAGCAAGTGGGCGATGGAGCTGCCACCTCAGCTTCCGTCCGTGTGGAACGGGAAGAGCATTATTCATCTCCTGGGAGGTTCCGAAGCTCAGGGAGACGGTGGCCGCGCTCCCCCTGCTGACCTGAGTCCGGAGCGAGCGCTCTCCCCACATCCGGATGCGGCCACATCGTTAGGAGCACGCGTAGACCCTGCCCTTCCGTGGCCCTCAGCCACGTGCTGCCCACGGCGGCCCTTCCACCAGCAAAACGGAAAGGCCCGTGGTGGCCAGGTGAGCCCTGACACGTCCCGACCTGGCATCCCCCCCACCCCCGCCCCGTCCTTTCTCTGGCGGGTGCGTCTGTTGCCTGCTAAGCCTCCGGGGCAGGGACGGAAGAGAACTCACGGGTCACAGGGGCCTTCTCTTCCTCGTCGTCATCTTCCTCCTCCTCCTCCCGCCCGGGCAACTTCCTGAACTCAGAAAGGTCTGTCTGTAGCAGCTGGGAAACCGCCTCGTGGGCCAGAGATGAAGCAAGTGGTGGCGAGGCGCCCCTGGGGACAGGAACAAGGAGTGAAGCGGGACTGGCACCTCGGCGGAAGCTAAGCCCCGGTGCCTCCCCGAATGTTCCAGACAGAGACCTCCTTCCCGCTCAGGGAGGCCCTCTGGGAGGGAGTGAGGACAGCCCGCGCCACAACGTGCGGCGGCAAGCAGCAGGCCGGCCTCTGGGCCTCAGGGAGCCAGATGGGACATCCGCTCGCACCATTTACCAGGTCCTGAGCCACACCAAACACGGGCGGGTGCGGGGGCTGGGGGCGGGGCCGCACAAACTGCCCGGTGTCCAGCCTGATGGCGGCGCCCGGCCACCAGCCCTAGCCTCGGCCCTCCAGCGTTTCTGGAGTCTTAGGGGTTGAATTGTGTCCCTCAAAGTTCCTACATTGAAGTTCTAGCTGCCAGGGCCTCAGCATGTGACCTGATTTAGAAACAGATGTGATTAGTTATGGTGAGGATGCACAGGAGGGTGGGTCCCTACTCCAGGAACCCCGGTGTCCTTATGAACAGGGGACACGCAGACACGGAAGCACACAGGGAGAACTGTGAGTGAAGAGGAAGGCAGGCGCTGGGGTGATGAGCCAGAAAGCACCGGAAGGAACCAGCCCTACCAACACCCTGATCTTGGCCTTCCAGCCTCCCGAACGCTGAGATGCTACATTTCTGTGTTGAGGGTGCTCGGCCTGCGGGGCTTCCCACACCACAGCCACGGAAAGCCTTCCCTGGCTCTCCCGCGCAGAAGGGGTCCATCTCTCTGCTGCCCCCGTACCTCTAGATGCATCCTGACCCCGGAACCTGCCTCCCCACCAGGGGGAACCCGTCATAGGCCAGACGATGTGTGTTCACCTTTGCGTGTCTGTCCTCGAGGGCTGGGAGCCCACGCCCAGGGCGGCCAGTGCTTCCCTGCTGGGCAGACACGCCGGCTTTTCCCTGAGTGCAAGGACCTCCCAACAGCCAGGCAACCTCCCAACAGCCCCCTTTGGGGGCTGGGCGTCCATGGTGTGTCTATAGATGGTCTTAGGAAGCTACAGGGATGAATCTGGGATTTTTTTTTTAAAAATGAGAAGGTGACTCAGGGGAGAGGCCTCTGGAACTGCCTTAGAAAAACAACCAGCCAAGACATGAGAAACGAGTTCCCCTGCCATTTGGGGATTTCCTGCTAACCACTGGGTTTTCCTTTTTCATAGCAGGGAGAAGGGGTGCTGTTCTCTTTGCTTCGGGGGGGCGGGTGGCTGGTGCAGCAGCTTCCTGCAGGCCTGAAAGGCCACCGGGGCAGGGAAGCAGCTTCCGGCCCTGGGGACACAGACAATGCCTGGCCCCAGGCCACAGGCCTCGCTTCCTGGATGCGCCCGCCCTCCCCATCCAGGGGCTCCCCCCGCCAGCCGGACTCCACACATCCTCCAGGCACTCGGGCCCTGCGTGGTTAGGGCTCCTAAAGACTCCAGAAGATGCCGCAGGGAACAGAAGGTGTGTGCAAGGCCCAGATACCCAAGAAACCCTCCAGTTCTACCTGCTTTGGGGTTTTCAAGTTTGCAGCCTGGCAGCCGAGATGAAAATGCAGAGGAATAATTACAGCGTGAGGTGTCCACCGCTCGGGGACCTGGGATGGGACGCAGAACTGCTGACAATGAGGGGGAAGATAGGACGTAAATCACTGCACCCTTGAACTTGGTGATCCGACTTCCCAACAGCCTCATGAAGGACACCATTTACAATCTGAGAAAACAGCAGGCACCACTCTGCCTGGGGCCCCTGACGCCCAGGGGCCCCCACGCCAGCCGCAGGGATGGGAAGGAGAGGGACAGGGGCCCCCAGGAAGCTGCCCGGAACATCCGTGGGGGTGCTCCCGAGAGACTCAGAGCCGACAACGGGCCCTCGCACGCAAGGCCACTGTGTGCGCGCGGGGAAGGAACGCAAGAGAAGAACAAAAAGAACTGAAAACGAAGCCGTCAAGATGAGTAGGAGACACCCGACGTTAAAATACGATGTTTTCCGGGTGTTTCAAGATGGATTCGTGAGGAGGCTGACGGGGGCCATGACTGTTGGCCCCTCTCGCCCTCCTGGCTAATGGTCTCAGGCCTGCTCTGCCATCCTGCTGGTTAACGGGGTACCTGCTCGGCACCTGAGCCCGGGGCCTGCCACCAGGGCCTCACGGGGCCCCACGGGGCCCCACATCGCCTCAAGCAAGTCCTGCTTTTCTCCTACCCCGAGCCTGAGAAGCGTAATATAATTAAATGTAACGAAAACCCGCTCGCCCTCAAGGCCCTGCACCCCGCAGACCCCGATAGTCAGACCCCTGACTTCTCCAGCTCAGGCGCCTCCCTGGGCAGGAGGGCCGGTCACCGGCTACCCTCCTCTTCCTCACCGGCTTCCACCTCCGCTGCCGTGGAGCAAAACCAGCTCGTCCTTGGGGATCCTGTCCCTCTGGGCACGTCCCTCTTCTGCGCCCTCTCCTCCCCCCACCGATGGACTGACTGACGGCTCACCCTGGTGCCCCTCCCAGGCCCGGCCCTAAAGCTTGTCTCTCTTCTGATTCTGAGCCAGCAGCCTGGGGCTCTCCTGCCTCTGGGCTCGCACGCAGGGGCAGCACGGGCTCCGATCCTGCCGGGCCTGCGTTTCCCCCTGCCATCCCTTAAGCCCCTACAGGAGGCCTGGGGGGTGCTAGTGGGCAGACCCTGCGCCCCGGGAGCCCTCCCCTGCCCTGCATGCAGCAACCCAGGCCTATTCTGTTCCACCGACTCGCCTTATGCTCCCCCTCTCTAAAATACTTCCTCAACGCGGAAGGAAACAGGCCAGCGACACTTTCCACACACGCCACACCCTAAAGGGGCACGTTCACCGGGCATGTCCGCCGGAGCTCCGGGGGGCCGTGGGGCTGTCCAGATGGACTAGGCCAGCTCACCCCGACCTTCACGCTAAGGGACCCAGGCCCCTACACTGCAGGGGTGAATAAGAGTCACTAACTCTGCGGGACCTTAGCAAGCAGGCCCTTGGGGGAGGCGGCAGTGTGCCGGGATCGAGCTGACCAGCCCACAGGAAGCACGCTTGGGGACACTCAAGTGCCAAGATGCTGAGGCTGGGGGCGTGGTTCGACTTCAGGGCTGCGGGCCCGGCCTCCGGGGAGGGATGAGGCTCACATGGACGCAGCACGGGCCACTAGCCTTTACCGTCTATTTGCTTCTCCCTTCCAAGCTGCTCAGCCTGTTGTGTCTCATCTCTGTGCCCCAGCTGCCCAGCCTGTGAACAGGGGACAGCACTGTCACCTCTTGGGTCATCGTGACTAGAGGCACACAGCCTGGCCCTGCCTCACCCTGAGGCCTCGGGTAGTGTCTTAACCCCCCTGGCCTCTGCCTCCCCATCTGTGAAATGAGACAGAAACAGGACTGACTGCATCTGTCATGGGTTGGGACCCCCCCCAAAAGAGAGGTGGAAGTCCTAACCCGCTTAGAATGTGACCTTACGTGGAATTAAGGTCTTTGCAGCTCGAAGAGGAGGTCCCGCTGGAGCAGGGCGTCCTCACAAGACGAGGGGAGACCCACAGGGAGGGAAGGCCACGTGAAGACACAGGCGCATGGGGCGGACACCATGTGACAACAAAGGCCAGGCTGCAGTGATGCCCCTACGGGCCAAGGAACCCCAAGGAAGGGCCGCTGGCAGCACCGGCAGCTGAGAGAAAGGCCTGGAACCAATGCCCCACAGCCTTTTGAGAGAGCACAACCCTGCCGACACCCTGACCTCCAACTTCTGGCCTCCAGAACCATGAGACAGTACGTGTCTGTTTTCCAAGCCGCCCACGATGCTGTACATCGTGACAGCAGCCGCGGGGAAGTGATGCGGCCCTGTCATGGGCACGTCATTAGGGAGCACAACCGGCATGGGGCAGGGTGTGCGGGCTGAGCGGCAGCTGCGGGCCAGGTCGGCAGGGGGCCCGTGCCAAGCCCTTCGCTCCTGGCCCCTGTGCTGTCCCCTCCTGGCAGGTCGGCTGCCTACCTGTTGCTCAGGAAGCCCAGCGCCAGCTCGGCCAGCTCGCCCTCCGCCTCCTCCTGGCTCAGCGCTGTCCCCGGAAGCTTCCATGGCGCAGGGCTCTCCGCGCTCAGCGGCGCTGGGAAGTCGCAGAGGAAGGCGTCCAGGAAGCCTGGGGTCTCCTCTGCC
>CM052808.1:22508580-22613968 GCA_028533885.1 Nasua narica | reverse complement strand
GGGAGATTAAAGCTAGACTCCTACTTTATAATTTCCACCAAAACAGCTTCCAGATCTAGCAGAAGTTTAAGCCAAAAGCTGAAACTAGAAAAATACTAGAAGAAAACATAAACTTCAGTATGAAAAGAAGACACCTAAGGATTTTAGAGGCGTGGAAACATACTTATTCGTGTTGAAAAGATTTGCCTTGGGGCACCTGGGTGGCTCAGTGGGTTAAAACCTCTGCCTTTGGCTCAGGTCATGATCTCAGGGTCCTGAGATCGAGCCCCGCATTGGGCTCTCTGCTCAGTGGGGAGCCTGCTTCCCCTTCTCTGCCTACATGTGATCTCTCTCTTCTCTGTCAAATAAATAAAATCTTTAAAAAAATAAAATAAAAACATTTGCCTTCCTTTCCTGTGAATGGTCTATTCACATTTTTTTTTAATCCTTTTTCTCCCTAGCTGGACTGCTGTTTTCTTATTTTTAGCAATTGTTTATGTAACGAGGACATCAGCCCTCTGTGATAGGATGGCCAACAACACCCATCACGGCGTATCAGAAGGAAAACGAGCTTGTGCTTGTCTCACCAGCAACGATCACACGATAAGCATACACGTGGGTGAAGGGCTGGGTGACAAACTCGAACACAGGCAGTGGAAGTTCAACCGGAATGACCTCTACGTGGAGCAATTTGACGATGTCTCTCGAAATTCCAGGCACACATCCCCAGCAGTCCCATCGCTGGGAGAGAATTCAATCGTCTCCCAAGTTATTTACCAAGCAATTGTATTACTACATGCTCAATATGTGTTGCCATGGGCCACGTGGGGCGAAGCAGAGCCTGGGAGGGGAGGGATTGGCAGGGGGGAGCCCTGCAGCATCTGAGGGAAGTCCAGGGAGGGTTGGGGGACAGCAGGGAGGGTGGCTTCAGACTTTGCGTTTGCTTTGAGGGAACCGGGGTGTACTGCGGGGGCAAGATAACCTGATTTCGAGTGTTCAAGGGATTCCTCCGGCTGCTCCAAGAAGGGAGCACCTGGGTCCCTGGGGAGCAGCGGGGGAGGTGCCGAGAGAAACTTGAGGTCTGGGCAGATTCTGAAGGCAGAGCCAACAAGACTGGGAAGGGGAAGTGAGGCGAATGGAGAACGGAGACTAGACTAGGGCCCTTGGCCGAGGCAGCAGCTACAGGATGGGAGTCCCATTTGTTGAGATGGGAACTGGGAAGAAGGAGCAGCTAGGGGCCAAGGCGGAGGAGGCAGCGGGGGAAGGAGCCCAGGCTGCGGGCCAGGGAGGTGCGCTGACTCCAGAGAGGTGGGATCCTGGAAGGCCAGAGCAAAGGCACTTCAGGAGGAGCCCCCACCATGTCGAAGGCTACAGATACCCACGGGTGAGGGGACAGTGGAGACTTGACCTTGGGGTCCGGAGTCTTATAGGTGCCAGGTGACCCTGCCGGGCGCTGTTTCATGCAGTGAATGCCAGCGGTAAAAACCCGAGTGGGGGGGTGGTGGCTCAAGAAGGCCTGGAAGGAGGGGAGAGGACACAGCGGGCTTTTTCATTTTAAGATGGAAAATGCGCCGGCATTTTTGTCTGAGGATAGAACTGGTCGAGTTCTCAACCAGCTTCATCGATAGAAAAATCGATATCGACCAGGTTTTGGATAGAAAAGGTCGAGTAAAGACAGAAAAGAGGGAAAAAGAGAAGATGCAGGAGGAGAGGAGGGAACTGCGGGAGTGATGCCTTTGGGTGGGTGAGGGGCGGGAAGCCGCGGTTGTCCTTGGCCAGAAGGAGGGTCACTCTTAGGGCAAGTGTCACCAGTGAGGACAGGAGGCGATGCTGGGGGCGGGTTGATAGCCAAGATGGGATCTGCCGGGTCGGTATGAGCGAGAGAGAAGGGCCGGCGTTGAGAGGATGATTCTCGAAGATGGCTAAGGAGGAGGGGAGGCCGTGGGAGGATCCAAAAACTGTAGGTGCTAGAGTGGGGAGCAGGAGTCAAAGAAAAGAGAGGTCAGAGGGAAAGAGGCAGTGGCGTGGGGCCTAAACAGGGTGGGGGATGAGGCCACAGGGGGAGAGGAGGCTGCGAAGCAAGCAGTGGGTGCTGGCAAGACTGTCCACGTGGACACCGGGGTCCCAAGAGGCAGGACACCGCGGCACCTGTGATGAGACACACTGCTGGGGAATTCCCTGCAGCATTATCACTCGTGATCAAAGATCAGAAACCATGTAGCGGATGTCAGCAGGGGATGTTAAAGCAAAGTATGGTGTACCACAGAACTCCAAGCAGCAACTGGGAAAGGAGTGCATCTGCTCGGTAAACACTAACGTGTCGGGTTTCAGAGAAATTACATGAAGAAAGCCAAGTGTGTGACCGTACAAAGCACTGCCCTCTGTGGGTCCGTGTGCACACACACGCTCAAGAAATGGCAAAGCAACTACCAGGGGGCAGGCGTGGGGTTAGGATCTGGAAGCTGGGGCTGGGGGCAGCTTCTGCTTGAGGTTCTCTCTCCCTCTTCCTCTGCTCCTCCCCCTGTTTCCAAGTGTGTGCTTTCCTTCTCTCTCTCTCTCTCTCTCAAAAAAAGTAGTAATTTTACCTGCAAATGAACAATAAGAATACTTTTAGATATCTCAATTTTAAAAGCGGACTTTACATCTGAGGACTGCAAACACTTCTCCCTATCTTTTTTTCCTATGGTGGTGTCAAAGTTTCTAGAAGTTTTATATTTCTAGTACTCTTTTTCATACCTAAGGATCCTAAGCACCTTTTCAGGAAAGAATTAACAGGGTCTTCCCTAACGATCCCTTTAGAGAGCAATGTTCTGCCCTAGCATCTTCAAAGGGAGTACCTCATCTATCCGGGGCTAGGGATACAAGTGGGCAAAGGCATACCCGCATCCGTCCTGATTTCAGAGCAGCTGTCCACAGGCCAGACTAGTTACTATTCCCACCGATACGTGTAGGTCCTTCGCTGCTCTGGCTCTAGGTCAACAGTTTGTACTTCAGATGAGTACTTTGTAACGATCTGAGTATCGCTGATTTACTAGGAAAGAGATGGGACTTCCTTTAAGGATTCAGAATCATGGAATCCTGGGAAAGGGACCCCGGTGGTGATCTGATAAGGCCATCTCAAGGAAGAACACACTAAGACTCATGAGAAAGAGATTTTCTAAAAGTTAACCTGGGAAGTTTGCTGAGTTGCTTTTGAAACTCCTGCTTCCTTACCAGGTGCCTTTTTCTTTTCTTCTTCTTCTTTTTTTTTTAACTGCATCAGGTTCTACCTCTTCAAAGAACTCTGCAGTCTTAACTGTGATTCATTTTCTGTGATTATCTTAGGGCCGCTCCATTTTTCCACGAAGGCACACTCCAATTTCAAAAGGCGAGTCAATGAGGAGAATAAAAGCTGAATGCAATGGTTTGCAAACTCTGATCATACCATTATACTACATGCCATCTTAAAGCCCTTTTGTTCTACCAATGTTATTATTCACTTAAGTTTTTGCTTTTTAACAAATGCTTCAATGTGTATTTTTTTTTTAAAAGGGAAATTTTATAGCCTTGTAGGACCTCAGAGCCTGTAATCAATGGTCAGAACCAGCTTCTTTCCATAACCTACGCGGTTGATCACATTTGATCCTGTTGCCTGCTAGAGCTGAGTCAGAAGTTCGTTCTCTTATTTCAAAAGGGGAGATCAGCAAGTGCTATGGAGTTAGCACCCCAAACTGGAACTGTAGTTAGGAGGCCCCAAGTGAAAGAGAGTAGCAGGTTAGCCCATTACTAACTACCTGGTCAACTCTCACCAGCAATACCACCAATGGTGTGTGGCCTTTGGGAGACACAGTCGATAAAGTTCTTTCCTGTCAGTCTTAGGAACAACTGAACTTAGTGTGAGAGTAGAGGCCTAGCAGTGGTCCAAACAGCATTTAGAGCCCTAGGATCTCTCACCTTAGTAACTTAACCCAATACCCATGGAGTCATGAAAAGAGGGAACCATAATTCCTTTTCTGTAGGCAAGCAATTGCTATTAACTGCTATTTTGTTTAATCTTGCCAACCACTCTACAAGGCTGGTCTTGTAATTTTTTTTTAAGATTTTATTTATTTATTTGTCAGAGAGAGCACAAGCAGGCAGAGTGGCAGGCAGAGGCAGAGAGAGAAGCTGGCTCCCCGCTGAGCAAGGAGCCCAATGACGGTCCTGGGATCATGACTCCAGCCGGAAGGCAGCCGCTTAACCGACTGAGCTACCCAGGAGTCTCACTTGTAATATTTTTTTAACTATGAGTAAACTGAGGTTCAGAACAATTCAGACTAGTGTCAGGTGACCTTTGCCAAGGCTCTAGGGACCCCAGGGCTATATGGCCATCAAGCCCACGTTGGGCTGACTTCCCCCACGTCCTGTTCCCAAAGGCTGAGCGATAGAGAAGCAAGAGAAACCCATTGTCTTCCTTTTCATCTGCCGAGAATACTGCCCCTGGATTCCAGCTAATTCGTTCACAAAGGACCCTCCTTCATCTCCATCAAGAACAACACACCAGGGTCCCCTCAAGACTGAGCCAGGGCCCAGGGGGCTGCGCGTGGCCGCGACTGCAGCACCGCCTCCCCGAACCTCAGTTTCCCTATCTGTGACAACAGACTCAGACAACAGACCGCACCTCAAAGAACTACAGGGCGGTTCGATGAAGGAGAGTATGAACTCTAGCGCCCATTCCTTCCAGGCACCGGACTAAGCGCTGGCCCCTCACCTCCCTGAACCCCCACTGCAAACCCCGGGGCGGGGGTCCACCCTCCCGGGAAAGAGGCGGCGGGAATATGCAAGAAGCCCGGATCCTTTCCCATGCCCCGGGGCTGGGGACCCCCCCAACACCCCCCAGCGCCTGGCCAGCATTCGGGAAACGTGCCCGAAAAAGGCCAGCGCTTCCCGCTTCCCGGGGTCGCCCGGCGCCCGCCACTAGCCGCTCACCCGCAGCCCCACGGCGGCTCCCGCCTGGGCTCCCGCTTCAGCTTTCGCCCGGGGGGGTGGACTCAGCAACCTCTACTTCCGGGTCCGGCGGCTGCTGGCGTCCCCTTGTCCGCCCTCCGGCGCGCGCGCACGTCCGCGTCCGCGGGTTCCGTGGCTGGCGCGTACCGGCGGCACCACCTCCAGGTGGCCCTTGCTCGGAGAGGTCGGCTGGGATCCCCAGCCCTCCACCCAGACCCCTCCTCGCGGGCGCCCTGCGGTGGGGTGGGGTGGGGCCGCGGGGGGGGGGGTGTCCTAAACCTCCATCCTGACCCCTCCCCGCGGCCTCCCCAAATCCTTATTCTTCTCCGCCACCGGGAAAGTAAGAATGACATTTTATGATTATAAACACTGGATGATAAACCGGAAAACACATATGCTGTTAATAAGTTAAATAAAATTGCATATGTGTATGTGTATGGCAGGCTTTTTTCAATGCTATGAACGTTTGTGGAACGAATGAATGAACTGTGTAAAATATATCTGGAAGACGGCTTGGGCAATAAAAGTAACGTGTGTGTGTGTGTGTCAAAGCATTAGGATTATGGAAAGCTTAAAATAATTTTCATGACCTTATTTAAATATCTCTTAAATAATAGTATACACACATTTCCCTTGCTCCCTGTAGACACTTTCCCCAACCTGACCTGCCTTTTTTGGAATAGGAGCCTTGATAGATGCTCTGGAAGAAGGAACGTTTTATGGTCAAATTAAGGTTGGAAAATGACAAAAATCAAAAGTCACAGTGAGATTCATGTTCAAAACAAAACTCCTGATTCCAAACCCACTCTTCGGCAAAGTCTCCTCCGCCAAAATGGCAGGCTCATCATTCTGGTTGCCCAAGCCCAGTGTCTGGAAAACACCCTGGATTCCTCTCTTTTTCTCACTTGTGACCCATCTGAAAATCCTACCATCTCGGTCTTCAAAATATGTTTGAGATCCAATCAGTCCTCCCTACTTCAACTGCCACCCTCCTGATCCAAGCCCCAACTCCCTTCTGGACTCCGGGACTCCACCCTAAGCCCTACAGTCTGTTTTCCACACTGTTATAGCAGCGAGGTCTAAGATTGGACCTAAGGGGTGAGACCAGTTGACAAAGAGGCAACACCAGAGTCCCCCTGCTCTTTTAATCCTGTTTGGTCACATGGATGTAAATGGCAGAGCCCGGCTTTCAAGATGAAGCAGCCAGGTTGCAGAAGCCAAGTTCTCAACCACCAGCTGCTTTCTCATTCTCTTTATTCTTTCAGGCTTCAGGGCTTGGTCTGTGCTGACTCAGCTGCCTCAATGTTAAGGTCCCTGAGAGACATGGTCACCATATCCTGCACAGGAAATGGCAGCAACATTGTGGGATGTACCTTAAACTGCACCAGCAACTTCCAGGTCCCCCGAGTCCTCACCTACAAGAACAACAATCAGCCTTTAGGATTCTGGACTCGTTCTCTGGCTCCATGTGGGGCACCATGGCCCTCCTGACTATCGCTGAGCTCCAGGCTGAGGACAAAGCTAGTTTGTTTGTTTATTTAAGATTTTATTTATTTATTTGACAGAGAGAGCACACAAGCACGGGGAGCAAGCAAGCAGAGGCAGACGGAGAAGCAGGCTTCCCGCCCAGCAAGGATCCCGATGCAGGACTGGATCCCAGGACCCCAGGATCATGACCTAAGCTGAAGGCAGAGGCTTAACCAACTAAGCTGCCCAGGCGCCCCGACAAAGCTAGTTATTACTGTCACTCCTATGACATCTCAGTTAAGCCTGCATGGTTCAGAACTCCAGACCCCAAAGTAAGTGGGACACAAACCGTTTGGGTCTTATAGCACATTCATGACATCTGCTGGGTAAATTTTACTTTCTTGTCACCGAGATGGTTTTTAAGTCAATTCTGGCATTTTTGTGTTTTTAGTATTTACACCTTATGTATGCCTGGTCCACGTACATCTGTCTTCGTGACGGACAGTGGCCTATTGATAACTGTGGCCTTTATACTTGGAAGTCAGTTTGGCTGGGCCTAAACTCCTTCACTCACGTTTTCCTTCCTTGAATATCTTAAACAGGTCGTTCCAGTTTCTTCTGGTATCAAATGTTGCTTTCAATAAGTCTATTCATCTGATTTTTCTTTCTCCTGTGATTTTTTTTTTTTGCCTCTATGTCCAAAGTCTATTTCTTTTTCTTTTAAGTTTATTGATTTTACTAGACTACATCCTCATGTTCTTAATTGGGATCAGTTTTCTCATGTTCACTGTTTACCTTGGAATATATGGTTTCAAAGATGCTTTTTTCAAATGTAAGGCAAATATTCTTGAAGCTGTACTTTTTGTACTTGACTTTGTCCTATTCTCTTGTCTTGGTTTTTCCTTTTCAGGGTCTCCTATTATATAGGTGTTGGATCCTTTTATGTGTATATGTGTGTGCGTGTGTCTGTGCGCATGCCCCTATCTTCTAAGCTCATAAATTTTTTCTCAAATTTGTTTTGCTAGTCTATTTTATATACTTGAAAAGAGACGAACACTGGTGGGAAACTTACATGACCTGATCTCAACCCTTCCTACAAGGCCGTCATCAAACAGCACGGTGGCTAGCATAAGGAGCTAGACAGATCAAAGAAACATAATAGAGCTTCCAGTCAAGGACAAACCTATGTAATAGCAATTCATTTTTCCCAAAGGCACCAGAGCAATTCAATAGGAGAAAGCAAAATCTTTTCCATAAGTGGTGCTTGAAATAAACTTCAACTCCCAGAGACTTAAAAAAGTTAATGTAAAATTCCCTTTCTTTTTAAGACTGAAGTAATGTTCTACTGTACTATAAACCACATTGTGTTTACCCCTTCATCCATTGGTGGACACTTGAATTGCTTCCACCCCTCGACTATTGTTAATAAATGTTCTTATGAATTTGGATGTACAAATACTCTTCTAGATTGTCCTTTCAATTCTTTGGGGGTATATACCAGAAGCAAAATTCCTGGATCTAATTTTAATTTTTGAGTAATCACTGTACTGTTTTCCATAATAGTTATTGCTTCCAGATTAAAGTTATAATTTTTTAGACAGATTACCAAAAATGTCCTGATGATACCAATAAATTAAGAATTTATATCTTTTCGGGCCCCTGGGTGGCGCAGTTGGTTGAGCGACTGCCTTCAGCTCAGGTCATGATCCCGGAGTGCCGGGATCGAGTCCCACATCGGCCTCCCAGCTCCATGGGGAGTCCGCTTCTCATTCTGACCTGCTCTCTCACACTCTCTCTCTTTCCTAATAAATAAATAAATAAAATCTTTAAAAAAAAAAAAGAATTTATATCTTTTCAATATTTGCTCTTTCTATCCATTTACATGTCTTTGCTTTCATTAATTTTATTCTATCACATCAATTTTTCGTTATTCTTCATTGTGCTCCCACATATTTATTATTAATGTCATAGCTAGGTGGTAGACAGGTTATGGCATGGTTTCTTTCATGTGTGTCAGTTACTTTGACATTGTATATTTACTTCTCAGTTCTTGCTGGATATACTCAACACTCCCATCTAGCCACATCAGTAAAAATACTCCTGTTACTTATGTTAGCCTTTTTAAATTTTTATTTATTTATTTATTTTTTAAAGATTTTTATTTATTTATTAGAGAGCGAGAGACTGAGAATGAGAGGGGAGAAGGTCAGAGGGTGAAGCAGACTTCCCGCAGAGCCGGGAGTCCGATATGGGACTCGATCCCAGGACTCCGGGATCATGACCCGAGCCGAAGGCAGTTGCTCAACCAACTGAGCCACCCAGGCGCCCATGTTAGCCTTTTTTTAAAAAAAGATTTTATTTATTTATTTGACACAGAGAGACATAGGAAGAGGGGAACACAATCAGGGGGAATGGGAGAGGGAGAAGCAGGCTTCCCGCTGAGCAGGGAGCCCAATGCGGGGCTTGATCCCAGGACCCTGGGATCATGATCTGAGTTGAAGGCAGACACTTAAGGACTGAGCACCCCAGGCGCCCCTATGTCAGCCTTTTTAAACTTTTTCTTCTTTTAGCTTTCTCTTGTTAAAATAAAATTTTCAGAAGAAGGTAGAATCGTGACTCTCATAGAGTTCTAAAATGAACATGTGTTAAAGAATTTATTTTACTCCTATAATAGGAAGTACTAGGCTGATGTTACAGCCGATTCAAAAGAAGAGTCAAAACAGCGCAGTAATAGGACATAAAGGGATGTTAAGATGAACTATGAACGGAGATGAAACTGCTTTTCCACAGATGGAGATTAGGAGAAAATCACTACCAGACCAGACAGAATTATATATCCATCAGTTACCTGCAACCTAGAGTTACAAAATAGCTCAAAAATAATGAACAGGAAAAAAAAATAATAATGAACAGGAATCTGAGCTCATAGTCTAGAATCTGATAACCCAGAAGGGTATGTTATAAAGGATGCACAATTTTCCACTGAAATAGGCTTTTCTACCATCTGCTTCCAGAACTTTCTATAGCTGGAGCTAGAGATTTATATGCCAACTTAACAGGGGAAAGAGATGGAGAAGAAAGAGCTCTGGGCAAGACTAATGGGCTTTTAGGAAAACAAATGCAAGGTAGGATATTGTGATGTTTGCTTATGCGACTTCTCAGATGCTAAAACATGGGTGAACCTTGAGGACCTTAGGCTAAATAAGATAAGCCAGTCGCAAAAAGACAAATACTGTAAGATTCCACTTGTAGGAACCCATTTGTACACCCTGAGTTGGAGTGAAGATTATTTTAAACTGAAGACATTTGAGATACAGCAGAGGCAGATGCAGAAGCCTTTCTGGAGTTTTCCTTTCTGGAGTTATCTGATTAAAGGCAGATCCTTCTGAGAGTGAAGCTGCCATAAATTCCCTCTTTGGGAGAGTTTCACTCCCCGCCTAGACCACTTGCCTCTGAGAAATCTCTAGCTCCAGCTCTTCAGGGAGCCTCCCCATCTGAACGCCCCTGCCTGAATCTGTCAATCGATCTTGTCTTTTCTCCTGGAAATCTGTCAGTTAATTGGCAGGCTATCTGAATAGGTAGGAAGTTCTTCCTCCTAGCACACTTATATAAGATGTCTAGAGTAGTCCAATTCATAGAGACAGAGTGGAATGGTGGTTGCTAGGAGCTTAGGTGATAGACGAATGCAGGCTTATTATTTAATGGGACCAGTTTCAGTTTAGTAAGATGAGAAAGTTCTGGAGGTGGATGGTGATGATGGTTGCACAATAATGTGAATGTAATTAATGCCACTGACCTGTATATTTTTTAAAAAACTGTTAAGATGGCAAATTTTATGTATATTGTACAATTTAGAAGAGATGATTTTCAAAAAATGATAAAATCTTGACTCATGCTGATATAAAAATGAACAAGTGTTAAAGATTTTATTTAACTGGTAGTGAGGAGATGGGTGTTACAGTCAGTTCTAAGGAGAAATGAATGTGCAAGAGGAGGTAAAACTGGAAGCCAGGGGGAGGGAAGTCAGTTGAATAGGACAGAATGTACATGTCTAGAGAGAAGAACGATTTTGCTATCAGTTGTCTTCCAAAGTAGCTCAAGAACAATGAAAGAGGGGCGCCTGGGTGGCCCAGTCCTTAAGCGTCTGCCTTTGGCTCAGGTCATGATCCCAGGGTCCTGGGATTGAGCCCTGCAGTGGGCTCTCTGCTCAGTGGGGAGCCTGCTTCCTGCTCTCTCTCCACCTGCCTCTCTGCCTACTTGTGATTTCTCTCTCCCTCTCTGTCAAATAAATAAATAAAATCTTTAAAAACAACAACAACAATGAAAGACTAGAAAACAAGACTAGACTGAACAAGTAACATCTGAGCAATGCATAGTTTTTCACTGAAGTAAATTTTTTCCACCGATTACAGGATGGGGTTTACCCTTCAGCTAGCTCATTCATCCCACACTAGATTCAAGTTTGGAGTCCAACGCAGATCCGAATTGACAGAGCTATTTCGGTAAAAAAATCCCCAAACACAAATTGACAAAATGGTCTCTAAAAAGAAAATTACAGGCAAATCTCACAGATAAATATCGCTGCAATGGTACTGAACAGCACATGAAAAGAACAGCGTTTGACTAACTGAGAAATACTAAAAATGCAAGGATAGTTCAATATGAGGAATTTTTTTTTTAAAGATTTTATTTATTCATTTAACAGAGAGAGAACACAAGCAGGCAGAGAGGCAGGCAGAGGCAGAGAGAGGAGCAGGCTCCTCACTGAGCAAGGAGCCCCAATGCGGGACTTGATCCCAGGACGCTGGGATCATGACCTGAGCCGAAGGCAGCTGCTCAACCAACCGAGCCACCCAGGCGTCCCTATGAGGAGATCTTTTAATAAAATTCACCATATTAATGACACAAAAGAGGAAAGAAAATCCCACGTAATCACCTCCATAAAGGAGAAAAAATGTAAAAGAGTCATATACTCAATAATCTGACATTTGGATAAAGGAGTCTTTTTTTTCCCCCAAAGATTTTATTTATTTATTTGACAGAAAGAGATCACAAGTAGGCAGAGAGGCAGGCAGAGAGAGAGGAGGAAGCAGGCTCCCCACTGAGCAGAGAGCCCACTGCAGGGCTCAATCCCAGGACCCTGGGATCATGACCTGAGCTGAATCGAGCAGAGAGCTCGATGCGGGGCTCAATCCCAGAACCCCGAGATAGGACCTGAGCTGAAGGCAGAGGCTTTAACCCACTGAGCCACCCGGGCGCCCCGTGGATAAAGGTGTTTTAACAAAATTTATTTCTGGGTTATTTATTGTTTGAAATTGAAAATAACTGTCCATAAGAGAATTATGATGGAATATCAGTCAGTATTTAAGATGGTAGTGAATCTTTTTTAAATAAAATAATTTAGGGGTGCCTGGGAAGCTCAGTGGGTTAAAGCCTCTGCCTTCAGCTCGGGTCATGATCTCAGGGTCCTGGAATCAAGCCCTGCATCGGGCTCTCTGTTCGGTGGGGAGCCTGCTTCCCCCTCTCCCTCTGCCTGCCTTCTCTGCCTACTTGTGATCTCTCTCTCTCTCTGTCAAATAAATAAATAAAATCTTAAACAATAAATAAATAAATAAATGATTTAGACAGCCAATTTTTTTTTTAAGTATAAAGAATGTTACTATGTAAGTGACCTTGACACTCCTGGGACTCAGCTGTTAGGAAGAGAAGGGCACTTGAGGCAAGCACAAGAGCTCCCTGGTGGCTAGCTTGCTACAAGATCCACTGGCCATCGTCACCAGTGGGGACACGGGTACCAGAAAGGCCATCGTGACTGAGCTCCTGCAGCTGGGGTGTAATGTGGTCCTTGTATTCGTAGCTTTGATAAAATCTATTGCAGATGAACTGAAGGCAAGTCTACCCCCTGCCAACCAGGCTCAGGTCACTCCCATAAAATGCAACATCTGCAAAGAAGAGGAGGCGAACAATTTGGTCAAATACATGTTGGATATTTATGGTAAGACCCAATTTTTTGGTAAACAGTGGAGGTTCATGACTCCTGCAAAACACCTCAGTGCAAAGGGATGGCATGCTGGCATTGAAACCGACTTGACGGGCACCTCCTACAGGGGCAACACTTTACAACTCCTGGATAAAAGAGCATGGAGGATCTGTTGTCGTGATTATTCTCACTAAAAATGGATTTCCAGGATTTGTGCACAGTGGGGCTGCCAGAGCTGACGTCTACAAGCTCACCAGATCCTTCCCTGTGGAATGGGCCACCAGTCGAGTAAGGACGGGTCAACTGTGTTGTCCCTGAAGTCATTTATTCCCTGGCTGCCGCTGACAACTATGGTCCTTTGGCAAAACACTGATTTTGAGGGGTCTTTAAGAAAAGTCCAGCTATGGGGCCCCTGCGTGGCTCAGTCGTTAGGCATCTGACTTCATTCAGCTCAGGTCAGGATTCCAGGGTCCTGGGATTGGGACCCTCGGTGGGCTCCCTGCTCAGCGGGGGGCCTGCTTCTCCCTCTCCCTCTGCTTGAGTTCCCCCTCTCGCTGTCTCTCTCTCTCTCTCTCTGGCAAATAGATAAATTAATAAATCTTAAAACAAACAAATATGGACAGCAAAAAGAAAACGGAACTGAATGACTATCAAATTTCTACCCAGTACAGCACATTTGAGACTTAACCACAGTAGCTCTAAAAGCTCACATGAAGCATGTTTAATATCGGTTTGTAACCACTAACCCATTTATTCGTCACACTCACACACACACACACACCCTCCTCCCCCACACTTTACAGGGTATGTAGCACCTTATTCCATTTTACAGCTGAGGGAATGCTTTGCTTGAGGTCATGCAGCTAGTAATTGGAGCTAGGCATTCTTAACATTGCATGCTCTTCTCCCCCTGTGCAAGGTCTTCAACCCAGAGGGCAGTTCTGAGGATTAGGTAGGCTAAGTCACTTTTGTTTCCTTAGCCCCGTGCCTGCCATGTGCTAAGTAGTCATTAAATGTAGCTATTATTATTAAATTATTCATGATCGTGTTTACTTGTGCCTATCTGGGGTACCCTGGGGAGGTTTTCCAACCATGCTGTTCAAGCCATGTATCGCATGGCACACAAGTGAGAATACCTCCAACTTTGTGATTCCACAAATTAATGAAGGGTTAAGACTAAGGAAGAGAGAAGCACTCACAGCTGAAAGTTTTTAACTCACCAGTTAGTGGAATTGTGGGTCAGGATGATGTGGTAGGAGAGTAATGAGCTAATGGGGCCAATCCTAATTGCCGGACGATATTCTGGTCAGGAGTCCATGATGGCAGGACTGTGGGATGGGCACCACATTCTGGAGTCTGGCTCTCAGCACTTGCAGTCCAGAAATTAGATTTAGTCAGTATCAAGGGACTTATTCAAGCTCTTGAGAATTATTAAAATGAACCAAACTAACCAAATGACGAATCTTTAAATCATTTTGTCAATTATGTGCGCATAATTAGAGATATACTTCTCCTAGGATGGTTTATTCTAAGGCCTTATTGCCCTGGCAATGAGAACGAATTTTGACTCCCAGGTTGTCCATTGGAAATCCCTTCCATGACCAGAGCTCTTCCTCCCCAAATCCCACCAAAGCCTAGTCTGTGTTTTATTTTTCTGTAGCATTTATCACTATCTAAATTATCTTATTTCCTCCGAGACTGGCTGCCTTCCTCCACTAGAATGGCACGTTTTTTGGATGTTTGTTCATCGCCATATCCCTGACTTCTACAATGGAGCTTGACACACAGTAGGAACTCAATATATGTTTGAATGAATGAATGTAATCCGGGGGTTGTAAATTCAAGTTACATGAAAGCCAATTCAAACTTCTTTCCCTCAACAGAGAGTAACTCCCTTATAACTCAACTGAGTCACTTCATGCTCTCAGGAATCCTTCCTTAAAATACAGTTTATTAGGTTTCAGTGGAGTAACAAAATAACTTGATTTCTGCTTCTCCTTATCACTCATTAGAGAGAAAGCTTGAGAGATGAGGAGGGTTGGTTACGGCAATAAGGTGTGAAGTCCATTCATTTCTTTATCCTTTTAACACATAAATTTCTTAAGCTCCTATCACTGTCAGCATCTTGTTAGATGCTGGATAAGAGGCGGGGGAGGGTCCTGTTGCCTCATTACTCAGTAGTGAAAAAACAAAAAACCAAAATTTTAATCGTTTTTCCAGCCAGAAGAAAATGCCCTTCATTGAAAACAGCTCCATACAGCTGCTGTATCAAAAGAAAGAGACAATCTCTATAAAGTACTGGATTTACCTTAGGTACAAAGCAGTTACTCATACAAGGTGGTGGGAATTCTGCCCAGAGACTGCTAATTCGCATGTGGGAAGTTAAGGAATGCTTTGCAGAGCAAGGCAGTACAGAAGCCAAGATCGAAAGGATGTGTGGGAATAAGCCTGGAGAGGAGGGAGAACAAGATTGTGAAGCTAACAGAAGAGCAAACATGAAGGCACAGAAGCAAGGAAGAGTTGGGTCTGCTTAAAGAATCAAAATAAGTTCCACCTGCTGGGTGCTTAGATTTTGATACAGCATTTAATCTACTTCTTGCATGAAGTCCCATTTCAGTATATGGTTGGAAACTCTCCAGATGTGCCTGGCTCTCTGGTTGCTGTTCATTTTTCTGTAGGATCTCTCAGTATATATATCTAGGTCCTGTCCTATTTGTCTTATCAATTATTTTTTCTTGTATTTTTCCTGGTCTCAATATTATTGTTGCTGTCTCTTTAGTTTTTCATTGCACACAAACTTATTTTTTACTTGTTCTATTTTTAATATTCCTTACTTTTAACTGGAAGCAAACAAAGCTTATAATATTCATATTTTTATAAAATGCAGAACAAAACGTAGACGGTCATGCCTTAAGAAGTGAATCAGATCAGCCCTGATGTTTTATGTTCTACAGTACAGATCTGATGAAGTGCATGAGGCTTTTGGAATAGTTTGGCCATTGGAAATTTTGTCTCTACCACTTACCACTCAGTGATAATGGCCATTTTACTTAAGCTAAACTTCAGTTTCCTCATTCATAAAATGAGTATACGAATAGGGTATACTATTTGTATAGTATACCGGTGAGACAGCGTTGAGGAGAAAGTCTTATTTATCACTAAAGATCTCAGGATGAGAACTCCTAGATCTCTAATTCAGAGATGACTTTCAGGAACCCAATTAACATCTCTGAATTCAAGATGCTTACCCCAGGGATGTTTTTAGGAAGGCAATGGGCCATCATTAAGAATATAAAGCCCCATGGAAAGGGAGAAACCATTTTCTAAGAGTATGTGGGAAGGAAGTGCTGCTGGAGGAGCCTGTCTCAACAGACCTAGGGTTCCAGAAAAGGATGAGCCTCTGAAAACAGCACGAGGAATATCACACTGGTAAGGGGCTTCTCAGAGACTCCACGAAGAGCTCACTTAGGGACAGTGGATTCACTTCCAGTCACATCTGATCATGGAGGGTCACAGAAGAGCCCTCCGGGAACTCAGCGGGAGGAGTCCAAAATGGTGGGTGGCCTTTGCACATAGGAGCCCTGGGCACAGGAGGTAGAGCTGGAAGTCCGTTCCTGTTTCCACTCCGTGGGCTACTAGCAGAGTGTTGTTCCTTAGTTCCTAGAGACTGACCGAGGCTGAGGCTCTTAAGACCCAGGCTGTGCCTTGTGCTGGTTGTCCATGAATGATCTCTGTAAGCAGGGCTGCATTGGTCCTGAAAGGTCCAGAAGGCCGGGGAGCCGAGGAGTGTCTCATTGTGGTGCAGCAGGGTGAGAAAAGCTTATTACACTGGAGGTAAAAAATTTGCATAAAGCCCCTTAATAACTGGAGTCTTGGTTAATGCAAAAAAAGATTAAAGAAAGCTTGAAGGGGGCTGTGGGGCCAAGCATCTCCACCATGGCATTGGGTCTCAACATTTCCTCATGAGGTTTTCTTACCACTTAGAGGAGAGTTATGGCAGCACAAACTGTGATCTAAAGACACACAAATCTGTGCTTAAATCATGGCTATTTCTCACTTCCTGTGTAATTTTGGTAAGTTACTTAAGTTCTCTAAAGCTCTTATTTTTATCTCTAAAAGGGGGGGAAGTAATTATACTTGTTTTACAGTTACTGTGAGAAAATATATACATCACACAGCACTGAGCCTTATGCATAGTGAGTACTCAATTTACACTTGCACTTTTAACATTATGTGAATTAATGAAAACGTTTGCTTATCTTGCTTCATCTTGTCCTAGCGGCCTATTGCACTCTCTTGGAAAACCAGTGAGGCCCAAACAAAAATTCATCACATGTTGAAAACTGTTTAATTAAGGAAGTATGAGACGGGTTCACATTGCCTTAAAAAGGGCAAAAGAACACTGAAGGGTAGATTGTCACCATAGTTCACTGTCTTTGGGTTCATGAAAGGATTCTCAGAGGAAGAGACAATGGAAGGAAAAGAAGAATGAATAAACATTCCAGACAATTGGAACAGCATGTGAGAAGGTCCTGAAATGAGCTGGCGCATGGTTGGGGTGGGGAATTGAAGTTAGCCTCGTTTGAACGGAGATATTAATGAAGGGATGGAGAGAAGTATAGATCAAGAGGAAAGCAGGGCTTTGTCTTGTATGGTCCTGTAAATCCTCTTAAACAGTGGTCATTCAAATTATCCTTCCTACTCATGTATTTATAATGTATGCATTAGACTAAGAATCTTAGGATATAGACAGCATGGAATTGGCAAATTACAGCCACCCCATATGGTAACAGAGGCCAGCTTTGCATAGAATACAGGTAAAGTACCATCTCAGTTCCATACGTGATGTGGTATGAAGGAATGCCCAAGTGACTGATTTTTAGGGAGTTCGCTCAGAGAGGATCCTGGAGATGTCTAGATAAAAGGCCAGCTTCAAGCTGGTTTCTGCCAATTCAGCACCACTCAGCAATGGTTTTGAAGATGAAAATTCCTAATGGTGCACTGCAGGAAGAGGAGACCAAAGGGGATACGTGCTCTTACTTTGTGAGAGGATCTTCCCATTGTCCTGCTTCAGGTATTGGCAGCAAGATCTAAACGAGATTTCCCAAGGATGAGAAGGAAACTCCAGTAACGCTTCCAAAGAAACAGTGCCCGGGTTGGGGGAAGGATGGTGTTCTGTCTGGAGTCAGCTGCTCTGGGGTGAAACCTCACTCACCAACTAAGTTATCTGACTACGTAATCTCTCTGACCAATAATTACCTCATTTATAAAATGGGTATGGCAGTACCTTGATCATGAAACTTTTGACAGGAGCAAATAAAATATTTCACGGAGAGCTCTACCCTCGTGCCTGGCATGTAGTGAGACCTCAAGAAATCCTAGTTCATTATGAGTAGTTTTCACCCTTTCATCTTCCACATTTTTGCCAGCATGTGGTCATTTGAATCTCACTACTTTGCTAAAGTGAATACTGTAGAAACAGGAAGTCATACTTGGCAAGCTTGCCTGGCATTACTTTAAATTTTCTAGTTTATTCATTTATTTATTTAAGATTTTATTTATTTGACAGAGAGAGAGAGCACAGGCAGGGGGAGCAGCAATTGGGAGAGGGAGAAACAGGCTCCCCATGGAGCAGGGAGACTAATGTGGGGCTCGATCCCAGGACCCCAGGATTATAACCCGAGCCAAAGGCAGACACTTAACCAACTGAGCAATCCCCACGCCCTAGTTTATTTGTTTTTTGAAGTCATTTGTGTTGGTTTACCAGGGTTGGCTGGTAACAAAATACCACATAATAAAATTCCTATAACAAAATACCACACATTAAGTGGCTTAAACAACAACAAATATTAGTGTCCGATAGTTCTGGAGGCCAGAAGTCTATGATCCAGGGGTTGGCAGGGTTGGTTTCTTCTGGGGCCCCTCTCCTTGGCTTGTAGATGGCCACCTTCTCACTCTATTCTCATATGGGTTTCCTGTGTGTGTGCATGTCTGCATCATAATCTCCTCTTATAAAGACATCAGTCACAACAGACTAGGGCCCACTCCTATGACCTCATTTTATTTTAATTACCTCTTTCATGGCCCCATCTCCAAATAGAGTCCCATTCTGAGGAACTGGGGATGAGGACTTCGACCTGTGAATTTTGGAAGCGGGAGGGGGGCACAACTTAGCCCACTACAGTACTTTTTTTAAAAAGCCTTTTTCAATGGAAACACAAAAGTAGAAAAGGAAATAGTACAATAGATGCCACATACTCATCACTCAGCTTCAATAATCATCAACTCTTTACCAATCCTTTTGCATTCACGCTGACACCCTCCTCCTTCCTTCTGTATTTCTTGGAAGCAAATCCCCAATGTCACATCATTCCATCTGTGAATAGTTCAGCATTTACTTCCAAAGTATAAAATATAACCACATCATTTTAGCACATGCAAAGAACTTAATTTTGTGATATCCAATATCCAGTTGGTGCTCAAATTTCCAGTCATTCCATAGGCTGTTTACTTAAATCAGGATCCAGAGAAAGTCCACATGGCGCTTGGGTGATAGATCTTTTCAGACTTTTTAATCTATAGTCTTTTTTTCCCCTATAGATTGTCTTAAAAAAAAAAAAAAGTAACATATAGGTTTAGTCTTAGCTTGCCTACAGACACTGTGGCTCCCCCTTTCCCATTTTCCTTCATGATATGTAATAACTGTCATGTTACATATTATGTATCTGATGTACAGTCTCTTTACCTGCCCATCATTAGAATAAAACTTCATGAGGGCATGGAAAACTTCTGGGAGGAAAAATTGGAATGTGCTGGACCCATGGCCCCTTGCAATAGTGATTTCCAGAACTTTTCTCCTTGAGATGAGGATGCTGAGAGAGAGATATTGCATTTATTTTAAAAGATTATTCTCTTCTAAACTGATTTATTCAGGGTGATCAGCTTAGCAAGAGTTTGTCTGATGACTGGATGTTAATTTTTTTTTTTTCTGTTTGAAATGACACTAATCAAGTTGTGAACTTCCAAGATCAACTTGGTAGGGTTAGAGAGGGAAAGTGGAGAAAGTGTGGAGATGGGGTAATGGGGATGGTTTGGAATGGCAATGTGTGGGATGGTGGCTTTGGCCTGGAGCAGGAGGTTGCCCAGGGTCAAAGACAAAATGCACTGGACAGGTAAGGAGACTTTATGAAGGCTGTTGCAATAAGGATTGCTGTTCAGAATGAGGAGGTTCATGGAGTCAGAAAGTCTGGGGAAGTCCACAGAAGAGCCTACGATGTGGCACTGCGGGGAGAAGGGTTGCGGGATCGTGGGGGAGAGAGGCAGAATCTGAGGAACCAGAACAGGGAAATCAGCTTTTCTGCTGCCCGAGAGCTCAGCCATCTCACCCCTTCTGCCCCTTCCCTGTCCTGGGCAGGCGGTGCCTGTAACAGTGAACCCAGGAAAGGAAAAGATGGCAGGAAAGGGAAAACAGGAATAGAAAAATGGAAGGAACAAACAGAAGAAAAATAGTAAGAGGAGAAAAACAGGTGGGTTTTTTCCTCTGATACCAAACACAGGTTGTTTTCCACACCAACCAATTCTGACACTAACCGAGTGTCTAAAAATTCAATTTAATGACACGGTCTACCTGGAGTTAGCATCAGATTCCACAAGTTAAATGGCTCAATCCCACAACATTATCTCCAGTTCAGATGCCAGCCCCAAATGGGGTGCCCAGGTGACCCCACACTTCTGCCAGGCTGACTACAAATTTGGGGGTTCCCTCTACCCCCTCAGGTTTGATTAGACAGATCTCAGGAATGCACTATACTTACAAGTACTGGTTATAAAGGCTCAGTACCCGTAACAGCCAAATGGAAGTGATGCATAGGACCTGGGGTAGAGAGTGGGGGACACAGAACCTCCATGCCTTCTCCAGGGTGCTACCCTACCAACACACCGTATGTTCACCAACCCAAAAGCTCTCTAGAATTTGAGTTTTTATGGAAGTTTTATTACATAGGCATGATTGATGGAATCACTGGCCATGGTGACTGGGCTTAAGCTCTGACAGCTCTCCCCTCCCAGAATGTTGGGGAGTCTGAAAATTTTAATCCTCAATTGAGTGGTTGGTTTTCTTTCCTTTCTTTTTAAACTTAAATTCAATAACCAACATACAATACATCATGAGTTTTTGATGTAGTGTTCAATACTTCATTAGTTTTGTGTAACACTGTAGTGTGGTTGGTTTTTCTGGCCACCAGTCCACATTCTGAAACCATCTAGGCACCACCCCCCAGGAGTTATCGTATTAACATAGAAAAGACAGTAAACTTCAAGAGTTTTAGAAATTCTGCACCAAGGACCCAGATAATGTTTATTTCTTATATCATACAGACATAAATCCCAACATACCGGTAATTACATTAAATACATATGGCTTAAACACAGTAAGAGGCAGAGACTCAGATTTTATTTTAAAAAAGATCCAGCCATATGCTATCTACAAGAAACCTACTTTAAATACAGTGATATAGTATCAACAAACTTGACATCTGTAGAAATCTCTTAACAGCAGAATACACATTTTCTAAGCACCAAGAGACTATATCCTAGATTATAAAACAAACTGAAGAAAGTTAAAATCATACAACATAGGTGCTTGAAATAAAGTTAAACTAGAAATCAGAGAAAGGTACCTATAAAATCTCCAAATTTTCTAAAGATTAAGGAAAGTCAACAGGAAGTCAGAGAAATTTTAAAATATTATGAAAACAAAATAAAAATACAGTTAACTCTTGAATAGTGCAGGGATTAGGGGCACAAACCTTCACACAGGCAAAAATCTGCATATGAATTTGACTCCTCCAAAACTTTAAGATTTATTTGACAGAGAGAGACAGCAAGAAAGGGAACACAAACAGGGGGAGTGGGAGAGGGAGAAGCAGGCTTCCCGCTCAACAGGGAGCCCAATGCGGGCTTGATCCCAGAACCCTGGGATCACCTGAGCCACCCAGGTGCCCCAGACTCCCACAAAACTTAACTACTAATAGCCTACTGTTGACCGAAGTCTTAGGATAACGTAACAGTCGAGTAACAGACATTTTGTATATGTATTATATAATGTATTGTTACAACAAAGCTAGAGAAAATAAAATCACAAGAAGAAACACATTTATAATATTGTACTGTATTTGTCAAAAAAAAATCCAAGTATAAATGGACCCTTGCAGTTCAAATGTGTTGTGCAAGAGTCTACAGTGCTATATATCGCCATCCATGGGATGCAGCTAGAGCAGTGCTTAGAAAGAAATTAATAGCATTGAGTGCTTACATAAATATGCCATAGACAAAATGACCTTATACAGGATGTGAACCCCCATATGGGGGAGAATGACTGGCGCTCCCTGGAAGAAGAAACAGCCACCTATGAGCCTGGCCATTGGGTTCCTGAACTTGTCCACAACTTCCCAGAAGGTCTGCAGTAGGAATGACTGGACAGAGACAGAAACTGAAAGCTATGACTTCATATGGCTAGAAATCCAATATATTCTTTGTACAAAGAGAAAGGAGAAGAACGAGTGGCATGCCAGAAGAAGTAGGATCGTAACACAGCATGGCTTTGATCCATTGATCTTTGAGTTGAGTCTGGCCCCCTTTAGCCTCCTGTGCCTCTGCTGTAACAAAGATCCCTATTGTCAGGACTACAGGGAAAAACACTCGTGGCATCCCTATAGCACAGTGAAAGGGTTAATTCAAACTAAACTTAAACCCAGGATCCTTAAGCACTATAAAGCAACCACACCATCAAGGAGGCCCCTAACCTTGAGGGTGCTAGTTGGAGGATCTTTGAAGAAAGATATTTATACAGATGATGAGAAATATATAGGATTTTATACCCCAGTGTATATACCCCAGTGACTGGGAGGAGAAAGAAACCTGGACACAGTGAGGGAACAACTGTAACAAAGGCTAAAATAAGAGTCCACAATTTGACCCAACTGGAAATTCAAAATAAAAAAATTTTATACAGTAACAAGAAGGTACAGATTGGCTTTGTGCCTCTGTAACATAGGTTCTGAATTAACTTTACTATCTGCTTAAATGTGCCAGTTGGTGAATGGCCTTAATACTGAGTCTCAAACTATAGTTGGATTGAGACCCCAATAAATTTAACCACTCTACTCCTTATAATCCTTTAAGGAAGTAACTGAATATAAAGTGGAGGACAAATAGGTAGGTTTTATCTTGACCATCAGAACTACTATTGTCTTGCCTAAATCTTTAGTCGTAGCATCTGTTGCCACAAAATATCCCCTGGTGGGTAAGGAAGCTCTGCCCAAGTGAATAATAAATTAAAATTAAGACTTTGGCAAATGTAGGGATGCCTGGATAGCTCACTCGGTACAGCATTTGACTCTGGATCTCAGGGTCTTGAGTTCGAACCCCATGCTGGGCATGGAGCTTACTTAAAAAAATAATAATAATAATAATAAAGACTTTAATAATAACAAGTTGTCTTGACAAAACTGAATCCTCATGGACAACCCTCCTCCACTAAAATAATTAATATAGCCCAATGTAAGTTAAAATAGGCCATCCTCTGGGCACCAGGGGGCTCAGTCAGTTGAGTGTCTGACTCTTGATCTCAGCTCAAGTCTTGGTCTCAGGGTTGTGGGTTCAAGCCCCGTTTAAAAAAAAAAAAAAAAGGCCTTCCTTCAAAGGCTGAAACTTAGAGAAGATCTAATGAGTGAAGAAGTGATTATCCCCACTACTGCCCAATTCTGTTTGTTCTTAAACTTGGAAAGAAGGCAGGTAACTCATGGCAGATTATTGCAACTTTAATTCTGTGGGCCCATCTCTTAAGGCCCCAATACCCAATGTTATTGAAATTACTAACTTCATCCAATCATTAACCAATAAATATTCCACTATTACAGATTTGGGTAATATGTTCTGTTCATTGCCTATTTCAATGCCTCTCAAGCCACAGTCTGTCTTCACCTCCCAAGGACTATAATACACCTTTCACCAGGTCACCCATGGGGTATCTTTGAGGGCAAGCCCTTACCTGCACCCAACTTTCTCGAGAAGCACAAATATGACACTATATTGATGATATCCCTCCTCGAAAAAGATTCATCTGACACACTCATTAAGGAGACAGATACTAGAGCTCATAAAAGGAGAATGGGTCACCAATGTTACTCATATAATGCAATGTGCCACCACCTCAGTTAAAAATCCTGAAAACTGGGGCGCCTGGGTGGCTCAGTTGTTAGGCAACTGCCTTCGGCTCAGGTCACGATCCTGGAGTCCTGGGATCGAGTCCCGCACTGGGCTCCCTCCTCACTTGGGAGTCTGCTTCTCCATCTGATCTCTCCCTCTCTCCCATTCTCTCTCTCTCTCTCAAATAAATAAATAAAATCTTAAAAAAAAAAAATCCTGAAAACTGGGCTCCTGGGTGGCTCAGTTGGTTTGGCGACTGCCTTCAGCTCTGGTTATGAACCTGGAGTCTCAGGATCGAGTCCCACATCGGGCTCCCTGCTTGGTGGGAAGTCTGCTTCTCTCTCTGACACTCCCCACTCTCGTGCTCTCTCTCTCATTCTCTCTCTTTCAAAATAAGTAAAATATTAAAAAAAAAAAAAAAAAAACCTGATAAAGAAAAGCCTTGGACCTGACAACCTCACTGGGGAATTCTACCAAACCTTTGGAGAACAGGAGTGCTTCTGAAACTGTTCCCAAATACTGAAGATGAGAAAATACTTTCTAACTCATTCTATGAGGTGTTACCCTGATACCAATCCCAAACATACCACTAGAAAAGGAAATGAAAGATCAAAACCCTTGAGCCCAAATTCTCAATAGATGCTATCAGCAAAACGGCAGAACACACAGCCTCAGGCCCTCATTTCCCAAAGAGACACCGACTTAATGATGAACCAAAGTGCCTTTGTGAGAAGTCCAGAAGCCATTTAAGAGATTGTAGCACCCAGGTGAATGCAAAACCAGTGAAAGCTGTGCTGAAACAGCAGCAAATGTTCAGATAAATTTCTAGGCCCAAGATGGAACCACTTCTGCTTCAGATGCCATGTCAGCAAACCAAGTTATTGTGCTCCTGTGAACACTCTGCTTGATCAGAAAGTCAGTATCATCCAGTTAGCCAGTCCCCAAACACCAAGCCAATTCTGGCTCTAGACTTACTTCCTTGTTCTTTGATCTTTTGAAATGAGGTCAGATATGCAGCCCCAACTGAATCATACCACTTCCAGGCTGCCCCTTCTAATGCTCTATAAAACTCGCTCCTACCCAAAATCCCTCAGGAAGAGCGCTCCTTATTTCGGCTCCCTCAGCTACACTGGTTTCCCCTAGTGGCATCTATCGGGACATTGAAAAAGACAGTATTTTTTTCTTCTGCTTTTTGGACATTACTGAAATTCCTTGTCAGATTGCTGAATGACCCCAGAGATAATGGAACAGGAACTTCAGTGATCCCATGCAACATGGAATACACATTGCAGGAAGAGCTTGGGAAGGCCTAAAATGGTATTTTCAGCCCAAAACAAATATAAATCAACAATCTCTCTGAAGGGTGGAATAATCAGGTCTCCAGAGTTAGCACAGTTTAATACTCAACACATCCGGTTCTCAACAAGTTTACAGTTATGCTCATTGAGCTAGGAAAACCATGAATAGAAACCTAAAGCCAGGGGTGCCTTGGTGGCTTTTCAATTAAGCGTCCAACTCTTGATATGAGCTCAGGGCGGTGAGATTGAGCCCCATGTCGGGCCCTGAGCTGGGTGTGGAGCCTGCTTAAGATTCTCTCTTTCCGGGGTGCCTGGGTGGCTCAGTGGGTCAAAACCTCTGCCTTCGGCTCAGGTTATGCTCTCCGGGTCCTGGGATCGAGCCCCGCATCGGGCTCTCTGCTCAGCGGGGAGCCTGCTTCCCCCCTCTCCCTCTGACTGCCTCTCTGCCTACTTGCGATCTCTTAAAAAAAAAAAAAATTCTCTCTTTCCCTCTCCTGCTCCTCCCCGACTCACACACTCACTCTCTACAAAAACAAAAAAAACAAAAACCCACAAACCTAAAGCCAGTCAGAAAAACTATATACAAACAAAATGAGAGTATCAATAAAGAGACTCGAATTCTAACAAGGAACCAGAGGAAGAATGGAGGGAACTGTGCAGAATGCAGTAGGGATCTGTTGCTCCATCCAGACATTTGACATCGGCAGAATCTGTATGAAGTAATAACTATTTTAGAACTCTGAAGTCTATGAGAAGGTTTTTAGTTTCCAGGGGAAGGTCCGGCTGGTACACTACAGTGAATTTTGGTCACTTTCAACCCTTAGTGTAGCAAGAGCTACCCACTCTCTACTCTCCAACCCTGTGGCAGGCGGCTGGGCTGGTGTTCTCATGTAGCTTGTGGGAACTGTCACCATGGAGACCCCCTAAACTCTGGAAGCTCCTAGAAGCTTCTACCCTATCAAATTTTATTTTTTAGAACTAGTAAACTGGGCTGCTTGGGTGGCTCAAGTGGCAGAGTGTCCAGCCCTTGGTTTTAGTTCAGGTCAGGATCTCATGTTGTAGGATTGAGCCCTGTAACAGGGTCCCTGCTCGGCAAAGCATCTGCTTGTCTCTCTCCCTCTGCTTCTCCTCCCAACTCACACTCTTTGTCTCTCTCTCTCAAATAAATGAATTAAAGAAAAAAAGAAACTAACGAATTGTTAGAACAGGAAAACTAATATTTTGAGTATGGCTCCCAGGAAGATGCCTACACAGATGAATCCTAAAGTGCCTAACAGCTACCTCAGTTTCATTATAATGTTAAAATCCCTAGAAGGGGCATAAAACTCATTAGCATGACATACAGTATGAATGCTGAACGCACATGTGCACCTTTATGCCTGTAATGATGAGGCCTCTGCCTCTGAATATTCATCCTAACCCTAATAAAAGAACCCTGCTTACTCCTGGCTCATGGAGTTACAGCTTTGGGAAGGAGTTCCTGTGATGTCCTTATTTGCTGCAAATAAAGATGACTTTGACTTTATGAGGCAACTCCACCTGGCATAGTCTCTGTCTATAATTCACCAAAGAGCAACCTGCATTTATTGGGTAATAGAATCAGAATGGGTAATAAGGACTCTGTCCTCCAAAAATCAGGGATCTATGTTTTGATTGCTCTTGTTCATACAGGTGCAGACAGAAGCAGGCCAACATTATTGTAATTCCCATGGGCCAAAGCAGCTTCCAAGGTGTTTAAAAAGACAGTGGCTATTTTTTTCCCCCATTTTCCCCTTTTGGGAGCTAAATATTGAAGGATTCAGGTGTTCAAAATCAACAGTTTCAAAAACTTTAGAAAATCATTGCATATATCATCAAAAGATGTAGGCTCAGAGAAGAACAAAGAAGACCTTAAGTTTCTATCTCAGGTGATGTCATCCCTAGCAAAGAGATTCCCTATAACAACAACAACAACAACAACCCAACCCAGTAAACCTGGAGGAAAGGGAAGAATCTGATTTATGGAGTTTCCATATTGTAAGATTCAAATGTCTAGTTTTCAAAAAAACAACAATAAAAATCACAAGATATACAAAGAAACAGAAAGGGAAGTCCCAAAGGAAAAAAAAAAAAACAACAGGCACTGTTTCTGAGAAAACTACATGGTGGATATACTAGATAAGGACTCTAAAACAACCATCGTAAAGAGTGCTTAAAGAACTAAAGGAACAGTGAACATCAGAAAATAATATATAAACAAAGTAGAAATAACTGTGATGTTTCCTAAAACATAAAACAAAACCAAAAGGAAATCCCAGAAAGTACAGTAACTGAAAAGAGATATTCACTGAAAAGATTCAAAAGCAGATTTGAACATGTAGAAAAATCACTGGACTTGGAAATAGGACAACTGAAATCAGTAACAATCAGAAAAAAGATAGGAAATAAACCATGTGCACATAATAAGCCAACTTGATGTAATAGAAATATACAGAACACAACAAAATTCACATCATTCTCTAACACAATATGCCATTGAATATGGGATATTCATCAGGACTGACCACAAAACAAGACTTTAAGATAGATATAGAAGATAACTTATCTGACCATAATGGGATGAAGTTAGACTCAATAACATAGTAACATCAATAAGATGGAGGACTGGGCCCCTGGGTGGCGCAGTTGGTTGAGCGACTGCCTTCAGCTCAGGTCATGGTCCCAGAGTCCCGGGATCGAGTCCCACATCGGGCTCCCAGCTCTATGGGGAGTCCGTTTCTCACTCTGACCTGCTCTCTCTCACTCTCTCTCTTTCCTAATAAATAAATAAATAAAATCTTAAAAAAAAAAAAAAAAGATGGAGGACTAGGAGATCCCAACTCAAATGCTCCCAAAAAACAATTTAACTGAAGGAGCAGAGCAGGGCTGGCTCGTTTTGCTTGCACCCGCCTTCTTGTGTGTGGCCCCCACAGGACCTGCCTCTGGGAGGGTCAGAGTGTGGCTCAGCCCTCCCTTGAGCTAGTTGGCCCAGACCACCTGTGCGTTGGTTTGGGTTAGCCAACAGGAATGCAGAACCCCTGACCAGGAAAGAATATAAACCCCGTCTTTTGCCCGCCAAACTTGCGCGCCAATTCTGGCCAGGGTGATAGGCTAGTTCAAACAGTTACTAAGCAACTTTCTATATGTTACAATCTCAATGGCCACTGGCCCCTATAAAACTGCTGCACTTTTTGAAACTTGCTCTCTTTCTCTACGTCATGCCGCTCCATCGGTGAATGTGGGAGACTGAGTTTGAGCTAGCTCAAATAAAGGGCTCTTTTGCTTTTGCATCAGACTCGGCTCCCTGGTGGTCTTTGGGAATCTCAAAATCTGGGCATAACATTTGGGGGCTCGTCCGGGATCCCCAAGGCCCCGAGGGACTCCTGACCCAAAGAGCCTACAGTAGGTGTCTATTTGTTTTCTGTCTGTCTCATTGTTTCTACTGTGTGAGCTCACTTCTGGAATTCTGTAGAGCCCGACGTGGTCTAGGTGGACGCACTGGAGGACCACGGGCCGGAGGATTTGGAAGATGTTCCGATCCTCACTGGCGGGGGGACGTGGAGTCCCCTCAAAGGTCTGAAACGAGGGACGTGGAATCCCCTTGGTCTGAGATGAGGTGGGTTGCTCCTGCCGGTCGGCGTGATGCAGTTGTCTAGCTTCTGGTTTTGCTTCCACGGAGTTGGAAGACTGTACATGGGCGCCCTCTGTTTGTCTGTTTTTGTGTTGTTTTATTCTGTGGACTTACTGGACAGACGTTATGGGACAGACACAAACCACCCCCTTGTCTCTTATGGTCTCCCACTTCTCGGACGTTAGGGAGAGAGCTCGTAATCTGAGCATGGACATACGGAGAGAGAAATTTCAAACTTACTGCATGTCAGAATAGCCAACCTTTGATGTAGGATGGCCCCGAGAAGGAAATTTCCACCTACCTATTATCTTACAGGTTAAGGCCGTGATCTTCATGGATAAACCAGACGGCCACCTTGACCAGGTGCCCTACATCCTGGCCTGGGAGGACATGATCGAGAATCCCCCTCTTTGGCTAAAACTGTTTTTACCCCCTAAAGCAGGACCTACCAAGATTTTAGCCCTGCGGAAGGCTAAGAAGGAGACTGACTCCAAGACCAGAACGCCTTTTTATTCAGTTCTGCAGGATTCCTCTCTGGAGTACCTAGTTCTCCCACCGCCCTACCAGGCTCCCCCAGCCCCTTCCGCCCCTCCATTGGAGGCACCAGGGGCGGCAGAAGGGGCACCACCACTTCCTAATGAGGGAGTTCTTGTGCATGGGCCAGCGGCAGGGACACGCGGACGGACCCACCGGATGGCTCCACCTACAAATGTGGGGCCAGCCAACTCTTACCGCCCTTCCCCTCCGCACCATGGGGCCCCCCAACGAGACCGGGGAACAGCCAATGTTATATTGGCCGTTCTCTACCAGTGATTTATATAACTGGAGAACCCAAAATGCAAAGTTCTCTGATAACCCAAAAGATCTAATTGGGCTTTTAGATACTGTTCTCTTTACCCACCAGGCTACTTGGGATGACTGCCAACAGCTTTTGCAGGTTCTCTTCCCCACTGAAGAGAGAGAATGGATTCAGATGGAAGCCCGGAAGTCTGCCCTGGGAGAGGACAGACAGCCGACCCAAAACCCGGACCTCATAAACTCGGCTGAAGGTAAGGAGAGACTCCAGGTCTACCGCCAGACTCTAATGGCAGGTTTCAGGGCTGCCGTGCGCAAGCTTACCAGTCTGGCCAAGGTATATGATGTAAGACAAGGTAAGGAAGAGAGTCCAGCAGCCTTCTTAGAATTAGAGGCTTTTAGGCAGTACACCCCTTGAACCCAGAAGCCCCAGAAACGAAAGCCACAATTATCATGGCTTTTGTTAACCAGGCTGCTCTAGACATCAGAAGAAAATTGCAAAGAGTAGAAAGACTAGGGGAGAAGACCTTGCAGGACTTGATAATAATAGCAGAAAGAGTTTATAATAATAGAGAAAGTCTGGAAGAGCAACAAACTAAACTAAGCAACCGGCAGACCCAAAACCTGGCCAAGATCCTGCTGGCCACAACTATGGATGACCCACAGGAGAAACGCCTCAAGAAGCTGGCTTCAGAGACAGGTAAGGGCCCTAAATTAAACAAAAACCAGTGTGCTTATTGCAAAAAAGAGGGCCACTGGGTGAAAAACTGCGCTAACAAGAGACCTAAGGCCCCTGCCAAGATCCTGGAGATGGAGGACCTGGACGACTAGGGGAGTCGGGGCTCGGCACCCCTCCCCGAGCCCAGGGTAACTCTCAGAGTGGAGGGGCAACCAGTTGAATTCCTAGTGGACACTGGAGCACAAGATTCGGTCTTATTACAACCCTAAGGGAAATTGGCTAGCAAGACCTCATGGGTGCAGGGGGCCACAGGCACCAAACAATACTCGTGGACTACCCAAAGAACTGTGGATCCCAGCACAGTGGGCCGGGTATCCCACTCCTTCATGGTCATCCCTGAGTGTCCCTACTCGTTGTTAGGTCGGGACTTCCTCACCAAGATGGGGGCACAAATTTGCTTCCACCCCGAAGGGGCAAAAATCCTAGACAAAGAGGGGCACCCGATTCAGGTGCTTGTCCTGAGTTTAGAAGACGAATATCGTCTCCACCAAACGCCCCCAGCGCCAATGACTGACATAGACCGTTGGCTGCAGGAATTTCCCCAGGCGTGGGCAGGAACTGGGGGAATTGGGCTGGCCCGACACCGACCGGCTATATACATAGAGTTAAAGCTGGGGGCAGACCCCGTCCGGGTTTGCCAGTACCCCATGCCTCTCGTAGTGTGAACGGGGATTACACCCGACATACGGCGACTACTGGACTTGGGCATATTGAGGCCTTGCCAATCGGCATGGAACACTCCTTTGTTGCCAGTGCAAAAACCCCACTCTAACGATTAGAGGCCAGTCCAGGACTTAAGGGAAGTCTACTGGCGAGTAATGGACATATACCCTATGGTCCCTAACCCATACACCCTCCTCTCCACCTTGCCTCCAAACAAAACTTGGCATACGGTATTAGATTTAAAAGATGCTTTTTTCAGCCTGCCTCTAGCACCCAAGAGCCAAGACCTTTTCGCCTTTAAATGGACAGACCCCGAGAAAGGCATCCATGGCCAGCTCACCTGGACTCGACTACCACAAGGGTTTAAAAATTCACCAACCATCTTCGATGAGGCCTTACATGAAGACTTGGGTGAGTTCCGTTCCAAGCACCCTCATTTGACCTTATTACAATATGTAGATGATATCCTGTTGGCGGCAGAGGACCAGGACACATGTCTGCGAGGTACCAAGGACTTGCTCCAGACAATAGCGGCTCTAGGATACCGGGCCTCAGCTAAAAAAGCCCAGATCTGCAGAGCAGAGGTGAGCTACCTACGGTACAAATTAAAGGATGGACAAAGATGGTTAACAGATGCACGGAAGGAAACCGTCCTAAGGATCCCACAGCCGCAGACCGTCCGCCAGGTACGTGAATTCCTGAGATCAGCAGGGTTCTGTCGATTATGGATTCCAGGTTTTTACCAGGATGGCCAGACCCCTCTATGAGGCTACCAAGCACCAACAAAATTTTGAATGGACAGGGGCCATGAACAAAGCCTTTAATGACCTTAAACAGGCCTTGCTGTCTGCCCCGGCTCGAGTTGCCCGACCTAACCAAGCCCTTCTACCTGTACGTGGATGAGAAAGATGGGGTGGCAAAAGGGGTCCTTGTGCAGTACATAGGTCCCTGGAAGAGACCCATAGCCTACCTTTCTAAAAAGTTGGACACGGTGGCCACGGGGTGGCCCCCATGCTTAAAAATTATTGCCGCGGTGTCCACCATGGTCAAGAACGCAGACAAGCTGACCATGGGGCAAGAACTATATGTTACCACCCCACATGCTATCGAAGAGGTACTTAAACAACCCCCAGACCGCTGGATCAGCAATGCTCGTCTGACCCATTATCAGAGCCTACTGCTAAACCCCACCAGAATTTTATTCAAGCCACCAACAACCCTGAATCCAGCAAAGCTACTCCCTAACCCAGACTGGGACCCCCCCCCCATGACTGTCAAGAAATTTTAGCACAGGTGCATGGGATCAGAGCTGATCTCCTGGACCAGCCACTGCCGAATGTGGATGCCACCTGGTATACGGACGGCAGCAGTTTTGTCCGAAAAGGAGTCAGATACGCGGGGGCAGCTGTAACCACAGAAACGGAGACCATCTGAGCAGAACCATTAGCAGCCGGAACATCAGCTCAATGGGCAGAACTAATCGCATTGGCCAAGGTGCTAACCATGGGAGAAGGTAAACGAATAAACATTTACACCGACAGCAGGTATGCCTTTGCCACCGCTCATATCCATGGAGCCCTTTACTAAGAGAGGGGGCTTCTGACAGCAGAAGGAAAGACTATTAAAAATAAAACAGAGATTCTTGAGCTCCTGAGGGCCCTCTGGCTGCCCAAGGCATTAGCTATCATCCACTGTCCGGGACACCAAAAAGCAGATACACCAGTAGCTAGGGGAAACCGGCTAGCCGATTTAAAAGCAAAGGAGGCGGCCCTTTCAGTGACTCAGGTCTTAACTACCATGCTACCTGATCCGGGGGCGCCGACACTGCTGGACACCCCCAACTATACTGATGCTGATTTACACTGGATCAAACGTTTGCCCATGACCCGATGCTTGCTCAGCTGGTGGAGGGCCGCAGACTCCAGCAATATCCTGCCAGAAGAGCTAGGACGACGAGTCCTATCCAAAATGCATCGGAGTACTCATATGGGAACAAGAAAGATGGAAGACCTCATACAACATGCAAAGATCACTATTATGGACTCTCGAGCAAAGATCGAGCAGATTGTGGCAAGCTGTCATGCATGCCAGCTAACCAACGCCACCACCCATCAGTCTAACCCCGGAACCCAACTCAGGGGAGACCGCCCAGGAACATACTGGGAGGTAGATTTCACTGAGGTAAGGCCCGGAAGGTATGGATACAAGTACTTGCTAGTTTTTATAGATAGCTTTTCAGGGTGGACAGAGGCGTTCCCTACCAAACACAGAACAGCACAAATCGTGACCAAAAAGCTGCTGGAGGACATTCTGCCAAGGTATGGATTTCCTGCTAAGATCAGATCCGACAATGGACCAGGGTTCATTTCTAAGGTAACACAGGGAGTAGCACAAATACTGGGGGCAGATTGGAAATTACATTGTGCCTACAGACCCCAGAGCTCAGGTCAGGTAGAGAGGATGAATAGGACACTAAAGGAGACCTTAACTAAATTAGCCTTGGAGACTGGCGGGGACTGGGTGACCCTCCTCCCCTTTGCCCTTTATAGGGTAAGGAACTCACCATATAAGATAGGACTGACTCCCTATGAAATTATGTTTCGTATATCCCCACCTATCATTCCTACCCTGAAACCCAAAGTGCTTGCTGAGTTCAGTGACCAACAACTTCTTTTCTCCCTACAAATGTTACAAAGAGCCCATGAGCAGGTATGGCCTAAACCGAGAGTCCTCTATGAGACCGGGCCACCCCCTGACTCCCATCGATATCGACCAGGTGATTGGGTGTACGTGCGGAGACACCAACAGCAGACACTCCAACGTCGCTGGAAAGGACCCTACATTGTGATCCTGACCATGCCCACCGCTCTTAAGGTCGACGGAATAACTCCCTGGGTCCACTATACCCACGTCCGGCCAGCTGATCCACACACCGTCCTCAAGGACTTTGTTCCGGAATGGAAGATCCAGCCCGACAAGGACAATCCCCTAAAGCTAAGGTTGCGTCGCTCCCACTTATCCCGCTAATATTACTTGCGCTGTATCCTCTCGTAGTTAAAACCAACCCCCGTCAGCCACTTAATCTAACCTGGCAAATCCTCACCCCCAGCTCTAATCAGGTAGTGACCCAGCTGACGGGGCTACACCCTAGAGGGACCTGGTGGCCCAACCTATCGACTTATGTGAATTATTTAGTTAGGACCCCTGGCACCAAGGCAGAATAGGAATACCGGGATGTGGCACCGAGAGGGCCAAGATGGCCCTCCGAGATACCTGCTTTTACGTGTGTCCAGCCCCCTCCTCCTCCTCCTCCTCCTCCTTCTGACCTTTGGACCCTGCCTCATTAATAGACCAGTAACTTCTGTCAGGGACCAGGTTGATACAGTCCAACTCATGGTGCTAAGGCAACGATATCAACCGCTGACCCTCACAACAGAGACCCACGTCCCATGATTGGGCCATAAGTTACAAGACAAGGGGGGAATGAAGGAGCAGAGCAGGCTGGCTCGTTTTGCTTGCACCCGCCTTCTTGTGTGTGGCCCCCACAGGACCTGCCTCTGGGAGGGTCAGAGTGTGGCTCAGCCCTCCCTTAAGCTAGTTGGCCCAGACCACCTGTGGGTTGGTTTGGGTTAGCCAACAGGAATGTGGAACCCATGACCCATCTTTTGCCCGCCAATTCTGGCCAGGGTGATAGGCTAGTTCAAACAGTTACTAAGCAACTTTCTGTGTGTTACAATCTCATTGGCCACTGGCCCCTATAAAACTGCTGCGCTTTTTGAAACTTGCTCTCTTTCTCTACATCACACCGCTGCTGAGTATGGGAGACTGAGCTTGAGCTAGCTCGAATAAAGGGCTCTTTTGCTTTTGCATCGGACTCGGCTCCCTGGTGGTCTTTGGGAATCTCAAAATCTGGGCATAACATAACAATTACCCAAGCTTAAAAATAGCTTTGGGAGAGATATGGACTACAGTTAATGAGTTGCAACAACCCAGTAAAGCAAAAAAACTGAGGTTAATCACATTAAAAAGGGGTAGAAAGCATTATTCTGTGTCACCACATCCTCCAGGCTGGAACATCTCAGTATCAAGAGGAATTATCTTGGCTGCCTGATCCCTTGTGAGGATAAAGGAGAGGAGGAGGACCCCAGTAGTCTTTACCACTACTGCAAATCCCCTCAGTCTTCAAAGATGTGGATCCCAGCTGCTGGAGTAGCTGGGAGCTAGAATTATTGTGTGCCACCTAGAGTCAGTGCTGCCATGTGATCCTACCCCAAGCCAACACTGCTGTGCTCCACCCCCCCAGTGCCTGTGCCAGCATATGCCTACCATGAATCTTGCACCCACATTATCCCCTACATCCAATGCCAACATGCACCCCAACAAGCCAGCAGCCTCATACTCACTTGCAGATGGTCCTTCCCTAACAAAGCTAGCCTAAAATGTCTAGAAGAGGTGACTACTTCTTAAAACACACCAACACCAATACAAGGTCACAGGAACACAAAAATCGCGAAACATGACCCCACCAAAGAAACAGATTTTCAGCAATCATTCTCAACGAATGGAGATCTATGAATTTCAGAGAATTAAAATTGTTTTAAAGAACCTCAGCAGGCTTCAGGAGAACGCAGACAAGTCAAGGAAATCAGGAAAATACGTGAACAAAATAAGAGGATTCATGACATAAAAATCACTAAAAAAAAAAAAAGCCAAATTCTGGAGCTTAAGAGTACAATGGCATAATGAAAACTGCAATAAAGAGTTTCTTTCTTTCGGGGTGCCTGGGTGGTTCAGTGGGTTAAGGCCTCTGCCTTCGGTTCAGGTCATGATCTCAGGGTCCTGGGATCGAGCCCTATGTTGGGCTCTCTGCTCGGCAGGGAGTCTGCTTCCCCTTCTCTCTCTTCCTGCCTCTCTGCCTACTTGTGATCTCTCTCTCTCTCTGTGAGAGAAATAAAATTTTTTTTTAAAGTTTCTTTTTTTTTTTTTTTAAGATTTCACTCATGACAGAGAGAGAGCAAGCACAAGCAGCAGGCAGAGCTCAGAGAGGAAGAAGCAGGCTCCCACTGAGCAACGAGCCTGACATGGAGCCTGATGTAGAGCCTGATCCCAGGACCCCAGGACCATGACCTGAGCCAAAGGCAGACGCCCAACTGAGCCACCCAGGTGCCCCTGTAGTAAAGAGTTTCAACGGTAACTGGATCGAGCAGAAGAAAGAATCTGTAGACTTGAAGACAGGTCATTTGAAATTATTCATTCAGAGAAAAAAAATGAATGAAAAAGAATGGTGAAAGCCCGTAAGATTTATGGGAAACTATCAAATAAGCCAATATAGTCATTATAGAAATCCTAAAAGGAGAAAAAGGAAGAAAGATTACTTAAATAAGAACCATACACTTTTTAAATCTAGGAAAGGAAACAGACATCCAAACTCTAGAAGCTTAAAGAACCCCAAATAATTGAACAGACAGAGGTCTACACTGAGACACATTGTAATTAGAGTAGTTCTCCTTTTTTTTTTTTTTTAAGATTTTTATTTATTCATGAGAGAGAGCGAGAGAGCGAGCAAACAGGAGGGGCAGAGGAAGGAGGAGAGACAGGCTCCCCATCTGAGAAGGGAGACTGACGTGGGCCTTCATACCAGACCCCTGGGATCACCACCTGAGCCAAAGGCAGTTGCTTCACCCACAGCCACCCAGGCCACCCCCCCCCCCTGCCAGAGTAGTCCTCCTTTATCCAGTTTCTCTTTCTGCAGTTTCAGTTACCTGCAGTCAACAGCAGCATGGAAGCATATGACCCTCCTCCTGATGTATAGTCAGAAGGTCAATGGTAGCTTAAGGCTACCTCACAATGCTTGCAACATTCACTTCATTTTGCCTCATCATGTAGGCATTTTATCATCTCACATCATCACAAGAAGAAGGATGAATAAAGATATTTTGAGAGAGAGACCACATTCACATAACTTATTCCAACACATTGTTTATAACTGTTCTATTATTAGTTGTTAATCTCTTACCATGCCTTATTTGTAAATTAAACTTATCATAGACATGCATGTGTAAGAAAAAAACAGTTATATCTAGGGTTGAGTACTACCCATGGTTTCAGGCACCCACTAGAGATCTTGGAATATACTCTTGCAGATAAAGGAGGATTACTATAAACTGTCAAAACAGCAATCAGATAGAATTTTATCTTATTTGTTTTTATTTATTTATTTTTAGAGAGAGTGAGTGTGGGTGGATGAAGGAGAGGGAGAGAGAGAATCTTAAGCAGGCTTCATGCTCAGTGTGGAGCCCGACATGGGGTTCCCTCTCACAACCCTGAAATCATGACCTGAGCTGAAATCAAGTCACACACTTAACCAATTGAGCCACTCAGGTGCACCTCAGAATTTTAAAAGCAGCAAGAAAAAAACCATCTCATAAAGAACCACTCCTCTCTCCACCAATAAGACCGTAACTAGATTTGCAATAGAAACCTTGCAGACCAGGTGAGAGTGGATTGATATATCCAAAGAACTGAACAAACTGCCAACCAAAAATATTATACTTGGTATAACTATTCTTTACAAATGAAGAGGAGATAGTGGGGGAAGGGTTCAAGATGGTGGCATAGGGAGATCCTAAGCTCACTTCCTCCCATGGACATGACAAATGTACAGCTATATATAGAATAATTTCCTCAGGAAAAAGACCTAAAACTAGATAACTACATGAACAAAACCTCCACAGTGAGAGACAAAAGGATAGCATTCTGACAGGCAGGACTGGCAGAGACAAGGTCTCATAAAAAAAAATACAACAAAACAAAAACCCACCCCTAGTTACAGTGATCCACAATTGGGAAGGATATTAAAACCCAGAACTTCTGGGCACCTGGGAAGCTCAGTCAGTTAAGCATCTGCCTTTGGTTCAGGTCACGATCCCAGGGTTCAAGCAAGACATGGGGCTCAATCCCAGGACCCTGAGATCCCTGGGATCAAGCACAGCATCGGGCTTCCTGCTCAACAGAGAGCCTGCTTCTCCCTTTGCCCTTCTCCCTGATTGTGGTCTCTCTCTCTCTCTCTCTAAATATTAAATAAAATCTTTAAAAACAAAACAAAACAAAACTATGTTGGAGAAGCAAGATGGCAGAGGAGTAGGAGACCTGAATTTCATCTGGTCCCAGGAATTCAGCTAAATAGTTATCAAACCATTATGAACACCTACAAACTCAACAGGAGAGCAAAGGAAAGAAAAGCAGTAATTCTATGAACAGAAAAGCAATCACTTTCTGGAAGGCAGGACATGTGGAGAAGTGACTCCAAGGCGACATTTGGGAAGACAGACTGGCGGGGGGAGGGAGCATCCATCAGCCAGCTCCTGGCAAGTGATAGAGCCACAGAGCACAAAATTGGAACTTTTAGAAGTCTGCTTCACTGAGGGATGCCACTTCAGTGGCTAAGCTGGGGGGTGGAACCCTCACTGGGACAAGTGGGGTTTCAGGACCCTTGGAGTCACAGGAAGACTAGGGGTGCCTGAGTGTGACAAAGCTCTCAGGTATCAGAGCAAAGAAGCCAGCTGCAAAGACGGAGACAAAGAGTGGGCTCTCAGATTGGGGTTGCCATAAACTGTGATCCGAGGCACAGTTAGGCCACTGCTCTTCAACCAGGGACCCAATAAGCAGCAGATCTGGGGATTCCCCCTTCTTCCTCCCCTAGGAGCAGTAGCACGGGAGTGCACCACAGGAATCTGCTGGGTTTGGAGACTCCAAATGGGGTTGTGTGCCAGAAATAGAAATGCTCAGTAACAGGCCAGATGAGTTTGGAGTATGGCCAGAGACCAGGGAGACAGGACTGCTTTTCTCTGAGGGCTCACTGAGGAGGAGTGGGGCCCTGAGTTCTCAGTTCCTGCAGGGCCAAAGATTGGGAGGCTGCCATTTTCATTCTCATCCTCCCCAGCTGCATGGAAAGCTTTCAGGGAACGAAAGCTACCGAGAGCAAACCTGAGCAGACTGCTTAGCACAGCCCCTGGCAGGGCGCAGGCAAAGACATTTGAGAATCACTGAAACAGGCCCCTCCCCCAGAAGATCAGCAAGAACATCCAGCCAAGACCAAGCATATTGATCAATGAGAACGGCAAAACTCCAGCACCAGGGGAACATAGCACATAGAATTCATGACTTTTTTTTCCCTATGATTCTTCAGTCTAAGTTTATTTTTAAAATTTTCTTTCTTTCTTCTTTAATATATATATTTTAAGATTTTAAAGATTTTATTTATTTGATAGAGAGAGTGACAGTGAAGACAGAATACAAGCCGGGGGAGAGGGAGAGGGAAAAGCAAGCTTTCCACTGAGCAGGGAGCCTATGTGGGGCTCGATCCCATTATGACCCGAGCTGAAGGCAGACACTTAATGGCTGAGCCACCTAGGCACCCCTTTGATTTTTTTCTTTTTCTATTTTTTTGAATTTTTCTTTCCTATTTTAACCAACATCGTATCAATTCCTTTCTCAAAAATTTTTAAAAATTTTCATCTTTACAGTCATATTCCATCCCTTCATCATATTTACTCATTTTTGTATATATATAAGCTTTCTTTCTTTAAAATTAGAAAGGCAGTTTCTTCGAACAGACCAAAATACACCCAAAATCTAGTGTGTGGCTCTGTTCTATTCACCAGCCTGATCATATTCTTTTTTCCTTTTTTTTCACTGTCTTTCCCCATGGTTTCCAGTCTCTTCTGATTTGTCTAGTGTATATTTTTCTGGTGTCATTGCCCTTTCAGCATTTTGTTCTCTCATTCATTTATTCTTCTCTGGACAAAATGGAAAAACTCACCTTAAAAAAAAAAGAACAAAAGGCAGTACCAACTACCAGGGACCTAATCACAATACGGACATTAGTAAGATGTTAGAACTAGAGTTCAGAACAATTATAAAGGTACTAGCTGGGCTTGAAAAAAAGCATAGAAGATACTAGAGAATCCCTTTCTAAAGAAATAAAACAACTAAAATCTAACCAAGTCAAAATCAAAAAGACTATTAATGCAGTGCAATCAAAAATGGAGGCTCAGGGACGCCTGGGTGGCTCAGTTGGTTAAGCGGCTGCCTTTGGCTCAGGTGATGATCCCAGCGTCTTGGGATCGAGTCCCGCATCGGGCTCCTTGCTCCGCGGGGAGCCTGCTCCTCTCTCTGCCTCTGCCTGCCTCTCTGCCTGCTTGTGTTCTCTCTCTGTTAAATAAATAAATAAAATCTTAAAAAAAAAAAAAATGGAGGCTCTAACTGCAGGATAAATGAGCCAGAAAGAGAATTAGTGACATAGAAGACCAAATGATGGAGAATAAAGAAGCTGAGAAAAAAACAACTACCGGATCACGAGAGGAGAATATGAGAGATAAGTGATATTATAAGACAAAACAATATTAGAATAGTTTGCATCCCAGAGGAAGAAGAAAGAGGGGCAGAAAGTATATTGGAGCAAATTATTGTAGAGAACTTCCCTAATCTGGGGAAGGGAACAAGCATCAAAATCCAGGAGGAACAGAGAACCACTCCCCCCCAAAATCAATAAAAACATGTCAACACCCTGTCATCTAATAGTTAAACATACAAGTCTCAGAGACAAAGAGAAAATCAGGACAAAGCAGCCCAGGACAAAAGGTCTGTAACCTGTAACAGTAGAAATATTAGATTGGCAGCAGATCTATCCACAGACCTAGCAGGCCAGAAAGGACTGGCATGATATACTCAGAGCACTAAATGGGTAAAATAGGCAGCCAAAAATACTATATACAGCTAGGCTGTTACTGAAAATAGATGGAGAGATAAAAAGCTTCCAGGACAAACAAAATCTAAAAGAATTTGCAAACACCAAACCAGCCCTACAGGAAATATTGAAAGGGGTCCTCTAAGCAAAGAGAGAACCTAAAAGTAACATAGACTAGAAAGGAAGAGAGACAATATACAGTAACAGTCACCTTACAGGCAACACAATGACACTAAATTCTTATCTTTCAATAGTTACCCTGAATGTAAATGGGCTAAATGCCCCAATCAAAAGACACAGGGTACCATAATGGATAAAAAAACAAGACCCATCAATATGACCCAATTTGCTGTCTGTAAGAGACTCGTTTTAGACCCAAAGACATCTCCAGATCTAAAGTGAGGGGATGGAAAACCATTTACTATGCTAATGGACGTCAAAGGAAAGCTGAGTCGGCAAACCTTGTATCAGACAAATTGGATTTTAAACCAAAGACTATAATAAGATGAGGAAGGACACTATGTCATACTTAAAGGGTCTGTCCAAAAAGAAGATCTAACAATTTTAAGTATCTAGGCCCCTACCATGGGAACATCCAATTATATAAGCCAATTAATAACAAAATCAAAGAAACGCATCAAGAATAATACAATAATAGTAGGGGACCTGAACACCCCCCTCACTGAAATGGACAGCTCATCTAAGTAAAAGATCAACAAGGAAATAAAGCCTCTAAATGACACACTGGACCAGATGGACATTACAGATATATTCAGAACATTCCATCCCAAAGCAATAGAATACACATTCTTCTCTAGTGCACATGAACATTCTCCAGAATACATCACATCCTGGGTCACAAATTAGGTCTCAACCAATATTAAAAGAATGGGATCATTCTCTGCATATTTTCAGACCACAATGCTCTGAAACTAGAACTCAATCACAAGAGGAAAGTTGGAAAGAACTCAAATACATGGAGGCTAAAGAGCATCCTACTAAAGAATGAATGGGTCAACTGGGAAATGAAAGAAAAATTAAAAAAAAATCATGGAAACAAAAGAAAATGAAAACACAACTGTTCAAAATCTTTGGGATGCAGCAAAGGCAGTCCTAAAAGAAGAGTATATAGCAATACAAGTCTTTCTCAAGAAACAAGAAAGGTCTCAAATACCCAACCTAATCCTACACCTCAAAAAGCTGGAGAAAGAAGAGCAAATAAAGCCTAAACTCAGCAGTAGAAGAGAGATAATAAAGATCAGAGCATGAAATCAATGAAATAGAAACCAAAAGAATAGTAGAACAGATCAATGAAACTAGGAGTTGGTTCTTTGAAAGAATTAATAAGATTGATAAACCCCTGGCTAGACAGATCAAAATGAAAAGAGAAAGGACCCAAGTTAATAAAATCATGAATGAAAGAGGAGAGATCACAACGAAGACCAAAGAAATACAATTATAAGAACATATTATGAGCAACTATACGCCAGCAAATCAGACACTGTGGAAGAAATAGATGCATTCCTAGCGACATATAAACTACCAAAACTGAACCAGGAAGAAAGAGAAAACCTGAACAGACCCATAATCAGTAAGGAAATTGAAGCAGTAATCCTAAATCTCCCAACAGAGCCCAGGGCCAGATGGCTTCTCGGGAAAATTCTACTAAACATTTAAAGAAGAATACCTGTCCTCCTGAAACTGTTCCAAAAAATACAAATGGAAGGGAAACTTTCAAACTCATTTTATAAGGCCAGCATTACATTCATCCCCAAATCAGAAAAAGACCCCATCAAAAAGGACAATTACAGACCAATATCCCTGATAAATAAGGATGCAAAAAATCTCACCAAAATACTAGCCAAAAGGATCCAACAGTATATTAAAAGGACCAAGTGGGATTTATTCCTGGGCTGCAAGGTTGGTTCAACATTGCAAATCAATCAATGTGATACAATACATTAATAAAAGAAAGAACAAGAACCATATGATACTCTCAATAGATGCTGAAAAGGCATCTAACAAAATGCAGCATCTTTTCTTGATCAAAACTCTTTAACAATGTGGGGATAGAGGGTACACACTTCAAGATCATAAAAGCCATCTATGAGAAACCCACCATGAATATCATTCTCAATGGGGAAAAACTAAGAGCTTTTTCCCCTAAGGTCAGGAACACAGCAGGGATGTCCACTATCACTACTGCTACTGAACATATAGTACTAGAAGTCCTAGCCTCAGCAATCAGACAACAAAACGAACTAAAAGGCATCTGAATTGGCAAAGAAGTCAAACTCTCACTCTTTCCAGATCATATGATACTTTATGTGGAAAAACCAAAAGACTCCACCCCAAAACTGTTAGAACTCATACATGAATTCAGTGAAATGTCACGATATAAAATCAATGCACAGAAATCAGTTGCATTTCTATACACCAACAGCAAGACAGAAGAAAGAGAAATTAAGGAGTCGATTCCATTTACAATTGCACCCAAAACCATAAGTTACCTAGGAAAAATCTAACCAAGGTGGCAAAGAATCTGTACTTAGAAAACTACAGAATACTCATAAAAGAAATTGAGGAAGACACAAAAAAATGGAAAAACGTTCCATGCTCACAGATTGGAAGTACAAATATTGTGAAAATGTCTATGCTAACTAGAGAAATCTACACATTTAATGCAATCCCTATCAAAATACCATCCACTTTTCTCAAAGAAATGGAACAAATAATCCTAAAATTTGTATGGAGCCAGAAAAGACCCCAGAAAGCCAGAGGAATATTGAAAAAGAAAAACCAAAGCTGGTGGCATCACAATTCTGGACTTCAAGCTTTATTAAAAAGCTGTAATCACCAAGACAGTATTTACTAGCACAAAAACAGACACACAGATGAATGGAAGAGAACAGAAAGCCCATAAATGGACCCTCAACTCTATGGTCAACCAATCTTTGACAAAGCAGAAAAGAATATCCAATGGAAACAAGATAGTCTCTTCAACAAATGGTGTTGGGAAAATTGGACAGCCACCTGTAGAAGAATGAAACTGGACCATTTCTTTACACCACACACAAAAATAGTCTCAAAATGGATGAAAACCGGGACGCCTGGGTGGCTTAGCTGGTTGAGCAGCTGCCTTCGGCTCAGGTCATGATCCCAGTGTCCTGGGATCGAGTCCCGCATTGGGCTCCTTGCTGAGCAGGGAGCCTGCTCCTCTCTCTCTGCCTCTGCCTGCCTCTCTGCCTGCTTGTGTTCTCTCTCTGTTAAATGAATAAATAAAAATCTTTAAAAAAAAATGGATGAAAACCTAAATGTGAGATAGGAGTCAATCAAAATCTTGAGGAGAACACGGGCAGCAACCTCTTCAACCTCAGCCGCAACTTCTTCCTAGAAACATCTCCAAAGGCAAGGGAAACAAGGGCAAAAATGAACTACTGGGACTGCATCAAGATCAAAAGCTTTTGCACAGCAAACGAAACAGTCAACAAAACCAAAAGACAACTGACAGAATGGGAGAAGATATTCACAAATGACATATCAGGTAAAGAGCTAGTATCCAAAATCTATAAACTCAACACCCAAAGAACAAATAATCCAATCAAGTAATGGGCAGAAGATATGAACAGACATTTCTGCAAAGAGGACCTCCAAATGGCCAACAGACACACGAAAAAGTGCTCAACATCACTCGACATCAGAGAAATACAAATCAAAACCACAGTGAGATACCATCTCACACCAGTCAGAATGGCTAAAATTAACAAGTCAGGAAACGACAGATGTTGGTGAGGATGCAGAGAAAGGAGAACCCTCCTACACTGTTGGTGGGAATGCAAGCTGGTGCAGCCACTCTGGATAAACAGTATGGAGATTCTTCAAAAAGTTGAAAACAGAGCTATCCTATGACCCAGCAATCAAACTACTAGGTATTTACCCCAAAAATACAGATGTAGTGATCCAAAGAGCCATGTGTGCCCCAATTTTATAGTAGCAATGTCTACAATAGCCAAACTATGGAAAGAGCCCGGATGTCCATCAACAGATGAATGGATAAAGATAATGATACACACACACACACACACACACACACACTGGAATATTATGCAGCCATCAAAAATGAAATCTTGCCATTTGCAACGACATGAATAGAACTAGAAGGTATTATGCTAAACGAAGTAAGTCAAGAGAAAGACAATTATCATTATGATTTCACTGATATGAGGAATTTGATAAACAAGACAGAGGATCATAGGGGAAGGGAGGGAAAAATGAAACAAGATTAAACTTGAGAGGGAGATAAACCATAACAGACTCTTAATCTCAAAAAATAAACTGAGGATTGCTGGGGTGGAGGTGGATGGGAGGGATGGGATAGCTGGGTGCTGGGCATTGCAAGGGTATGTGCTATGGTGAGAGCTGTGAATTTTGTAAGACTGATGAATCACAGACCTGTACCCCTGAAACGAATAATACATTATATGTTAATAAAAAACAAAACAAAACAAACCACAGAACTTCTCTTTGAGGAGTAAGGGGTTGAAGTTCCACATCAGGAACTGCAACCCTTAGATCCCACATAGGAGACATGAGCCCTCCCCCCCCCAAGGATGGGCTTTGAAAACCAACAGTTTATTACAGAGAACAGAGAACCCACTTTCCTAAAGTGTTCATGAGCAGTCCCACTCATCCTGGAGCCTCGCAATAAAACACCAGTCAGGAAAGTGCCTAGAACATAGGTGAAGGAGACCACTTCTAGTCCTAGGGCATCTGCTAGAGAGGCAGGAAACTGCAGATATACTATTCTCTAGGATGGAGACACTGTTGGGCACCATTTTTGCAGTCACATTCTACCTTGCTAATGCCAACAGTGGCAGGTGCCATCTTGGAACTCCTACTCCAACCTGCTAATGCTGCTGGGCATGCACTGTTGAGAATCCTGCTCACCACCACAGCCACGGCAACAGCCACTGCAGAACCTCAGCCAAAAGCCAGGGAGGAGAGTACTGCCTACCACCGCAGCCAAATCAGCAACCACAGTGCCCCAGCCACCCAGGTTAAGGGGAGTGCCCTGCCCACCCTGCAGCCACAGCACAGCTCTGGCACCACCAGCTATAGTAGCCCCAGCCAGCTGCACTGAGGGGTGGGATGGGGGAGCCCCACCCACCGGAGTCACAGCCACTGCCCTGCCCGAACAGACAGGCACACACAGCTCACATAGCAAGGGCCCTTGAGCTCTGGCTCTAGTGACAAGGGGGTTGCTTCTGGGCCCCATGGTACATCTCCTGCACAAACCAACTCCTTCAAGACTGGAAGAGGTAGTCGATTTGCCCAATATAAACACAGTATCAGGCAAGATGAGGAATCAAAGGAACATATTCCAAACAAAAGAACAAGAAAAACCTCAGAAAAAAGACCTCAATGAAACAGATAAGTAATCTACCTGTAGTCAGGAGAAGAATGGAGTAATACAGTGAGGACTTCAACAAAGTTAGAAAATACAAAAGTACCTAGCAGGGGCACTGAGCTGGCTCAGTCGGTGGAACATGTGACTCTTGATCTTGGAGTTGTAAGTCTGAACCTCATGTTGGGTGTAGACGTTACTTAAATGTTTTTTTTAAGATTTATTTATTTTAGAAAGCGAGTGTGTCATGGGGAAGGACAGAGGGGGAGAGAGTGAATCTTAAACAGACTCCCTGCTTAGCATGGAGCCCGACGTGGGGCTTGATTTCACGACCCTGAGATCATGACCTGAGCCAAAATCAAGAGTCAGACACTTAACTGACTAAACCACGCAGGGGCCCAGAGCGGGGGGGGGGTGGGGGGGGTGGGGGTAGTTTATGTGAGGATAGCTTAAGGGACTTTTTAACAATGTCACATGTACTAACATTCACAGGAGTCTCAGAAAGGGAACAGGGAGCAGATAACTTAAAGGAATAATGGTTGAAAACTTCCCTAACCTAGGAAAGATTGGAAAAAGACCCATTACATTTGAGTCTAGGGAGCACAGAGAATCCTAAACAAGAGGAACCCAGAAAGATCCACGCAAAGACATATAATTTAAATGCCAAAATTTAAAGATAAAGAACCTTAAAGTCAGCAAGAGAAAAATAAATTATCACATGCAAGGAGAACCCCCTCCAAGTAAGGCCATTAACTCATTTTTTTAAGAAAGGGGGGTGCGCAGAGGGAAAGGGAGAGAGAGAATCTTAAGCAGGCTCCATGCCCAGTGCCGAGCCCAAGGGGGAGTTCGCTCTCACAACCCTGAGCAGAGCCTGAGATGGCGCTTGATCTCACGACCCTGAGATCATGGTCTGAGCTGAAATTAAGAGTCAGATGCTTAACTAAGCCACCCAGGCACCCCTCCCTATCAACTGATTTTTCAGCAGAAACTTAGCAGGCCAGAATAGTGTAGCAGAATATATTCACAGTGCTGAACGGGAAAAACTTACAACTAAGAATATGTAATCTAGCAAGGTTATTGTTCAGAACTGAAACATAAGAGTTTCCCAGCAAGCAATAATTAAGGAGCTCATCATCACTAAATTGGTCTTACAAGAAATTTTAAAGAATCCTCTTTAAGCAGAAAAGGACAGAACTAGAAATAAGAAAACACACACACGAACTCTTACTGGTAACAGCAAATATACAGTAAAAGCATGGATCTGCCACTTAAAAAGCTAGTATGAAGGTCAAAAGAAAAAACAGTAAAAACAACTATAGCAACAATAAGTAGTTAAGGGATACACAAAAGATAAAAAGTGTGACATCAAAAACATAAAACTTGGGTGTGGGGAAGTAGAAGTGTAGTGCTTTTAGAATGCATTTGAACTTAAGCAACTATCAGCTTAAAATAGACTGCTATATGTATACCTCAGTATATATAAACCTCATGGTAACCACAAACCAAAAACCTACAATAGATACACAAAAAATAAAAAGGAAATCCAAATATAACACTAAAGGAAACTAACTGTCCACAAGAAAAGAGACCAAGAGAAGGAGGAGGAACAAAAACAACCAGAAAACAATCAACAAAGTGGCAGTAAGTACCTATCAATAATCACTTTAAATATGAATGGACTAAATGCTTCAATCAAAAGACATAGGATGGTTGAATGGATAAAAATAGAAACCAAAAAACCAGCAAGACCCATCTATCTATATGCTACCTACAAGAAGCACTTCAGATCTAAGGCAACAAGCTAAAAGTGAAGGGATGGAAACAGATATTTCATGTAAATGAAAAGAAAGCTGGCGTAGAAATACTTATATCAGACAAAACAAACCTTTAAAAAGTGTAACAAAAGACAAAGAATGGCTTTACATAGTGATAAAGGAATCAATCTAAAAGAAGGAATAACATTCATAAATATTTATGCACCCAACAGCAGAGTACCTAAATATACAAAGTAAATATTAACAGACATAAAGGGAAAAATTGACAGTAATGCAGTAATAGTAGGGAACTTTACTCATTTATTTTATTTTTTAAATATATTTTTTAAAATATTTATTTATTTATTTGACTGAGGGAGGGAGAAGAAGGGAGAGAACAAGCAAGGGGACTGGCAGGCAGAGGGAGAAGTAGGTTCCTGTGGAGCAGGGAGCCCGATGTGGGACGCAATCCCAGGACCCTGGGATCATGACGCAAGCTGAAGGCAGATGCTTACCCGACTAAGCCACCCAGGCACCCCTTAAAAGCCTCTATTTATCTGAGAGAGAGAGAGAGAGAGAGCGAGAGAGAGAGCACACATAAGCAGGGGGAGGAGAAGAGGGAGAAGGAAAGGGAATCTCCAGCAGACTCCTCACTTGGTGAGGAGCCCGACTCTATCTCAGGACCCTGAGATTATGACTTGGGCCAAAATCAAGAGTCAAATGCTTAACCAACTGCACCACCCAGGTGCCTCAATAGTAGGGGTTTTTAAACCTCCACTTAAATAAATAGCTAGATTAGATAGAAAAATCAATAAGGGAATACTGGTCTTAAGCGATGCATTAGACCAGCTGGACTTAACACAGGCATACCTCATTTTATTTTCAGATGTTGTGATTTATGTTTAGAGAGCAAGAACTGCACACGAGCAAGAAGGGGCAGAGGGAGCAAGACAGAATCCCAAGGAGGCTCCTTGCTGAGTGTGGAGCCCGACACAGGGCTCAGTCTCACAATCCTGAGATCATGACCTGCGCTGAAATCAAGAAGTGGTTGCTCAAATGACTGAGCCACCCAGGTGTCCCACAGATGCTGTGATTTCTAAAGACTGGAAGGTTTGTGGTAACCTTGTGTCGAGCCAATCTACTGGTGCCATATTTTCCAACAGCATTTGCTCACTTCGTATCTTTGTGTCACATTTTAATAATTCTCACAATATTTCAAAATTTCTCATTACTCTATTTGTTATGGTGATCTCTCAGTGAAATGTGATATTACTACTGCAGCTGTTTTAGAGTGCCATGAACTGCACCTATTTAAGAAGGTGAGCTTAACTGAGAAATGCTGTGTTCTCACGGACTAGCTATTCTTGTCTCTCTCCCTCTCCTTGGGCCTCCCTCTTCCCTGAGACATGGCAATATTGAAATTAGGCCAATTCATCACCTTAATGGCCTCTAAGCGGTCAAATGAAAGGAACACCTGTTCATCTCTCACTTTAAGCCAAAAGCTAGAAATGATTAAGCTTAATAATAAGCATGTTGAATACCTGCACAGACCAAAAGCTTGGTCTCTTGTGCCAGTTAGCCATATTGTGAATGTAAAGGAAAAGTTCTTGAAGGAAATTAAAAGGGATACTCCAGTGAGCATGCAAATAATAAGAAAGCAAAAAAGTCTTACTTTCTCCATATCAGGAGAAAGTTTTAGTGCTGTGGATAGAAGATCAAGCCAGCCACAATATTTCCTTAAGCCAAAACCTAATCCAGAGCAAGGCCCTACCTCTCTTCAATTCTGTGAAGGCTGAGAGAGATAAGCTGTAGAATAAAAATCTGAAACTAGCAGAAATTGGTTCCTAACATTTAAGGAAAGAAATCACCTCCATCACAAAATGGAATGCAGAAAAGTACAAGATGAAGTAGCAAGTACTGATGTAGAAACTAGCAAATTATTCAGATCTAGCTAAGATCATTCATGAAGGTGCCTATGCTAAACAATTTTTTTAAAGATTTATTTATTTTAGAGAGCAAACACGTGCTTGTGTGTGAGTGCACAGTGGGGAGAGGGAGACAGAAACTCCAAGCAGACTCTGTGCCACGCAGGGAGCCCAACATGGGGCCCGATCTCACAACCCTGAGACCGTGGCCTGAGCAGAACCAAGGATCAGCTGCTTAACTGACTGAGCTACCGAGGTGCCCCACAACAAATTTTCAATGTAGACAAAACAGACATACTGGAAGAAGAGGTCATCTGGGACTTCACAGAGAGAGAAGAGAAGTCAATGCCTGGCTTCAAAGCTTCAAAGAAGGGGCTGACTCCCTTATTATAGGCTAATGCAGCTGGTGACTTTATGTTGAAACCAATGCTCATTTAAAATCCTAGGACCCTTAAGAATTATGCTATACATACTCTATAGGTGGAACAACAATGCATGGATGACAGCAAATCTGTTTACCCCATGGTTTACTGAGTATTTTAAACCCACTGTTGAGACCACCTGCTCAGGGGGAATAAATAGATTCTTTTCAAAATATCACCACTCACTACAGTGCACCTGGAGATACTTGCTGATGGAGCTGTACAATGACATTAATGTTTTCACGCCTGCTAACACATCTTCTCTGCAGCCCATATACCAAGAAGTATGACTTTCAAGCCTGATTATTTAAGAACTACATCTTGGGGGTACCTGGATGGCTCACTTGGAAGACTATGTAACTGATCTCAGGGTCCTGAGTTCGAACCCCATGGTGGGTGTAGAAATTACTTAAAAAAAAAAAACCTTAAAAAATACATTTTGTAAGGCTACAGCTGCCACAGTGATTCCTCTAATGGATATGGGCCAAGTAAACTGAAAACTTCTGGAAAGGCCTCACCATTCTAGATGCCATCAAGAAGAATCTCATGGTAGACATGCAAAAAAAAAAAATCTATAATAGATACACAAAAGAGAAAGAAAAAGAAAGCAAATTACCACCAAAAAGTCATCAAATAATAAAGACAGCAAGAAAGAAAAGGACAGAATTGCAAAACAAACAGAAAACAATAAAATGGCAATAGAAAGTCCTCATCCATCAATAATTACTTGAAATGTAACTATAAAACTCTTTTTTTAAAACTCTTATTAAAAATGTTATTTGAGAAAGAGTGTATGTACATGTGTGTGGGGCAGGGGCAAAGGGAGAAGAGAGAGAATCTCAAGCAGACCCCCTTCTAAGTGCAGACCACAACATGGGGCTCAATCTCAGGACCCTGACATTATGACCTGAGCTGCAACCAAGAGTCAGACACTCAACTGACAGAGCCACCCAGGTGCCTCAGGGTTAAAATCTTTATTCAAAAGGCACAGAGTGGATAAATAAAACAAGAATCAATGACATGTTGTCTCTAAGACACACATGTTATACTGAATACACAACAAACCAAAAGTGAAGTAATGGAAAAAGATATTCCATGCAAATGGAAACTAGATGAAAGGATGGATATGATTATGTCAGACAAAATAGACTTTAAGCCAAAAACTGTCTCTAGAAACAAGGAATGTCATTATATAATGATAAAAGAGTTAACTCAATAGTAAAATACAAGAACTGTAAATGTATATGCACCTCACATCCCAGCATCCCAGCGCCTATACAGTAGTCTCTCTTACCCGTGGTTTTGCTTTCCACGGTTTCAATTACCCAGGATCAACTGTGATCTGAAATCAAATGATTCTCCTCCTTCTGAGGTAAGGTCAGAGGGTCGACAGTAGCCTAACACTATGTCACAATGCCTACGTCATTCACCTACTACACCTCATCACATAGGCATTTTATCATCTCACATTATCACAAGAAGAGGTGTGAGTACGGTGCAGTAAGATTATTTTGAGAGGGAGAGACCACATTCACATAACTTTTATTACGGTGTATTGTTAAAACTTTTTGTTTTTATTATTAGCTTTGTTGTTAATCTCTCACTGTGCCTAATTTACAAAGTAACCTTTATCATAGGTTTATATGTTTAAGAAAAAAATAGGATATACAGTTGATCCTTGAACACTACAGGTTTGAACTATGTGGGTCCACTTGTGGCTTTTTAAAGAGCTAAAAACATAAGCCACAAGGTATTTATTTACAACTGCATAAGATCAAACTGAAGGTCTCTGGCACAGAGGTCATGCCTGTTGACCTCTGAGTACCTAGAGAGGCTTAATGAGGCCGCCAGCATCCCCCAGAGGGACCCAGGACTAGGCAGGGTGCAGGTCGCCTCATATACTAATGGGGTAGCTGGGTTGAACTCCTGGGGCTGGCAGGCAGGAGGCTGGGCTCAAGTCGAAGAAGGTGCCGAGAGTGCAGAGACAGTGCTGCAAAGGGAGCCCCACATCCCTGGTGCCCCCATCCACCCCAAGTCCTCCACACACTGGGCTCTAGGGCTGTGCTGGGGTCACTGAAGGCCTTGGGCCTCTCCTGGGCTGGGTGTGGACTCCTCCCTGTAGTGGTGCCCTGGCCCCACGGCCGCCTGGAGGCCAGCACACTCAAAATTGGCCACGGCAACTGTTGACCATGACTGGTGGTACCGGGGCAGGCAGATGGGGCAGCAGCTATACTGTACCTCCAGGTTATTGCTGCCACCTCTAGGCGCACCCAGCAGCTGCCACTGCTGAGCCGAGACTACAGGCTGTAGAACATTGCCATCCCCAGCCAGGCCTACCACTGCCACCACCCCTGTCCTGACCCAGTGCATCTATATACAAATTTTTTTCAGTAAGTATGTATACCGCACTGTAAATGAATTTTCTCGCTTTTTTTTTTTTTTAGAGGGAGAGAGAATGTGCACAAGTGGGGGGGGAGGGAAAGAGGTAGAGAGAATCTTAAGCAGGTTTTGTGCCCAGCGTGGAGTCTGACATGAGGCTCAAGAGCAAGACCTGAGCCAAGATCAAGAGTCGAACACTTAACTAAGTTACCCAAATGCTCATTTTCTCTTCTTTATGATTTTCTTAATGTTTTCTTTTCCTACTCTATTATACAAATACGGCATATAATACATATAACAGAAAAAATATGTGTTAATTGTATTGGTAAAGTTTCTGGTCAACACAGGGAAACAGGAGTGATTGATTGCCTTTCTTTGAGGGCACGCTGAGGAGTGGGTCCCCAGCGCTTGGCTCCTCCACGCGGGAGACTGGGAGGCCACCATTTTCATTCCCGGCCTCCAGGGCAGAACGGAAAGTGTTCAGGGAACAAAGCCTCCCCAGATCGAACCAAGAAAATTGCTTGGCCCGTCCCCTGGCAAGGTTGGTGCAATTCCACCTTGGGCGAAGACATTTGAGAATCACAGTAACAGGCCCCTCCCCCAGAAGATCAGTGAGAATATCCAGCCAAGACCAAGGTCATAAATCAGTGAGAACTGCAGAACTCCAGAGTTCAGGGAAAGAAAAAAAACAACACATAGAATTCATGGCTTTTTTTCACTGTGATCCTTTAAGTCTTTCAGAGTTGAATTTTAATTTTTTTTCTTGTTTTATTATTTTATTTTTCTTCATTCCTATTTTGGCATTTTTTTAAACTAGTATTTTCTCAATGCCTTCTTAAAAATCTCTTTTAATTTTCACTGTCCATTAATATTTTATCCCCTTCATTGTATTTAACCTTATTTTTTGTATATATATAGGGATTTATTTTCTTTAAAATTTTGGGATACAATTTCTTCTAATAGATCAAAACATACCCTAAATCTAGCACACAGCTTGGATCCAGTCTCCAGCCTGATCACATTCTTTCCTGTTTTATTCTTTTTTTTTTCCTCTTTTCAACCAACCTCTTACCAATCCCTTTTTTTAGAATTTTTTTAATTTCCATCCTTACACTCATATTACATCCCTTTCGTAGTGTTTACCCTTACTTTAGTATATTTATAACCTTTTTCTTTCTTTAAAATTTTGGGAGGGAGTATCTTCTAACAGACCAAAAACACCCAAAATCAGGTGTAGGGCTCTGTTCAAATCACAAGTCTAATATACACATATATATTTTTTCTTCTATTTCTATTTTCTTTTATTTTTTTCCTTTTCTCTCCCCCCCCTTTTTCTTCAACCCCTGGTTTTGGCTCTCTTCTGATTTTTCTGGGGTCCTTCCCACCCTTTTAGTATTTTGCTCTCTCATTCATCTATTCTTATCTCAATAAAATGACAAGGCGGAAAAACTTACCACACAAAAAAAGAACAAGAGGCAGCACCGACAGCTAGGGACCTAATCAATACAGACATTAGTAATATGTCAGAACTAGAGTTCAAAATGACAATTATCAAGGTGCTAGCTGGGCTCGAAAAAAGCATGGAAGAGATTAAAGAATCCCTTTCTGGAGACATAAAATCCCTTTCTGGAGAAATAAAAGAACTAAAATCTAATCAAGTTGAAATCAAAAAAGCTATTAATGAGGTACAATAAAAAATGGAGGCTCTTACTGCTAGGAAAAATGAGGCAGAAGAGAGAATTAGTGATATAGAAGATGGAGAAAAAAGAAGCTGACAAAAAGAGAGGCAAGCAACTACTGGACCACGAGGGGAGAATTTGAGAGATAAGTGATACCATAAGATGCAACAATATTAGAATAATTGGGATCCTAGAAGAAGAAGAAAGAGAGAGGGGCAGACAGTATATTGGAGCAAATTATTGAGGAGAACTTCCCCAATCTGGGGAAGGGAACAAGCATCAAAATCCAGGAGGCACAGAGAACCCTCCCTCAAAATCAATAAAAATAGGGCTACACCCCCTCATCTAATAGTAAAAAACTTACAAGTCTTAGTGACAAAGAGAAAATCCTGAAAGCATCTCGAGACAAGAAGCCTGTAACATACAAAGGCAGAAATATTAGATTGGCAGTAGATCTATCCACAGAGACCTGGCAGGCCAGAAAGGACTGGCATGATATACTCAGAGCACTAAATGAGAAAAATAGGCAGCCAAAAATACTATATCCAGCTAGGCTGTCACTGAAAATAGATGGAGAGATAAAAAGCTTCCAGGACAAACAAAAACTAAAAGAATTTGCAAACACCAAAGCAGCCCTACAGGAAATATTGAAAGGGGTCCTCTAAGCAAAGAGAGAGCCTAAAAGGAACACAGACCAGAAAGGAACAGAGACAATATACAGTTAACAGTCACCTTACAGGCAATCCAATGGCACTAAATTAGTATCTGTCAATAGTTACCCTGAATGTAAATGGGCTAAAAGCCCCAATCAAAAGACACAGAGTATCAAAATGGATAAAAAAAAAAAAGACCCATTGATATGCTGTCTCTAAGAAACTCATTTTAGACCCAAAGACACCTGTGGAAAACAATTTACCATGCTAATGGACATCAAAAGAAAGCTGGAGTGGCATCCTTCCATCAGATAAATTAGATTTTAAGCCAAAGACTATAATAAGAGATGAGGAAGGACACAATATAATACTTAAAGGGACCGTCCAACAAGATCTAATGATTGTAACTATGCCCCTAACATGGGAACAGCCAATTACATAAACCAAATAATAAAATCAAAGAAACACATCAACAATAATACAATAACAGTAGGGAACTTTAATACCCCCCGCCACCAAAATGGACAGATCATCTAAGCAAAAGATCAACAAGGAAATAAAGGCTCTAAACGACACACTGGACTAGATGGACATCACAGATATATTCAGAACGTTCCATCCCATAGCAACAGAATACACATTCTTCTCTAGTGCACATAGAACATTGACCAGAATACATTGCATCCTGGGACACAAATCAGGTCTCAATCGGTACCAAAAGACTAGGATCATTCCCTGCATATTTTCAGACCACAATGCCATGACACTAGAACTCAATCACAAGAGGAATGTTGGAAAGAACTCAAATACATGGAGGCTAAAGAGCATCCTACTAAAGAATGAATGGGGGCGCCTGGGTGGCTCGGTTGGTTGAGCAACTGCCTCCGGCTCAGGTCATGATCCCGGAGACCCGATATCGAGTCCCACATTGGGCTCCCAGCTTCGCAGGGAGTCCGCTTCTCACTCTTTCTCCCTTCTCATGCTCTCTCTCACTTTCTCTCTTTCTCTAATAAATAAATAAATAAAATCTTAAAAAAAAAATAACAAAAAACTATAAAGAATGAATGGGTTAACCAAGAAATTAAAGAAGAATTTAAAAATTCATGGAAACAAATGAAAATGAAAACACAACTATTCAAAATCTTTGGGACACAGCAAAGGCGGTCCTGTAAGGAAAGCATATAGCAATACAAGCCTTTCTCAAGAAATAAGAAAGATCTCAAATACCCAACCTAACCCTACATCTAAAGGAGCTGGAGAAAGAACAGCAAAGAAAGTCTAAACCCAGCAGAAGAAAAATAATAAAGATCAGAGCAGAAATAAATGAAATAGAAACCAAAAGAACAGTAGAACAAATCAATGAAACCAGGACCTGGTTCTTTGAAAGAATTAGTAAGATTGATGAACCCCTGGCCAGACATATCGAAAAGAAAAGAGAAAGGACCCAAATTAATAAAATCATGAATGAATGAGGAGAAATCACAACCAACACCAAAGAAATACAAACAATTATAAGAACATATTACGAGCAACTATATGCCAGCAAATCAGACAATCTGGAAGAAATGGATGCATTCCTAGAGACAAACTACTAAAACTGAACCAGGAAGAAATACAAAACCTGAACAGACCCATAACCAGTAAGGAGATTGAAGCAGTCATCAAAAATCTCCCAACAAACAAGAGCCCAGGGCCAGATGGCTTCCCAGGGGAATTCTACCAAACATTTAAAGAAGAATTAATACCTATTCTCCTGACATTGTTCCAAAAAATAGAAATGGAAGAGAAACTTCCAAACTCATTTTATGAGGCCAGCATTACCTTGATCCCAAAACCAGACAAAGACCCCCATCAAAAAAGAGAATTACAGATCAATATCCTCGATGAACACGGATGTAAAAATTCTCACCAAAATACTAGCCAATAGGATCCAACAGTACACTAAAAGGATTATTCACCACGACCAAGTTGGATTTATTCCTGGGCTGCAAGGTTGGTTCAACATCCACAAATCAATCAACGTGATACCATACATTAATAAAAAAGAACAAGAACCATCGGGGCGCCTGGGTGGCTCAGTGGGTTAAGCTTCTGCCTTCGGCTCAGGTCATGATCTCAGGGTCCTGGGATCGAGCCCCACATCAGGCTCTCTGCTCAGCGGGGAGCCTGCTTCCCCCTCTCTCTCTGCCTGCCTCTCTGCCTACTTGTGATCTCTCTCCTCTTTGTCAAATAAATAAATAAAATCTTTAAAAAAAAAAAAAAAGAACAAGAACCATATGATACTCTCAATTAATGCTGAGAAAGCATCTGACAAAGTACAACACCCTTTCTTGATCAAAACTCTTCACAGTGCAGGCATAGAGGGTACATTACTCAAAATCATCAAAGCCATCTATGAAAAACCCACAGCAATTATCATTCTCAATGGGGAAAAGCTCTCAGCTCAGGAACACAGCAGGGATGCCCACTATCCCCACTGCTATTCAACATAGTACTAGAAGTCCTAGCCTCAGCAATCAGACAACAAAAAGAAATAAAAGGCATCTAAATTGGCAAAGAAGTAGTCAAACTCTCACTCTTTGCAGATGATATGATACTTTATGTGGAAAAACCAAAAGACTCCACTCCAAGACTGCTAGAACTCATACAGGAATTCCGTAAAGTGTCAGGATATAAAATTAATGCACAGAAATCAGTTGCATTTCTATACACCAACAGCAAGACAAAAGAAAGAGAATTTAAGGAGTCGGTTCCATTTACAATTGCACCCAATACCACAAGATACCTTGTGGTACCTCGCTATAAACATTTGGGTGCGTGTGGCCCTTTGGATCACTATATTTATATATATCAAGAAACCTAACCAAAGAGGCAAAGAATCTGTACTCAGAAAACTACAAAGTGCTCATGAAAGAAATTGAGGAAGACACAAAGCAATGGAACAAATTACCCTAAAATTTATATGGAACCAGGAAAGACCACAAATAGCCAGAAGAATGTTGAAAAAGAAAACCAAAGTCGGCAGCATCACAATTCCAGACTCCAAACTCTATTACAAAGTTGTAATCATCAGGACAGTGTGGTACCGGCACAAAAACAGACACATAGATCAATAGAACAGAATAGAGAGCCCAGAAATGGACCCCCAACTCTAGGGGGGGTCAAGGCAGGAAAAGACAAGGCAAGAAAGAATATCCAAAGGAAAAAAGACAGTCTCTTCAACAAATGGTGTTGGGAAAATTGGACAGCCACCTGTAGAAGAATGAAACTGGACCATTTCTTTATACCACACACAAAAAATAGTCTCAAAATGGATGAAAGACCTGAATGTGAGACAGGAATCCATCAAAATCCTTGAGGAGAACACAGGCAGAAACCTCTTTGACCTCAGCCGCAGCAACTTCTTCCTAGAAACATCTCCAAAAGCAAGGGAAGCAAGAGCAAAAATGAGATATTGGGACTTCGTCAAGATCAAAAGCTTTTGCATAGCAAACTAAACAGTCAACAAAACCAAGACAACTGACAGAATGGGAGAAGATATTCACAAATGATATATCAGATAAAGGGCTAGTATCCAAAATCTATAAAGCATTTCTCAAAGTCAACACCCAAAGAACAAATAATCCGATCAAGAAATGGGCAGAACATATGAACAGACATTTCTGCAAAGAGGACATCCAAATGGCCAACAGACACATGAAAAAGTGCTCAACATCACTCAGCATCAGGGAAATCCAAATCTAAACCACAGTGAGATACCATCTCACACCAGTCAGAATGGTTAAAATTAACAAGTCAGGAAACGACAGATGTTGGCAAGGATGCGGAGAAAGGGGAACCCTCCTACACTGTTGGTGCGAATGCAGGCTGGTACAGCCACTCTGGAAAACACTATGGCGGTTCCTCAAAAAGTTGAAAATAGAGCTACCCTACGACCCAGCAATTGCACTACCGATATTTACCCTAAAGATACAAATATAGTGATCCAAAGGGCCACATGCACCCAAATGTTTGTTGCAACAATGTCCATGATAGCCAAACTATGGAAAGAACCTAGATGTCCATCAACAGATGAATGGATAAAGTAGTAGTATATATATACAATGGAATACTATGCAACTATCAAGAGAAACGAAATCTTGCCATTTGCAACGATGTGGATGGAACTAGAGGGTATCATGCTAAGCTAAATAAGTCAGTCAGAAAAAGATAATTATATCATCTCTCTGATATGAAGAATTTGAGAGGCAGGGCAGGGGAGTTGTGGGGAGGTGGGGGACAGAAATGAAACAAGATGGGATCCAGAAGGAGACAAACCATAAGAGACTCCTAAACTCACAAAACAAATTGAGGGTGGCTGGGGGTGGGGGTAGGGGAGGTAGGGATAGGGTGGCTGTGTTATGGACATTGGGGAGGGTATGTGCTATGGTAAGTGCTGTGAAATGTGTAAGCCTGATGATTCACAGACGTGTAAACTGGGACAAATAATACATTATATGTTAATTTTTAAAAATGGAAAAAAAAAAGTTTTCTGGTCAACAGGAGGCCACTAGTAGATAAGGTTGAGGGGAGTCAAAAGTTATACAGATTTTTGACTGTGTACAGAATTGGTGCTCCTAACCCCCATGCTGTTCAAGGGTCAACAGTACTACCAAAATAAATTCAATAGCACATCAAAAGCGTCACATTCCATGACCAAGTGGAATTTATCTTTGGGATATAAGACTGGTCTAACACAAGCAAACCAATCAATGTGATACATAATACAAACAGAATGAAAAACAAACATTACATCATTATCTCAACAGATGCAGAAAACACATTTGACAAAATTCAATAGCCAATCATGATAAAATCTCTCAAACTTTAACACAATAAAGGCTATCTATCATAACCAATGAGTTACAACTGGAATATTTTCCTGTAAGATCCAGAACAAGGCAAGGATCTCCAATCTCAATACTACTATTCAACAGTGTCCTGGAAGTCCTGGCCGGAGCAATCAGGCAAGAAACAGAAATACGAGGTATAGAAATTGTAATGAAAGAAATAAAATTATCTATTTGCAGATAAGATCACCATATATATAGAAAACCAAAAAGACTCCACAAAAAAACTACTAGAACAAATTCAGTAAACTTACAGGATACAATATCAACATACAAAAATTCTCATTTCTAAAGACTAAGAAATGAACGATCTAATAAGGAAATTAAGAAAACAATTCCATTTCCAATACCAACAAAAAGAATACGATACTTAGGAAATAATAAAAGAAGTACAAGGCTTCTATGTGTTGAACATTATAAAACATTGATGAAAGAAATTTTCAAAGACAAATAAGTGGAAAGACATTTGCAAAGACACAAATAAGTGGAAAGACATTAAATTTATTAGATTATTAAGTATCTTTCCATTTATGTGTCTTATATGTTTTATAATGTTAAATGTTTTATAATGTTCATGCACTGGAAAAATATTGTTAATATGTCCATACTACTCAAAGTAACGTGCAGATTCATTGCAACCCTTACTAAAATCTTTACAATGACACCTTTTACACAAATAGAAAAATTGAAATAGAATTCAAATGGAACCACGAAATACCACAAATACCAAAGCAATCTTGAGAACAACCAATACTGGAGACATAATGCTTTCTAGTCTGAAATTACATTACATAGCAACCAAACCACATAAAAACAGACATATAAACCAATGGAACAGAAGAGAGAATCCAGAAATAAACCCACACGTTTACGGCCAACTGATGTTCCACAGGGTGTGAAGAACACATGATGGATATAGGATACTCTTCAACAAATGGTGTTGGGAAAACTGGATATCCACATTCGAAAGAATGTAATTATACCCCTATCTCACATACACAAAAACCACCTCAAATGAGTGAAAGAATTAAACCTCAGGTATGAAACTACAAAACTCCTAGAAGGAAATGGAAAAATCTTCTTGATATTGGTCTTGGTCATAACTTCGTAGATGGGACACCAAATTACAGGCAGCAAAAGTGAAAACAGACAAATGGGACTACATGAAATTAAAAAGATTCTGCATATCAAAGGAAACAACCATGTGAAAAGGCAACCCATGGAATGGGAAAAAATGTTTGCAAACCATATGTCGAATGATGAATTAACATCCAAAATATACAAGGAACTCCTACAATTCAATACTAAAAGTATAAATAACCCTATTTAAAATGGGCAAAAGACCTAAACAGCACTTCTTTAAAGAAGAAATTCAAATGGTTAACAGGAACATGAAAAGGTTTTCAACATCTCTCATCAGGGAAATATGTCAAAACCACAGTGAGGTTTCACCTCGTGCCTGCTTGGCTGCGTATTATGAAAAGACAAAATAACTAGTGTTTGTGAAGATGTGGAGAAAGGAAGCCCTCCATACACTGCTGGTGGGAATACGAATTAGTACAAACATGGAAAACAGTATGGCGATTCCTCAAAAAATTAAAAGTAGAACTATCAAATGATCCAATAATCCCATTTCTGGGTAAATACTCTCAAAAGAATTGAAAGCAGGATAGCAAAGAGATAGCTGCACTTTCATGTTATTTGCAGCACTATTCAAGATATGGAAATAACTAAATATCTGTCAGTGGATGAAAGGATAAAGAATATCAAATTTCCTTTAAACATTCATCTAAGTATGTTTTTATGTATGTATGATGGAAAAATAGCCTTAAATAGGAAATCCTGCCATTTGTGACAAAATGAATGGAGCTGGAGGACAGTATGCTAAGCAAAATAAACAAGACACTGAAGAGAGATACACTGAAATATCGCAGATGTGGAGTCTAAAATATTCAAAATCTGGGGCACCTGGGTAGCTCAGTCTGTTAAGGTCTGCCTTTGGCTCAGGGTCCCAAAGTCCTGGGGTTGAGTCCTCCATCAGGCTCCCTGCTCAGTGGGAGCCTGCTTCTCCTTCTCCCCCAATTGTGCACACACACACACACTCTCTCTCAAATAAATAAAAATCTTAAAAAAAAAATATTCAAATTCATAGAATAAAGAGTAGAACGGTGGTGGCCAGGGGTGGGGAAAGGGAGAGATATGATGATGTCGGTCAGAATACAAAATTTCAATTATGCAAGATGAATAATTTCTGGAGATCTAATGTATGTACCTCATGGTACCAATAGTTAACAATACTGTTATTTTATGCATGTAATTTGCTAAGAGGATACATCCTAAATGTTCTCCCTGTACACACACACAATCTATGTAGAAGTAATGTATATATTAATTAGCTTGACTATGCTGATCATTCCACAATATATATATATGTTGCAAACACCAAATGCATAACTTAAATACACGAAATTTTTATATGTCAATGATATCACAATAAAGCTGTTTGAAGAAAAAGTAAAGGATTATAAAAAAATACCATGAACTGTATGCCAACAAATTAGATAACCTAGAAAAAATGGACACAGTTCTGCAAACATAAAACCTACTAAGACTAAGTCATGAAGAAACTGGCATACTGAGTAAATCTAGAACTTTTAAGGAGATTGAAACCATCAGAAAGCTTCCAGCAAAGAAAAACCCAGGACCAGATGGTTTCACTGGTAAATTCTACCAAGCATTTAAAGAATTAACACCAACGTTTCAAAAATGCTTCCATAAAATTGAAGAAAAGGAAAACTTCCTAACTCATGCTATGAGACAAGCATCACCCTGACACTTAAGAAAGACAGACATTACAAGAATTAAACTACAGACCAATGTCCTTCATGAATAATGATTCTAAAATCTTCAACAAAATACTAGCAAATGCAATTTAACAACATTTAAAAATGATTATATGTCATAACCAAATGGAATTTATCCCCAGAAAGCAAGGATGGTTCGACATTCAAAAATTAATAAATGCAAAAGACATTAGTATCACGAAGGGGAAAAGCTCATGTGATCATTTCAACTGATGCATATCTAACAAAATCAAATACTCTTCCATGATAAAAAGAAATAGTCAATAAAACTAGGACTAGAAACAATGTAATAAACACCTATAAGGAAATACCACAGGTAATGCTGAACTCAATGGTAAAAGACCGAAAGCTTTTCCCCTAAGATCAGAAACAAGGTAAGCATGTCTGCTTTCAACGCTTCTACTCAACATTGTACTAGAAGTTCTAGACACTATGGTTAGGCTAATAAAGAAAAAATAAAAGAAAAATGAATTGGAAAGGAAGAAATAAAGTTTTATCTCTTTATAAAGTTGTAGAATATAAAAATCAGTTGTATTTCTATACACTAGCCATGAACCACCAAAAAAATTAAGAAAACAATTCCATTTACAATAGCATCAAAAACAATAAATACTGGGGCGCCTGGTGGCTCAGTGGGTTGAAGCCTCTGCCTTCGGCTCGGGTCATGATCTCAGGGTCCTAGGATCGAGCCCCGCATTGGGCTCTCCGCTCAGTGGGGAGCCTGCTTCCCCCTCTCTCTCTGCCTGCCTCTCTGCCTACTTGTGATCTCTCTCTGTCAAATAAATAAATAAAATCTTTAAAAAAAACAAACAATAAATACTTTGAGATAATTTGAACCCTGGAGGTGACAGAACTTTACACCAGAAACTACAAAATTATAAACAGAAATAAAATAAAGAAGATCTAAAGAAATAGAAAAATATCCTATGTTCATGAACTGGAAGACTTCGTATCAAGACGACCATATTATGTTAGAGATTGAACTGTGTCCCCTCAGAAAGATTACTTGACAGCCGAATTCCTGGTACTTGTGAATGTGATCCTATTTGGAAAGAAGTCTTCACAGATGCAATTCCATTAATAGGAGGTCATACTTGATTAAGCTGGCCCCTAATCCGGTATGACTGGTGTCCTTAACAGGAAAATTTGGACAGATACAAGGAGGAAAGACAACCATGTGAAGATGACCATGTAAAAACTGTAGTCATGCTGCCACAAGCCAAGGAATGCCTGGGCTACCAAAAGGTCTAATAGGCAAGGAAGGAAAATATGCTAGAGATTTCAGAGAGAGCATGACCCTACCAATACCTTGACTTCACGCTTTTAGCCTCTAGAAATATGAAAGAATGAAATATGTTGTTTTAAGCCACTTCATTATGGCAAGGAGGAATGGGAAGTTACTCTCTAAGATACAGAGACTTGGAGTGAAGAAGTTTTGGAAAATAGAGTGGTTCTGGCTGCAAAACACTGTGAATGTAACATGCCACTGAATTATACACTTAAAACAGGTTAATTTCCATAGAAGGAATAGAAAAAGTTATCAGGATCTATCTTGCAGGAAGCACCAAGCCCAGAGAGTCTCACAGGAAATCCTACTCAACTTCTAGGCTTTTAAAGGCTATAAATTTCCTGTGCTATCTGAAAGTAGAACATTCTTTTTTTTTTCTTAAAGAATTTATTTACTTATTTGAGAGAGAGAGAGAGAGAGAGAGAGTGTGTGTGTGTGTGTGTGTGCGCGCGCGCGCGCACAAGCAGGGGGAGCGGCAGGCAGAGTGAGAAGCAAGCTCCTTGTCAAGCAGGGAGCCCGTGGGGCTCAAGCCCAGGACCCGGGGACCACAACCTGAGCCGAAGGCAGACACCTAACCAACTGAGCTACGCAAGCACCCTGAAAGTAGAGCATTCTTATGAAACCTTTCATAAGCTGAAATATTCCTGAAAGGAAAGCAACTGCCCTTAATTTATATGGAAAATATTTTAGTGTTTTCAGACCCAAAAAGTAACCTCTCCTAGGCTTGTCTGACACCTTAACACACACCTTGCTAACAAAAGCACAAAATAAACCAAGAAAATGCACAGATGCTCACAGACACAGTTCACAGCTACTATGGCTTGACGAGATACGGAGCAGAGTTCCAGGGGTGTAGGGGACTTGGCAGGGCCACTCTCACTGCTTGGGGTGTGCGCTGCCTCTACGATGACTTGCCGCAAAACAAATGCCAAATGCTATTTTTGCTTTTTGCCTTTTTTCGTAAAAGTGAAAATCCTCTTTGGATTTCCTTCACTTAGTGGAAACAGGTACTAATGTAGGTCTTTTGCGCAAATGAAGTGGTGTCACACAAATTTTCAAGAAGTGGGGGACACCCGTGTCTACAAAAAAAACAAAACAGCAAAAATGGAACACACTGAAACATCACCCATAAAGCAGCATCATTTCAAACTGCAATATGCTGGAGGCATAGCTTACAACACCAGGAAGGAGTCGAGGACACCCACTCTCACTCATCATAGTACTGGAGATCCTAGGCTGGATGATAAGGAATGAAAATCATATCAGAGAAACAGAATCGGAAATAAGCAAATAAAACTACTGCTATTGCAGATGACAAAGAAAACACAAAAGTATAAATTATCAGAAATAACAGAAGGAAGTGAAGTGGGCCCAGAAAATTAAGGGCAGCTCTCGGGAAGTAGTTCAGGACAGGGAGCCTGATGGGAAGAGACGAGCTTAAGTATAACCATTTATTATGAAGAAAAAATTGGAACAATTCTCCATTACCCTGCCCTCTGCTTTATTCATCTTCGCTCCAGCTCAGATGCTATTTCTCCAGGGGACTCTATGCAAAGGGCTACTCCATGAGAAAGAATTCTCCCTTTTTTATCATCGAAGGGTTTAACATATCCCTCATCCTCTGCCTCCTTGATTCCTTCCCACTGTTTCTCTCATTTCCCTGCCTGGGAGGGCTCTCCACAGCTCTCCTGATATCTGGACGTTTTTCCACACCCACCTATCAGTTATTGGTATGTTTACAGAGAAGCCTCGATTCCCTGATCTCCCCTCACCAACTCCCTCAAAAAGAGCAGCCACTATTAAGGAACACCCCAGTTCTTCCCTGCTGGAAGTCTTTTTCCTGGGTCTCCTTCACCCCTCACACAAAACACTGCACTTCTGACACTTCTGGTCACCAAACGTGTGAGGATTTTTCCCTGCAACAAAAACTAAGTCACAGCCTATCTCTGACACTATCCACCTGGAGAGAGTGGCAGATCCCAGCTGAAGGGCTCAGTCCCACAAGACTGCTCCCACCCTACTTTAGGTGCCAAGAGCAAGTAGTTAAGCCCCCAGTTTGCCCACAACTTGTCTGATCTGGCTACAAATCAGAGGCTCCCATGACCCCTCTCCCTCAGGTTAGATTAATTTGCTAGAGTGGTTTAAAGATCTCAGGGAAACACATTCACCAGTTTATGAAAAGATGATAAATAGTACGGATAAAGAGCCAGATGAAGATATACTTAGGGTGACGTCTGGGGGGAGGGGAGTACAAGTGCAGGAGCTTCTGTCCTTGTGGTGTTGGGGTACCTCTCTCCAAACCTCTAGTACTGGGGTTTTATGAAGTTTTCCTCCAGTCCCTCTTCCCCCTCTGGAAAATGGGGGTGGGGGAGAGCTGAAAATTCCAAGTTAACCACCTGGGAGCCATCTGATCGCCCACCCTGGAGCGCCTCATTAGAACAAAAAATGATCCTAGTGTTCTCCTCACTTAGGAATGTATAAGGGTTTCAAGAGCCCTGTGTCAGAGGTGGGGTCAAAGGCCAAATGTTGGGACAAAGGATGCTCCAGAGTTGTTACTTAGGAAACAACATGGGTTTCAGAAGCTCTGTGCCAGGAACTGAGGACAGATCAATTTATATTCTCAATCATCCCACAGTCCCCCCACTCCGGTAACCCCTCATCATACTGGTAGTCTGTTGTTCTCATGGCGCTCCTCTGAAACCAGCTTTCTTAAGGGTTTGCTGACCTGCTTAGTGGTCCCCATCCCCCTTTCAAAGCTAAATTCTTTGAAAGCAGACACCTTGAATATTTACATTCTTCCTCAGAGCAGTTGCTGAACAAAAGAGGACGTCAGGAAATATCTGAATAAATAGGTGAACAAAAGCTATGTGCTAAGCACCTTACATTCATCTATTCCCTTGATGAACATGTCAATGATCCCACTTTATAAAAAAAAAAGTTTTGAAAAGAAACTTACCCAGCTGCATGGTGTTCAAAGTGGGAACAATGAAGCAAAATGAAAGGGAAACTGGGTAAACAGACCAGAAGGACAAGTGCTGGGAGAAGCTCTCTTTTTATATCCAGCACTAAAACAGCACCTGCACGGTGTCGATTTCTGACCGGTGCTTGTCGATGTCATGAATAAGGGAGCCCCAGTTAGATCCAGAAATAGGAGCCCCCCAGAGCGTTCACTGTGTTTCCTCTTGTTTTCAGTTTTCCTCAAAGCCACACCATCCAGTCGGGAAATCCACTGCCACAGCTCCAGAACCCACTGGTGCTCCTCTTTCCCATCAGCTGTGCACTTCCATAAGTCAGGCCACTGAGGTCGAAATAGTCAACGCCACGTCAGCCCGCTGTAGCGCCTGCAACATTTCCCGCAACCCGGCACGCACGTGGGCGAGCTCCACTCTGTTGAGGTTCCCCCACCTGTATTCATCCAAGTACACAACACACTCAGCAGGGACAGGGTACTGCACCCGCTTCAGCTCCTTCAGCGCCGCCAAGTGCTGCAGCACGTTCGTGATGCCCGAGGTGGAGATGACGTCGTAGAACACCAGAGAGCGGAGGCGTGAGCAGCAGCACAGGGCAGGCGGCAGGGCTCGGAGCTGGGCTTCCTTCAGCCGGCGGCTTCTCAAGTTCAGGTGCTGCAGAGTGCCTGACACCTCCCCCAGCAGAACCTCGAGGGGCCCAGGAACCATTTGGGACAGGTTATTGCCACAGAGGACCAACTCCTTCAGGTGGGTGGCATGAATGCTCTGGGACAAGTGATGTCATGCTCCGTGAGCCTACATCCATTAATGACCAGCGTCTCTAGTGGTTTTTGCAGGCCACTGTGGAGGGACAGACACCGTTTACGTCTTGGAAATTACAGTGTACGCTAAATGCATTTGGGAAAAATCCAGAAACCTGGCCCGAGAAATTTGCACTACGCCACCTCAGTCTGGATGCAAATGGTGGGAGCCATCTTCTGTACTGGTTAAGAACACAGAGCTTGGAGAGAAACATTTCCGCATCCCCCAGAGATCCTCTTTATTTTCAGAGTATGGTGTTGGGCACCCCTCAGCCTCAGTTTCCTAATGAGCCACATTAGCACAATTATCATTCATGCTCCACAAACTGTAAAATTAATGAAATTTAGATACAGCTCCTACTCATGGTAACGCCTGGGTTCTACTAAGGTTCATGAAGATGGTTCCCCATGCTTCCAGTTACTCAAAGACCATGCCCCAGGAGAATAGCGCCCTATTCCAGGGCGTACCACGGAGAAATCGGAGAGACATATATGAGGAGAATCAGTTCACCAAATCAGCTGAGCTTAGATGTTGTGGAGGCAGTTTCCTCCCTCAAACACCACCCTCACATCTCACCATCCTTATTCATCTTCTCTACATAAGCTCTAGAAAGACCAGACCCTGATTTTGTTCAGAGCCACATATCCATTCTTAGCTGTCTGCTTGGCGTGCGCTAAGTGCATGAATGAGTGAGTGAGCGAATGAATGAACGGATGAGATGCCAATTTCAGACCTGCCTCTTTCTTTTCTATAGCAGCCACCAGCTCCTGGCTGACCCAAGATCCCCGCCCTGGAGTCCAGGTCCAGCAGCAACTCTGCAGACTCACAGAAGGGGAAGTCCAGGCTTGTCTCTGCTCCAACACAGCAACGCCCAGAGCTCCGCCCAGGGAGGACTTGCCACGCACTCACCTCAGCATCTTCTGTAGCTGGCCCGAGAGACAGCCAAAGATGAGGTGGAGCTTCTGGAGGTGGCCCAGCGGACTCAGCAAAGAGAAACAGACTGCAGGGAAATCCCAGGGGATGTCGTTCATGATGAGGTGGCCCAGGTTGCTCATCTGCCCTACGTGGGTGAAGAACTGGATTAGGTCCGACCGGAAGCAGAACCTACTCCTGTGATGAAGCCTCACCTCTCGGATGGTCTCCAGCTCCAGCATTCCCAGGATCTCGACGAGGCTGCGGAACGGCACCTGGTTGATGACCAGGGTCCGACAGCGGAGGCGCAGACAGCTGTGGCTCTTCTCGACTCTCTGCAGTATGTACGAGGGGAACCCCGACAGGTGGAAGAAGCCGAACAAACCACCGAGGAAAAGGTGTGTGTGGATTTCCACGGGTTCTCAGTGATGTGGAGGCTCTTCTCTGGAACTGGGCGCCAGCGGGTCTGCCTCCGGCTCCTCCAGCATGTGCGTGATGACAAAGGGGGCAGGGGTTGTCTCAGAGCACTCCTCCCAGTTGGAGTGCTCAAAGTCATGGGTAAAATCTAGCACCTTCAGCTTCGATCTCCTGCGGGGAATGAGGAGGAGAGCAGAGACTGGGACTTTCAGGTGAGCAGAGCAGGGCTGGTAGAAGACCAGCAGCAGCGAACCCTGGGAAGGGCCTCTGGGCCAGCCAGCAGCCCTGCCTGCTGCCATCCGCCATGCGTTCGAAGGGCCCTCCTCAGTGCCCACCTTTCATACGGTCCGGAGATACCACCCAGGAACCTGGCCACGCCCTTAACCACCACAGCAGCGTGATCAGCTCTGAACTACACCAAGGCTCTCTTCTCAGAGCGACCCTGAGCAATGGCCTCAAGGCTTCCCAAGGATTGACGCTGTACCTGGTGGCACATGCTTGGGCCCCACATCCCTGAATCCAATTCCCACTTCCTCAATTCACTGCCCCTATTAGCACCTCGTCTCTCCAGTTACCTGGGACAAGCAGCATTGGTAGGAACCAATTCCAGCCCATCTAGGACGGCTTCCAAGAGGTCTTGAGTTACTGACTGATCTCTTAACGATCCCAGACGGAGGCAGGGGAAGGGCCAGGCCTGCACCATTGCTGTCACAGTCTTCGTGTGTCCCCCTTCAAAGGCTGCCGTGGACAGTGTTGGGAAAAGGCCCACAGGGAGCTCCTCCAGGGCACAGACAGCTGAGTCCTCATCATTCAGGAGGCTCTGTGCTGCAAGATCCAAGAGACGGAGAGGGTCTTGTCCACTCATCTCCACTGACCTGCTGTAAGGTAAGGGAAAAGCCTCAGTGAATTTTTGTGGTGCTCAGCCTCCCTCTTTTGGGCCAGGAGAACCCAGCCTCCACTACCCTTCTTAGCAGACAGTGCGCTCCCCAGAGGTCTCCCCTGCCTCCTTCCATCCTACAACTTCTAGTTCTAAATCTGCAGCTCTCTCTTTGCTGGTGGCACCAGTGTCCCTTACCCTGATCCCAGCTGGATGAAAGGAGAATAATTAGGGCTTTGTCTCTGTTCCTTATTGCGCTTCACAGAGCATAAATTGTTCCAAACTTAATTTCTTAAACTTTCCCCAAGATCATCACCATAACCAAGGTGATTTTAAGGAGGACGAACAACTCATCTCTTACCCTAATCCAGTGGTTAAGAGGTCAGGTCCTGAGGTTTTGTTTGCCTTCTCCGGCAGGCAGGCCTTCTAAAACGGTAATGGCAACATTCCATATGTTCAGATCTGGCCTCCTTCCTGCTCTATACAGTGCATTTCTCCTCACAATCCACCAGGCTTCAATGCAATCCGGAGACAGGAATATTGTTTTCAAAAAATCAAAAAGATACAAAACTCCTCTTGCGGTGCTAGTAAAATTTTGACACAAAATGTCAGAAAAACACAAGAGAAAGGAAAATTAAAGCACCATCCCAAGTAGAAATAGATGCAACAGTCCTGAATAAAGTATTACTAAATAGAACGAAGCAGTGTCTCATAACGAAGCAGAATCACAGAGCGTTTCTCCCGGGAGCAAAAGGACAGCAACACATTCGAGAATCTATCAGTGAACTTCGGATTACACTTGGGACGACTGAACATGAGTGCTCTGGGCTGCCACTTGAAGACCCAAATGAAATAAAGGAAGAGCTGAAACCAGAAGGTCAGAGAGAAGGAGTTAGAACCCTGCTCTTTAAGAATAAGCCAAGTTCTGGAATCTGCAAAAAGGTGGATCATAGTAACTAGTGTGCGGACTACAGAAGCCAAAACCTCGGCCTGTGCGGACGGTGAAGTCAGAAGTCAATTGCAGAACCCGCAAAGGCCTCAGGAGTGACACCCGCAAGCAGGGCCCCGGGCAAGGGCTAGAGCGAGTGGCCGGCCCTGTGGTGGCCGAAGAGTCTCTACAAACATGCATTTCCCTCCACCCTCAGCACCGCCAGCAAGCTGCACCTGGGCCCAACCCTTCTCCAGCTCCCACCCTGACTCTGCTCTGCTGCGCCTTAGAGCAGCTCTCAGCCCTCACCCTACAGCAGGCTGCTCTTCTGTGGGGAATGAGGGGACCGTGCGAGAGCTGGTTTGGTAAATGATCATTTTAACCACCAAATACTGGACTATGACCCAAATGAGTATTTTCCACCTGTGTATGAATGAGAAGGGGCACCTGCTTAGAGCTAAGGCCCGGTAGGCAGCACCAGGCCCGTCACAATCCACCAATTGTTCTGATGGCAGGCTCTCTGAAGCAGGCAGGGCCCCGGAGCAGAAGTGCCTGTATCTGAAGCCTCCCCGCCGTGCTTCTGAAATGTCCCATTTCTCTGAAGGAACAGCCCAAGGGAAGCCACACGCCTGGGGCCCTCAAGGGCATCTCCCACTCACCAAGAGTAAGTCCAAATACCAAATCCTTCATGAAGAATGTATATTCTACTGACACCTGCACGAGAAACAGAGAAGAGGTTCACCAAAGCTTGGCAGTGAGAACCTCTCACGCTGAGACAATCTTCCTTTCCCTCCCCTCAGCCCGTCAGCCTTCGTACCAAATGCTTTCCTTGGGAGGAGCCGTTCACACCTCCAGCTTCTCCCAACTGAAGCCCCTAAGCATCTCCCTCCCATGCGCGCCTGAAGGACCTTCACCAACCTCCCTCTATACTGGAGGACGACGCTGTAAGCCCAGAGGTCAACGTGTCACATTGATTTTCTCAAGGCCTTCTCCTAGGTTCCAATGCATCGTTTCTCCTGCATGGGGATTAGCCCAAGGCCCACAGGTCTCTTCCCAGCAGGATGTGATGAGGTAAGGCCTTTGGCTCCTGTGTGCAGCCTTGTCCACAAAACCCAGGATTTATTGCTGGCCAACCCCTACCACCTGCACTGTCGGAATGCACTTCATCTGTCTGGGAAGGGTCTCCTCTGGGATTCCAGTGGCCTCTAATCCTGGGGGAGACTTAGAAGAGGCCAGCTAGTGAGGTAAATGATAGTCTTGGCCACTGCAGCTGGTCTTGGACTGCGCAGGATACTCATCTTGTCCTCCCTGCATTATTCATTATAGCTTCCCCTCAAGGTCCCTACCATTGCTGCTGTCCTTGCTAGCATGCCAGGTGGCCTGGCTCACACCTTGTCTCCGAAGGGTCCGAGCCCCTGCACTCCTGCAGTGAGCGCTGTGGCACAACGGGGCAAGGAAATACCAGAGAGGCCCCTAAATGGATCCCCTGGAAGTCAGATTTATTCCTCTATTCCCTGGTTTAAAAGCAGCCCTATCCTTTCCTAATCTGGGTCAATTACTCCTGCCAAGATGGGGACTCCTTTTCCTCACCAGCTGAGCACTTCAGAGGAGCTCTGCCGTCAGAACAATTGGTGGATTGTGACAAAGACGATAAAGTGTTCAGGCAGCAGCCACAGTTAGAAGCCACAGCTTCTAACTCAGCAGGATCTTCTGCTCCACAGTGAATGGTGGCTGAACCTAACCAACTCTATGACCTCGTGGGTTTGACAGAACTCGCCTCATGACAAGCAGTTCTGCCCATGGGGTCATGTCATGTCTGATGGCCCTCTGCCAGGCCCAGGAGCACGAGAGGAACTGCTTTATAAAGCACTCGTGAGTCACCTCTGCAGACTGTACAGCCTGGCTCCAGACCCCTAGAAGGTACCTCTTCCTACCCCAATACCCCCAGATCAGTGCTGTCTTGTGGCCCAAGCACTAGGGCTGCTTGCGCTGCAGCTTAAGATTTGCTCCTCTGCAGAAAACCTTTCTATTCTGGGATATACTCAAAGTCACAGTCTTTTTGGGCATTTGGGTGGCTCAGTCAGTTAAGGGCCTGACTTCAGCTCAGGTCTTGATCTCCGGGTCCGGAGATCCAGCCCTGTGTCCGGCTCCATGCTCAGTGGGGAGTCTGCTTCTCCCTCTGCCCCTCCCCCTGGTTCATGTGCATATGCACACTCTCTGATAAATCTTAAAAAAAATGGAGCAGTCTTTTGGGGCTGGCCAAAGAAGTGTTCTGAGATACAGAATATGTTGTCTCTAAAAGCTGAAGAGTCCTACCAGGCATCGTGCTTGCTTCCTTCTTTGCCACAGGAGGTGCAAGTTGTGATAATTCATCTTTTCCTTTGGATGGCATGACCCAGCATGTCCTGGACCACTGGGGCACTCCAAGCTGTTCTCATGTGGCAGATCCCTGAATCTTCACAGGCACCATCTCCAACGATGCAGTGCATGTTTCTTACCAAGGCCTCCAACACACCAGCCATTTCTCACTAATCTCGCTCCATTGGCGTGTTGGCAGAGTAGTGAATCAGTGTGATGATCTGTGGATGCCCGGTCATAAGTGGTCCAGATCTCTCTGAACTATGACAGAGGGAGGAAGGGTATAATCCGGGAGCAAAACTAAACGTAGATTCTTGGCCTGTTCCATGTGAATGCAGAAGACGGTATGTGCTGGGATAGAAAAGAACATATTTGCCAATTAACATTTGTAAACCATATACTTCATTAATCCCGCTCAAGCAAAGCAAGCCCATGTGGAATGGCAGCTTCACCTGGGGCTACTATCTGGGTGAGTTTACAGAAATCTTGGCCAACCTCCAGGATGAACCTGCTTTCTGCAGGGACAGACCGCCAAATTAAATGGAAATATGACAAGATCTACCACTCCAGTCCTTTACATCCTTAAGAGTGACAACATTATCTGTCATTCCTCCTACCATGTGATACTGTTTTACACTTACTATCTTGACCAGGAATGGAAACAGGTATAGAAGCCTCCACTTGGCCTCTCCCATCACCACAGTTCTTATCCCACAGATGAAAGCCCAATCTGGCTGCTGCATTGACTTCCAAATATTCTATTCTGATTACATATTTGCAAACTGGGCAATGACGCAGGGTTACCATTATGAGGTGGATCCTGACCTGGAATTTTATTTCTTATCTGGCTCCCCTTAGCCCCCCGCCCAATTCTCACAGTGGGGCACAATTATATTTTGTACATTGACATATTAATGTCCACTCTGACTCTATGTCCAACAATATATAATTTGTTTATATATCGCCCTTCCCCTGGTCTGCTCCTCAAACTGCTTGTATATTCCATTTACCCCGTGTGGTAAGCAGAACCCAAAATGGCCACAATGATTCTTGCCTCCTCGTATCCATTCAGACATGCCCTTGTGAAGTCCCCTGTCACACTGAATAAAGCAAGTCTGTGGAAATTACAGTGTGTGACTTCCAAAGTTAGGTCATAAAAGGCACTATGACTTCCCACTGTGCTTCCCCTTGGATCACTTGCTTTCATGTCACAGAGACACCCAAACGGCCTTATGGAAAGGCCCATGTGGCAAGTAATTAAGGACTTTTGTCAAAAACTGACGGGGGTGGGGGGGGCGCCTGGCTCAGTGGGTTAAAGCCTCTGCCTTCGGCTCAGGTCATGATTTCAGGGTCCTGGGATCGAGCCCCGCATCGGGCTCTCTGCTCAACAGGGAGCCTGCTTCTCCCTCTCTCTCTGCCTGCCTCTCTGCCTACTTGTGATCTCTCCCTCTCTCTGTCAAATAAATAAAAATATTAAAAAAAAAACCAAAAACCAAAATTGACTGAGCATGTGAGGGAGCTGCTTGGAAGTGGGAACTCCAGGTCCAACTGAACCTTCAAATGCCTGCAGCCCCAGCCCAGGTCTTCCTTGCATCCTCAAAGACACCAATGAGCCAGCACTATCCAGCTAAGCTACAACCAAATTCTTGACCACAAAAACCATGTGAGATAAGAACAAAAGAACGAATGAAGACGGCAAAGTTTTGGGCTAACTTATTGCACAGCAATAGGTAACCGAAATACTGAGTGAATGTGCATAAATTCCCTTGAGAAAACTTATTGAGTTCCCTTACCATAGAGTTACAAGGTCCTTTAGGGTGTGGTATCTTTAACTCCCTTTTCAGCCTAAACACATCTCCTGCTGTTATGCTGGGACAAGCCCTAATTACACAGCAGGAGGGGAAAATGGGGAAGTCAGCAAAAAAAGCATATTTTGTCGTAGTGAAAATGCCCCTGCAATGTATTCAAATAAAAAATTTTAGTGGGTGGTGTTTTTTTTTTGGCTTTTTTTTTTTCAGGTAGGCTCCACACCCAGCTTGGCGCCGCAACTCCATCACCCTGAAATCAAGACCTGAGTGGAGATAAGAGTGGAACACTTAACCAACTGAGCCACCCAGGCACCTCAATATTTTAGTTTTTAATACAGTGGGTTGGCCCATTCACCTATGCGGGCTCAGAGGGTTAAGAAGAATCCGTGAATCTCAGATCATTGGGCCTCAATGCAGATACCTCTATCAGTATGCCAGGGTGCCCTCTCCCCTCCCCCCTCGCCCCTCCCCCCCGCCCCTCCCCCCTCGCCCCCCCCCCCCCCGCCTCTCTGCCTACTCCTAACCTCTCTGTCAAATAAATAAATAAAATCTGAAAAAAGAAAGAAAGAACGAACGGCTACCTTGGCCCTGTGATAAGAAGCCTGCACCCACCTGGAAGTCGGCCCACTTGGCTTTCCTTTGGAACCTCTCCGGATACCCCATGGAGCAAAGGAGACAGGGAGCATCCCACATCCCGAACGGCCACCTGAACCGCAAAAGAGCGCAGGAAGCCCGGGGCCCACGCAGCTTCAGATCCCGGCGTCCTGAGGCCTCCTCGGTGGGGGAGCCTTGGGCTCCGGTTCCACATTTTGAGGCCCCACGTGACCCCAAAGCCTACGAGGCAGCTGAGAACTGGCGACCCGGGGAACGAGAGCGTTCTCAGAGTCCGAAAGGAAAAACTCAGAGCCAGCCTGCAGCGTCTCGAAGTTTCCCTGAGGCGTGGGCAGCTTCTTGAGTCACGTGGGGCGCGGGCGGGGGAACAGGGCTGGCTGCCTCACGCAGGTCACGTGGGCTGGGCCCGCTTTCCCCCCCCACCTCACGCGCTGGATCACGTGAGAAGCACGGCGGGCCCAGCTCCCCACCCCTCCTGCGGGTCACGTGGTCGGGGGAGGGCCTGCTTCCTGCCAAGGGGAGCTTGGGAGATGGGCGGGGCCTGCTCTCCTAAAAGGATCTTGGGTGGCTGGGCGGGGCATGACGGCTTCGTCGTGCTCACGTGGGCAGGACCTCGGTTCCTCACTTGGGATCACGGGTGAGGTGGTGGTGAGGGCCTGCTCTCCTCACGCTTGGTTTCCTGGGTGACAGTGTGCCGGGGAGGGTGGGGAAGCACCCCCGGACTGCGGTCTGCAGGTCATATCACCAGTGTGGGCTTGGAAACCTGGAGGGCTGAGTGAGATCGGGACCCAGACCTGTTGCAGAGACCTAGGAGGGGGCATGGAGGACCCCACAGGCGTCTGGACCCTAGGAGGGTCCCTCTGGGAATTGGGCAGAAAGTGTTTCTAGACCTGAGAAAAGAGTTTTGCACGCCACCAAAGTCCCAGCACTTGGCGTTAAGAAATAGGCCTGGAAGGCGGCCCTGCCGCAGTGAGCAGCTTGAAGATCCCCCCCCCCCCCCATCTAATATCTTGTATTTTGGTTCCCCAGTGGGGTCTCCAGGGGTCTGCGACAGGCCTGTTCTGAACCATGTTTTGTAGAGAGAGCAGGTTCTCAACCTTCTCCCCTTAAGGGCATCAGGCGTCTGAAAGAAGTAACGACCTTTTAACAGACGTTTGCCCTGTGCCAGGCACCCTGTCGAGGGTTCGCTGTACTATATTTCCTCCCAAGAATCCTGCTGGAGGTCCCCCACACACCCTTCCTTCTCTCCTGTCTGACCCATATAGTTTTATCCTCCTGGAACGTTCTTCTTAACTTCATTAATGTCCATTAAGGTTATAGTTATATGTATTGTTCATTCCAAGACCCTGAATGTAAACCATTTCTGTGTACTTCCTAGAATAAAAATATTTGTAGACAGTGCCTCCGGTGGATTTGATGATGATTCTGCACGAAATAAGACAGCTTCAAAATAGAACAGAGGCTTGGGAATAGGGGTGCGCTGATCCACCCTATGGTGACCTACTGGGGATCATGGGGGCATCAGGTGCCCTTCTGGGCATTCTTAATAGTGTGGCCAACAGGATAGGTTACAAAGGAATCACTCATTCATTCATTTCTGTGAAGATGATGTTTTCATTTTCTGCCCCCCATCCCCCAAGCTGTGGCCTTGGCCCACAAGGACCTGGGCTTGAGGCAGGACTGAAGTCAGGGATCAGAGGGCAGATTAGCCCCGAGGCTACAACCTCACCCCCAGTGGGGAGAAAAGGCAGTAGGGGCACCAGTACCCCCATCTGTGAGTTCTCAGACGTGTTCTTCCCTCCTCTAGGTGTCTAGAATTAGGTTGCACCGACTGTGCTACTCCCAGGGTCCAGGACCAGGACACGCCTTACTACTCTGACTGCTATGGCAGGGACGCCTCTTTTTTGTGGATCCGAGTGTCTCTGTTAGAACGATCACCCCTGGGTTTTATCTTGGTTTCTTGCTGGCCTTAGAGGTTCTGAATCACTGCGTTTCAAAGTGAACATCCCTTTTCGCACCGAGCTCACAGGAGCCCCAACCATGGCTTTTGAGGCCACAGAGAAAGAAAATGTTTAAACATTAGGTGATAGGAAGCACCTTGGATGAAGATATAGAAGCACCCTTCTTGAATACCTATCCTGCTCTCAGCAGAACCTAAGAGGTGTTCCTCCCATGGGCATCCTCGTGGTAACCTTATAAACCAAACAACCTTGACTAAAATAATTTGCAGAAGTTGAGTCTGGGCACCCTCCTCTGACCTTGGCTCTTACCCAGAATTCCAAATCCCTCTCCTCCACCAGAATAAATCCAACTTCAAAAGTCTGCAGGTATAATGTATATTGTCTTTACAGGGGACAGAGGAGACGTTCCCAGGGTAATGGCAGAGAGTAAAACCTCATTTCACTCTCAATGAGCCCATATCCCCTTCCCTCCCCCGGCCTGTCAGCCTAGACGTGCTCATTTTTTAGCAGGAGCCATTCACACCTCTAACTTCTCCCAATAGAAACTCCAAATTAGGGACGCCAGGGTGGCTCAGTCGGGTAAGTGTCTGCCTTTGGCTCAGGTCACAATCCCAGAGTCCTGGGATCAAGTCCTGCATTGGGATCCCTGCTTAACAGGGAGTCTACTTCTCCCTCTGCTGCTGCGCGCTCTCTCTCTCTGCCAAGTAAATAAAATCTTAAAAAACAAAACAAAACCCCCTTCCAAATGTTGTCTCTGCTTAGCCCCAGCAGGAGCCTCTCAGATCGCCCTCTTCCAGTTGAGGTGGGTGTTGCAGATAGCATGCGATTTAGCTGCCACACTGACTTTCTCAGGACCTTAAGTTCCAATGCAGCTTTTCCTCTCAATTTTTAGTCCAAAGGCTATGGGTGTCCACCCAGCAAGACGTGGGGGGCAGGAAAATGAAGGCCTTTGTTTTCCCCTGGACTCATCGAGTTTCAGGCACTTTTCCTAATCCAGGTGCCTCGGGGTTTCAGGCACCAACTGTGGCATGAACTTGGCACAGGATCAAGGTCGGGAAGCTCCTGATAGAAAAGATGCTTCAAGTACACACTTAGCATATTAAAAAAAAAAAAAAAAGCCTGAAAACCAGTGGGGAAAAAGATGATTTGTTGATGCTATTGTTAAAATTGGTTCTCCATAGGGAGAAAAATTAAGAAAGACTCTGTACCACATGGCATTAAGAAAGAAACCCAAATGAGATTAAAATAAAACTATAAAGATATTGAGTCATCTGCAGGAGAACATTTTTCTGTGACCTGGAGGTGCTGCTTGAGCATAGCACTAAGTAGAGGGAAAGCAAGTCAGTGAATATCAAACTAAAATTTTCTATCCAAAAAGATAAAAGAGACAACTGTAAATGCCGGATTATAAACTGGGACAAGATATTTATAAGGCAGTTGATCACGGCCTCGGAAATGAGAAAACCACCAATAAAGAGAAGGAAAGGGGATCTCATGGAAACATACACAGACATATACACGGACAGCTCCCAGAAGGCTAAGGGGTAAAGGCCAAATACACACCTTTATGGTAATAACAATGCTGAAAATTAGAGAAAAAAGAATCTATGAAAGTGGCAGAGATTAAGAAGGTCTGATGATGTGGGCGGGGATGGGACAACGTGCAACGTTCTGCGAGCAACCCGTCAGGATGAGTGAAACGAGATGTCCCTCTATTCCTTCTAGCGGGCAGCTTCTCTCTCATGTGGAGCGTTGCTGGGCAAGTTCCCTGTCCCCCTAGCACCCCCGTCTCGTGGGGGAGATGTGAGGTGCATGTGACCTCAGGGTTGGCCAGTCTTCAGGGCAGCAAGAATCACAGAAGGATCGATGAGGAGCTTTAGACACTATGAAAGCCTGAGCCCACCTCGATGGTTCTTATGCCTTTGGTTTGGGAGGGATGGACATTGGACAACAGGATGACTTCTGGAATTGCTTTCCTGAAGTTTTGCCTACAGACGACCTCACAGAACACAAGTGCAGAGCCTGATGAACTCTCACCAAGTAAACTCTCCTGTGTGACCAACACCCAGATAAAGAATTAGAACATGATCGTGGCTCCATTTATTAGGCAACAGATTTTTAAAAGAACCTCCCCAGTGATTCTAACAAGAAGTGAGTAAGATTTCCAGAAGTATTATACAGGGCAGAGGTTTCCAAACTTTGTGGCATCTTGAAATCACCGGGGATCTTTAAAAAACATTGATGCGAATCAGTGACTCTTGGGACACTGAAAAAATAAATTTAAATTAAGAAAAATCGATGCCTGGCTTCAACCCCCAGATGTTTTGGTTTAATAGGTATGGGTGAGACCCAGTCATCCAGTTAATGGAGTACTAGGCACCCGTAAACATAGAGAGATCTCTACATGTACAGTAGAGTAAAAAAAAAAAAAAAAGGTTACAGATTGGCTGGGCACTGCATAACAATAACATTAATGCAAATTTAAAATATTCATAAAACCACTGTCTTTTTCTTTTTTTAGAGAGGGGGAGAGAGCCCACTTGAGTAACCAGTGGAGGAGCAGAAGAGGAGAGAGAATCTTAAGCCCAACTCAGGGCTCCATCTCATAACCTGGAGACCATGACCTGAGCCGAAATCAAGAGTCAGAGGCTTAACCGACTGAGCCACCCACATGCCCCTTTTTTCCTAAGAGATAGATATGTGAGCAAGAGAAAGGTAGCGATCTCCTAACAGCTGGGAGCCTGCCTGGTCCTATCAGCCAGGCCTTGGGCTGCTGGGAGTTGGCCCCGCCCCCCAGCTCCCAAGAACATAAACAATTTCACAGAACACCAGCCTCACACAAGGCCAGCGATGGATCAAGGCAAAACGGGACCGTGCCACAGTCATATTTGAACACAGAAAAAACACGAGCTGTTGTTCAAACCACAAAATGACCAGATGCCCCCAACCTTGGTTGGCTCCTATGAATGACTGCTGCTTCCCTACCAGCTCTAGCTTTGTACCTGTTCTACACTCCTCCTCTCAGGTTAGAATTAGGACACCTTTCAATGATAGAATCACCCTGCCTTCCTGACAGCATCCAACCACCCAGCAAAGTCTTTCTTCCTTGAATCCTCCCCAGAATTCCCCAAAGCAAATCCAAATCCTATAATTCTTTCCTAACACCCTCTTACTGAGCCACCCCCATTTCCCAGGATATTCCACATTGCAACAAGTCCATAAATCCAGGCTTGTCTGGCTACAGGTGTATCCTGGAGGTCTTTGCCTGGAGAGCATTGACAAGTACCCAGGATGACAAATAAATCACAAATTAGATTTATCACAAATAAACCTAATTGTATTAAACATAGTTATCACGATACTAGAATCAACAAGTCTATGAGATTGGAGCAACAGGTCTAATCTAAAAACTACCAGAATTTAACCTTATGGGTAAGTGTAAACTATGTTTGGATGTTGGTCAACAACTATAACATGGTGTGAAAGTTACTGAAATTTCTCTTGGCGATAAATAGGTATTGCCAAGACTGCAGTGGTCTCATGCCTACATTCGTCACGGAAGGAACTGCTAAATTTTAGTGAGGGGTGAGTTGTAATAAAAGTATACAATTTAACCCTCCCAAGTTCACAACCCTCCGAATTCTACTCCAAACCCAGTTAAAGCCCGCGCTGGTGCTCGCGCATCTTTAACCGGCAGGGGGCGCTGTGCAGCTGTCCTGAAAAGAGCACTGGGTGGGCGCCTCCCACCAGGGAACCTCTCAGGGGACTCTAAGGTGGTTGAACCAACATAGTATTCACTGGGGTGTGACTGATCGCAGCTGTGCCCCGCCAGGACCAACAGGATCCTAATGGGACAGGGCGCCCCTGCCCTGCCCTCCTCCAGCACTGAGGCGGTTCCAGGAGGCCAAGCCCCTCCCCCAGCCCTTGCTCAGACTGGCCAATCAGGAAGCGGCATCTTTCTGCATCTCTGCCCCCACGCAGGTGTTAGCAGGTATTAGAGGGACCCCCTTCTGTGGACTCAGGGCCAGAGCTCTCTGTACCTCCACCATGGCCTGACCCCTCTGTTCCTCCTCACCTTCCTCGCTCTCTGCCCCCGTGACCTGCCGATGGCGTCTCAGGAAAGGGCACCTGGGTTTCTCTCCTGCCTTCCTCTGCGTTCAGTGTGGCTCTCAGCTCAGGGGAACCGCTCTCTGTGTCTCCCTCCCTCCAGGGCCCTGGACCCAGGCAGTGCTGACCCAGCAGTCAGCGACGGGGGTTCTGAGACATATGGTCACTGTCTACTAATAAGATCAGAGTCTGGCACAGTGCTCAGCATGGAGGAACGACCCACACAATGTACAAAATGGAACTCGGATGGATCGAAACCTAAATGTAAGAGCTAAAGCTATAAACCCTAATAGGGAAACATAGGAGCAAATCTTTGTGGCCTTAAATCTGTTTTTTATTTTTTAAAAAGATTTTATTTATTTATTTGACAGAGAGAGAGAGATCACAAGCAGGCAGAGAGGCAGGCAGAGAGAGAGGGGGAAGCAGGCTCCCCACTGAGCGGAGAGCTGGCCGCCCTGACGTCATGACCTCAGCAAAAGGCAGAGGCTTTAACCCACTGAGGTTAAACTCACCCAGGTGCCCCTAAATCTGTTTTTTAAACAGGACACCAAAACCACAAGTAACGAGGAGACAGACCAATGGGGTTCATGAAAACGAAAGCCCCTGTGCATCAGAGAACCCTGTCCAGAAGGCGAAAATAAAATTCACAGAATGAGAGAGAATATTTGCAAATCTGGTAAGAGTTCGTTGTCTAGAGTGTTCAGAGAACCCCTAGAACCCAACAATAAGAAGATGAGCAACCTGATTTAAAAATGGGCAAAGGACTAGCATAAGCAGTTTCCCAAAGAAGATAGCCAAATGACCAACGAGCACGTGAAAACATGTTCCACAAGGAAATGCCGCTTCTTCCCCAGTGGGATGGCTAGCGTCAAAAAGTTAGACAATAACAAAGGTGAATGAGGTTGTGGAGAAATCGGAACCCTTGTGCATTGCTGGTGGGAACAGAAGATGGTGAAGTTTATGCCATGTGGATTTTATCTCAATTTTTAAAAATTGATTTCTACATCTTCCCCTTAACTAGATGAGAAATTTAGCTCACTCGAACGCCAGTCGCGTTGATACTTTTCTCAAAAATGTTTCTTCCTTCAGAACTAGGGTGTTAACATTTCTGAGGCTTTTATTTTATCATTCTGAGACTGATTCTACTATGCTATAATATTACGCTCTCTCATTCATAAAATTTGGATGGATAGAGAATGCTAGGCTTAACTTTCCCCCCATTTATTACACTGAAAATATTTCTCTATTTTTTCTTGCATACAGAGGTGCGTGTGTGCAGTCAGCCTGATTCTTGTTCCTTTGTAGGTGATCTTTTTGTCTCTTGAAACTTTTAGATTTTATTCTTTTTTTAACCCTTAATTTTACTATATGTCCTGGTGCAGGGTTTTTCTTATCTCTTCATGGGCCATTTCAAGCTAAGCTCTTTCACGTTTCTTTAATTTTGGTATATTTATCTTGTACTGTTTCCTCAAATATTTATTTCTCTTGGGTTTTTCCTCTCCCTTTATATCTCTTACTAGCACTTCAGCTGCACATAAGATGGCTTGAAATTTGAGTGGCAGGTCAGGGAGTTATGGGGGGGTAGGGAAGAGAAATGAAACAAGATGGGATGGGGAAGGAGACAAACCATAAGAGACTCCTAAACTCATGAAACAAACTAAGGGTTGCTGGGAGGTGGGGGGGGGGTAGGGATATGGACATTGGGGAGGGTATGTACTATGGCAAATGCTGTGAAATGTGTAAGCCTGATGATTCACAGACATGTACCCTGGGGTAAATAATACATTGTATGTTAATTTAAAAAATTAAAAAAAAAAGAATATAAGATGGCTTGAGATCATTCTGGAATCCTCTTTCTTACTCAAAAATTCATCCCTCACCAAGTTGTACCACTGCATCCCACAAAAGATGTATATGGTTACAGTTATTTGGAAATACCTATCTTCTGGAAGGTCCACAATTTTTTCTCTTCAACCTGACATGGGGAGTTCATTTTATAGAAAAGCAACAGCAAGAGAATGCTATAGACAGCTCTAGTATGTCTAGAGTACTACAGACAAAAATGATTAAATTGCTCATAATAGCAACACCAAATCACTGAAAGATACCAAAGTACTTTCTGAATCCAAAAGATCAGGTTGTACTCATTATGGGTTTTTAAAATTTTTATTAATTTTTATAAGATTTTATTTATTTATTTGACAGAGAGAGAGAAATCACAAGTAGGCAGAGAGGCAGGCAGAGAGAAGGGGGGAAGCAGGCTCCCCGCTGAGCAGAGAGCCCAATACGGGGCTCGATCCCAGGACCCTGAGATCATGACCCAAGCCAAAGGCAGAGTCTTTAACCCACTGAGCCACTCAAGCGCCCCGGTTTTTTTTAATTTTTAAAAAGATTTTTGTTCCTTTATTTGAGAGAGGGAGAGAGCATGAGCGGGGTGGGGGTGGGGTGGGCAGAAGGGCAGAGGAAGAGGGAGAAGCAGACTCCCCACTGAGAGCAGGGCTCCCGACAATGCGCAGGGCTCAATCCCAGGACCCTGAGATTGTGACCTGAATGAAAGGCAGGCGCTTAACTGGCTGAGCCACCCAGGCGCCCCTCATTATGGTTTTAATGCCCTTCTATATCTCAAAGTTCTAATACACTGACGTTTGGTAAACCAGATAGCCCAAAAGCTCAACGCCTAAGTCTTCTGGCAATACATAAACTTACTCATACTCATCTGGTATTTCGCCACACAAATATTTTAAAATTCCAAATCCTTGATTAAGTGATGTATTGCTTGCGTTCATTAAATATATTTAATAACAAGTATACTTAGGCTTCTCTATTATACAAAGTTAAATGTGCAATTAAATTAATAAAAAAGTGCTTACTGTGGTTTTATGGCACATTAATATTCTGGCAAAAATATTTATTAATGTACTCTGTACTTTAGTAATATTGCCTTTTTTTATTTTATTTTTTTATTATTATTGCCTTTTTAATTTAAATGTTCCCTTCTGTTTTGTAACCAGTTCGGGGCGGAGGGAGGGGAGCTGGTAGGAAATCTATGCCTTTGTAATTCTTTTTTTTTTTTTTTAAGATTTTTATTTATTTATTAGAGAGCGAGAGACTGAGAATGAGAGGGGAGAAGGTCAGAGAGAAGCAGACTTCCCGCAGAGCCGGGAGTCCGATATGGGACTCAATCCCGGGACTCCAGGATCATGACCTGAGCCGAAGGCAGTTGTTCAACCAACTGCGCCACCCAGGCACCCTGCCTTTGTAATTCTTACAGATTCTTCTCTTTTTCTCTTTATTTCATAGCTTAAATTCAGTATAAACTTTATTGGTATCTTAGGCTTTGTGCATATTCTTCCAAATAAGAGCAGTTCTTTAGAGACCCAGATTTTAATTTTTTTTAATTAATTAATTAACTATTGCGGGGCCTGAACACATCTGAGATCAAGACCTGAGCTGAGATCTAGAGTTGGACCCTTAGGGGCCCCTGGGTGGGTTAAGTTGGTTAAGCGTTGGCCTTGTGCTCAGGTCATTATCCTGGGGTCCTCGGATAGAGCTCAGCGGGGAGTCTGCTTCTCCCTCCCCCTCCCCCCATGCTCTCGCTCACTCTGTCCCTCTCAAATGAATAAGTAAAAGTCTTTGGGGAAAAAAAAAAAAAGAGTCAGATGCCTAACGCTTAACCCACTGAACCACCCAGGTGCACTGAGACCCAGCTTTTTTTTAAAAACCTTTTTTTGATATATAATTGACATATTAGTTTTGTGTATACAACATCCTGGTTCAATGCTTTGCACATATTGTGAAATGATCACAATAAGTCTAGGTGCTATCCATCATCCTACCTAGTTACGAATTTTTTTCTTGTGTTGAGAACTCTGAAGATCTACTCTCTTAGCAACTTGCAAATAAATAGTATCCTCAGCTCTAGTCACCATGCTCTACCAGATTTCTTCTTCCAGCTCACCAGAGTTTGAAGTGATTACTTGAATTTTTAAGTTGCAAAAATTGTAACAGTACATTGGGAAACATCTTTAAAATGTTAGCAAACAATGAAAAGTAATTGCGCAACGTAAAGGAAACTTCAGCTCTAAGATTTTCTCTAAAATGATCAATACTGAATAAACAATTAAAAAAAGTAATTACTGTTGGTTTTTTTTTTTTAAAGATTTTATTTATTCATTTAACAGAGAGAGAACACAAGCAGGCAGAGAGGCAGGCAGAAGCAGAGAGAGGAGCAGGCTCCCTGCGGAGCAAGGGGCCCGATGCGGGACTCGATCCCAAGACGCCCCAAGACGCCCCAAGACGCCCCAAGACGCCGGGATCATGACCTGAGCCAAAGGCAGTTGCCCAACCAACTGCGCCACCCAGGCGTCCCTGGTTTTTTTTTTTTTTCCCAAAAGAGCCTTCAAGCACCTCCCTGGCTCAATCGGAAGAACATGCAACTCTTGATCTCAGGGTCATGAGTTTGAGCCCCACGGTGGGTGTAGAAATCACTTAAAGTAAATAAAAGTTAAATAAATAAATATAATAGAAACTTTAAAAAGCCTTCACTTGGATTAAAAGACAAGAATAAGGAATGAGATCAAACTTCCTTGAAAAATACTACAAATATTGCAATTCCATATGAGGAGAGCAGAAGGATGTGAATATTATAAAATGTATTTGTGTTCTTTTCATAGCGCTGATGAGAAGCGGATAGTTTGCAATCAGTTGATCCAGGATGCCTCCTTGCAGGCATCGTTAAAAATCTGCGTGGATCGCATGCTCTGAGCAAACACCCCTGGCTTCAACGACCCAGTTGCATTTCGTAGCAAGACTTAGTTTCTCCGACTCAGTCTGGCAGCCTTGAACTGGTAAACCGTCTTTGGAGTTTCTCCCAGCCCTTCTGAGATGGGGTCTTTTTTCTTCGGTCAGACAGGGGATACCTAAGCAGCAGCAGCAGCTGGATGTGGTGTCGAGGAAGAGGGTAAAAATTCTTTTTTCTGCCATAATGTCAAGAAAGTGCTGTTCCCGGTGAGGCTGAGAGCTCTAGCTGAAGATTTCCTCGTTCTTCTTCCTTCTCCAAAGAGACCTTGCCAGCCTCTCTGCAAATGGTTCTTCATCGCCAGGATTCCTTACAAACCATGGGTCATAATGCAGAGCAGCTTAACTTTCTCCACCACCAACACCACCACATCAAAGAGTCTTTCTGTACCTCAGCTTTAAGATGGACATCTGAAGGCTGTGACCCCCATTTGCAAATGGGACAAATATTCTATAATTATCTTCTCATGTTCTGATCCCTGTGTACCCTGGGGCAAACTGTCGGTCTCCAAGGCTATGTCTGATTCCTTCTTTCCATTCACTAAAAAAAAAAAAAAAAACACTGTGGGAGGTTTTTCCTTCTGTATTTTTGTGGACCTTCCTTGGTTCAGTGTCGTGGGAAAAATAAATTGTTGATGAAGAATCATCTTCATCTCCTGAACCATCATCATCACCATGGTGCAGGTGTGGGTGATGCTCAGAATCATTCTCTAGACCTTGCGCTGGGAAATCTCCTTGTAAAAACTTTCCTGGGCAAGGGAGCCTATAGTCTCACCTGAGATAGGATCTTTCTCTTCTCCATATGTGACCCCTGCCTATGGCTTACTGTCAAGTTCGCCCAGCAGGTTTTCTCGCCCCTCCAGGTCTCCCAGCCAGGCCCAGCGTTCTTCATCCGTAAGCAAAACATCCTTAGACTTTACATCATTTTCAAAATGTGAAGTTTGGGGTTTCGAATGAGGTTTGTGCACAATTTGGGTTTCTCTTTTCAATACAGAGGTGTTATGAATGTGTTCTCTTATCTCAAAAAGGAAAAAGTAAAGTAAGCTAGAGAAAAGAAAGGGTTTTTAAGAAGACCATAAGAAAGAGAAAATACATTTATAGTACTGTCCTGTGTTTATTGAATAAAAAAAAAAATCCACATATAGGGCGCCTGAGTGGCTCAGTTGGTTAGGTGACTGCCTTCGGCTCAGGTCATGACCCCGGAGTCCCGGGATCCAGTCCCACATGGGGCTGCCAGCTCCGCGGGGAGTCTGCTTCTCTCTCTGACCTTCTCTCCTCTCATGGGCTCTCTCCCTCACTCTCTCTCTCAAATAAATAAAAATGAAATCTTAAAAAAATTTAAAAATAAAAAATAAAATAAATCCACATATCAGTAAACCCACGCAATTCAAATCAGAGTCATTCAAGGGTAACTGTATTTACTTAGGATTTCCCACTAGACTCTAAGTTCCATGGGGTCAAGGACCATGGGTATTAACAGTGGCTGCTCTTGACCAAAGACTTGAAAAGAATGGCCTATGTGGAAGAAGAGGTCATATAAAAACCCAAATCCCAATTTTTCCTAAAATGGCAGTTAATTAAGGCTTCCCTAGTTAGGAGCACCTGTGATATTGTGATTTATGATAAGAAATATATATTTGATCTTCTTCCAGTTCCTGGCACAGAACTCCTGAAACTTTGGAGTTTCTTCCCTTCCTTTCCTTTCTTCCTTCCTTTTCTTCTTCCCTCCCTCCCTCCCTTCCTTCTTTCCTCACTCCCACCCTCTCTCTTTCTCTTTCTCTCTCTCCCTCCCTCCCTCCCTTCCTTCCTCCCTCCCTCCCTTCCTTCCTTCCTTCCTTCCTCTTCTCTCCTCTCCTCTCCTTTCCTCCTTTCCTTCCTCTCTCTCTCTCTCTCTCTCTCTCTCTCTCTTTCTTGGAAATGGAAGTATATTGAATACACCACAAGGGAGCAGAGGGCAAGACAGCAAAGGGGAGACTGTCTGCCTGGAGTTTCTTCGGGGATGAGAACTCTAGAGGTGTCTTTTGTTATTCATAATAAGCCCCAGAAAACCACACCTGTAATTGTGGGATGTGGGTAGGCACAGGGCTGGTGGGCAACCCCTCCTGCTTCCTTTCCTTCCCTGGGAGAGGATTTCTTTCCCGCCAGCTGGGAGCTCTCTGGGTCCCCACTGTCAGGATGACCCAGAAGACCTTCAGCTTGGACACCAGGAGGAGCCAGCTGGCAGACTGCCAGTCCCACGGGAAACTGAGTCACAGCCAGGAGTTTTTCTGCCCCGTGCCCTGGAAATTATTCCAGGTGTGGATCACTTTGCAGCCCCTTCTAGAATTTAACATGTGTTCTCATCTCAGTGGCTGGTTCTACTTATGCCTTATAAGAAACAGCAGCTCAGATGACCTACCCCCTGGAGTAACCCCTTTTCTTCTCTTCTTTTCTTTCTTTTACCTCTGCCAGCAGAGAGACCTTGCCTTAGAGCCCCTGAGAGGGTGCCCGGGTAGCTCAGTCGGTTAAGTGTCTCCCTTGGGCTCAGGTCATTATCCCACGTTGCCCTCCCTGTTCAGGGAAGGGTCCACTTCTCCCTCACCCTCTACCCCCTGCTTGTGCACTCTCTCTCTCTCTCAAATAAATAAAATCTTAAAAAAAAAAAAAAAAGAGCCCTGTGAGAACTGAGGACACACTTCACTTCCTGGGATTCCCTCTGTGGCTATGCCTTGCTGAGAAGGTTCTAGAACGAGATGAGGAGAGAAGGGATGATAGAGTGTGATGGTTGATTTCATGTATCAGTTGGACTCGTCCAAAGGATGCCCAGATTGAACACTATTTCTAGGTGTGTCTGTGAAGACGTCTCTAAATGAGATTCGCCTTTGAACCATGTACTCATTAAAGCAGTAGGCCCTCCCCAATGTGGGTGGGCATCTTCCAGTCCATTGAGGGCCTGACCAGAACAGAAAGGAGTAGGAAGGAGGAATTGGGCCCTTCCTGTTTTCCGTCTCCCACTGAGCTGGGACATCGGTGTTCCCCTGCCCTTGAACTGGGCTTTCCACCACCAGCTCCCCTGATTCTCAGGCCTCTGGACTCAGACAGAGCGACACCACTGGCTTTCCCGGGTCTGCAAGATGGCGGGTCTTGGATCGCTGGGTCCACCATCTTGCAGACATCTGGCAGACCATGGGACTTCTCCAACTCCACTTGAGTGAGGCAAGTTCTCATAATAGATCTCTTCCTATATATATATCTCCTATTGGTTCTGTTTCTCTGGAGAGCTCTGATTAACGTAGGGACATTAGTCTTCATCTGAGGGCTTTGTGGGTAGGGCTTTGTGGGCAACAAGGAGCAGAGCATAGGCGTCAAGCCTTCTGGAAGTGCTCAGTGATGCAGTCAAGCGCAGGTGGGGCAGGGATGGGACGCACAGAACCTCTACAGGTGCAGGGACTGGCCAAGGAGGGGACCGAGCACCAGGGGGACACTGCCATACCTGCTCCCCAGGGAGACTATTGTGAAGAGGAGAGAAGTCAGGAAGGCTGAGGCCAGGCCCTTGTAGGACCCGATGGGGGGAAAAGGCTGCTCTACCTCTGCCCCCACCTGCCCTTGGCCCCACACGGGTGCCCCCTCCTCCCACACCAAGTCCCTCCTGGTGCTTCTTTCTCAGAAGCTGTGAGCCACTGCTACTTCATTCTAGGAGGAAAGGGCACTGGGTTTGCCAGCAGGGAGCGGCAGGAGCGTGGAAGGGGACAGAGTACCCCACTCACCCCAGGGCCCCAGCATTTTCTGCTGCACAAAGCAGGTGTTTTCACCACCCTGAGGTCGTACTCTCTCTACTGGTTCACTGGGCATGTAAATTTGGACAAGAACCATATCACTGTAGGGCTCTGCTCCCTCAGGAGGACGTTGAGGTTACCCTACCTCGGGGACCTAACCTTGCAGGCTGGCCTCCTGGGCACTGGCCCATGAGGTTCCAGCAGGTGCTTCCTCCCCGGGTGCTTCCATGGGGCCGAGGCAAGAGCCACAGAGGCGGCCATGGGACCGCTCCCCAACTGATGCTGCAAATTCTAGAAATTTCAGGATGGTGGCGGCCAGGAAGCAGGCCTGCAATGGCTCCACCCCTGGGAGGGCACAGGAGGGTGCTGGCTCAGCCCTGAGAGGGCCCCCAGGAGCCGTGGCAGCACAAAGGAGACGGAGCCCAGCACGTCTACACCATGTCCTGGACTCCCGCCCTGCTGGCACTCCTTGCCCACTGCATAGGTGAGAACACCCCAGAGCCCACCATCCCCGGCCCCGGCCCCGGCCCCTCCCCTCGTCTGCTTCAAATACCCATGCGCTTCTGTGTCCCCAGGCTGTGGCTCTCAACCGGTGCTGAGCCAGCCGCCATCCATGTCCTCGTCCCTCGGAACCACAGTCCGCCTGCCTTGCACCTTGAGCAGAGACCATGATGTCAGAATTTACAGCATCTACTGGTACCAGCAGAGGCCCGGCCACCCTCCCAGATTTGTGCTGAGATATTTCTCCCACTCAGACAACAGCCAGGGCTCCAAGATCCCCCCTCGCTTCTCTGGATCCAAAGATGTGGCCAAGAACACGGGGTATTTGAGCATCGCGGAGCTGCAGCCTGAGGACGAGGCTATGTATTACTGTGCAGTGGGGGCCCAGGGCATGGAGAAAGTGAGGGAGATGAGGAGGGAAGAAAAGGAGCCCGCTGCTCCAGGGTCCCAGGCACCCCAAGACGCACATACCATGATCTAAAGACAGACGGGCACGCATCCTCAGGGATCGGCGCGTGTGGGCAAGGAGGGTCCGGGCCATGAGCTTTACAGGGCCGAGGAGTCAGCTTTTTCTTGTCTGGCAACCTTGCTGAAACCCTCCCCTCCTCCCCCTGCCCCCAAGGACTGGGTTGGTGGATTAAAGTTGCTTGTGTCTTACGCAGTTGTTTCTCTGAGTTTGGTGCGCCTGGTGCGCTGAGTTGTCCCTGGGAGGCCCCAGATGTTCTGTGAAGGGTCAGAAGGAGCAGGACGCACCCGAGAACCGAGCTAGGGTGAAGGTCCCAGGAGACTGGCGGCTCATGGTCTGCTTGACTCCAGCCCCTGCTCTGGGGCTTCCCGTGGGGGGCAGGGGCTGCACCTGGGGGACATGCCTGTTGGGGACGGGATGCTGGATCGTGCAGGGGTTACAGGGTGAGCAAGCCTCTGGGGGGCCGTGGGCGCCGAGGGATAGGTCGGGAGCAGGTGCCCCAGCTCGGTTCCGCTGACGTTCGAACACGGTTCTCTGTGGCAAGGTTCTGTTGAGCAGCATCTCTGGCCTCTAACCCAACAGATGCCCGGACCTGCGCCTTCCCACCCCTAATTACAACCAAAAATGTCCCCAGATATTGCCAAACATCCCCAAGGCGGCAAAATTACCTTGATTAAACACCATTGATGCAGAGGAGAGAAATGCACGGATTCTTCTGCGCAAGAGAGTGGCAGCAGCTGGCAATTATTTTCTATAAAGGGCCATATAGTAAATAATTTGGGTTTTTGAAATTATTATGAGAGCGGTCACAGATAACATGTAAATGGATAGGCATGGCTGTGTCCCTATTTAACTTTATTTGCGCCAGATAGTACCAGACCTTGATGACCCCCGCTCCAGAGGAACCCTTCTGCCACTGGGTTTCGGTCAAGCCACGTTTGGTGGGGGTCAACCTCACGTCCTCCTGCCTGATAAATCCATGGAAACCTCTGGACCCAGGGAAAAACCTGGTGGCAGGGGGCGTGGCCTCACCAATGGGCTTATTGGGTGAAGAAACAGTGGGTGCCTACAGGCCTGACCCATTGTGCAGCACTTTGAGGCCCTGGGTGGTGGGTCAGGACGTGCCCTGCAGAAAGGGACCCCATATACAGTAGGTACTTAGGGGGGACATGTGTCCTACTCAGAGAGGTGCGAGGCAAACTATCTGTCCTGGGATCCCAAACCTGGCTGAGAACGTCCATTTCCCGAGGGGTCCCCCAGAAAGGTGGGTGCATGTCAGTACTGGCCCTTCCACCGGTGTAAAACAATGGTCTCAGCTCATCTCATGTTCCATGTACCCTCGAGCTTCTACTTCCTCAAATGCGCTGTGTTCTTCTTCTTCTTATATTATTTCCTCATCAGTCACCAGGCCTGGCCTTCCTCTTTGTCAAGTCCTTTCCTTTAGCCCGAGTCATTTCTCACCTTGACCATTATCTGGCTTCCTGCCTGTCCCCACTACTGCAGCCTGTACCCTCCCTCCGTTCCTCCTCCTCATCACTCCCAGATCCAGCCATGCCTGCACTCCTCCTCTCTAACTAACCTTTGCTTGTCTCCCAACTTCGAAGTCACCTATGCCATTCACATCTGTAATTTTTAATTTTCTGTGGGCCACATTTTTAAAAAAAAGATAATAAGAAACAGGTGAAATGATTTTTAATAGGGCATTTTACTTAAGCCAATACATCCCAAATGTTATGACTGCAGAATGCAGTCAAGGTAAAAATTAGCTATGATGGTTTAAAATGTTTTTTCCCCGTATGAAATCCTCAAAATCCAGTGTGTGTTTTACACTCATGGCTCATCTCAATTTGGACCGGCCACACCCCGAGTAATCAACAGCTGCCTGTGGCTTGGGCAGGAAGGTCCAGATTGAAGGGGAAAATTCGGACTCCTTATCATGACACAGCCTTTGGAGGCTGGCCCAGATTTAGTCCCAAGTCCCATGTGTTATACACCCCTCCCAACTGTTTCTGCTGCATAAAGTATCTGCAATTGATCCAACACCCCATCCTCTTAGTTGCCTCGAATGCTTTTCCCAAGCCATTCCTTTCCAGAGAGGACTTCCTGTCCCTTTGCAGTGTCCTCCAGCTGGTGTCCCAACTCAGGGTTCCACAACAATCTCAAATCTGACTTCTCAGGCAAGATTCCCCCCGACTTCTTAGGGCAGTTCCCAGCTTCTCGCCATGTGTAAACATTGTGGTTTCCTAACTAAGCACCTACCACACAGATCTAAGTTTATTTTTGCAAGTCTCTCTCCTTAAACCAATCTGCAAATTCTGCAAATCCTGGTGGGCAGGATCTATTCTACTTGTTTGATGTGTCTGATAAACACGAGGTGCTGACAGAGTTGAGCAAAGAGATGAATGAGCATTTGATGGCACAACTGAAGGAATTCTTTTTTTTTTTTTTTTCAACTGAAGGAATTCTTGAGTTCCAAAGACCCTACCGTTCTGGGATTCCCAGAGATGGCAGCAGTCATTGTAATTCCCTAAGAAGAGAAATCATGTCACATCAGTGACTGGCCACATTCTGTCCTGCTGTCTGTCTGTCTCTCTCTATCTCTCTCTCTCTCTCTCTCTCTCTCTCACACACACACACACACACACACACACACACACCTATGAGGCCTCTCACATATGAAGCTGGTGGTTATATACAGTAGCTGGTAGCATGTGGGAAGGAAAGGGTCAAAATAGGCCAGTGCAGGGAAGGGAACATTTAGGGGAACTTCCTGAATCAGTAGCAGAGGAGAGAGATGTCAGAAAGGATGGGTTCCCAGATTGTTGGGATCTGGTGGCTTGTACTGCAAAGAGCTCCCTGACCCCTCCCACCCTGCCACCCCTAAGCATCTACAGCGCTCCCAGCTGTGACACAAGACAAGAGCTAGGGTGCTAAGAACTGTGGTCTGTGCACAGAAATGCTTGCCACAGAGCCCAGATTTGACACAGAAACACAGAACCCAATGGGCTTGGCTATGGCACCCGTGGTATGGAAAACGGAGGACCCAACATTCTGACCTGAGTTAGAACCTGAGACCCCCCCCAAATCTGAGGAAGACCCAGCGGTCTTGGGGAGTGGACCATGCCAATCAGACAGAGAGAAAATGCAACGGGCTCTTGGAGTATACAGAAGGCCAGAGTGGCTGTGACATGGTTGGGCAAAATGAACTGGAGGAAGATGGCCCCACATAACGGGGGGCGGGGGGGCTATGGAAATTAACACGAAGTCACCCATCAGGACATGGGGGAGGGCTTGCATTTCATTCTAAGTTGTGTTTTTGTGATGTAAGCACAATGCCCTAATCCTTTCGTTCATTACTGGATGCAAGCTGGGGATGTCCTCATTCCTGCATTCCTCCTTGGTAAGAAAACTTCCCCTCATCAGTGATTCGGTCCCCAGAGGAACTCCATGTAAAGTAAAGGCAAGGTAAACGGTTGATCTTTTTTCCTCTCATTTACCGACTGTCCAAATAACAAGTCAGTGCGCCAGCTTCTTTCACCTTCGATTTGCTAGTGTCATGATAAGCCCATGGGTATAAGCAAATTAGAGGTGCTTAAATCCATTGCAATTAGTTCTCAGTTCTCAGGAAATGCAAAGGCCCCAGGAAAATAACCAGACAAACCCAGGCTGTGCAACGCTGGAAAAGAAAATTGGCTTGGACTCTTCGAAAAGTGAATATCAAGAAAGAAAAGGTGTAGACACTTATAGATGAAAAGAATCTGGAGAGAACTAACAAGTAACTAGAATATAGTTTATAGAGATTAGATCTCCTCTGAAGACCAAACCAAACAAAAAGTTGTAACTATAAATAAAAGCCACCTTATGGACCACTGTGGAAATTTGACTGTGAAGCAGATGTTAGCTATTATGCGATTATAATAATTTACTTATGTGGGATTAAGGTATTGTGGCTTTTTAAGAGAACATGTCAAAACAACAGCAACTGAATTTTTCCAAACTTTTAATTTTGAAATAATTATAGATTTACATGAATTTGCAAAGTCATGTACAAGGATGTTCCGTGTACATTTTCCCCAACTTCCTCCAATGTTAGCATCTTGCATAATTATAGTACAGTATTAATACTAGGAAATTGACATTGGTATAATCTAGAGCTTATTCCATTTTCTCCAATTCTACCTGCACTCATTTGTGTACGTGTGTGTATGTGTGTTGTGTGTGTGCCGATGTTATCACGTGTATATCTTTGCACAATTACTGCCAAGCAATATATTTAGCTCTACCATCACCACAAAGCTCCTTCATGCTACCCCCTTATAGCCACATCCATCCCTTCATCCTTCCCATTCCCAACCCCTGCAAGCATTATTCTGTTCCCCATCTCTTTAATTTTGTCCTTTTGAGAATGTCGTAGAAATAGAATCATATAGGAGGTAACCTTTTGAGACTGGCTTTTTCCATTCAGCATAATTCCCTTGAAGTTCATCCAATTTGTTGCATATATCAACAGTTCATTGTCTTTCATGACAATGAAACGACTCCACAACCCCAAGATCATGACCTGAGCCAAAACCAAGAGTTGGACACCCAACTGACTGAGCCACCCTGGTGCCCTCACATTGTTTTCTGATGATCTATATTGGCTTTGTGAGGCTTGCATTTGGCCTTTTTCATCATTATGGCTCCTACTCCACAGTCTTTCATGGCTGCATAATATCCCATAGAATGGATTACCACATTTGTATAACCATTGTCTCACTGACAAACATTTGGGTAGCATCATATCCAAAAATTATTTCGGATCCCATAGCCCTAATTAGAAATCCTAAAACTATAAAACTAAAATGTCTGCTCTTCAAAAGTCGCTGTTAAGAAAATACAAATACAAGCCACAGCCTGGGAGAAAATATTTAGAAAATATATACCTGATAAAGGGCTTGTATCTAGAATACATAAAGAACTCAAAACTCAATAATGAGAAAACAATCCAATCAATTTTAATAAGGGAAAAGTTTTGAACAGATACTTCACTAAAGAAGATATATAGAAGGCAAATAAGTACATGAAAAGATGCTTAACATCATCAGTCATTAGGGAATTAGAACCACAAATTGAGGGTGACTGGATGGCTCAGTCAGTTAAGTGTCTGACTCAATCTCAGCTCAAGTCTTAATCTCAGGGTTGAGAGTTCAAACCCCATGTTGGACTCTATGCAGAATGTGGAGCCTACTTAAAACAAAAGTAAACCAAAAGCCACAAATTAAAACCACAACAAGATAACACTACACATCTGTTAGAATAGCTAAAATCAAAAATCTAGCAATGTTAAATGCTTAAAGAATGTGGAGCAACTAGAACACTCATACATTACTAAAGGCATCGCATGATGATACAGCTACTTTGGAAACCAGTTTGGCAGTTACATATAAAGTTAAATGTACACTTACTTACGATTCAACAATCTCACTCTTAGGTATTGACCCAAGGGAAAAGAAGACATATTTTCATACCACTGTTTCTAGTGGCTTTATTCATAATCACCAAAACCTGCCAATAGAATTACCCTTTGATTGGTGAATGGATAAACAACCTGGAACATCCATACAATGGAGTAACAACTCAGCCACACAAAGGAATGAATGACTGCTGATATATGCAAGACTCGGATTGTCTCAAGTGCAGTAGGCTATGTGAAAGAAGTCAGTTTAAAAAAGAAGCCAGGGGGGCGCCTGGGTGGCTCAGTGGGTTAAAGCCTCTGCCTTCAGCTCAGGTCATGATCCCAGGGTCCTGAGATCGAGCCCATCGAGCCCCACATCGGGCTCTCTGCTCAGCAGGGAGCCTGCTTCCCCCTCTCTCTCTGCCTGCCTTTCTGCCTACTTGTGATCTCTCTCTCTCTGTCAAGTAAATAAATAGATTTTAAAAAAATAAATAAAAAGAAGTCAGCTAAAAAAAAAAAAGAAGCCAGCTACATATGGTATGATTCCATTTACATGATGCTCTAAAAATGTAAAACTATGGGGATTAAAAAAAAGAGACCAGTCGGTTGCTAGGGGTTACAGGTGGAAGGATGGGGTGATGACAAAGGAGCTTGATGGGTTTTCAGGGGTGATGGAACTATTCTATATTTTGATTGCAGTAGTGGCTACAAGAGTGAAAGCATGTATTCAAACTCTGTACACAAAAGAGGATGCATTTTCATATATCTAAATTATCTCTCAGTACAACAGATGTGAAAAAAAATTTTCACACAGTAAGTGCCACGTTGATCTGTCCTAGTAATGATACCACATCTGGAACAACAGATGTGTAGTGTTATTGCCACTTGATTAAGTTTACAACCTTTCTCAGCCTTGATCTAAGTAAAATTTTCAGGGGCCAGATGAGTGATTTAAAAGATGGGGATCACTGCATCTACTTCAAGTTATGGGGGTGGGAACACATTCTGCCATTCCACTTAGAGCGCCATATTGGTTTTTGTTGTTGTTGTTGTTTGTTTTTTAAGAAAGATTTTATTTTTATTTATTTATTTTAAAGAAAGAGAGAGCGTGGGGAGGGGCAGAGGGAGAAGGAGAGACAGAGAATCTCAAGCAGTCTCCACCCAAAGCCCAGAGCCCCACACAGGGCTGGATCGACTCCACAACCCCAAGATCATGACCTGAGCCAAAACCAAGAGTTGGACACTCAACTGACTGAGCCACCCTGGTGCCCTCACATTGTTTTCTGATGGTCTATATTGACTTTGTGAGGGTGAGGAATGATTTCAGGAGCTTGCATTTGGCCTTTTTCATCATTATGGCTCCTACTCCACAGGTCATGAGTGAACATGAGGATTCTACCAGCTAAGTATGTCCATATCAGTTATATATCCAGAAACAGGAAATGATCACCAGCCAGTTTTGCAGATCCATTGGACACAATGTGAAACTGACATGGGGGAGGAATCCATTAATCACCAGTCTTCTGTATTGTAGTTACCTACAAACGAACAGGATGGCATTTTTTCCCCCTGCCTTCTGTATCACCTCAGAAGCTGTGTCAACAACCCTGAAAAGTGTCTGGATATTCCCATTTCCTGGCAGTTATTGAGTAATTAACGAGAGGATCCCCTTGGGGAAGGATTCCTGAAATACTGTAAGGTCCTCCTTTAAGCACACCTGGTTTTCCTATTGATTTGTTCTGGATCTGGAAATAGCTTATATCTGGAAACTGGGAAGGGTTCATGACTTTCCATTGGTGTGGCTGAATCATTGGTGTGGCTCACCCACTTATGATCACTAGTCAAGCCATATATGACTGCCCTTACATCTGATACCTTGATGCACTGTGGTCTATTAATCATTTCTACATGTCCCTGTGGACCAGAGTCTCTTGGTTGCCATCTCAACTTTTCTGCCTGTGTCAGTTTGAATCTTCTGAGGGTTAGACACCAAGCTGGGATTAGACATGCACAAGAGTTTTTAGGGCAAATAGCTGTAAGGGGAAAGGAGCAGGAATTGGTAGGGATAGCCCTCAGACCACACTACTGGTCTGAGATCTGGGAAAGGAGAAAGGGAAAGAAGGAATGGTGAAGGAAAGTCTCAGGTTGAAGTTCTAAGAAAATCTTATCCACACTGATGGGGAATCCCCAAGCAAAAGTTGCCCATTAGGGGTGTCCATGTGGGGAGGAGTGGTCCATCACCTGTAACCTGGCCAGTAAAGTGATGGGAACAGCCTGGACGAAGCAGCTGAGAGCTATCATTGAATTGTCATCTCTCAGCCCTCCCCCCATGTGCTCCGGAAGGAAATCTGGGAGGGGCACTTGCAGGAGGCCACCACATTCCCTTCATGGTAAGGACTTCCACCTGGTCTCTGTGCTATGACTCCTGCCTACTCACTGAAATAGACTAGGCCAATTCCATGGCAGTTTCCCCACCATGAGCCCCAGCCTGTGGAGGACAGCCACCACTGAGTGTTTCCAGAGTGGCAGTGCCTCCCATCACCTTCATTTTATGAAGGAAGTGTCATCTGAGCCCTCTGGAAAATAGTCCACTGGTGTTTCTCTGGTCCTTTATAATAAGTCCACTGTAACATGAACACCTGTCTCTGATCATTTGACCTTGTTCCTCGAGGTCGAGGAGGTTCCATCTTTTTGACGCTAGGGTCCCATTTATCCAAGTTTCAAGCACCATCCCATTAGGACCGACTCTAGGTGTCTTAATCAATAAATTAAGGATCAATAAACTCTCTCCATCCAGCCTTTTACCCTCTTCTTGATCCAACACCCTTAAGACACACCTAGGCATGAACTCCTAGGTCCTTTTTGGTCATTCCTCCTGTCTTCCAGAGACAGTACTCATGTCAGGACATTTTGAGACTTGATGTTGTTTATTAGTCCAAAAGAAATGATGGGATATGGAACATTTCTTGAGTAAGGCAAGCATAATCCTGAACCAGCCTTTGGGTGAGACATTTCTGTGCAATGTCTCCAAGTGAAGTTGGAAGCTCCGGATGTGTAGGAGGGAGGAAGCCCCTTAGTCCAGAGGTCCTAGGGAATCAGAGTTACAGGTTAAATGTATGCAGCTAGATGTGCCCTTGCCAATTCCCAGGTCCCATGCCTTCCCTATCACAGCTCGACTTTGGTGTCAGAGACACTGGGGGTGTGAAATTGGTTGCCTTGTTTCTCCATTACACTCAGATCTTGACCTTCCCTCTGGCCACAAGTTACAAAGATCTCTACACATTGCCATGGAAGCCAGCTGGCTCCCACATCAGTTGGCTGTCCTGAGACCACCATTTTCTTCTAGTGCTCTGTTGGCATTTACCAACAACCAACCCACTCCGTGGTTTTACAGTGACCATTTCCGCCATATTGCTCAAATGTTGGAGATATTAGTCAATGCAACCCCTTCCATATGAACCTGCAGATCCACCACACACGAGGGTCTTATGAAGTAAATGTCATTACTTGGGGGGAATCGAGTTAGAGTCACTATTAAGGTCCTCACTTCCATTTGGCTGGTGAGCTATCCAATTCCAGAATTTCACTCTGAAAGCCTGCTTCTTATGACCACCTATCACACTTAGGACCAGCTACTTAGGGTTTCACAAGAATCAGATCCTGAATCAAATGCAAGTAGCATATTTAGGAGGCAATCCTACAAAACATGGATAAGGAAGGGAAGGATGGCAGGAAAACAAGCTACCACTCTTGTGCAACTGGAGTTTAATCCCACTGGGGGCCCCTGGGAAACATCCTAGAACACACACCTCAAACTGTTGCCATGGAAGGGTAGGAGAACTGAGGTGTCTATGTACCAACTCTCATCGGTCATTGGTTGAGAGCTGCTCCTGGGAGGAACCAATTTCTTGCACCCCTGTCTTCCCCTGCACACAGGCACAGATGGCACTGGTGGCCAGAGATGCCCGGGTGATAGCAACTAAAAGTCAAGCAGAAATGCAAGTGTTGAGGGAATACAGGCAGGTCCCTGACAGCGTCTATTACAATCTCCAGAGGCTGAATGAACATTCTTGCAGTGGAGACCAAGAGGATGATGTTAATACAAAAGATGTTGGAGGCAGATGGAGAGTCCTGATGTGTAGACCGAGGGTGTCGGTCTAGGTGAGTGTCAGTCAGGGTTGACTAGGGAAGCGGAATCACTGTGAAGGATACAGAACAAAGGATTACTATGAGGGTGGATGTTATGCTGTGGCGTGAGTGGTAGAGCAATATTCACAGGCTACCACCTCTCCTCCAGTGTTGAGCTTGTGCTCACTCTAGGCCATCCAGATCCGCAGCTGGAAGGAAAGCAACATGGGCAACTGGATACCCATCTCTTCTCCCACGTTAACCTTGGCCCTGGCAGTGACCTGTGGCACAGAAACAACAATGGCAGCATTGCATTCGACTTCCAGATCTTCCATGAGTGCTCCCTACACCTCACCCTAGCCAAGCCATGCAGGGAAGAGAATTCTGCTAATGTGAGCTCAGCCAAAACAGTACGAAGCGACCCCCAAGTGACTGAGAGGGAGAAAGCTGCTTAGAGAAATCTGGTGATGCATTTATTCTGGTTTATAGTTTGTAAGATTGTAGAGCATCGAGGGAAGTCAACAGAAATGGGAAAATCACATTGCAAAGAGTGTGAACACTGCCCATAACCATTGACTGGTTGTCTGCCCTTAGGTGGTGGCCACAGCTATAGGCTGGGGGAGGGTGAGGCAGAGGCACACCCTTCAAAATCAGCACTGATGCAGGACACTGGGATGGCTGGGGCTTGACATAGGGTTTTCCGCATGACAGGGACTCGGATTAAGCAGCTGCTGGGTCAGTACGCAAGTCCAGGTGCCCTGGAGTCTGCCACTGAGTCTCCTCCCATCAGTGAGCACGAAGCCCAATCCCAGATTGGGAGGCTGCTGTGAGCGGCCCGCATGCGGACACCCTGGAACGAGGCCACAGCGCCCCCTGCTGCCCACAGGTCAAATTCCAGTCTTTCCCGGAGGGGTTCTTAGACCCAAGACCTCAGCATCCGACAGATTGCAGCTTCGGAGCTGCCAACTCTGCTCTGAGAGATGGGGTGGCCGAAGAACGAACAGATGGGGGTTCGTTTGGGCAGCCGAACGTTTCCATCTTTTCTTTCTTGGCTCCTGCTTCTTGTTACATAACCCTTCCTAATTCTATGTTTAATAATGCACTAACTTGGGGCGCCTAGCTGGCTCTGTAGGTGGAGCATGGACTCTTGATTTTGTGGTCCTGAGTTCAAGACCTATGTAGGATGGTGTAGCATTTATTTAATAAAAAAAAATTTAATGCATCTTTTTCTCTGCTTATTTTGTTTTGCTTTTAGCTAATCAATATATCTGAAATATATCTTCGCATGCCGAGAAGATAGGTAGTTGCATTTTTTTTTAATGTGGCAAGTTCTGATAAGGCTTAATAACAAAAGACTTAACTACATGCTTATATTGTGCTTCAAATTTCACTCTTTAAGAGACTGATGAGTCTTTTCTGCTCTTATTTGTTCAGAGAACGAACAAGCAATTAGATTATTGATGTTCCATCTAATGTGCTTCTCTCATTGGCTAGAAAAAATAAAAACACTTTCAAATTATTTTTGTTATTCAGAAGAGTAAAATGTATTAGCTTCTTACAGTTTAATTAAACAGCAAAACATTACCTACCAGAGTGCAGGGAAAATCCTTTCAGGAAGGGTAAATACAAAAGGTTGTATACCCAAAAAATATAAATAGTCAAAATAAACAGAATCTTGAATTTCATTTAATATTTGAAATATCACGTCTACTGCCATACCACGCTGAACACACCCAATCTGGTCTGAAATAACATTCCACTTCTTTCTGGACGTGCCTCATACAACAAAATGTATTTTTAACTGAGATGTAACTGACATACAACACTGTATTCATTTTAGGTGTGGGATATGATTATATGTATCTATTGCAAAGTGATTACCACTGTAAGTTTGGTTAACTACCATCAGCACACACAGGTATAATTTTTTTTTCTTGTGATGAGAGCTTTTAAGATCAACTTTCTTAACTTCCAAATTGTATATATTTGACCTGAGCTGACGGTAGATGCTTAACCGACGGAGCCACCCAGGCGTCCCCGGAAGTTTGCACCTTTTGACTGCCTTCACCCATCTCGTCCACCCAGCCCCCTGCCCCTTTATTTTTCCCTCACAGACAAGAACTTTATTTCTTCATTCAATAAACATTGAGCGAGTGTCACCTGACAAGCACATCCAGCAGTGGGGACACAGTTGTCAGCCCCTTGGGGATCTCACATTTTGGAGGAAGGAGACAAAAACTGACCATCTAAACAAATACATCATCTGTAAGATGGTGACGAAGCAAGGTTGGGACAGAGGGTCATGAGAGGGCTGTCCTGGTCGGGGGCAGGGAGGAGAGGGAGACAACTTAGCAGTAGCTGCTGTGGGGAGGGTGTGAGGCAGGCAGACAAGATGACAGCCAGACTGGGGGCGGGAGCGTCCATGCAGGTGACCTTAGGCGGAAGGGCACCCAGAATGTTCTATGAATCTTCTTTGAACAGCCAGACCAGGAGTACTGTAAATAGGAGGACCAAGATGGCTGAGGGGCAGGCTGAGGGCCCGGAAGCCATTGTAAGGATTTCATCCTTTTCCCTCAGTGATTGGAAAGGTCACCACAAGGGAACTTTATCTGATTGGTTTTGTTTTTAATGCTCAAAGGTGATTTCTTCTTAAAATTGAAATGGTAGGGTGCCTGGGTGGCTCGGTCGGTTAAGCGTCTGCCTTCAGCTCAGGTCATGATCCCGGGATCCTGGGATCAAGCCCCACAATGTTGTCTCCCTCTCCCTCTGCCCCTCCACCCCCAGCTTGTGCGCTCTCGCTCTCTCTCTCTTTCTCTCTCAAATAAATAATAAATAAAATCTTTAAAAAATTAAATCAAATAAAATTGAGATTGTGCTCCGGTTCATCACTACCTATACGACCCAGGTGTTGGCCAATCCTAGGAGAGACCCTCTGGGGGTGCCCAAAAGGGCAGGCGTCAGACACAGCAGTGTGCACAACCTGAGACACCTCCCCCTGCCCACACGCATGTGTCAGGCGTGTTCTCGTGGTTTCTGATATAAATATTTTTAAGAGCTTTGCTCAGCCTCTATATCTTGGAGAAATCTTACTTCCCACACATAACACAGATGTCTTCTACAAAGGCTTTCCCTTGGGTATTGTGTTTTGGGCTATTTGCAAGTCAGACCGAGGTTTTGTCATGATCAACCCTGGTCAAAGGCCACTGAGTAGCCAGACCCTGCTGAGTTGGGGTCTCATCTTCCCAGTGGTGCTGGGAGGGCAGGGAGAGATGGACAGGGCTGAACACCTGCGGGTGTTTGCCTGTGGGTCCCCTGGAGCCTCTCCCCTGGCCCCAGGCAGCCTCTGGGGGAGTCAGCCTCATCCTCTGTCTGAAAGAGCAGCCGCAGGGACCCCACAGGGCGAGGACTACAAGGGGCACAGACCCCTATGGAGTTGAGCAAGCCAGGTGGGGAAGGCTCAGAAAGGCTCCTTCAGGGGCGCCTGGGTGGCTCAGTGGGTTAAAGCTTCTGCCTTCGGCTCAGGTCATGATCTCAGGGTCCTGGGATCGAGCCCCGCATCAGGCTCTCTGCTCAGCAGGGAGCCTGCTTCTCCTTCTCCCTCTGCCTGCCGTTCTGCCTACTTGTGCTCTCTATCTCTCTGTCAAATAAATAAATAAAATACTTAAGAAGACAGACAGATAGATAGAGCAATATCTAGAGACTTATGATAAGGTATTGGCTCATGTGACCACGGAGGCTGAGAAGTCCTGCTGTCTGCTCTCCACCAGCTAGAAGCCCCACAGACTGGCGGTGTGGTTCGAAGGCCCAAGAGCTGGGGAGGGGGGGCAATGGTGTAGATTCTAGTGAGAATCTGGAGACTTGGGGACCAGGAGCACCCAGGGCAGAGGAAGAGCAATGTCTCAGCTCATGCAGACAGGTGGAGGGAGAGCAGTTCCAACCTTCCCCTGTCTTTTTGTTCTATCCATCGAGGGATGGATCAGATGACACCCATCCCCGTTGGGGACATGGATGTGGCAAAATGGCTGTTCAAGTCCCTCACATCCACTGCGATGTCTATTACTAGAAGAACAGAAAATTACAAATGTGGGTGAGAATGTGGAGAAATCGGAATCCCGTGCCCTTGGTGGAAAGGCGAAATGGTACAGCTGTTACAGAACACGTATGGAAGAGCCTCAAAAAATGAAAAATAGGGGTGCCTGGGTGGCTCAGTTGTTGAGCGTCTGCCTTCAGCTCGGGTCAGTCCTGGCTTCAAGTCTGCTCCGCGGGGAGCCTGCTTCTCCCTCTTCCACTCCCCCTGCTTGTGTTCCCTCTCTCACTGTGTCTCTCTCTGTCAAATAAATAAACAAACAAAATATTTTTTAAAAAATAAAAAAATAGAATTACCGTATAATCAAGTAATTCCGCTTTCGGGCATATAACCAAAGAATTGAAAATCAGATCTCAAAGACATATTTGCACACCTATGTTTATAGCAGCATTATTTGCAATAGTTAAAAGGTAGAAACAACATTTGTCCATTGTTCGATGTATGAATAAACAAAATATGGTCGTTCTGTACAATGGAACATCATTCAGCCCTAAAAAGGAAAGATGGACCTTGAAAACATTTTAATAACAGGCATCACAGTGGATGTAAAGAGGCTTCTCATTACGGTTTTGGTTTTCATTTCCCTGATGATGAGCGATTTTGAACATTTTTTTTCATGTACTTGTTGGTCATTTGTGTATCTTTGGGGAAATCGCTGTTCAAGTCCTTTGCTCATTTTTTTTAAGGACTTTATGTATTTATTTGACAGAGAGAGAGAT
>CM052808.1:22417833-22508080 GCA_028533885.1 Nasua narica | reverse complement strand
GCGCCTGGGTGGCGCAGTTGGTTAAGCAACTGCCTTCGGCTCAGGTCATGATCCCGGAGTCCTGGGATCGAGTCCCACATCGGGCTCCCAGCTCCATGGGGAGTCCGCTTCTCACTCTGACCTTCTCCCTTCTCATGCTCTCTCTCACTCTCTCTCTTTCCTAATAAATAAATAAATAAAATCTTTAAAAAAAAAAAAAGAAAAGAAAAGGTTATCCTTGGGACGCCTGGGTGGCTCAGTTGGTTAAGCACCTGCCCTCAGCTCAGGTCATGATCCCAGGGTCCTGGGCTCGAGTCCCACATCCGGCTCCCTGCTAAGTGGGGAGCCTGCTGCTTCCCCTGCTTGTGCTCTCTCTCTCTCTCTCTCTGACAAATAAATGAATAAAATCTTAAAAAAAAGAGAGAGAGAGAGAGAGTTTGCCTATCGGGGGAACCCTTCTAGAACTTCATGGTGACCAGGGAACCCGTTTTACTGACCAGGTGCTTCAGCAAGTGTGTTTGGCCAGTTTTACCACACTTCCGTGGTGCACCCCACCCTCAACCCTCAGGGTTAGTTGAACACACTAATGGCACGATTAAGACACGACTGGCCAAATCTGTAGAGACTCTACAAATACATGGCTGAAAGCATTGCCATTGGACCTTCTAAATCTCAGATTTACCCCCTTTGGAACTTGTAGACTCTTACCCTTTGAGATAATCCCAAGACCCCAGATACACTTGACGCCTGTCTCCTTTGACTCACAATTGATAAAAGAGACCTGTTTCGATATTGTAAAGGTTTAGTTGCTTCTATTAAAAATAACCATGCTTCAGTAGAGCAGTCTTTTCACTGTGCACTCCCAAGAGATGAAGTTCTTGAGCAGCATGCCTTGCAGGCTGGAGATTTTGTGTGTTGGAAAAGACGCCTCCAGAAAGACTCTTCAACCTTGCTGGAAAGGTCCTTATCAGGGACTGCTAACCATCTCTTGTGGCACCAAACTCCAGGGAACAGACTCTTGGATTCATGTAACGTGGAAAGAAAGCACCAAACCTTCTCTGGACCCGCACAGCATCTGGTGACCTGGAATTGAAGCAGATGACATCCGATGAGACCACTTTGCCAAGATATCCAGACCAGGCCTGTTAGAAGGTTCCAGATTCACAGAAGTTTCTCTTTTTCATCTGGACCACCGAATGACTCTGGATTCTTCTCCAAGTTCATGGTTTCTGAATTTATTAGACTGTATCATGGATAATATATTCCATTCCAATGTGAGAGAACAGTAACTGTTTTAAAATGTCTTCACGGGGCGCCTGGGTGGCTCAGTGGGTTAAGCCTCTGCCTTCAGCACAGGTCATGATCTCAGGGTCCTGGGATCGAGCCCCGCATCGGGCTCTCTGCTCAGCGGGGAGCCTGCTTCCCCCTCTCTCTCTGCCTACTTATGATCTCTCTCTGTGTCAAATAAATAAAATCTTTAAAAAAATAAATAAAAATAAAAAAATAAAATGTCTTTGAAGTTTTGCTGTTTTGCGAAAAATTCATCAGTTGTTGCCTCACATTTGTGCCTGCATTAGATTGTCTCAAATGCACTTGATTAATTGCAAGTATTGCAAAAGTTAATTGCAGTATTTTTTATTTTGCTTTCATTGCTGCTTTAAGTGGGGACTTCCAAGAGGCAAACGTTTCTCCCTTAAGTCGAAATAAGTGCCAACAAATATATTTAGTTGGCTGCTTTCTGACCTAGGGTTCAGGGGTCTGAAACCTTAGGCTCATCATGCAACTTGGAATTGTCTGTGACTTTTGATTTTGTACTTTTTGGTTGTCAAATCTGTGTAAAAACGATGTACACAAAGGAAAAGATGATCTCCAGGGCTTACGCTCTTGGTAAGTACAGACTACAGATGGGAAGTGCCTGAGAGTTCTCCTGCTTCCCCTCCTTGTCGCTCGAACACGATCTCAATAGGTTTCCAATCAGTGCAATTTCTCCCCAACGTGACACATGACACCCAGGAAAGGTCTTTCCTGGTACCAGGGGGACAAAAGGCCAGTGAATTTAAAGAAAATCTGACTCTAGCTCAGCAATGCTTTCAGAGAAAGATCTTGATCAAAAAGAAGGAAATGTGAAAATGGATAAAAGGAAAACCTCGCTGAGATGGAATTGGGAAGCCAGAAGAGGGAAGCTCTCATGCCATAACTTGACTCAAAAGTTGTCAATTATAGGGGCGCCTGGGTGGCTCAGTCATTAAGCAGCTGCCTTCGGCTCATGTCTCGATCCCATGTTCCTGGGATGAAGCCCCACATCGGGCTCCTTGCTCAGTGGGAAGCCTGCTTCTCCCTCTCCCACTCCCCCCTGCTTGTATTCCCTCTCTCACTGTCTCTCTCTCTGTGTCAAATAAATAAATAAAATCTTTTTAAAAAGTTGTCAATTACAGATTCCCACCACCACCACCACCACCAAAGAAGAATCCTCAGTAGGAAAGAATCGTCAATTACAGGCCCACAGGGAAAGACGTACATTATAGTGAAAAATGGCCATCACCCTGAACTCTTGCCTTTCCCCAATGGACTGTCACTTTAAACAGTCCCTCCCAACGTCCTCTTTCTTTTCCATGAAATAATGTCCCTCTGCTTTGTTTGCTGAACTAGCCTATGATTTTTGCCAGGGCTTACCTGTCCCAAATTACAATTCTCTGCTATACATAATGTCATTTTTGCTGGTAAAATAACAGTGACTGCCTTATTTTTAAGGTCAACAAATTAAAGTGGCCAAAATCAGTTTTATCCAGGAACTACTCCAACAGGGACAAAGAGACTTAGTATAGAGCCAGGCTCAATTAAAACACTGCTGGGCAACTGAGCATTTGTTGCCAAAGAGCAGGATGAAGAACAGTGGATAGAAGATTCCTAGCAGGGGACACCACGGGTGAGGGGGATTCTGGCTAACCCAACCCAGCAGGATTCTTTGCTGAAGACAGGCTAGGGCGACCAGACCTCACCTGAGGTATGGCGGAGGATGAGGAACCCAGTAAATATCGAGGGTGACGCATTCTGATAAAACTAACTTCAGAGGGTTCTTGTTAAAAACCAGATTTTAGATGGAGTGGCCTGGGTGCTCAGTCAGTTAAATGCCCGGCTCTTGATCTCAAGCTCGGGACTTGAGTTTAAGCCCTATTTGGGCTCCATGCTAAGTGTAGAGCCTACTTAAAAAACAAACAAACAAACAGATTTTAGAAGGAAATGTACAGATGGGCCTAGGAGAAGTTTCAGGAGCCTGATTACAGTTTGGTCAAGGAAAGAATCTTTGTCACTACACACACACTCATTTGATATCCTGTGACTTAGATATCAGAATAGAAGGTTACCCGCTCTCAATATATCTAGTGTTAGATTGTAGGGGAACGGAGGGGGGCTATTATAAATGCATACACGGGCACCTGGCTGGCTCTGTGGATGGAGTGTGCAACTTTTGATCTCTGGGTTGTGAGTTCAAGCCCTATGTTGGGTATAGAGATAACTTAAAAAATAAAATCTTAAAAGTAGCGGCACCTGGGTGGCTCAGTCGGTTAAGCATCTGACTCTTGATTTTGGCTCAGGTCATGATCTCGTGGTTGTGAGAGCAAGCCCCATGTGTGGCTCTGTGCTGGGTGTGGAACCTGGTTGAGATTTTCTCTCTCCCTCTGCCTCTCCCCCACGTGCCTGCTCTCTCTCTATTTTTTTTCAAGACTTTATTTATTTGACAGAGAGAAAGAGATCACACGTAGGCAGAGAGGCAGGCAGAGAGAGAGGGGGAAGTTGGCTCCCCGCTGGCTGTGCCTGGTGTTTATTGCTTCCACTGCTCATTCTGTATTCCCTTGACCTTCAGCAAGCACCTCGGCAGGTGCGGGTAACTTGTCCAGTGGGGTAATCCAAGTCTTCTTTCTGGAGGATCTAAGACATGAGCCCTTCTGAGCGAGGGAGGCGGGAGCAGTTGGCATGAACTGTCCTCTCAGGCTGAAAGTACCCCAAGGCCCTCAGCGCCCCAGACGCATTCCTCCCAGCTCCCGATACCGGTAGGCTGGTCACCCATGCGTCTCATGCCCTGGCATGAGATGCCCACAGTGACCGAGGGGGCGGCCTCTTACTGGATCCTTCGAAAAAGGCATGGTTCTCTTGGGATCCCAAATGAAAACATCTCAACTAGCAGAGCCTGAAGTTGTGTGTATGGGAAACACATTCTTTTTTTTTTTTTTTTTAAGATTCCATTCATTCATTTGACAGTGAAAGAGATTACAAGTAGGTGGGGGGGGGCGAGGGGGGAGCAGGCTCCCCACTGAGCAGAGCTCAGAGCCCGAGGCAGGGTCGATCCCAGGACCTGGAGATCACGACCTGAGCCAAAGGCAAGGCTCAACCCCCTGAGCCACCCAGGTGCCCCTGGGAAACACATTCTTGCTGGCGTCCCAGCCTATAAATCCTGGCTAGGGGGCGAGGCGGCCGCACTTTTCCTGCTACACGTTTATGGTTTCTAGCATCGTGGTGCTGTATTCCAAGAACATAATCTGTACTTTGGCCTAGCCCAGCATGTGCGTGCTTTTGTTCCATGTGTCCTTGGAAAGAAGGCGTGTTCTGCACACGGCACGCTCTGCTCCGTGGGTGGCCGTGAGGTCAACTGTCTTGTTCAAGGCCTCTCTAGGCTTTTTCATTTACAGCCCGCTCCTTCTATAAGTTAGGGGCAGGGATGTGCAAAAATCTGGTAGCACCCGTGCATCTAGTAAGAGTCCCTAGGCTTGGCCTCCTGGGACCCCAGAGCTGGAGGGGGGCTTCCCCTAGATGGGTCTGGCTTCAGAGCAGTGGCATGGCTGAAGCAGAGGGGAGAGGAGATGCTCAGTCAGCTCTCGTGGGGAGGCGGGAGGGGTGGCAGCTACTGGACCCCCCCTAGGCTGGGGAGCACCAGAGGGTGGACAGGGTCCTGCTCCCCGGTAGCTCTACAGGACTGGCTCCTGGTGCCCCCTGGTGGCCTCTTGCTTCATGGCGGATACTTAGCCTCTGGAAGGCACTGAGGTCTCAGACAAAGTGCTGTCCTTCAATGTCCCCTTGGATTGGCGGTTCTCTTCGTCTCCCTCCCATTCACTCCCCTGCTCCAGGTACTCTGGGGAAAGAGGCTCCTGCCAGCATTCTCAACACTGGTGCCTGAGAACACAAAACACTAAGGTCTCCTGTTATAATCTTGAAACGGACTCCAGGCTCATCGCTCACTCTACGCACCGGCTTCCCCTCGGGATTCCTGCTGGGCCTTGGCCCTGTCACACTGGGAAGAAACCAAGGACGAGGTGAGCTTCAGTCACTGCGAGGATCTGAGAGCCCTGGCCATCCTGGGCAGGAGCCAGGCTGTGGAGGGTGAGGGCTCAGGCAAAACCGTAGTCGGGGGTGCCCGGGGGGGGCTTGCGAAGTCACTTTTAGGAGAAATGTAAATATGCCAGGCCTTAAGATGATGTGAAATCGTCACAGTAAGACATAGAGGATGGCAGTCACCCTTTGTTGGACCCACTCTCTCTTTTCATTCTCCACTAACCGAAGTGTCCTCACCCTAAACTTGGCCTTCATCCCCGATCCAATACAGCACAGGGTCAGGAAGGGCGCAATGGGGGATCCTGGCCTTCTCAGAATAGCTAATCCTGGAGAAAGATGCCCCATCTTCAGCCTATGTTCTTTCTGTGGGTGGGAGACAGCTGTCCCCTGAAGGGCACCCTTCCTCTCTTTCTGCCAGAGGAAGGCATGTTTGGGAACACAGGGGTTCCCACAGGCTCCCCCAGGAACGCAAGCCGGAGGCCTCCCCTCTGGTTGGTCCCCCTGCTGGCGGCTATTGCCCTGGTCCTAGGGGTCGGCGTTGCCCTGGGCCCACACCGAGCCAAGCGTGGCAGCTCCGGGAAGGCACCAGAGGGTGAAGGGGCTCAATAAACTCGTCTCAAGCCTAAAAAAAAAAAAAAAAAAAAAATGCATGGCAGGGGCGTGGAGGGCCTGGGTGAAAAGGAGGGGTCATGTCAGGAAGGGCCTACAGGCTGGCCTCAGCAGAGGTTTACATAGAAACCAACAGGGGTGTTTGAGGAAGGGAGTGACCCCAACCGACTGAGTCAGAATGATCACTTGGACACGGAGGGGAAGTCAGGCCAGTGGGCCAGCAGTGGACAGCAGAAGCCCTGGGTAGGAGCAATCAAATGACAGGAGGAGGTGGCCTCGAGAGAGTAAGGGCCAGACTTTTGAGTGGAGATGAGTGAATGAGAAGGCAGGAGAGGAGGTGATGTCTGGCTCTTGGCTTGAAATCAGCAAGTCTGGAGAAAAGAACAGGTGAACGCGTGCTGAAAAAAATCCTTGCTATGCACAACAGGCAGGAGTAAATGCCCATTCACACAGCACAGGCTCCAGTCGCCAGCCCGCTGCAGGACATGGTGGCAGGCCAGTCCCTCCAGGACTCAGGTGAAAAGGAAGATGGGCAGAGAGCGAGGCCCCTATCAGGGAACTCCCAAGATGGGCCATCAGAGGGAGGGAGAGGCCTTGGGTTTTATCCATAAGACCCACATAAATCCCCACCAGCCTCCAGGAAGGCAGGTAGCTGTGTCCCCTTTCCACCCCCAGCACGAGGCCAGGATAGCTCTTCGTTTTTGGGGGTGCTGCGGTCCCGGGAGAAGACCCATCCAGAACCACACGAGGGGCCACTTCCTTTTCCGAAAGATGAGGCAACGTGAGGGTTACATAAGGAACACGTTATTACTTGGCTGCTTATGATTCTCACTTCAGGGGTTCCAGGACCTGGAAGACCTAAGTGAGGTCCAGAGGGCAGAAATAGTGGTGCTTCCGGTGATCTCCAGGGAGAAGGCGAAGCCTGGCGAAGGGTGTTGGTGAAGGGAAGCGGGGACTGAAAGACACTTCCCTTGGGGAGCCCCCGGAACAGCCTTTCATGGGTTTGCAGGCGGCCACCAGAAGGCACTCTGGACCTCAGAAGGCAGGCACCCACCCGGGGGGAGGCCGTGGACCCTGGACGGTCTTCAGCGTGTGCCCCCCACCAGCATTCTGAGTGTGTGCAAGGGTAAGACCCGTGGAGCAGGAGGCATGGCCCACGTCCTGATACCCCAATTCCACGCTCACCAGGCAACCTTCTGATGCAGTGGCCTGGGTTACTAGGTACTGAAGATGGGGTTCTCCCACAAGAAGAGGGCTTCTCTCTCCCCACCCCCAGTAATTCTGTGCGTTGGCATTCTGGCAAACATATATATCCATCTCGTGTAACATTGGCGAACATCCACTGGTCCCCAAGGGCTGAGCACCTCCAAGCGGACGGAGAGTACTGCGTTTTCACTTTGGCCTGTGGTGACTGAACTACTTGCCGCCTGAAAAGTGCTGGCAACAGCTGCCCAAGGTTGCAGCAGAACCTCCGGAATTCTTTCCCATGGCTGCCCGGGAGATCTGACACTAAGGCACCTCACTTCCACTGAAGTCATGGCCTCCGTTTCCCCACCTGCCACAAGAGGGGCCAAGTGAGCGTATTCTTGAGCCTCTGCAATTGGGACGGTGCTTCCCCCTACCACCACAGGAGAAGGAAGGGGGAAAGGCTGACAAGGGGAGCCACCTGGGACCGACAGGTGATGGGGATGGGGGTTATGCGATCGGGGTTCCCGCTTCTCGTCCAGATGACCACACAGGTTGACTTGGGGAGTGTGGGAGGCATCTGTGAGGTCTAGTTCTTTGCTACATCTGGCAGTGTTTTCTAAAAAGTGAACCACAATGTACGGTTCCAAGTTATGTTGAAGGAACGGTGGGAGTGAAAACCAAAAATTACAGAAACGTTTCAATCCGCTCTGCCCCCAGTTTGCCAGGCAGGTTAGTATTTCTAACTCCTCTGAGCTCCACAGGGCTGTGAGGTGGCATCTCCACAGCCAAGAGCACTGCAGCCAGAGGCTGACTTTAAGAGTGGGCTCATGACAGAGGCAGGAATTGCCCAACGGTAGACCCTTGGGCTCCCCAGAAGTAATACTCCACACGTGGTGAGTAACTCCTAGAGATGGGGGTTAAATGAGCATGGCCCTTTTTGGGTTAAGTGAGTTCATCTATATGAAAATATAAGCATGGAGATAAATTATGCCTTACTCCAAATTGTGATATGAGAACTTCTTGCATAAAAAGAAAAGGCATTATGGAATCAGAAAATAAAACCCAACACTTTGCTGTTTACAAGTTACACAGCAAAATACATACACAAATTTTAAAAACAAAATGCTGCGTGAAAGCGACTCTCGTGCAAATTGAAAAAAGCAAGGGGCTTCAATTATGGTATCTGGAAAAGAAAAAATTAAGCTAGAAGCATTAAAAGAGGCAAAGAGGGCAGAGAAAGGCACAGTTTTTCAATATAGTACTATTAAATATATATGCTCCAAATATCCTGGTACTTACTTAGTGATACCCTGCCTATTTCTCAAAAAGGATTTGAGAAAACTGCACATCTAACATTGCAACAACGAACATAAACTAGAAACAAATTGAAGTGAAACAGAAATAACAGAGAAAAAAAACCCCACAAAATCAGACTACGATTTGATCATGTCAGTGGGTGTTCCTGTTTGGGGGCTCACGGAGCCTTTCCAGAATGTGGTGAATGCTACAGGTCCCCCACCCCCTGCCCCAAGCAATCCATTCACATTCGTGACCCCCCAGCTTTGTACCACCCCACGCCGTCTCTACAATACACCTGCGCGCTCACGGACTCCTAGACAGTCTGCAGACCCCGGGTTAAGAACTGTAAAGTAAACAACAGAGAAAGTATGAACTTGAATAAAGTAATTTAAAAACAAGTTAACAAATAAAACGGATGGAGTACAGACCCATTTCTTGAGAGTACACAAATGCTTTATAAAAACTGATCGTATCTTCAGGCCCAGAGTCGTTCTATGGACACTTAGAAACGTTGACACCACAGCACAGTAAGAAAGAACGGCGGTGACCTACGCATTCCTCACTTGGAAGTATAGGAAAAAAATAACAACCCTTGGGCCAAAAGGAAATTCCTCGTACGGTAACAAGAACTTGCATGTGTCAAACGGACAGAGTGCAAAATAGCTCGAAGGAAAAAGTTCTAGACCAGAGTACCTGCATTTACTAGAAACATTAAAAATATGATTAGCTGTAACTAAATAATTTCAGAAACACAAAATATGAAGTAAAAAAAAAAGAGGAGACAGAATACATACATGCTTCGACAAAACCATTCGATTGGTCAACAAAACCAAGAGCTGGAGATTTACAACACTCAACATCTGCCATAAGAGGGAAAAAAACAATGTACGACAAACAAAAACGACAACTAAATCCAAGGACGATTAAAATATTACCAGGATTTTCTCTTGTAATGCTACACTGTTCAAAAACCTAAATAAATTGAACGATTTAAAAATACATAAAACGGTGAAGGAATACGATCAGAAGGGACTAGGTCTTGCTCAGACTTTGAAAAGTATGGTCCTACCATGGTTATGGGAAAACCTGTCCACCCTTCCGAAAGGGGTTCTCAATCCCCGTGTTACATAAATTGTCGAGAGGAAGAAGGAGATGGGGGTTGGGGGTTGAGGAGGAGGAGGAGAAAGTGCATATCCCAAAATGCAAGAACAGCATCAAATAAGCTAAGGGAAGCCGGGAGATGAGGGAGCATCCGGGGAGGGTGGCCTGAACCCCCCGTGGTCTGATCCGAAGGAGCAGGCCAGATCGGCTGACATGGGGGCTTCTCCGCAGAGAAGCCCCTGAGGGCTGTTTTTAAGGAGAGTGGTGGCGTGTGCAAAAAGATGCTTTAGGAAAATCAATTTGGCTGGGGTGTGCAGAAGCACACGGAGAGACATCAACGGTAGGAAACCGATGAGTGCCGGGTGAGGATAGGCTGGCCAAAGCGAGCCGAATGGGGGGTGCCGAGGAGGTAGATCTTGGGGAGGGGGCTGCCGTCCCACCCACGCCGAGCAGGGGTCTCAATTCTCTCTGCACTCTTAGTAAGGGACTGAAGACCCTCAGCGCAGGCCACCTGCAGACAATAGTTGGGGCCAGCCGGCCAGGCCACCAGGTCTAGCTGGTGGGTCCGTAGGTTCTACGAGACCCGGGTGCTGGCTTGAGGTTTCAGACGTTCATGCAACAGAGAGGAGCTGGACGGAAGCAGCTGCTGTCCTCGTGGCTGGGACGCCAGGAGGCGTGAAGTCCTCGTCCCGCCAGCTGGAGACCTGGCGTTTTAAAATCTCCAGCCTGCCGGGCTCTGCTTACTCAGTAACCATTACTTGTCTGTCTGTATTCATCAGAACTATACGTGAGCACTAAGTTGAGCTTCTGATGAGCTGACACAGCCAGTATTCTCATGACGGGGGGGTCATGGGATTCCAGCCATAAACTTCTAGAAAACTTCAGAATCGCTCAGACTGCCTCCAAAGAATCTGGGGGAAGGCAGTACTAAAGCGACCCCGGTGGCCACACGAAGGCCCGAGGAGCTGGCCTCCCAACCAGCCAGATACGCACGGCCTGAGCCCATTCCTGGCGGATGGGAGGCATGGGGACTGAGACAGCACGGCCACCTTCAAATTCTGCTCGCAGCAAGCACCTCTGGGAGACACTGGGGTCGCAAGAGGCCTAGCATAGGGCTCACACCCTGGCCACGTACTAGAACATTCTAATCACCTGGGGAGCTTTAAAAACACACCACTGTCTGAGCCCCGCCTCTGGGGATGCCGACTGAATTGGTCTAGGCAGGTAGCAGGCAATGGTACTTTTTGAGCAATGCCCGAGGGGAAGACAGAAGCATGGGGACGCAGGCCGCACGGACCACACTACCACTGGTGAGAGGTTCAGGATGGCATCTGGAAAGGGTCCCTGTGTGGGGGAGGTGGCCCCTCAGGGCACCCACAACCCAAAGGGCAGGCTGGAGGGGGCGATGGAAAGCCCAAGCCCCGGTTCAACGAGAGGGTGAACTGCAGGCCCCGGCATCCGGGGAACTAGTAGGGATGCCTCTCCGGCCTTTAGGAAATAGATCTGCGGGTGGGGCAAGGGTCCCTCTGGGTCTCTGTCCTCAACCGCCAGTTGCCAAAGCACTTCGTGGGTGCTTTCATTCTGAACAGGAGTCAGCCAGGTCCCCATAGCCCCTTCGCACAGACTGAAAAACAGAGCCTTGGAGCTTCCTCAAGGCCACGCAAGTAGGAGACGGGGAACTGGGATCTGAACTAGGACCTCTGACTGAATGGCCCTGTTTCCTATGTCCCCCAGCACTGCAGAGCCACCGGACCAGAAAAGGGCCGTGGGGCCGACTGAGGCACGCTGTGGTCTGGGGAGCCCTAGGTCTTGTGGAGAGGTTATAACTGGAGGGCACTAATGCCTTAGGCCTGGCTGAGTCAAAGCGAGGGTCAAATGTCCTGTGGCCTACAGAACCAAACCTCTACCATCCTGTGAAAGGGCCATCTGCCAGAAATCGTCCTTATTCTAACCCAGAAAAGGGATTAAGAGACCAGGACAGGGGCTCGCGACCTGTTTCCCCAACCCCAGAATGCGTCCTTCCAGACCCTCCCTTTCTTGTGTACCCTGTTGTTGGTTGTCCCCACCAATGCCCAAGCCAGGGAGAAGACTCCATTTTGCTGTTAACCTATCTACTTTTGGACTCATTTTCCTTTAGCGGATGTGGACTGTGAGCACAGTTCTGTCTTCTCAAAGTGCCAGGCGGCAGCTGACTTTAAAGAGTTCATCTGACATTTTTGTGGGCTTAACTCAGCTTTCTCCCCCTGGTGTTTATTCCTCTGGATTTTGACAAAGGCGAAGAGATGGCAAAACCCAGTCTCACAGGCTTGGGAGTCAAATGTGAACGACTTGAAGGCCAGCTCTCTTTTGGGGCGCGCCTCTGTTTCCGCGGCCTTCCCATTACTCCACCCTCCCTCCCACTCAGTAAACCGGCTGCATGTGGGGCACCCAGGGGGGCCGTGAGGGGGCCTGGCTGCTAGCGTCGGTGGCCAGAAGCGCTGGGGGTGGCACGTCTGCATCCGGCCCTGGGATCAGGAAGGTGGGCGGGGTCTTACAGACAAGGCGATGGGGATGGGGTGTGGGCTCCCTGGGAAAGGGTTTCAAGCTTTGGTATGAGTTCCTCCTTCTAGAGCTTCTCCCCAGCGTGGATTTTCTGATGCCGAATAAGGTGTGAGCTTCCCCTGAAGGATTTGCCGCATTTGTTACACTCGTAGGGCTTCTCTCTGGTGTGGGTTTTATAGTGCTCGATGAGGGCTGACCTGTGCCGGAAGGCTTTGCCACACTCGTTGCACGCGTAGGGTTTCTTCCCGGTGTGGATTCTCTGGTGCTGAATGAGGGCAGAGCTGTGGCAGAAGGCCTTCCCGCACTGGCCACACTCATAGGGCTTCTCCCCAGTGTGGATGCGCTGGTGCTCGATGAGGGAGGAGCTCTGGCTGAAAGCTTTCCCACACTTGTGGCATTTGTAGGGTTTTTCACCGGTGTGGGTCTTCCGATGTTCAATGAGGTTGGAGCTCTGGCTGAAGGCCTTCCCACACTCTTCACATTTGTAAGGTTTCTTCCCAGTGTGAATCCTCTGGTGCCGAATGAGGTGGGACCTGTGACAAAAGGCTTTCCCACAGAGATCGCATTCGTGAGGTTTCTTCAGGGTGTGGATTTTCCGATGCTGGCTCAGGCCGGAGCTCTGGTTGAAGGATTTCCCGCATTCCTTACACTGATACGGTTTCTCTCCTGTATGGATTCTCTCGTGTTTTCTGAGACTGGAGCTCCGGCTGAAATCCTTCCCACATTCCCTGCACTCGTACGGTCTCTTTCCGGTGTGAGTTTTCTGATGTTGCGTGAGGGCTGAGCTCTGGCGAAAGGCTTTTCCGCATTCCCGGCATTCGTAGGGCTTCTCCCCAGTGTGGATGATCTGGTGTCTGAGAAGGTGTGAGCTCTGGCTGAAGGCCTTGCCACACTCACAGCACTCATAGGGCTTCTCCCCAGTGTGGATCACCAGGTGCCTGAGAAGGTGTGAGCTCTGGCTGAAGGCCTTCCCGCATTCCCGACACGCATAGGGTTTTGCGGGTGGAGCAGTTCTGTGAGGCGCGTTAGGTCCTGAGTGCGCCCTGCTCGCCTTCTCACAATTGTGTTTATTGGGTTCCTCTCCACTGTGGATTATCTGACACATACTAAGGTCTGATTTCTGGAAGAAGGTTGGGCTGAAGATTTCATCATCCTGGGATCTGTTTACCGGGGGGGTACTCTGATGCTGCACAGGGCTTGAGCACAGACTGAAATTGCCCTCATAATCGTCATGTTCCTCGTCTTGCTCCCCGAGAGGGATCTCCTTATAAATAACAGCCATTTGCTCTAAACCTCGCTCCTGAAGAAAAGGGTCCCCCAGGTCCTCCTCTGGGAAGAGTCCTTGCTGCATCTCTAAGCCGTCATCAAACACAAAGGTCTCACCAAACTTGGCTGCTGGGGGAACCTCCATTGTGAATCTAGTGTCACTCCCGATGGCTGTATTTCTTGAAAGATCGTCTTCTTAAGGACACACTTACTGTTCTTCCAATCTGAGAAGAAAACAAGGGACATCGTCAAGTCTGCAGAACCAGCACCTAGTATGTACCTCCTTCCTGTGCCAGAATCTATCGTGGGCCAAACAAAATAGGTATAAGAAGGGGGCACCTGGGTGGCTCAGTGCGTTAAGCCTCTGCCTTCGGCTCAGGTCATGATCTCAGGGTCCTGGGATCAAGCCCCGCATTGGGCTCTCTGCTCAGCGGGGAGCCTGCTTCCCCCCCTCCCTCTGCCTGCCTCTCTGCCTACTTGTGATCTCTCTCTCTCTCTCTGTCAAACAAAATAGGTATATGATACAAGCTGGCCCTTGAGATAATCCCCACTGAGTTAGAGACAAGTCTGACTGATGAGAAACAACTACAAAGAAGACAGACAGACAGAATCAAGTGCTATGCCATGGGCTCTAGAATCTAAAGACTGAAAGGGTTCGGAAAGGTAGACGAGAGCAGGAGTGGAGCCATTGTGGAAAGGGGGCAAGATTCTGGCTAATGGAGGACCTTGAAGATGGGGGTTTTTGAGAGACTGTGAACTTTCCTCCTCCACTAGGTTAGCTGCACCCACTCCAGCCAGGTGCCCCTTTTTCTGCGCCCTAAGTCTGGTGATCTCAGGCTCAGGGACCTGATTGATCTCACCTCCTCAGGGACCTGCAGAGCTCGGTGCATGTGTCCATCACAGCACTCACCACCCTGAAGGGAAAACATGCTGCCTGAGAGCTCCCTGGGGACAAGTACTGTGCCCCTTCATTGCGGAGTCCCCAGCCTCCAGCACAATAGGACATTCTCCACACATTGGTTGCAGAAATACATGACTGAATGGAGGAAAAGCCATTTGTTTTTGTGCTAGAACTGATGGCCACACTTTTTTGAGGGGAGGGAGGCACAGAACTCTTTATTCAAATAAATCATCTGGGAGCTGTAAATAAATAAAAGACAAAAGCAGAGCTGCTCCAGTTAATGGGGGTTGTTTTAATAGGGACGTGGACGGATCCCAGAACACCCCCCATCCGGAGGGCCTCCAAGGGAGCCCCTCAGGACCCCATTGAGAAATTGCTGTGCAAGCCGAAGGGAAACCCCAGGAATCATGATAACGATAACAGCTCGTGTTTATTGAGCATCTACTATTTGCTAGGCACCACTAGACCTTCTATAAGCATATTTGCATTTAATCCTCACAACTCTATATACAAAGGTACTATTAGCAGTACCTGAAGCGTAGACAGTTAAGCAGTTCAAAAAACCCACTAAATTAACCAGCATAGTCACAATGGAACTCATTCCTATTTGGAAACTTTTTTTTTTTAATGAATTATCAGGCAGTACAAAGTCCAGGTGTGAAAAAAAAGCACAGAACTGAAGTATTCTTAAGAATTCTTTAATCACTTAACTCCCCTTCTCCTCTTCCTCATCAGCCAGAATCTCCAGTCCTTCAGGTTCTCTAGACTGAGCTCATCGGGTCTAACAACCCACTTTGGCCCTGGATCTCCTCTTCTAGTCCGCCCTTCCCGCCTAGCTTAGACTCTATCGTGGATCGAACTATAGACTCTGACCAGCATCACGTTCCCCTCTTCCTTGCCCTGCTGCAACCAACGGCCAAACACCAACGTTCTCCGTCAATTCCTCCTAAGACATTAAATGTTGCCAAAGAAAATCATAGGACTGTGTACTGCGCCGAGACAAATTTCAAGTTTCCAATTTCAGCTGGGACTTCAGCATCTTCGGCTCTTGCATCCAGTGACCTCCTTATGGCCAATCCCTCTCTTCTCGGGCCTCGCTTTCCCACCCCTTTTGGCAGTGCTCACCAAGAGCTCCCTTCTCAAAACCCTTCATTTCAGAAGTTGCAAATTGGCAGCCTGGGGATCCTGCCACAGACCGTTTTGTTTGGCTCAAAAAGAGTTGGAACCTTTTCTTTTTGTTTGACTTAGCTGCCAGTATTGGAAATGCCGTACGTTTGAGGCTTTCTCTTGAAAACCTGGAAGATGTGATAACATGGGTCTAACTTGGCATTAAACCCACCTTGCCTACCTGAACCCCTCAAGGTTTTGGGACCCCCCCACCCCCCTTCCCACCTCCTGCTTTATTCCCTTCGTTTCTGAAAGTTCTTCCCCCCACCCCCGATTTAATGCTCTCCGACCCCCTTTTCTTGGTATCTGTGATTGCAACTCGTCTTCCACCCACCTGTTAAATCCTGGTGTTTCCAAGTTTCCCTCCTTAGGGGTTTCCCATTCCCACTATGGACCATCTACATGCTGAAGTCTCCACTCTGTTTAGAAAGTTGGCAATCCTTTTTCTGTCCTCAACAATGTTTTAAATATTTTGGGATCGAAGATCCCAAGGTCTGGAACCCCAACTTCCCACCTCTCTCGGGGGCCTTCCTCGGCTCCTCCTGCATCAGTCACCCTATGCTTCGGGGAGCCCTCAGGGCCTGGGCACCCGGGAGACCCTGGGTCCGGTCAGGGTTTCCTGGCTGGAGGCCCGAGAACGGCTGCGGACACGCACACGCCGCTCGAGCGGCGACACGGGCGCCCCTACATGCTTCCCATCGATGGGGGACGCCCACGCCCGGGGGCCACCGGAGGGACAGGTGGTCGGTCACACTGGCTGACGCGGAGCCACTCACCTGGGCCGGGGCGGGGCCGCTCACCTGGGCCGGGGCGGGGCCGCGGGCGGGCGGGGCGGGGCCGCACCTGAGCTGCTCCAACCCGCGGCCGACCCAGCCTCGCTCCGCGGCGGCTGCTGACGCGGAGCCCGCGGCGGCCCGAGCGCCCGGAGCCCCGCCCCCCCGCCCGCAGGCACTTCCGGGACCGCTCTAGGCCGCGTGGAGGTCCCCGCGTCTCGGTGGTCCTGCGGCGCCTGGGGTCAGCGCGCTTAGCCGCCCTGGCTGGAGGCTTCAGGGCCGGGATTGGTGGTCCCCGGGCCGTTTTCAAAGCAAATCCTGATCGTGGGGGAGACAGCTGGTCAGCCGTCGGCGGGAGTGCAGAAGAGGCAACTGAGGCCGGGAAGGGAGGGCGGGCGTAGAGCCGAAGGCTAGCAGCCGAGTTCCCGCGGCACTTGCCCTGGGGGTGGGGGCGAGCCGGAGGCCACGCGGACGGCTGGGGTCTTCAGGAGAAGGAAAGGAGTTCCCAGAGCTGTGGAGCCTGTCATCCCGCACAGGCCCGGGGGTCCTGCTACCCCTTCCTGGGTAACCCTGGTCCTGCTTGCCGAGCTGGTACCAGCACAGACAGAAGGGGCCGAGTGACAGTCCAGGAGACAGTTGGGAGTGGAGGCTGGACCCTGGAGACCCCCAACTCCAGTGCTCGTGAGGGATGACCTCCAGACATTAGGCACCTCTTAAAGGAACCGGGAGGGAAGAAGAGTATGTTCTAGAACCCCGCCCCACCCGCGAGCCCCCACCACACACCCAGTGCTCCCCTCTCGGCCCAGTTGCTCAGGTACAGCCTTCTCTGCCTGCGGGAGAACCAATTGGGGAGGGGGGCACAGCCCTACCACTGGTGACCAGTGGAACACACATTCCTGCAAGAGAGATGCTGCCCAGGGCGCCTGGGTGGTTCAGTCGGTTGGTTAAGCGTCTGCCTTCAGCTCAGGTTATGATCCCAGGGTTCTGGGATCGAGCCCCACATCCAGGTCCCTGCTCAGCGGAGAGCTTGCTTCTCCCCCTGCCTGCGGCTCTGCCTACTTGTGCTCTCTCTGTCAAATAAATAAATAAAATTTTAAAAAGAGAGAGAGATGCTGCCCACCGGCAATCAGCACCCTCTGTCCGAGCCCTGGGGTGCCTCTGAGTGCCCCCACCCCACATATATACACCTGCCTCCCTGCCTCATCCAGGAGTAAGCCTGAGGACCCAGTCCAGTCACCCCCTGACCACTGAACCACAACCAGCCATGCAGAGCTAGGAGCAGCAACAGCTGGTTCCTTTTTCTCTTCCTCCAGCTCCTCAGGTCACAGGAAGCCCAGGCCACCAGTCTAAGTCCCCCGGGAGCCAGTGGAGAGGCTGGGCCCGGCCCCAAGGGTCTCCGGTCCTTCCTCTTCTGTAACAATCCCCAGACAGTCACTTTTTCAGCAGGAATTTCATGGCCCTCAGCATAGTTATTGTTCACATGTTTGATATTATTTTTTTACATGTTTAATATTATTAACCCACTTTACAGAGGAGAAAAATCAAGGTTTGGAGAAAGAGAGGGGCCCAAGATCAGAGTGCAGGAATAAGAGGCAGACGAGAAGCACTCAGCCCATGCTCCACCCCTCGGATGTGTAAGCCACAGAGCAGTAATAATCCGCGTCGTCCTCAGGCTGCACGGGGCTGATGATCAGGATGCAGGCGTTGTGGGCGGTGTCTGTGGCTGCCGAGAAGCGGTCAGGGATGTCAGGGGGCCGGTGGTAGTCGTCCTCCGAGCGGTAGTAGAGGAGGTATCGGGGGGCGCTGCCTGCCCGTTGCTGATACCAAGACACGCCGTACTCCCCGATGGTGGCATGGCGGGGGCTGAGCATGCAGGAGAGTTGGGCCACTTGGCCTGGGAAGACCAGCAGTGCATCCGGTTGGGCCAAGCCTGGCTGAGAGACTGAGAGAGAGACCCATGGGTTCCCCACCCCACAAAGGCTTGGTCAGGCTCCAAGGGGACTCTGACTCCCGAAAGGTTCATAGCCCAGTCCATGGAATTGAGATGGCTGGGGCACAAAGTTGACCACCCCCAAGTCCCTCATTTGCGCTACCTTCCCAAGAATCTGAGTTCAGTTGAGCACCTAGAGTTCAGAGTATGGGACTGGTGGCCTCTGAGTCCTTCTCTGCCCGCTCCCATTCCATACCCCTCAGTCACACTGGCTTTTCCAGACTCTGGCTACCACGACCACCAGGAAGCCTCCTGGGCTGTCCCACCCATCAGCTCAACCTCAGACAACTGGCCGCTGGGAATCTTCTCAAGGATAGTTTGTCCTTGAGCCCCTTGGGGTAGCTTCCCACGTGAAAAATTAAAAAGGTGACCGACCAATTCCAATCTCTTCTGAGACCCCGAAGAATCAGAATCTGAAGGGATCCTATCAATCTGGTCATTCACAAATGGGGAAACTGAGGCCCACACAGAGAAGCGACTTGCCCCGGGTCTAAAGCAGAGCCACCTGCAACCAGTTCTCCCCTCCACCTTAATGCCCCTTCTAGAACCCTCCCACTGCTCACATCGATTTGCTTTCTTGCAGGGGCCTTCTGGAGCCAGGGCCGTCCCCCACCCGACCACAGATGAGCCAAGCCTAGGGGGAGCTCACCGGACAGGAGGGCCCCAGTCAGAAGGAGGGCCAGATGCCAGCAGGCCATGGCCAGAAGCAGGGAGGCAGACAGGAGTCGTTCTGCTGGGAGTGTCCCAGGTGCTGCAGAGCAGGGGCAGGGGAAGCCCCTGGACCGTGACAAAGCATGCAAATCAGCCCATTGACTGGGGGTGGGGGCATGGGGGTGTAGTGGCTGAGGCCCAACGGCTGGGCCCTATCTTCCCAAATGCCGGGGTCCTTGCCTCACAGGGCCTCTGAGAACAGGAGCCCAGAAATCCACACATACACATGCACTTATAGCGGGTAGATGCCTTTTTATCGAGGTGTAACTCACGTAGGGTAAGGTGCACAGATTTTAAGTGTACGGCTTGATGATTTTATTTCTATTTAAACCCCTGCAGCCTCTACCCAGAGGACAATTTAGAATGTTTCCATCTCCCCAGAAGGCTCCCTCGCGTGCCTTCCCCATCAGCAACGGGCCCTCGAACCCCAAGGGTAACCATCATTCTGACTTCAGTCACGTAGATCAATTTTGCTTGCTCTAGAACGCCAACTCTAAGTGGAGCGACAGCGTGTTCCTGTTGCTCCTGTGTCTTCTGTTCAACATTCTGAGTCCCCCCACATGTGCGCAGCAACATTCCCATAGTTGTGTGCGGATAGAGCACTGCACAGCCACAGCATCTGCGTTCGCCTGTTAATAGACATTTCGGTGCTTTCCAGTCTTCAGCCATTACAGATAAAACCGCTGTGAACATCCCTGTCGATGTCTTTGGTGCGCCTGGGTTCTCATTTCTTGTGGTAGACACCCAGGACCGGACTTGCTGGGCGTGGGCGGCGGGAACATGTGCATTTAGCTTTAGTAGGTAACTACCAGTGTTCCCAGCACGGTCGGAGAGGTCCGGAGACACCCTCGCTAGCACTTGACGTGGTCAGTCCCTTTAATTGGCCAGACCAGGGTACCTAGGTAGCTCAGTCAGTTAAGTGTCTGCCTTTGGCTTGGGTCATGATCCTGGGGTGTGGGGATCGAGCCCCGAATCAGGCTCCCTGCTCAGCAGGAAGCCTGCTTCTCCCTCTCCCACTCACTCTTCCGGCCTGTGTTCCCTCTCTCGCTGTGAAATTAATACATAAAATCTTTAAGAAATACTAATACTTTGCCAGACCGAGGGGAGCTGACTTCCCCAACCCCAAGTTGGGGTTCGGACTTGAATCTCAGACCCTCCTCTTCTTAACTACATGACTGCAGCCGAGTTCCTTCCCCTTTCTGGAAAATGAAGATGAGCATAGTGGCAGCCCGAGGGGTGCGAAGAAGCAGACGGGATTTATTTGCCCAGTGCCAAGCACAGTGCGTGTGTTAATCATGCCTTGCATTTTCTGTATTCGGGTGCTCTGACATCTGGGGCCTTGCTGACCTTGGAGGGACTGACCTTCCCAGAGCTACCCAATTCCTTTTTTTTTCTTATTTCTTTTTTAGTTTTATTTATTTGACAGAGAGAGAGATCACAAGCAGGCAGAGAGGCAGGCAAAGACAGAGGGGGAAGCAGGCTCCCTGCTGAGCAGAGAGCCCGATGCGGGGCTCCATCCCAGGACCCTGAGATCATGACCTGAGCCGAAGGCAGAGGCTTTAACCCACTGAGCCACCCAGGCGCCCCAACTAGCCAATTCCTAAAGATAGTAAATAACTCACCTGAGAGGGTACGTATTAAATGCAAACCAATCCAGAGCCCACATGGATTGTGGGCTCCCAACTCCCTCCTCTATGGCTCTCATACTCTGGGCCACTGTCCTCCTGCCTTAGTCACCCAGGGCCAGGTACCTGACAACCAGGGACAGCCCCTATGCCCCAGAGCCCCGAAATTATTCAAACTAGCCAGTCTGGAGTCTGCTTACTCTGCCTCACCTGTTCTTTCCCTCAGAAACCACAAGGCTTGGGGCCCCTGGGTGGCTCAGTCAGTTAAGCATTTGCCTTTGGCTCAGGTCATGATCCCAGGGTCCTGGGATCGAGTCCCGGCATTGGGCTCCCTGCTCTATGGGAAGCCTGCTTCTCCCTCTCCCACTCTCCCTGATTGTGTTCCTACTCTCGCTGTGTCTCTCTCCGTCAAATAAATAAATAAAATCTTTAAAAAAAATAGAAATAAAGAAACCACAAGGCTCCCTCCCGCTCTCTGCCTGCTGACCCACCGGGGGCTTCCCCACATGTCCCTCTGCGGTGTGGCATGCCCCATCCTCTAGAGATCTGCGGGGAACAAGTTCTTTTCTCAATGGCAACCTCCTGGTCTGATGGCCTTAGCATACCTAAATAATTATAAAAGTAATTAAAACAGTGCACTCTCATGAACTCAAAGGCTTGAGAGCTCCGTTGGGGGAGGTTATAAAGCCCCCCGCCCCCACACACAATGGGTCCCATTCCATTTCTAACATCTCCTTAGGGCATCTCCAAGACATTCAAGTTCAAAGACTCCATGGCAGCACTGGAAATGAACCCTTGGGACAACAATGATGGTCATCGGAGCTGAGGCTTCAGGGCTCAGCATGGACATGCTTCTGGAATTTGGTTGCCGCCCCTCCTGAGCTGTGCTCTGCAGGACACAGGTCCCCAGGGACAGTGGTGTCCAGGGAAGAAAACGTCCTGTGTATAAATAAATCCGGGAAACACTATTTGTTGGCACAGTGCTGATTCTGAGCACTTGCAGCATCCTGAGCACCAAGATAGCACTTTTTTTTTTTTTTTACGATTTTATTTACTTATTTGAGAGAGAGTGAGAAAGAGCGTGAGAGGGGAGAGGGTCAGAGGGAGAAGCAGACTCCCCGCTCTGAGCTAGGACCCCGGCGGTACTCAATCCTGGGACTCCAGGATCATGACCTGAGCTGAAGGCAGTTGCCTAACCAACTGAGCCATCCAGGCACCCAGCACTTTTTTTAATATATAATTTTTTTAATACTTTTATTTATTTAAGACAGAGAGAGAAAGATAGCGAGAGAGGGAACACAAGCAGTGGGAGTGGGAGAAAGGAGAAGCAGGCTTCTCTCTGAGCAGCGAAGCCCAATGTGGGGCTCGATCTCAGCACCGTGGGATCATGACCTGAGCCAAAGGCTGACGCCCAACAGCTGAGCCACCCAGGTGCCCCTTAATATATAATTTTTAAAAAAGATTTTATTTATTTGTGACAGAGAGAGCAAGAGAGGGAACACAAGCCACGGGGGAGCTGGAGAGGGAGAGGCAGGCTCCCCGCTGAGCAGGAAGCCCAATGTGGGGCTCGATCCCAGAATGCTGGGATCATGATGTGAGCCGAAGGCAGACCACCCAGGTGCCCCCCAAGGTAGCACTTTAAAGTGTTACCATTTTTAAGGTGTGCCTGGCTGGCTCAGTTGTAGAGCATGCAACTCCTAATCTCAGGGTTCAAACTCCGCACTGGGTGTGGAATCTACTATGAAAAGAAAAGGAAAGGGGAGGGAGGGAGAGGGAGGGGGAGGATGGGAGGAGAGGAGGGGAGAGGAGGGGGAAAAGAGGGGGGAGGAGAGGAGGGGAGGGGAGGAGGAGGATGGGAGGAGGAGGGAAGGGAAGGAGGAGAGGAGGGGAAGGGGAGTGGAGAGGGGAGGGGAGGAAAAGAAAAAGTTACCATGTTTAATTATCATGAGGACTGTGGTGAGCCACGTTCTTACCGCGCCCTCCCCCCACCCCCAGAGGGGGAAGCACTGAGCTGAGTGCTTACCCAGAGACAGAGCTGATTGCCGGGATTGCTGGGCGAGCTGCACGGAGGATCCAGTCCTCCTCCTGAGTCAGTGGCCCAGGGGGCGGGACAAATAGCCTAATCACCCTAGTGGGGGGTGAGGGGGGCGGTGCATTTCTAAAATCTTGCGGAAAGGGAGTTGGCAAAGGTGGAGAACCTGTCCCAGGCACCTACCTGGCGCTCTGGCTGAAGGGGTCTGGTAGGGACCCATGGAGAGGAGGTAGGAGACAGAAACCAGGAGATAGAGACAGAGGGGGCGCTAAGGGGGAGGAAGGAAAGATGATGAAGAGAGAAAGAAAGGGGGGAAAGTCAAAGAAAGGATGGGCACGGATGGAGAAGCAGAAAAACACAATATCCTGTCTGCTAATGTCTATCCTGGCTTTATGCATAATTGCAAAAAACTAGAAACTATCCAAACAACAGCAGGTGAATGGATCAACAAATAGGCACACCCAGACAAGGGGACCCTGCTCAGCAGCAGGCAGGAAGGAGCTATTGAGTGAATCTCAAGCTGAATGAGAAACCAGACTCGAGAGGCCCCATGCTGTATGATTCCCTTTAAACGATTCTGGAAAAGGCAGGGGCAGAACACAGAGCAGAGGTGGCCAAGGGCTGGCATGGACTACAAAGGGGCATAAAGGAATTTGGGGGGTGGGGTGAGCGAAATGATCTGCCTCCCTACTTTGATGGTGGTCCTATGAGATTTTTCAAAACTCGAAAACACGAAAAATGGGGGAATTTTACTGTATGTAGATCATACCTCACGAAACTTGCTCAAGGGGCGCCTGGGTGGCTCTGTGGGTTAAAGCCTCTGCCTTTGGCTCAGGTCATGATCTCAGGGTCCCGGGATCGAGCCCCACATCAGGCTCTCTGCTCCACAGGGAGTCTGCTTCCCTCTCTCCCTCTGCCTGCCTTTCTGCCTACTGGTGATCTCTTTCTCTCTGTCAAATAAATAAAAAAAATCTAAGAAAAGAAAAGAAAAGAGAAAACTTGCCCAAACAAGGGGAGAAACAAGGACAGAAGGAAAGAGAGGGGAGGCTGGAGGTGAGGAGGAAGGCAGAGAGGGAGAGGAAAGACAAAGCACAGGGAAGAGGGCCTTGAGAAGGTAGGGGATCACAAGGCTGCTGAGAATCCCCCTGCTTCCACCACGGCCACAGCCCTACCTGCTCATAGTGGGGGTTTTCCCAGCACTAGGGGCCCCAATCCAGGAATCTCTCCGCTTTCAGCCTGGCAGCTCTGTCTCTACCGGTGGGGGGATGTGGTCTTGGGCCATCCGTGGACCACAAGCCTTGAGCCCCTATTGCAGCCCTGCCTTAGGGAGTGCCCGTACTCCCGCCCCAGCCCCAGATCCTGTTACCGGGATACTGCAGGCGGGGAGAAGGCATTTCCTGCCTAGATGACTTGGCAGCTCCCACTGCCATGGAGACCAGCTTGGAAGCTGGGAGGGCCTCAGTCTCCTCGGACTACTCTAACCCAGCGGGCGGGAGGAAGAGGAAGCCAAAAGGACCCCTCTAGACTGGTGGAGTCCAGCCCCAAGGGTGGCCAAGCCCCAATCCACCCACCCATCCCCACACACATACCATTTCCTGGCAGTGCCATCTCTCCCCGAATAGATCTCAGCCCTAGATCCTTCCACAGCTGGAGTCGGGGGCTAGGGGATCAAAGCCCCCACATCTGTTTCCTCTCTCCTACAGCCATGTTTATCAAAGTGATGTTTGGAGGTAAGTGGGGTCCCCTGTCCCTACAGATGGGTGGGGGGGTGGTACCTTCAGAGGCTTGCTTCCCTTTGGCCTGGGGGAGATTAGGGAGGCAGTGTGGGAAAGGGGGATGTGCTTGTGAAAGAGGATGGGGGGAGGTTAGGGAAAGAGCTCTAGGAGGGAAGCAGAGTGCTTGGAGTCCCTTGTGGGGCAATCCCGATGGCTGGGTCCTGGAAAATTCCCATGGGCCCCTCTCGAGGATCACCCACCATGTCACCATGGGGTGTGTTGTTAAACTACACAATCTCTAATTCGGTCGGTGGTCAAGCCACAGTTGCAGATTCCCTGACTTCCGGTGGCAGGTGGGACTGGGGTGGGAGGGGGGGTCCTGTGCTGGAGGTGAGGTCCCATACAGAGGCAGCGCTGGAGTGCGACGCGGGGGGCACCTGGTGCAGGAGGCCGGAGCTGTGTGCCCTGGTCACCGACAACTCAATCACGGAGCCCTACTCCCTGCTCCTAGAGAAGAGATGGGAGACAGATGGTCCCAGATTGGGGGACGCAAAAGGTCGCATTCGCTCACCTCTGCCCCGCCCCTACAGCCGGCTCCTGGGAGCTGGTGAACACTTGGTGCAGCCCCGTGACCTTCACCGCCCACTTGAGGCAGAAGGGGCAGGTGCCCCCGGATGGTGAGGGGGCAAGGGGGGGTGCTGGGGAGGAGGGGCCAAGGGCCCCCAGGCAGAGCTGCCAGCCCAACCTTGCCTCCCTCTCTGCCTTCCCAGCGATCATTGCCCTCCTGGCTGAGGATGGACACTTGGTGAGTCTGGATGAGGGACTGGAGGGGGGGGCTTCCCCGGCCCCTTCCAAGGACAGCCCCCTGCTGCAGGAACGTGGGACCTATGTCCTCGTGCAAGTCTTCAGTAAGTGGGGCCCGAGATCTCCCCCTGGAACTTTGTTGGAATGAGAGAGGGGGGCAGCAGTCCAGAAGCCACCCGAGGCCCTAGCCAGCACCCCCCTCCACCCCCCCGCACACTTTGGCCATGACCTAGCCCTGACCCTTCCCATCCGATTGCCTTGTGGGCCTCAGCCAGGCGTAGCAAACAGGTCCAGAGTGAGAGGTGGGGGTAGGGAGCAGCGGGTGGGTCAGGAATTGGTCTTCCTCCTTCCACAGAGGGGGAAGGCGGGGCCCCCACCCGCTATGAGTCCCTCCTGGAGAACCTGGATGACCAGTATCCGGAGCTCGCAGGTGAGTGTCACGGCTGAGCCCCAGGGGGAGGGCGCACCTTCTCCCCAGCACCCATAGGAAGGGCTTCCTGGGCCTTCCAGAGCAGCTTCGCCACCTGTCAGGCCTACACCCCACGAGTGACGGCCGGAAGAGGCGCACAAGCACTCGGCGTGGCCCCCAAGAACAAGGTCCCCTTTTAAGGCCACGGAGGATGGGCTCCCTGCCATCCAGGACCCGCTAGCTAGGGCCAGAAGCCGGCCAGGTAAGGAGGAGACACGGACACCTGGGGGGATGCTCGAACCCAAAAGTCCCAGGGGAAAGGCTTAGGTGTGCCGGTAGACCACAAACACCACCCCCCGCACCCCGCAAACACACACACACACACACACACACACACACACACACACACACACACACGTAAATCCCAAGGTGGAAGACACACTGGCCTAAAGGCACCCCCACCACTCCACGGGACTCTAAGTACCCAAGGGCAGGACCGTCCCCCGTGCCCTGGAGATATCGAAGAGAGCCTAGCACACAGCAGGTGCTCAGTGCCCTGATGAACTCAGTGACGGCGGCAGCCCAGAGCACACGATTGTGAGGTCTGCCTTGGCTCTGCAGGGCCTGCTCGTCTCTCCCCGCAGGTCCTGTGATCTGGCACATCACGGCCAAGCAGCTGAGCTGGACTCCAATCCAAGGGGGTTGGCTGTGACCTCTGCCGTGTGGGATCGGGCCCAAAGAGCAGCCCAGGGCCATTCTTCTTGCAGAATCTGGACTTAACTGAGAAGTTGCATCAGCCAGAGGGGCAAGGTCACAGACCGGCTGTGAGGTCACCAAGGGGGAGCCCCCAAGATGTAGGTGCAGAGAAAGGGATCCAGAGGCAGAGACAAGGAGGGTGAAGGGCGGCAAGCATCCCTGAGCGCAGGAGAGAACAAAAAGGCTCATCCAGGGATTCCGGTCCCCAGAGTCAGATGCCCTTGGGGATCCTGGCTAATGCCTCACCCCTATCTGGACTGTCCAAGGTCATCGGATTACAGCAGCGCTCCTCCCTGGTCCCCAGGATGTCAGCTTAAGGTGACACAGGGGTGTCCACCCCACAGATGGACAGCCGTCGATGGTCCTTGACCCTACCCCAGCCGACAGGCCAGTGAGAGGGCACACGGCAGGCTCCCGTCTAAAATAAACTCTTTTAATCGCACATTTGTGTCTCCAGTCATCTGTGGGCTGAGAGACCCCCTCCTCACGCCCAATCCCAGCTACATGGGCACAATCTGACATCAGTGGTCCAGCTGTTGGAGAAGGTGGGTGGGTGGGTGCAGGGCTGGCTCCTAGATCTGCACCAGTCTGCACCTGTCTCTTCAGGGCAGGGAGCTCAGACCTGCAGAGAGAGGGGATGGGCCCGGCTGGCGGTCAGCCTGCAGGTGCAACACGAGGGACTGTCCTTCCCACTCCGGCCCGGGCCAGGGGCTGCCCACTCACCATGGTTGTACTTGCACTGCTTCAAGGCCTCGCTGAAGCCCTCACACAGGGACAGGTCGCTCTGAGTGGTGGAGCAGTCCAGGAACTGTCTGATCTCGTAGGCGCAGGGCCCCATCTGCAGGGGCTGGGGGCCAGGGCGGGTGGGAGCCTGGCGTATGGCATGGGAAGCAGCAAAGTCACCTCCAGGTTGGCACCCGGAAGTGGCTCCAAAGCTGGGGGCCGCCAGCCCCTCTCCACACCCCCAGCCCAGGTACCCCTGGGCTCCCTGGCGGGCTGAGTGACTCAGGGGCCAGCCTGCCCTGTCTAGCTCCCAGCTGCCCCATCTGAGAAACAGGAGCCCACAGCCCTTTCAAACCCACTCAGCTGATGCTAGTTTTGGTGTGGACAGCTTTTCCCAACTGCCTCGTAATGGGCTCGCTGGGCAGGTAGGGCCTGAGAGGTGGGAGAAGGCTCTAGAAAAGCTCGGCATTGTGCTTACACTCTTGGAGTATAAACCCCACCCCCACAAGTACTAGCAGCTTCCAGGCTCAGCTAAAGCAATCCTTATGACCCTGACCCTGCCACTAAGCCGCACTTGGCTCAGGACTGGTGGGGTGCCCAGTAGGGCATAGGTGAGCAGGAAACAGGGCTCAGGGCTGCTGGCTACCCCTTGCCCTTGGGATGCAAGGGACTATAGGGCAGAACCTGGGAATGGGGAGAGCTGGGACTCAGAACTTCAATATCCCTCTACTAGAGTTAGGTTACCTTGAGCCACTCTCTGAACCAATAAGGGCTTTGTTTTCCGCATTTCTAAAGGGCTGCATGGTCCCCGGGAGTCTAGGGACCTTGGCCTCAGGAAAGGGGCTAGGAGAGCCTGTCTGCCAGCGACAGGAGGCCAAAAGCAGAATGAGGAATAAGACCCTTCTTGGGAAAAGTCCTGGCCTGAGGCAGCTCCCAACACACCAGGCAGGGAACTTCTCGCTGGACATTCCAGCAGCTTCCTACTATGCGGGCCTTGTAGGAAGTCGGCCTCAGTTTCTCTCGGGCCCGCTGCTCACCTGCTGGGAGGCAGGCTGGGCGGCAGGCTGGGTGGGCTCTGAGCTCCCCCCGCTGAAGGCTCCGGTCAGGGCGCTACCCACGACGTGTCCCACAGCAGAGCCCACGGCCACCCCAGCGGCCGTGGACGCCATCTGCGCCATCAAGCCGGGCTGGCCGGACGGGGCTGGGGCCGGTGCAGCGGCCGAGGGCGGCGGGTGCGCGGGCGGGTGAACAGTGCGGCTGCTGGGTGTAGGGGGGAATTAGGGTTAATCCCAGCTAGACCCCTGAACTGGGGCCCCAGGGGCTCGCAGCTCCTGGGCACGAACCCCGTCCTCCCCCTACTCGCCCGGAGTGGGGGCGACACCGTCTTAAGACACGTGGTTGCGGCACCCCGCCCCTCCCCCCACCAAGATGGCGCAGCAGCCGCCAAGGTCAAGCTAACGCGCCCTTGTACGCGAGCGCCCGCGCTTCCCTAGCCCCCTCCCCACCCGCCCCTGTCCCGCTCGCACCTGGCTGGCCGGGGTGCGCTTCGGCTCCCCCGGGGCATGGTGGTGGCGGTGAGACTCGGCCAAGCGCAGTCGGAAACGGCGACAGTGACAGCAGTTCTGTCTCGGAGACGAACGCGGCACCGCTAAACACTGCCGGCGCAAGGGGCGGGGCCTAGGGGGACACGCCTCCAGAGGGAGTCGCTGGGTGTGGGGCGGCACTCACCTTCACGCGGGCTGTCCCTTACAGCATCACCTCCTCTCAGTGCCCTTCTTAGCTGGCAGTGTTACCCTGCGCCCTCCCTGCGCCTGGCCCGAGCTATGTGGGCCCTTGGGTCACGGACCAATGCTGCAAAGTGCCGAGGGCTGACGCCGGGGCGATGAGCCAAGTCCCTTCAAAAACCACCGCGGAGCGCAGGGAGTGGAGTTGGTTGCTGTCCGAGCGCCGGAGAAGAAATAGACAGGGAGGCGACCGGATGAAGCCAGCAAGGGAGGGACACGAGGCGCCGGACCAGGCTCTGGTCCCCCTCCTACGGACTGGGTTTACCAACTACGACTTGACCTCAGGGTCGCGGGCGGGGGGTAGGGGAGAATAGAGCTGGGAAGAAATACCCAGAGGAAGGCCCGGCACGATTCGTCCCCAGAGCTGCCGCCAGAGGGCGTCCAAAGCCTCTCTTCGACTTCTTCCCGGTTCTAGCGCGCCGCAATCCTGCGAGGCCTTGCGCAGCACCCTCCTGGGGTGGGATGAACCCCCCCATGCGGCCCTGCACCCCTTCTGACACCCTGCCCCGCAAAACAGATGCAACGCCGGACACTGACAGCGTTTACGGGACACGAGCTGCATGCCTGTTCCAAAGGTGCCCAGAGGCGTTTGAATCCTGTGGCCTCGAGATTTTACCACCTTGGTTCCAGGCCAAGGGAAGGGTGGAGGCGTGGATTTAGGACGCTTCCCAGCCCTTCAGGAACTTGAGGTTTATGTTTTTTTCTGAGTGGTTTCTCGGTGACCATATTATTACCCTTGGACTGAGAGGAGCTCTGATTTCTTTACCCTCCCCTATCACTGTCCCATGTGCTGTGGGGGGGGGGGGGGGAGCAGGGCTTTTGGCACCGGGATTGTAGGGAGGATGAAATCACCCCAAGCAAAAGTGAGTCACTTTAAAGAAACAGATTGCTAACACTTGAGGTCTGTCTTCTCTCTTCTCTCCTGTCCCTCTAGGGGTCTCTGTGGAGCCTTCCTGGAGAGGCTATGAGGACTCCCTGGACTGGGACCAGGAGGGAAGGGCTGAGTGGGTCCGATTGCCCTCCTCTGCCTCTTTGACTCCTTCCCTTATTCGGCCCGGGCTGAGTGCCCACAGCCTCACCTTGCAGCTTCTCCGGACAGGATGGGAGCCACTGCCTGGGTCTGGGCTCTGCATGGTTGCCCATGACGGAGCAGATTGCCTTAGTAAAGTGATGAGGCCCAGGTCATGAGAGCGGAGGATCCCTTCCAGAATATGGACACCACCCTCTCCTTTGATATTCACCTCCTGTCTCTCAGGCCTCAGGGGGCTGGCCCCTAGGCCCCCTGAGTCTCTTGGGCAGCCAGTGCCCCACTCAGACATCGTCCCTCCACCTGCCTCAGCCTGCTGATAGCACCCTCCCTCCTGACCCCTCCTCTTGCCTGCTGGTCTGGGAAAGTCTGACCTCGTTCCTTCTTCCTGGGCCCTCAGTTTTCCCATTTATAAATTGTCTGTAGTTCTGTTCTAAGCATGTGGTGGTGGTGGGGGGGGGGAGCTGGCCAGCCTCCTCCTTATGCCTCCTTTCTCCTTTTCCCTTGGAAAACATCCTTGTATCAGAAGGGCTGTTGTGCAGTCTTCCAGATGGATCAGCTAAGGCTGTAAAGGGGTAGGAGAACTTGCCCTTGGGAACAACCACCTGTCAGGGGCTAGCAGTAGGTTAGAGGTCAGGACACCAGGGAAACCAGCTAGGGAAAGCCTTCCAAAGGTGAGAGTAGAGACCAGGAGGAGAGAAACCCAACTTCTCTCAGACTCCCTACAGCACAGCGGGGAAACTGAGGCCCGGAGTAGCGCCAGCTAGCCTGGGTCACACAGCACCGGGCCTCAGAACCCTCAGGCTCCGCCTGACCCCGGGAAGGACTGGGTCTCCGGCCCCTAGCCCCTGGCCCCAGCCGGGCCAGCCCCTCCCCGTCCACCTCCCCCACCCTGGCGGCGGCCACCACGGGGAGAGTTTAGAACAAAAGGCACGAGGGGCGGGACCGGGGCGGGCCAGGGGCGGGGCGGAGGCTATAAGGGGCGGTGGCCCGGCGCGGCCCAACAAGCCCAGCAGCCCCGGGGTGGATGGCTCGGGCCAACCCGCTCCGCGGCGCGGTCCTGCGCGCCCTCCTGCTCCCGCTGCTGCTGTTGCTGCTCCCGCCGCCGCCGCTGTTAGCCTGGGCCCCGCGGCCCCCGGTGAGTGCCCGCCGCCGGTCGGCCGCTCCTCGCCGAGGGGGTGCCGGCCACGCGGGCTGGGCCCAGGGGCCGAGGGGGACCCACCGGGGCGCCCGGGGGAGCCTGGAGCCGCCCGTTACCCGAAACGCTTTCTGGGTCCCTGTGGACGTGAAAGATAGTGAGCTTCCCGTCCCTGGAGGTGTGCAAGTGGAGCTTGCGCCGGGATCGCTCCGGCTGGTGAGGCTGGACTCCGCGCTAGATTAGGACGCTCCTTCCCCGTGTGGGGACCTGCCCCTCGGGCGCCCCAGCTGCAGATGCTGGGCTGTGTGCTGGGCCAGGTAGCAGAGGGAGTGGTTACAGGGCCTCCTATTCATCGCGGGGACAAAGCCTCAGGCTAGTGTCAGCCTCCAGGTGTGTGGCCTCTGTGAGCACACCTCCGAGGGAGCAGCGAGAGCTGGAGGATTAAGGAAGAGCTGGGAGGGCAGCACTGCACTGGGGCACATGGGGTCTGAGCCCAGAAGTGGCACCACCTGGGCACCTACAAGTTTGGGAGGTGTGAAGCCAGGACAGCAGGAGTGTGAGAGCTCTGGGGAGGGTGTGTGAGTGCGTGTTTGTTCATGTGACAGAGAAAGTAAGAAAGAAGAGCTGAGTGGGCAGCAGAGACCCTCAGAAAGGAAGGGGTGGGGAGAGAAAGGGAAGAGAGAAGAACGTGTGATCAGGGGAGAAGATAGTCTGGGTGAGAGGGCAGCAGAGTGACCAGAGGAAGGGTGTTGTGAGACAGCCTGTGTGCCCAGCTGGGGCCTCGAGGGACCACTCACAAGGGTGGCCAGGCAGAGCCTGGGCAGCTGCTGGCCCACAGGCGCCTCCGACCTCAGCTGGGGCATCCGGACAGCTCAGGCCGGGAGGGGAGCATTAGCAGGTGCGACAGGCAGGAATCGTGGGATGGTCTGGGGAGGAGGGAGGTCTTGCCAGCCGGGCCCCCTCTGTCCACTCACACCAGCTCTGCCCTGGCCAGCCGTGCCCCATCCTGGCTGTGGGAACAGAAGAGGATGGGAGGGTTAGGGAAGGGAGGGGGCACCTCAGTCCGGGGGCTATGCCTCTTCCCCAACTCCTCCCTTGAATTTGGGGCAAAGTCCGGAATCCCTGTAGGTAGCCACTTGACCCCCTGGGTTTAGGAATTGGAGGTCTGGCTTTGAACCATGTGCCCTAGGTGAGTCCTCTCATGTCTTGGGACCCCCATCCCTCCGTCTTGGTGGTGGTGTTGGCGGGGGGAGGGGTTGGATAACAGTGCCCACTGCTGGGCACTGAGGATTGAATGAGGTCACAGGAGGAGAGGGCACAGCCAGTCTTGCCGGACACACACTTGTCACCTGTGGCTGCCACTTTGACGCTCGTGCAGGATCAGTCGGGGCCGGGTCTGAGCCGGGCTGTTATCTATCACTCTGCAGATATGCAAGGAGCATTTGGGGTCGCTTTCGCCGTGTTTATCCGCAGGCTGCCTTCGGCGGCCAGGAAAGCTCTGTAAATATTTATCCATCCCGGTTCACAGCTTTTAGGCTTGATGAAAGCCCCCTGCAGCCCGGTGGGACCGATGCTGTGTTCCCAGCAGGGGAGGGGGGCAGTAGAGAGACCTGCCTGGTGTACAACTTGGGCGGGCTGCTTGACCTCTCTGAGCCTCACCTTACAATGGTGCCGTGCTGCTCCCATTCTTTCCCACAGCCTTACCACGTGCCCTCCTATCAGGGTTGCCTCCTGCTGACCGTAGAAGGCAGAGATGTTATTAACTATCCCCGTTGGACCAATAGCAAACTGAGGCTCAGAGAAGGGCAACACTAGCCTGGCCGTACCCAGCAGTAATTTTCTGGTTTGGGGTCCTTTATCTCCCCTCTACAGGGTGCCTCCCATTTTCTAGATTAGAAGCTGACCGAGGCGCTGACCCCAAGCCTCTAGCTCAGCCAGGACACGGAGTGAGCTGAGAAGTTCCTCAAGTACGATTGAGGCTGTGGTTTGGTGCCTCAAGAGGAAGGCGGGGTGAGTGAGCTCAGTGTCCACTATGGGGCAGGCCAGGGGACGAGGGAACACTTCTCAGGAATGTGGGTTTTGGAGCTAAGCCAAGAGCTGAAGAGGTGGGGGAAGAGGGCATGAGCCCCAGGTCTAGGCCCAGCTCTTCTCCGACTTGCTGTGTGACCCTGGGTAAAGTCCTTGGCCTCTCTGGGCTCTGTTTCTTCCTCTGAGAAATGTGGTGGCGCCTGCTCCCCAACCCTCCCAGGGCTGTAGATGAGGCCAGGCATGGTAGCGCCCACCAGCCCACCTCACTGACCCCCAGCAGCCTTGGAAGAATGAAGCACACCAATCTTAGGGATCGGCAAGGGGGCTCTGTGCAGGACCTTGCAGTTAAGGTGCCTGACCCCAGGCCAGAAGAGACTCAGAACGATGAAGTGTGGGAGGTCTGCAGGACAGGGAGCATGTGTCCCGTTCCAGTAATGGGGAAACTGAGGCCAAGAGCCATTAAATGATGGGCTTCAAACACCAAATATTGGAAGGGAGACCTTGATTCTAGTGCCTCCTGCTCGCTCACTCTAAGACCAGTGAGTGTGACATAGACAACGAACCTGAGCCTCTGGCTTTGGGGGAAACCCTGCTCTAGTCCCTCTTCCCTGGTCCTGTAAGTTCCCTGCTGCTGGGTGCAATTCCTGTTTATGATTTAGGGAACTTTGGGGGAGGTGGCCCCCAGGCGAGCGCTGGGAGCTGTAGCACAGCTGGGGAGAGCAGATTTCTAAGTGTGGGAGGGGAGGGCCCACAGGGGCAAGGAGCTGGGCCAGGGAAGAGGCTACAGTAGGCGGTGGAGAAGGTTATTTAAAGCCCTATGCTATGGTGCCATCCTCATTGGACAGAGTAATCACAGCTAAAAGAGGAAAGGGACTTCCCTCCAGGGTGACCATGACATAGGACTGGGCTCTCCAAATCTCAGACGGTGGCTCTTTCTATTGGACTGAGAGTGCCATGTTCCAGGGGTCTGGGCACAGATCTAGAGCTTGATGGGGACAAGGGAGGAAAGGATGGTATGCGTGTCCTTTACCCACCCTCGCTCCATGGCCGGCTGCTCCGGGCCTTATGGGAGGGCAGAGGAGATGAGAGAATTGGGGCTCCCAGGGGACAACCCAGTTCCAGGGTTGGGGGAAGGAATCTGTTTATCCAGGAAGTCAAGGGAGGACAGTGTGGGGAAGAGAGGGGGCAGGCTCTCGTGGCTAGGCACACAGACCTGGGGTCCGCAACCTCAGTGGGAGACCTCGCATATGTATCTTCCCCATCTTACTGGGGGAGCAGGGGTGGAGATTCAGTGAGCTGGTGGGGTGCCTGGGAAGCAGCAGGTGCTTAATAATTTCCCATTCCTTCTCTTCTGTCACCAAGGGGAGGCCAGCCTGGATCCCTCCTCCAAGGGAAGGGTGGCTCCGGCCTGAAGAGCACAGTGAGGTAGCAGGGAGTGGGCTATGAGCACAGAGAGCCTACCACCTGCCAGCTGTTCCCTGGGCAAGTCGCTTAACTGCTCTGGGCTCCACTTTCTCGTCTGAGAAATGGGCAATGAGGACAGTGGAGTCAGTGAGAGATCCTGCCGGGGGCTAAGAACAGGTCTGTGGACTGTTGGCGGGGTCCAAGTCTAGATACAGGTGAACTGCAAGTGCGAAGTACTTACCTAGCAATAAGTCCGGTATGGACAGAAACCTACAAGCCAGTGAGGCTGGGCTCTGCCGGATAACTAACCATTCAGGAGGCAAGCTGGTCCAGGCTTCTTCTCATACCCCGGGTGGCTGTGTCCCTGGGTGTTCTGAAGACCCCTTCCTAGTGGGGGTTCTTGGGGTTGAGTCTGGGCTCTGGGAGGCTGAGTTACCGGTGGCTCTGGAATTGGGAGACTGGGGGTGCTGGGACAATGATCAGAGTCCTGAGATGCCTAGGGCCTGGGAGAGCTGCCAGGGGCTAAGGGCGAGGGTGGAGCCCGGGTGGCCTGGCTCCCACCCCAAATATGGCTGTGAGGCGGCCCCAGCCGCCTGCCCAGATCCGCCAACCTCAGACCAGACAGGCGCTTAGTCCCTAACAGACAGCATGCCTCTATGCCTCTCCAGCTTTGCGTAGTATTCCCCAGCCTCCCCTTTGCCTCCTGCCTGGGACACCAGAGTCCTCACCTGGCCCCGCCTGCGCCCTTGCCGGGTGACCTTGAAGGGTCTCCCAAACTCCCCGAGCTTCTGCTGTTTTTAAGGCCTGAGAACTGTGGCCACCACCCCCGCCCCGACGACGCTGGATGTTGCAGAGGGTGGGAGCTCCAGGGCCGAACGCCCATCTGTGGTGCGGGGGCTCCTGCGGGGCAGGGCTGGGTGGGGGCTGGGCATATCTGGTGATGATCTGTTTCCCCCTGCGCATGCGTGGATGGCCACCGGGGAGGTATTCTCCCCATTTGTCAGGTGAGCGCATCAAGGCTGCGCCGCAGGGCTGCCGCTCTTGCACACTGGGGAGTGGTGGTGCTGGGTGTCCTGGGGGGGAACCCCTTCAGGTAACTGGGAGAGGGCAGTGTTGGTGGGGCCGGCAGGGAGGCTGGAAGAAAGGAAGGGAAAAAAGTGGGGGCCAGGAGGGGGAGCGGGAAGAGCTTGCCCGGCCTTTCCTTGAAAGCTTTGTAAGATCTGTTCCTGGGTGAGTGTGGGGAACAGGCAGGGGCTACAGACACCTTGACCTAGACCTCACTGGCCCAAGGGGCAGGAAGGCAGCAGGATGCCTCGGAACAAGGCCTCAGCAAATCTGAGCCTGTCCGTGCCGAAGGGCCCTGCCGTGCATGACTTGCAGCCCTCGCCCTCAGTTTGCCCATCCATAAAGTGGGCTGGGGCCATGCACAGGTGTGCTGACAGGCCGGGAGGACCCGGGGCCTGATCAAGCCTTGCCATCCTATCTCCTGCCCAGGATGCATACCGCCGCCACCCTCTGAGGAAGGGGCCACAGCCCTGGCATGAAGCCGCTCCCGGGAGCCTGGTACCTGCCCCTACCGCCCAGGAGACTCCCCGGCCTGCCAGCAGCCCCAGACCGCCCCGCTGCGGTGTGCCTGACCCGCCCGATGGGCTGAGCGCCCGCAATCGACAAAAGCGGTTTGTGCTGTCAGGCGGGCGCTGGGAAAAAACGGACCTCACCTACAGGTAGGGGCCAGCGGCTGTGCGAGCAGGCTCTAGACGTCTCCCTGCGCGTCTGTGTGGGAACGGCCACCCTCTTCTGCTTCTTGACACACGTACTGGAGCGAGATCTCTGTGGTTAACACACCTGGGTGTCCACTGACCCCCGAGCCAGCCATGGACCGACTCCCTGAACCCCGACTTAGGTGCACACACAGGCAGCACCCCACATGGCCATGCCTGCCCACAGTAGAGGGACCGTAGCTCTGTCAACAAGAGCAAAGTCTCAGCATACAGCTGGTGGCTCCCTCGACATGGAGGGGCATGGCCCTCCGTCACCCAGGCAACCTCTAGTGGGGACCTAGGAAGTGCCAGGCCCTGGGATTCTGCGGTAAATGGAGGGGACACGGCCTGTCCTCCTGGGGAGCTCGGCACCAAGCATGGCATTGTTCAGACCTACCATCAGAGCGTGGAGTCCGTGCGGGTGGGGACCGTGGTGAGCAAGCAGGACAGGTAACCTGGGGAGTGATGCAGAACCTGAGGCTTGTCCTGCAGGTGGGGAGTTGGCCCCGGGACAGAAGGCATGTGAAGGATGACAGGGTCACACAGATCGGAGCTCAGAAATGTCCTGGGTGGGGAACTGAAACCAAGACGGAGGCCAGGAGCCGGGGTTCCCCCCCCACTCCACCGCCCCAAGCGAGTGACACAGTCAGGCCTAGAAGGTGGGTCTTGGGGCTCCTGGTTCTGCGTTCTTTCCACCAAATGCAGACACCTGTGTGCACCAAAGGACATACACACCCATCCAAAGATGTTGCCCTGTGGAAGAGGGACCGCAGCTGAGGCCCAGAGCACACCTGGCTTGTGTCCCGCGTGCATGCCTCCCCGCTGAGCATCCAGGGGCAGCTCCTGGCCCATCAGCCAGCAGGGGGCTGTCCCAAGCGAGGCACAGGCCCCTCCTCCTCCCCCCAGGATCCTCCGGTTCCCCTGGCAGCTGGTGCGGGAGCAGGTGCGGCAGACGGTAGCAGAGGCCCTGCAGGTGTGGAGCGAGGTGACGCCGCTCACCTTCACTGAGGTGCATGAGGGCCACGCGGACATCACGATCGACTTCACCAGGTGAGCCAGTGGCCTGAGACCCCACCGGGAGCTCACCCCACCTATCAGCGGCCGCTGACTCTGCCCCACCCACCCGCAGGTACTGGCATGGGGACAACCTGCCATTTGACGGGCCCGGGGGCATCCTGGCTCACGCCTTTTTCCCCAAGACCCACCGAGAAGGAGATGTCCACTTCGACTATGACGAGACCTGGACTATCGGGAACAACCAGGGTACGGGCTAGGGACCCGCTTTCCAGCTGGTCATAGCAAATGGGGACAAGTCCTTGAGCTGGGCTCTGGAGCTTGGATATCTTGCAGCAGGAAGTTTGGGGATTGCTGGGCTATCTCCCTTTTTCAGGCACAGACCTCCTGCAGGTGGCGGCCCATGAATTTGGCCACGTGTTGGGGCTGCAGCACACGACGGCTGCTAAGGCACTCATGTCCCCTTTCTACACCTTCCGCTACCCGCTGAGCCTGAGCCCAGATGACCGCAGGGGCATCCAGCACCTCTACGGGCGACCACGGCCAGCCCCCACCTCCAGGCCCCCTGCCGTGGGCCCGCAGGCCGGAGTAGACACGAATGAGATTGCCCCGCTGGAGGTGAGGCCTCCCCTCCCAGCTCCCTTCACCCTCCGGCCTCTGTGGCTCCAATGTGGGCTCTTTCTTAGTCCTTCTCCCCCACGCCAGCCGGAAGCCCCACCAGATGCCTGCGAGGTCACCTTTGATGCAGTCTCCACCATCCGTGGCGAGCTCTTCTTCTTCAAGGCGGGCTTCGTGTGGCGGCTGCGTGGGGGCCAGCTGCAGCCTGGTTATCCGGCGCTGGCTTCTCGCCACTGGCAGGGACTGCCCAGCCCCGTGGATGCAGCCTTCGAAGACGCCCAGGGCTACATCTGGTTCTTCCAAGGTGAGGGGCACCTGGCTTTCTGCTCGGGAGACTTCTGGGAGCCAGGAACATCATATCATGGCCAAAGAGAGGGCCAGCCAGCCTGCTGTGCTGGGCGGGGGGGAAGGTGGCCTAAGGATGATTACAGGTGACTAGCATGCCTGCCCTAGAGACGAGGTCTCTGGACAGTAGATGAGTGGCAGTGACTCTGAGAAAAGGTGTGGAAAAGGCAGAGCAGGGATTCATTCTGGTTCTGGCAACCCCAGACCCTGTGCTGTTAACTTTCACCTGGGAGAGACAAGAGCCTGGAACATTCTGGGTGGCAGGGACTTCAGCAACAGAGGCCCAAGCCTGCTGCGGCAAGGGTGGGGCCCAGGGACCATTCAGAAGCGCTCGTCACAGGTAGCTAAATGCCAGGGGAAGGAGTGGGAGCTCAGGAGGCCTCCTTCCTGTTTAGAAGGATCTTCCTCACGTGGTGCCCCCCAGAGCAATGCAGCACCCCAGCTTATCCCCACTGGCTCTAACTTCCCTCTGGGGATAAGGGTGCTGAGCGGGATGACCAGCCCGAGTGTTTTCCGGACCAGGAAACCGAGGCTGGGGAAGGTCTGTGGCGGCGGTGCTGGCCACGTGGGTCCACCCTGGCCGGGCGCAGCCGTCGGGCAGCTCTATGGCGGCTCCCCCCTCTCTGGCAGGTGCTCGCTACTGGGTGTACAATGGCGAGAAGCCAGTCCTGGGCCCTGCCCCCCTCTCCGAGCTGGGCCTGCTGGGGTCCCCCATCCAGGCCGCCTTGGCCTGGGGCCCCGAGAAGAACAAGATCTACTTCTTCGGAGGCGGAGACTACTGGCGTTTCCACCTCAGCACCCGCCGCGTGGACAGCGCCGTGCCCCGCCGGGCCACGGACTGGCGAGGGGTGCCCTCTGAGATCGACGCCGCCTTCCGGGATGCTGACGGTGCGTTGGGGTGGAGTGGCTGGCCAGACCCGCCTCTCCTCTCCGGTGGTGGCTGGGCGTTAGCTCCTCATCGCAGGTCCTCTGTGCAGGGCTTTCCCCATCCACCCTCCTCCTCGTGCCAGGGCAGCGCTGTGCCCCCGTGCTGCAGATGGGAAGACTGAGGGCCAGAGTCATAACTGGCAAAATAACTGCTGCAGGCTGAGGACCCGTGATGTTCTGGCGCTAAGCTCCTGGTGTGTCTCCTGCAGTTCTCAGAATAGCCCTCTGACCTCACGCTTTCTCCGAAGCCAGTTTCCAGAGGGGCAAACAGAGGTTCAGGTGATGAGGTCCCTAACTGGGCTACTCAAGTGGATCGTGGGGAGCCAAGCCTCCCACCCAGGCAGTCCCTGCCCCTCACCACTGAACCACTGGGCTGGCCTCCCACAATCTCGAAGGACGAGAGCAGGACTGACTTCAGTCCAGGACTTTCTCCCCCGTACCCTCAAGCTTGCTTCTGTGCTCTCCCACCTCGAGACTTCCTGGGAGAGCTATCCTGTGGTTGGCTCTGGGCTCTGGGTCACCTGCATGCCCCACCTTGGCTCAGGAAGTCTGTCTATAGTCTGGCTGGCAGGTATAGGAGTAGACTGACACGGTGGGGGGTTGGGGGGATCTGGGGAGAGGAGGGAGACTTGCTTTCCTGGGAGGTAGGGGTTGAGTTTCTGAGACTCCAGGAATCTGTTAAGCTGGACAACAGTCCAGCTCAGACCTGGGGACAGATTGGATTCCGAAGGATGGAAAGTTCTGGAATGGCCATGCTGGGACCTGCAGGTTTCAAGGAGTGCAACAGTGGTCAAGCCCTGGCAATCTGACCTCCCTCTGTAGCTGGACCTGGGCACATCCTGACCGGCAGGTGCAGGGCCCCGTGTCTACCCACGCCAGCCTGACCCTCCTCTCTCCTCAGGCTATGCCTACTTTCTGCGCGGTCGCCTCTATTGGAAGTTCGACCCTGTGAAGGTGAAGGCCTTGGAGGGCTTCCCCCGCCTCGTGGGCCCTGACTTCTTCGGCTGTACCGAGCCTGCCAACACTTTCCGCTAACCCCAACTTCGATGCTCTCAGGGCTCCTGACCCCTGCCAGGCCACTGGTCTCAGATAGAGACCAGTGGCCGTCTTCGTGGCTGTGGGTACAGGCACAGGATGGAACCTGTGTTTCCTCGGGGGGGGGGTCAGGAGGGGGTGCTGTCACCTTGACAACTGCAGGGCCACGCGGGTCGTGGTCACCTGCCAGCAACTGTCGCAGACTGGGCAAGGAGACTCTGGCGTTACTCGAGGGTGACACTGGTCTGGGGCCAGCCTCACCCAACCTGTGCAGGTCACGGTCAAACCCTGCTGCCCTCGGTCTCCATCCCTGTCCCTCAGGTTAGCGCCTCAGCAGGGCTGGGGGAGCTGAAGCCCTCCTTCTGTCCCTGCTGCGAGGTCCCTGCAGGGTGCGGGATGGGTGGGGGCCCTTCTGCCTTTTTCCAAGAGGTCAGCTCTGGGTAGGTGCTTGGAACTGGCTGCCTTCCACTTGATGATGCTAGGGATATGTTCCCAGGATCCACGCTAAAAGGTCCAGAGTCAGCTGGAGGAGGGGGTGTGTTTCCTGCTGGAGACCCTGGGCCCTGGAAGCCCCAACATACCTCAATCCTGTCTTGGGCTAGATCCTTCCCAGCCCTCATTCCAGCACTGGGAACCTCTGAAGTCATGTAAATGTGTGTACAGTGTGTACAAAGCCTTTTTTTTTTTTTCTACTGAGTACTGTCATTAAATATGGTTATTTTCTACTTGCCTGCCTGAGTTCTTTCCGTAACTATGAGGCCAGGACAGGGAAAGAGCTGGGGAGGTGCGAGCCTCCTTTTCCGGGAGCCAGGGTCACGGCCTCCTCCACCCACCCAAGCTTCTGTCCTTGGGGCCCGAGGCAATGCCTAGGACTCCTCTTGCTCCATTCCTCCATTTTGTCTGGCTGGACACCTGGAGAGGCTCCGTAATTGATTCCAGGCTTCCCTGCTGGCCCCTGGGGGCATCCTCCACCAAGTGGTGGTCACTTTATCCAATCCTGTCCCACCCCAGCGCCGATCCTCTAACACTATGTTTCTCACTGCTGTTGGGACACAGAACAAAACTCAATGGTTACCACAGCCCACCCCACCTAACTCTGAAGGGTTGCCTTGCCAGCCACCCAGCCTCACCTATCACAGCTGCAACTGCATTGGACCGAACCACGTGAAATTGTCAGCGGTGGGCTGTTCTTGATTTCCTTTGTGGTGCAGAGGTCAGTCCGACACAGGGATGTTTTGATGCTTTCATCAGCGTTAGCTCCATTCCCAGCTGTAAGCTCTGCAGGTCAAGGGTATCCAGTTTCGCTCACCGCCCCACAGCTGCGCCTGTTGTAGGCACAAAGTGCAGGGTTAAGGAAGGAATGGAGAAATTTTCAGCCAAACCAATACCACCTAGGCCTTAGAATGCCGCCAAGCCTAGGGAAACTTTGCCCATGCCACTCCCCCACCCACTGTTGTCATTCCGCCCATCTCCACAGCCGCAGGAACAGCTGTGGGCCCGGAAATAGGGTATATGTTCCTACGATCCCTCTTACCTACTCAACTACACTGCGTTTTTCCGGGTGGGGAAACTGAGGCACAGATAGCTCCGGCCTCCTACTGGCCTCAGGCCTCATTTCACTCCTCTTCCACTGGACTGAGTTCTACTCCCAGCTAGGGAAACCACCACTTGAGTCAGGGCCTAGGTTGTCATTTCTGTTCCTGGGAAAGGTTTGCCCGGTACCTCCACTTGGGAAACAGCCTGGAGGAAAAACGGGTCGTGGTTCCTTTAAAGGGTCCGAGGGGGCGCGCCCCGGCCTTTTGTTTGGGCGGTGGCGGCGGCGGCGGCGGCGGCGGCGGCGTGCGCGTCAGCGTCAACGCCCCGCGCATGCGCACTGAGGGCGGCCTGGTCGTCGTCTGCTGAGGGCGGCTGAGGACCCCGGCGGCGGCACAAGCACCGGAGAGGCCCAACTGTCGCCTCCTGGCCTCGGCTCTCCTCAGCTCGGCACGCCCCGGCTCCTCCTCAGTCCTCCCGATCCCTCGCAGCCCGGCCCCGGCCGCCCGCCTCCGCCGCCGCAATGATGATGATGGCGCTGAGCAAGACCTTCGGGCAGAAGCCCGTCAAGTTCCAGCTGGAGGACGACGGCGAGTTCTACATGATTGGCTCTGAGGTAGCCCGCGGCGCGTCCTCGCCCTCCGGCTCCGGCCCCGCGGGAGCGTCGGGGCGGGTCTGCGCGCCGGGAACGCGCGTCTCCATTCATCGCGGTGGGCGGACGCGCGCGGGGGTTGGGGGCTGTAGGAAGGGGCGGGGCGGGGCCTGTTTGACTCCGCCCCGCGCTCCTCCTCGTTTAGGGTTCGCTTACTCTGTTCGCTGTGGTGGGGGGCGCACACCGCTGCCAGGGTTTAGGGCACCGCGAGGAGCCACTGGTTCCGCCCTGAGTTGGTACAACTCCAGGCAGCTGCAGAGAAACAGGATGTTTCGGTTAGCCCCTGGGGCGCCTGGGGGAGTGATTTTGAAAGCTTCACATGCGTCCCTCCTCCATTGCTACATCTGGGATCCCGAAGTTGCAGGTTGGAAACGGGGCTTACTGATGTCTCCTCCCTCATCGTGTAGGTTACTTTATTCACCAATGAGAAAATAGGGAGGAGGGTGCTTGCTTTTGCGTGGATGAGGCCCCAGTCCTGGAGCTAGATCAATCAGCCGTTCAGAAGAAATTGACACTTGGACTATCCTGAACGAACTCTGAATTTTCAGGGAGAGATTCTAAATATTTTCAATTTTTAACCGGAAGCGACAGCATTTTGTTGAAACAGCTGGACAGCTGACTTTAGGAAGACCCTACAATTTGGTCTTTCTATGGGAGTTTGTACTAAAAACTAAGCTTTTTTTAGGTTGACTCAGACTAGCCCTTTTTGATCCAAAAGTAATCCCCAGCTACTGTAGTTTTTTTTTTTTTTTTTTAATTGGGGATATGCAGTTCAGATGTGCAAACACCAAGCTGTAGAGTCTTTCCTGGGTAATGAGATAAGTGCCAATCCTGGAGAGCTGAAGCAGTTACAAGACGCCCCGGGGTTTCTACTTGTAGCAGTGTTGAGTATCATATGCCAGCATTTCCTTCCTGTTTTTAAAATAATGGAGGATTTTTGTTCATGATTGAACATAGCATGAATGAATGGAGCCTCATGATGGTCACCCTGAGGCTTGGGAAACCCTGTGTTTCCTGGCTTGTTTTAGTTGTATCAGGTTAGGAGACCAGTGTCGTCAGTAGCATTAGGACATTTTCCACCAACTTTTATAAAACAAAAAGTGCAGGATTTATCCATCCGTTTTTCACGTTATCACATCAGTGCTGCTCTTCAGACATAGCAGGGAAGTGGAGTCCATGCCTGTCCCTGTGCCACAGGTCAGAATGGTCCTCAGTGACCTGTAGGAAGTGCCCAAACGCAGGATATAGGGCATTTAAGGAGTTTCCCTGTGGTATTGGATACACTGTTTAAAGAAGCCCTTACCTGATCTAAGGGACAAGAAAAGCACTCAGTTTGGCCTTGACTCTGAATGGATGCTACTTTGGAAAAGCAAGCTTTCATTTGTTAGATGGAATATCTTGAGAGATGGGAAGGAGGCCTGGTTCCAGTCCTGCTCTGCCTCCTCACTTTTCTCATGTGTGTGAGAGATGCTTAGACTCGATGGTCTCTAAGATCTTCCCCATAGCACCTCTTGAGTTTCTGGAAGGCTGATTGTAGCCTTCTCTTGCGGCCCTGTTGAGTGAGAATTGTCCCGAGACCCAGTCTGTAGAAACCTTGATGGGACAGGGGAGAGACGTCTGCTCTCTTGGGCCAGGCTGAACAGTTGTCAGACCTCTGGAGGTCTGGGAAGGATTCAAGATCAGGAGGCTGACTGTTGATAACCAGTAGCTCCTGTGACAGCATTGGGTAGATGGCCTCTGGGCCCCTTTGCCTTGGAAAACAGACACCATATTCAGAGAGGTTGGGTTGGCCATAGCAACGCTGCCAGGGGCGCCATGCCACTTGTATCTGCAGTTGCAGCAAGCGTGTGTGTCACTGTTCTCCTGCTATCTTCAGGCAGCTGTGTTCACCAAGCCAGAGTCACAGAGCTGACAAGACCCTAAGAAAGCCCCAGGGTCACACCTTCTTATTTTACTTTTTAAAGATTTTTAAATTTTATTTATTTGACAGAGAGAGAGACACAGCAAGAGAGGGAAAACAAGCAGGGGGAGAGAGAGAGGGAGAAGCAGGACCCCTGCTGAGCAGGGATGTGGGACTCGATCCCAGGACCCTGGGATCATGACCTGAGCCGAAGGCAGACACTCAACCGACTGAGTCACACAGGCGCCCCCTTTTTTTTTTTTTTTTTAAAGATTTATTTACTTATTTTAGAGAGAGAGAGAGAGAGAATCCCAAGCAGACTCCGGCTCAACACAGAGCCCGACTCGGGGCTCGATCTCACAACTCTGAGATCCTAACCCGAGCCGAAACCCGGAGCTGGGCGCTTGATCGACTATGCCGCCCGTGCGCCCCAACCTTCATTTTATGTTTGGGAAACTTGGGTCCAGAGAGGGTGAAGGCTGGTGTAGGGGAAAGCCAGGAAGGCAAGCCCTGGTCTCCCAAGTTCCAAAGGCGTCTTGGGAAGGATGTAGGTGTCTTGGAGCCCTGCAGGACCTGTAGGTGATAGTGGAGGGCATTGTTGTCAATTTCTTCCCCAAAACCTAGTGGAAACTATCCATTTGCCCCTGGATAGTAATGATACTCAAGCCAAATAATGCAGAGAGGGGTCTGTGCCTTCTGTGTGGAGCATGAGCGACTTGCTGTGGCCACTGCTTTGTCAGGCTGTTTGGCAGCCCTGGTTGTCGATCATAAAAATCTTTGATTCATGAAAAAGGGAGAAACCCATTTGAACAAATATATCATGCGGGTAGGTAAATGGGAAAAATAATATAAATGGTCCCCCATGGGGCAAAGTTCAGAGTTGCTGCCTGTTTGACAGATGAGTAAGGACACCCAGAAAAGGGCTGGGCTTCCCGCCACTGGTGGAGCCACACAGGGCACTCGGTCTACTGACAGTCCCCTGCCAGGGGACCCACGTGGTCATTGTTGCAGAGTCAGTGAAATAATTGAGTTTCTTGATGAAAACTTGGAGACTAGATTTCATTTCATTAAGGAAGTCGTACTTTGACTCTCTGGTGTAGAGAAGCTGAAGCAGTTTTTTGGGGCGGTAATGATTTACATAGGAATCTGGTGATTGCCAGTAAGTGCTTTTTAAGCTCTTTGGAAAATTCCTTTGGTGTTCCTGGTTTGAGTTTTGTTACTAAACAAAGCAACAGGGGCCATGGGGGAAATTATCCTGCATCTGTCTAAAATTAAAAGACCTTTTTGGTGTTTATTACATCATAAAAATTTCAAAGTCTTGTTCTCAAAGATAAAAGAAAGTCAAAGAAGCCTTACGTTTCTGGAAAGGGCCCGGGATCCTCAGTCTAAAATCAAAATCCCCACGAGCTCCTCAGTGAGCTCTGGGGGCCTGCCTCAGAAGCGTGTGGTCAGGCCTTTCAGAACTTGGTCCTGTCTTCAGGAGGCAGTTGTTATGGCCTGTGCCTCGAGGGGCAGATGGGGGCCAGATGTGCACTGCTGTTGAACCCTCGATGTCAGCAGAATGTGTTTTTATGGCTGTGGAAAGCCTGGGGCCCGGAGGCTAACTCGTGTTCTATTTGTCACGCAGCCGGACAGAGCCTTTGCACCACGACCCTCTCTTTCTGCGTCGAGGCGTGACCCTCATAATGAGCCTTCTTGCTTTACTCATAGGTGGGAAACTACCTCCGTATGTTCCGAGGTTCTCTGTACAAGAGATACCCCTCGCTCTGGAGGCGACTAGCCACTGTGGAAGAGAGGAAGAAAATAGTTGCATCGTCACATGGTAAAAAAACAAAACCTAACACTAAGGGTGCGTCTTCACGAGGGTTTGTAAACCTGTTTCAAAACCACTCGCTTATGTCATGAAGATAAAACGTTTTCACTCCAGAGTGTCTTCACTGCAGCCCTGACCTTAGCGGGGGCAGGGTCGGCCCAGAGCTCGCCACGCAGCTCAGGGGAGACAGTGGCTCCAGGGAGCCAGCGGTCCCCTGTCAGGTATTTTTAGCAGGGCCAGCGGGGGCGTGAGGGCGGCGGGGCCGGGGACACGAGTGGGTGCTGTGAAGACACGTCGGTCTCAAAACGTTTTAGGAATGCTGTGATGCTCTGCCATCTGCCGTGGGCGTGTCGCCATCGTCACCCTCCATGCAGCCCGAGGGCGGGTGGTGGCCCCAGCTCCCACTCCCCTCTGGGGCTTTCACCGCTTCGCTTCCCAGAGCACATCCATCCTGTAGCACTTCATCCTGGCCGCCGGCGTGCTAGCGCTCCCGTGCATGTCCCTGCTTGGTGTGCCTGAAGTGTGCCTGGGGCCTGCTGGCTGAGCTGCCCGACACCCGAGACGGGGGTGGGCTTCGGCAGTGGCAGCTCTGCAGACGCTCCGAGGGCTCCGGCGGGAGCGTCTCGCTGTACCTTTCGGTTTGGACGCGGCGCAGCGTGTGGCAGGTGGCGAAACGGCTTCCAACTTGGCGGTGGCGCCTCATACAGAGCTGCCCCGGGCCCGGGGTGAAGACGCTGCCTGAAGCTGCGCATGCGTGTGTGCGTGCGTGCGTGCGTGCGCGTGTCCGTGCGCGTGTCCGTCTGCCCTGTTTGGTTGTGTCTGTAGGTACTGCTGTGGTCTTGTCCACTGTGGGCAAAGTAGCGGTTCTTTTAATGCAGGAGCCGGAGCTGCTTTTTTTTTTATCTGCTGCTATAACATTGCCACTCACTTGCTTTAAAAAAGTCTCCTTTTTGTCCTCCCTCTGCCCCCTCTCTGCCCCCCAGTGGAGCACCAGTCACTAACGCAGTGAGTTCCTAGCTTTGCTTTCACCGCCGCAAGCCTCAAGTGAAAGTCTCAGTGACTCTTCTGCCTTGTGCTTTGGAGACACCATCCCCATAACCGATTTGTTTCTCCAGGAGAAGCCATTTGGGACGTGCAGACAGCTAGCCGCTCTTGACCGAGGTTCCCTAGAAGAGCCCTGGGTCGAGTTGCCTAGCCTCTGTCCTGCTTCCCAGACGGCCCGCGTTGACTGGCGTGGGGCCGGATGTTCACGTTTGGTGTGAAGCAGCTCTTTCTAACTCTCTGGGCTCTTGTCTTAAAAGAAAAATTGTTCATCTTTCATCCCATCTCTCCACTTTGCTTCGTGTCGTGGATTGCTGTGGTGTCAGACCTCTTCCCACTGGTGGTATTACTCTGGAGCCTCCCTTTCCCCCCCTCACCCCACCCCCCGGAGAGGACCCCTTGGCTGTGCCGTGCTATAGCTGCTGCTGCCCCGTGCGCTCCCTCTACACCCGGAGCCATTGCTCCTGGCACAAATCAGTGCAAGTCAGAGTCCTCTGGGAGTGTTGACTCAGTAGGACCCCCGAAAGCACTCAGTCCAGATCACCCTTTTGGAAGAGGCCAGCATTTAGCAATAGTAAGGGTGACACCTGCTTGTCCCTCCTCATGCATGTGAGGACCTTGATGTGCCGCATCGACTGGCTGCTGCTCCCTGCTGCCCCGCCAGCAGGGTGACCGCAGCGGTGTCTCTGCTTACAGATCACGGCTACACGACCCTGGCCACCAGCGTGACACTGTTAAAAGCCTCGGAGGTGGAAGAGATTCTCGACGGCAATGACGAGAAGTACAAGGCGGTGTCCATCAGTACGGAGCCCCCCACCTACCTCAGGTAGTACACCTCTCCCTCCCCCCGGGCAGGGCACGCTCTCAGGACAACACCCACAGGGATTTTTCTCCTACTCTAGAATTGACTGCGATTCAGCTAAACTGAAATACTTTCAAAGATGTATTTATTTGAGATTGAAAGAGTGCACGCACAAGTGTGTGCATGCACATCCAGGGTGTGGGAGGGGGCAGAGGGAGGAGGAGAGAGAGTCTTTTTTAATCAGACTCCCCACTGAGCACAGAGCCAGATTCGGGGCTCAATCTCAGGACCTGAGCCGAAACCAAGATTCAGAAGCTCGACTGACTGCTCTACCCAAGCGCCACCGAACCAAAATACTTTGAAACACTTTACCCGTTGTACTTGACTAATTGTCTTAGCCAGGTTTCCAAGTTTCTTCTGTTATCTGTGGAATTTCTGAGAAATGGAAGCCAAGTCTTGGGTTCTGGAAAGTCATTAGGAATGCTCTGAAGGTGGGACTAATCTGTTCGAAAAATGAGTGGCCCAGATAAATTCACAAAAGAAATGAACAATAGATTTTAAGATTTATTTATTCTTTTAGAGAGAGAGAGAGAGAGACAGGGTGCGGGCACGTGCAAGCCTTAGGGGTGGAAGGGAGAGGGAGGGAGAGAATCTCAAGCAGACTCTGTGCTGAGTGCAGAGGGGCTTGACCCCATGACCCTGAGATCATGACCCAAAGCAGAAACCAGGAGTTGGACGCTCAACTGACTGAGCTACCCAGGCGCCCATGAACCATGGATTTTAACATATGAGTTTAGAACCTTTGAAAGAGTACCTACAGTAATGATTGGGTAAGTAATTGGATGGTGGTCACATTAAAGAGTCCATTCATTCAGATTTATTTTTTTATCTTGTTTGTCATTTTCATAGGTAGTTTTATTTGGTTTTTAGTCACTTAGATTTAGAAGAGAAACCTGGGTACCCCAGTATCTAAATAGGTAAAGAGTGGGCCCACCCTGGAAGCACGAGGAGTAAGCAAATAGAGGAGACGGGGTTTCTGTACCATGTTTAGAATTCAAAATAAAACGAAACGACTAGCAGCATAAAGAACCAGGGAAGGTAGGCTAGAGCTCTCATACTCAGGCACCCTGCAGAGGCTTTGTACAAGGCCATGGTGATGACACCGAACCTGTTTTCATTCTCTGGCCCATTAATGGCACCCCTGGGAATGTGTCCCAGGCAAATAACTTTTTTTTTTAAAAAAAAAAAAAAAGACCGCCACGACCAGCGGAAACCAAAGAGGTACTTGGTAGCGTCGAGAGTAGTAACGGACTAGACGGAGCCCCTTGAGCGTCCAGCCTTGGGGAGAAGCTGAGTGAGAGAAGATGCAGCTGCTGAGTAGGCTTGGTGTGACCTCCTAGGATACAGAGCGGGACCGACTGCATCCTCGAACCAGATAGACTGGGATATCGGTACCTGTTCAGGTCGTAATCGAGTAGCCCCTGAGGCAACCAGAAACACGGCTTCGCGCGCGTGAGCTGCGCAGCATACCTCCGTTACCGTCTCGGCTCTCAAGAACACACGCGTTTAGATGCACAAAACCCCCGGGGGCACTGAGAAGTGGGGGGCGGGGGAAGGAGGGTTATTGTTTTTTTGAGTGACGCGGTTATGGAAAAATCCTTTCTTTCCAGATTTTCTTTCAACTTTTCTATTGGGTCGTTTTTCTGATCCTCCCCCCCACCCCCACCTGAAGGTGACACACATCCCACTCGGCTGGTGTTGCAGATGTGTGCTCTGCAGATTCCTCTTTCCCCCTGGGGATGTGGTAAGAACATAAGGATGGCTTGACTCTCCCAGGGAAGTGGCAGAAGGAAATGACGTACATATGGCTGGGGCTTTCAAGTCTGCCTATGTCAGCCAGGAACCTTTTATGGGGCAGTAAACACTTCTTGATGATCATGTCATATGAGGAACAGCTGAGGGACTAGATTACGGTAGTTACCCCAGAGCCCAAAACTACTGGGAGGAGGGGCACCTGGCTGGCTTAGTCGGTTAAGTGACCGACTCTTGATCTCAGCTCAGATCTAGATCTCAGGGTTGGGAGTTCCAGCCCCGCATAGGGCTCCGTGCTGGGCATGGCCTACTTAAAAAAAAAAAAAAAACAACTGCAGGGGGTGAGGGGGTGGGGGTTGAGGGTAGCGGTTGAGGGAAGCTGCTTCCCTCGGGGCTCTGTGCTCAGGAAGTGCCTTCCCGCTGCCCAGTCACCTCCACAGGAGGGCTGGCACCTCCCCTTCTCATCACTGGACGGGTCGGGCAGAGGCTGGATGTCCTGTCTAGGGCCTACGTGTAGCAGAAGAAAGGTTGAATCCCGTGAGCCAGAGCCCAGATTCGGTGTCTGGCTTACTTCCTGTGCCTGGGACAGGATTTGCACGCTACTTGAGAGAGCCACCTGACAGAGGGGCCTGCCAGAGCGGCCCAGGCCTGGGAATGAATGGGATCTCTCCTGCGATAAGGCAAGGTTTTTCGGGCAGAGGAGGAACCTGGATGCCAGCTCTGGGAGACTCGGGAAAGAGGTGGTTTTGACCTGAGCTTCCCAAGTACAGGCCAGCTGCACCAGCATCCTGCCTGTATTCCTGGGCCCTCCTCAGAGATGGGAGGCCCTGGACATGAGTGGGGCCCGGAGATTTCCTGTGAGGACACTGAGGGGAGGAGAATCGAGCAGTTGCTGTCCCGTCCTCGAAACTATAGCATAAAGTCACCGACTTTGTGATGCGGTGCGGGTGTTGGGGATATAAAAGCAAATGACACACAGGTGCTGCCTTCACATTGTTCGGACTCACTAGGGAAGGTGGTCTTGAGGATGATAAAGTGATACACAGGGCACGGCGGGAACCCGAGCACTTGTCTTTCAGACTAACCCAGCCCCGGGGCCTTGGCTTAAAATAGCCTTCTGGTATTTTCCTAGTAGTTAAGAGGAACCTATAATTTGTAGAGAGGAGCGAGCCCTTTATGGTATGTCACTTAAATTACTCGGAGCCTCGCTTTCTAGAAAGTTTTTACTAACACAGCTTCTCATCAGCCCTGCTGGTCTGGAAACCTGGAAGCCAGAAGCATTGCCTTGTCCATCTCAAGCTGGCCTGTGTATCTAAAAGAACAGCCTGATCTTGTCTCTCCCTTCTTTAGACTCCTTGGGAACTCCTAGCTGCCTGCGAGTGCAGTCTGTTCTCACGGAGCATGCCGGTCCCTGGGATCGGGACCCTCTCCATGTCCCACCTGTCCAGCCCCGGCCAAGCCCACAGCCTCTCCGAGTCTCCTCTCTTCTGCCACCCGTGCACTTCCAGAAATGCCCTCCCCATTCCAGTTACTCCCGTACCCCCACTCCCAGTGAGCCCCAGCTCTGTGTGCAAGGCTCCCCTCCAGGGTCTGCGTGTTCCCCGCAGAGGGAACGGTGCTTCCCTGGAATCCTGCCTGGCACGTACCATCTTATACTGCGACTCCGGCGCTGGGCTGGGTGCTTCTCTGTCGTGCGCCGCCCCCCCGCACCCTTCCTGTAGTCCAGGTACCTCTAAGCAGGTGCCAGTGGGAGCCTGGGGAATAGACATGTGCAGAATGCCGGGGTCCTCACAGGGTCCTGGAGCCCGGCAGGGGTACAGCGGGTGTCCATGGACCGTGACTTGGAGCCTGATGGCCAGTAGTGGGCTCCTAGACTGAGCAGGGGCGTTTCTCGCGTCTCCCCAGGGAACAGAAAGCCAAGAGGAACAGCCAGTGGGTGCCCACCCTGCCCAACAGCTCCCACCATCTGGACGCGGTGCCCTGCTCCACGACCATCAACAGGAACCGCATGGGCCGGGACAAGAAGAGAACCTTCCCTCTGTGGTGAGCATGCCTCACCCCCCCCCACCCCCCACGGATTCCACCTCAGTTTTAGCCTCTTCCCTCTGCTTTGACCTCGTGCTCCCTAAAGCACTATGCTGCTTTCTCGAAACTTCCTCCTCGGCATCCGGGACAGCCAGTCTCCAGCTTGCTCCAGCTCTAGGTTCTGCCTGCTTTAGTCTCGCTGGTCTCTCCTGTGTCCCCATCTTTCCTTGTGGTTTCAGACGCCATCCCGCTGAGAACGCTCTGGTTTGTTCTCTGTGGCCATCGGAGCAGATGGCCACAAGCTGGGTGGCTTAAAACAACGCACATCTACTTCTCACAGTTCCGGGGGCTGGAGTTTCAGTGCAGCAAAATCAAGGTGTTGGCCGGACCCCACCCCTCTGGAAGCTCTCAGGGGAACCTGTTCCTGCCTTTTCTGGCCTCTGGTGGCTTGTGGCTGCATCACCAGTATGTGCCCCAATGGGTCACAGGTCTGCCTCCTGTGTGTGCGAAGTCTCCCTGCCTTCTCTTAAAAGGACGTTTGTGATGTGATTCAGGGTTACTTGTAGAATCTTCTCCCCTTGAGATCCTTAATTAGGTTTGCAAAGTCCCCTCCTCCCCCTTGCCATATAATGATCACAGGTTCTAGGGATTAGGACTGGATGTCTTTTGGGACACATTTTTCAAGTGCCCACCCCCACTTTCATCTCTGCAGCCCGGCCTCACCCCTGCACGCTGTCCTCAGGTGTCTGTCACATGCCATCTGCAGACGTGTCCGGCCCAGGACACAATAATCCCAACCTTCCTGCGCTCAGGCCCAAACCCCAGAACTCTTCCTCCTCCTCATGTCACAGAGCTAGTCTCAGCAGATTGCTGCCTTCTCAGCCTTCCAAGTGTCCGGAATTGGGCCACCCTGGGCCAGCCCCCACTCAGGTGCCGGCCCTCTCGCCCAAGGGCAGAGGGCACCGCTCCTGTCGCAGGTCTTCCAGATTCCCCGTCACCTGTCCGCTAGGGCTGGAGTCCTTATAGCGGCCACCGCCCTCGCTCTGCCTCAGGCACATGAGCCTCCGCACTGCCTTCAGAGCCACCCAGAAGCTTCTGCCCCTTCCCTCCACCGAGAGCTCCCCCTTGCTGACCCCTCTTCCTTCCCATCACTATTGGACTTTCTCCGAGCTCCTTCCCCCTCTTTAGAACGGCCACCCTTGTCCCTTTCCCTGTCCGTGCTTCCCAGAGCATTGGTGTCTGGCATGCAGTGTGTTTACCTCATTTGTTTGTCTGTCATCTTTGCCCCACCTGAGAGCAGGCCTCCCCTCTATTCCACAGACAGCCTTACCGTCCCCTTACCCTCCAGCATCCCCCCCCCGCACCCCAACCTGTTCCCTCTTTTTCTGCCTAAAATACAGACATGACCATGGAACTGCCTTGCTCTGGGTTCTCCGTCCCAGGTAGAGGCTGGATTCCGTAGCCTGAGGTGGAGAAGCGTGGGTACTTGGACACCCTGTAGCTTCTCTGCGTCCCCCATGCTGCTCCCCTTCCTCCTTCCAGTCTGCGCCCCGCCTCCAGTGCTCTGGCTCTTACTCCCCCTGCAGCTCCTCACTGCTCCCGCTCCTTGGCTTTGGCTTAAGTATTCTTCTTCCGGAGATATCCTTCGCTTCCTACAGTTTTCTGTGAAAGTTCTGCCTGCTTTGGGGCTTAAATCTCCGTTCCTTTGGGGTGCATCAGGGTCATAGCCCGCTGCCCAAGGCCGCACCGCCTTCTCCCTTCCCTGGGTGCCCTTGAAGTGTGGAGCTCTGTCCCCGTGGCCACAGGACCCCTCCTGGCTCGTCTCTGCCGGCTCAGCCCTCAGTCGACGAGTTGCCATAAGAAGTGGGCTTTTCCCCTCTGGCCAGGTTCGCAGGGACCAGCAGCGTGGAGAGAGAGGTCCTGAGCAGGGAGACCCACAGCACCCCTCGCTGACTTTGCTGCCGCTTCACTTCTAGCTTTGATGACCACGACCCGGCTGTGATCCATGAGAACGCGTCCCAGCCTGAGGTGCTGGTCCCCATCCGGCTGGACATGGAGATTGACGGGCAGAAGCTGCGAGACGCCTTTACTTGGAACATGAACGGTATGTGGGCGATCGGGCTGTGCGCGGCCCAGGCCCGGCTGCAGTGCGGACAGCCCTTTTTCTTGACTACTGCTCCCTGAGATCCTGGACTCTGAAGACGACATCCAGAGCTTCCTGGCATGGATGGGGAGGGTGTGGACTCTGGGTTCAAATTCTGCTTCCGCTTCCTGTGGGTTGGACACATGAGCTTCAGGTTCCTTTCTCTCCCAGTGAGCTGGGGCGGGTCAGGGGCCAGTCACGATGCAGGCTGTCTGTCCACAGAGCTCGATGCTGACCTGGATGCTGCTTAGCCCAGTTCGGCCGCATGGCCATCCACCCCTCTGGTCTTTCACGATGCTGTGTGTTCGTGCTCATACCTCGCTCGGCCCCATGAGGTCTGCGCTCACTCTGTTCTTCCTCTTCCCATCCTCGCTCCATTAAGTGCTGGGTCAGGTGCCTGTGCTTCCCTGGCTCCCAAGGTCTGAGCGTGACTCCGTGCAAAGGAGCAGACGAAAGCATTGGAGATGTTCACTGGAGTGTTTCGTCCTCATCCCATCCAGGAAGGAGGATTGCACCTGCGTTTATCTCTTCTTTATTATTTCCCTGAATCTTTCAGACTTTTTGCAACAAACAGATTATTTATATTCAGGCCAAAACCAAACAACAACAATGAAAAAACCCCAGTGAATATCTTTTTTTTTTTTTTTTTTTTTTGTGAATATCATTTTTAAGTGAAGAAAAGTTGAGAATCCCCAGAATCTAAGTTTTCCTGCTAGTAACTTGCACGTGCAAACATATTTAACAAAATTGTAGTTCTAGTGCAAGTATAGTTTTATTTTTTTTCACTCAGGAGTATCTTCCTGGTTTGTTTGGTCTCCATAATTGGCGCACAATTTTCTGATGAGTTGCAGTGCCTCTCTTTGTTCAGACTCCTCCTGCTATTAGACCTTTCCACGGCAGAAAACATAATCATTACAACTCCCAGAGGGGATTTCCTCATGGAGGAACGTGTGTAGTTGTTGGTACGAGGTTGCCTTGAGCTTTCTGGAGGGATTAGGCTGCTTCCTGTGGTCATCTCTTGGCACTTGATGTGCCAGGCCTGAGTCCAAGGGCCTCTGCCCAGCTCTGGGAACAAGGCCTGAGAGCTGGGTGCCTATCCTCCAGGGCCCATGGGTTAGCCGGTGAGAGAGGATATGGCCAGGGGGAGTTGTGATGACGGGTTCCAGAAGGTTATAGTGAGCATAGACAGGGCAGGTGTGGCACGTCGGTGATGAGCCCCAGGCCATGGCCAGTGCTGCACAGCCCCTCTTACACCATTCCCGGCTTATCTCCGCTGGCGTGTGTTAGAGTTCATCGTTAGTTCATCTTTATCTCTCCCGGTTTCAACCCCTTGAGGTCAGAGAGCTGATTTTTTATCACTGCTCTTCTTATAACATTTAGCATAGAACCTGGCCATAGGCCATGGCATAGGAACTTAGCTCTTCAAATCGACTCCATACACGGAATATCATTTTACTTTTCTTCAATAACATGTTAGAAAGCTCAGACTGTTTATCTGTACTCCCACCCTATTCCAGAAGGAAGCAGGCATCTTACATGGGAATGCTTGGTACGAAAGAATAAGGCAAATGCGAAAGACGTTGTTAGGAAAAATTGGATGAGGCAGAAAACGAAAAGAGAAGATACAAAATGAAGCCAGTGCTTTGGCTCATACTCTCAGTTAAGTGGGCTTACGGTGTGAGGGGAGGGCATGCCCCTCGGCCCTTTAGAACCCAGCAGAGAGCGACGGGATGATCGGTTCCGCAGTTCCCGATGTCATGGTGAGCAGCCACTCGAGGCTTAGAAGTGACAGAATCACAGCGTACCACTTGCATCCAAGAGCACCTTTCCCCCTGGCCCTCAGGAGAGGACGCAGTATAATGCCGTGAAGACCTCCATCTGTCTGGGAACCCTGCCAGAAGTTTCTCTGGGCTGTTCCTCAAAGGAGTCCTCCGGTGACCTTCCATATCCCCCACCAAGTGTAATTTGGTACAAACCCTTGGAGAACCAAAATAATTCCGTTCTGCAAACTCTTCACCAGCCCACAGCGGTACTTAGCCTGTCTAAGGGCTGTGATTCTTAACTGGTTAGAAAACCGTGCCCCTGGCATGGGAGTTAAAATTGCATATTCAGAATTGCTGGTGTTTTTCATGAGCATATCTCATTTACTTCAAAATTTCAAGTAACCTTAAAGGTGGGTGTGAGACACTTTATTGCCAAGGGACTGAAAATGTTGAGCGCCGTGAATGAGCTAGGCATCCTTCAGAACCCGGACCTTCTTGTCTTCAGAACCGGGATTTGTCTCCGACAAACTTGTGGAAGGTAGCTGATAGCAACGAGTTCAAGGTTATCTTCTCTTAGAAGGACACGAAAGAGAGCTTACGCGAGTTGCTGGTGGAGTTTGACCTTATCTGTCTCAATAGCCAGCCTACTTAGGGTGTGATAAAGACCGCCAGAAAGGACTCTGCTGAACAAGAACATGTGGATGCCAGCACGGCCCCGCCAAGGGCTGAGGAGATCCCGAGGCAGGGCCCCGAGCTGCCTCAGGTAGGGCGTCTGCTCCTGCGCACGGGCCAGGGCTGATCAGGGCCCTGCAGGTGAACTCTGCGGGGCCTGGCTGCAGGAAACAGGCTCTAGAGATTCGTGTCCATATGTTCCCTTGGGATGCTTAAAAACCCCAAGTAACAGATTCAAGAAGCCAAGTGGATCCCAGCAACATAAACCCAAAGACCTATCTTAGTTAAACTTCTGAAAACTAAACCCAAAGAAAAGATCTTGAAAGCCGAGAAAAAGAGCACCTGACTTAGAGGGAAAGACCTGGGATGATGGCACATTTCTCATCTGAAACCGCAGAGGCTGGAGGAAATGGCACGTAATTTTTCGAGCACGGGACTGCCAATCTTAAATCTTACACCCAGTGAAATATCCTTCAGGAATGAAGGGGAAATCCTATCGCCTAGAGACCTAACCTAAAAGAAGGGCACCTGGGTGGCTTAGTTGGTTAAGTGTTTGCCTTCAGCTCAGGGCATGATCCCAGAGTCCTGGAATCTAGCCCTGTGTCAGGCTCCCTGCTCAGGGAGTCTGCTTCTCCCTTTCCCTCTGCCCCTCCCCCTGCTCGTGCTCTCACTTGCTTGCTCCCTCTCAAATAAATAAAATCTTTTTTTTAAAAAAAGGAGGGGCACCCAGGTGGCTCAGTCAGTTAAACATCTGCCTGCAGCTCGGGTCATGATCTTGGGGTCCTGGGATCGAGCCCCGCATCAGTCTACCCAGCCAGTAGGGAGCCTGCTTCTCCCTCTCACTTCCCCTCTGTGCGTGCACACATGCTCACGCTCTCTCTCTCTTGCTCTCTCTCTCGCTATATCTCTCAAATCTTAAAAAAGGAGATGATAAAAGAAACTTTGAAATATTAGGAAGGAAAAAAGAATATGATAAGCAAACTGGTAAATATAATAATCTTGCTTTCTCCTCTTGAGTTTTCTAATTATATTTCTAATTATATTTCTAATTATAATTTCTAAATTATATTCAACAGTGGACACAAACCTGATAATGCTCTCTGATGTGGGTCTAAATGTATGTAGAGGAAATATATGAAGAAACTTGTATTATAAATGAGGAAACGTAAAGGGCCATGATGAGAGGTAAAGTGTCTGTACTTCACTTGAATTGGTAAAAATGAAGAAACCATAGAGTGATAAGTTACATGTATACGATGTTACATGTAGAAGGGCACTTAAAAATTCTACGCAAAGAGATATACTCAAAAATACTACAGATAAATCAAAATGGAATCCTAAAAATGTTTAAGTAACCCACAGGAAGGCAAGAAAAGAAAACAGGAAAAACAAAAAAAAAAAGTGACAGATGTAAGCCTTAATATGCCAGTAGTTACCAGTTAAAAAAAACAGAGATTCTCAGAGTGTGTTTTTTTTTAAAGTAACCTCTGCACCAAACATGGGGCTCGAACTCATGACCCCGAGATCAAGAGTCACATGCTCCACCAACTGAGCAGAGTGCATTTTTTAAATGACTCAATGATAGATTATCTACAAGAAACTTACTTAAAATATAATGATATAGGTAAGTTGGATATAAAATCATAGAAAAGCTATATCATTCAGGCATTGATCGGAAGAAAGCAGAAACGGTAGCGTTAGTATCAGATAAAGCAGACTTAAGAGCAAAGCAAATGACCTCAGGTAGAGAGATTAAGTACACTTGTACCCCCTTCTCCACAGGGAATATGTTCCAAGGCCCCCAGTGGGTACGTGAAACTGCAAATAGTGCCCAGTCCTATATATGCTATGTTTTTTCTTATGCATACCTGCTTACAGTAAAGTTTAGTTTATAAACTAGATACAGTAAGAGATTAACAATAATATGGGGCGCCTGGGTGGCTCAGTGGGTTAAAGCCTCTGCCTTCAGCTCAGGTCATGATCTCAGGATCCTGGGATCGAGCCTCGCATCGGGCTCTCTGCTCGGCAGGGAGCCTGCTTCCCTCTCTCTCTCTCTGCCTGCCTCTGCCTACTTGTGATCTCTCTCTCTCTCTGTCAAATAAATAAAATCTTTAAAAAAGAGAGATTAACAATAATAATAGGACAATTGTAACAGTACTATAATGAAAGTTGTATGAATGCGGGCTCTCAAAATACCATAGTGCACTGTTCTCACCCTTGTTCTCGTGGTGATTTGAGATGATAAAATGCCTACGTGATGAGACGAAGTGAGCTGTAGGATTAGCCTACTGTGATCTTCGGATGATACACATCAGAAGGAGGCTCATCTGCTTCCAGATCAAAGTTGGCTACAGGTAACAGAATGTGGAAAGCAAAGCCACAGATAAGGACTAGGGGGACTATAACGATAAAAGGGTCAGTCCACCAAAAAGACAGAGCAATCCTAAATAAGCGTGCACCAAACAGCAGAGCTGGAAAAGATGTGAAGCAAAAACAGATAGAACTGAAAGGAGAAACAGATAAATCCACAATTATATTGGAGTCTTTGACATCTCTCTATCTCAGCAACTGATAAAACAACTAGGCAGAAAATCACCAACCAACAATATCTGGCATTTGTAGATCGCTGCATCTGTCAGCAAAATACATACTCTCTTTAACTTCATATGGGACGTATACCATACAAACCATGTCCTGGGTCATAAAACAAACCTCAACAAATTTAAAAGAATTGAAATTGTACATTATGTGTTCTTCAACCAGAAAGGACTCAAATGCCAACCAACACATTTCTAACTAATTCATGGTTCAGAGAGGAAATCTAAAGGGAGATAAGTGTATACTGAATGAAAATAATCACCTACCAAAATTGTAGGATATAGCCAAAGTTGTACTCACAGGGTAATTTGTAGCATCAGTGTTTACAGTACAAAAGTAGAAAAGTTTCAAATCTATAATCTAGGCTTCTGCCTCAAGAGTTGAGAAAAAGAAGAGCAAAATAAAACCAAAGCAAGCAGAAGGCAGGGCATAATAGAGCAGAAATCAATGAAATTAAAAACAGAAAAACAATGGAGAAAATTAATGAAATATACCTGGTACTTTGAGAAAGCTCAGTAAAGTAACAACAAAAGATGAAAATAAAATTATCAAGTTCAGGAATGAAATGGGCTGTCACTCCAGACTCTGAGGATATCAAAAGGGAGTACCACAAAAGTTCTAAACACATAAATTTGACAAGTCAGACAAAATGGAACAATTCCTTATAAAACATATGCTACCACAATTCACTCAGTATCAAATAGATAATTTGAGTTGCCCTATCACTATTAAGAAATATGATTCAGGGACACCTGGGTGGCTCAGTGGGTTAAAGCCTCTGCCTTTGGCTCAGGTCGTGATCTCAGGATCCTGGGATCGAGCCCCGCATCGGGCTCTCTGCTCAGCAGGAAGGCTGCTTCACCCCCTCTCTCTGCCTATTTGTGATTTATCTCTCTCTGTCAAATAAATAAATAAAATCTTTAAAAAAAAAAAGAAATATGATTCATAATTAAAACACCTCCCCAGGGGTGCCTGGGTGGCTCAGTGGGTTAAAGCCTCTATCTTCGGCTCAGGTCCATGATCTCAGGGTCCTAGGATGGAGCCCTACATCGGGCTCTCTGCTCAGCAGGGATCCTGCTTCCCCCTCTCTCTGCCTGCCTCTCAGCCTGCTTGTGATCTCTCTCTCTCTCTGTCAAATAAATAAATAAAACACCTTCCCAAAAGGAAATTTCCAGGCACAAATGGTGGCTCTGGAGAATTTTATCAAACATTTAAAGAAGAATTAACATCAAATCTCTGCAGTCTTTTCCAGAAAATAAAAGAGGGAACACTTCCCGATGAATTTTACTTTTTCCCTCCCAATCCATTTTACAAAGCTCATACTACCTTGATATCAAAACTAAAGACAGTACAGAAGAGATCAGTATCCCTAAAGATTATAGACACATAAATCCTTTTTTTAAAAAAAAAAAAGATTTTATTGAGAGAGAGAGAGACAGACAGAGAGGGAACACAAGCAGGGAAAGTGGACAAGGGAGAAGCAGGCTTCCCACCGAGTAGGGAGCCCGATGTGGGGCTCGATCCCAGGATGCCGGGACCACAACCTGAGCCAAAGGCAGACGCTCAAAGACTGAGCCACCCAGGCTCCCCTGTAGACACATAGATCTTTTTTTTTTTTAAGTAGCTTTCACGCTCAGCATGAATTCCAATGCAGGGCTTGAACTCACAACCCTGAGATCAGGAACTGAGCTAAGATCAAGAGTCAGACACTTAAATGACTGAGTCACCCAGGTGATGGGACACTTAAGTCCTTAACAACAAATTAGCAAACAGAATTCAGCAATATATAAAAAAAAATATTTTATTATTATTATTTTTTTAATATTTTATTTATTTGACAGAGAGAGAGAGATCACAAGTAGGTAGAGAGAGAGGGAGAAGCAGGCTCCCTGCCGAGCAGAGAGCCAGATGCGGGGCTCAATCCCAGGACCCTGAGATCATGACCTGAGCCAAAGGCAGAGGCTCTAACCCACTGAGCCACCCAGGCGCCCCTATAAAAAAATTTTTACACCATGATTCAAGTAGGGTTTGTTTTTCCGGGGATGCAAATTTAGTTAAATGTTTGAAAATCGATCAATATAATCTACCATATTAACAGACTAAAGAAGAAAAAACAGATGATGTCAGTTTGTTGCAGAAAAAAAAATTAACAAAACACTGGTTCTTGATAAAAAAACTTTAAGAAAAATGGGAATAGAGGAGAAACTACTTCAATATAATAAAGGGTATGTGCAAAATATCCTATAGCTAACATATTTAATGGTGAGAGACTGAATGCTTTCTGCCTATGATCAGGAACAAAACAAAGATGTCTGCTCTCACCTCTCTTGTTCCTAGCCAGTACAGTCGGGGAAGAAGATTAAATAAAAAACATACAGATCAGAAAGAAAGAAACTCCCTGTTTGGGGGTGCCTGGGTAGCTTATAGTCAGTTGGGTGCTGACTCCTGATTCTGGCGTGAGTCTTGATCTCAGGGTCCTGGGATTGAGCTCCACGTTTGGCTCTGCACTCACTGGGAATTCTGCTTCAGGATTCTCTCTCTACGTCTGCCTCTCCTCCTGCTCACATATACACTCTTCTCTCTCTAAAATAAATCTTAAAGGGGCAGTGGGTTAAAGCCTCTGCCTTCAGCTCAGGTCACGATCTCAGGGTCCTGGGATCGAGCCCCGCATCAGGCTCTCTGCCCAGCCGGGAGCCTGCTTCCCCCTCTTTCTGCCTGCCTCTCTGCCTACTTGTGATCTCTCTCCTCTCTGTCAAATAAATAAATAAAATCTTTTTTAAAAAATTAAAATAAATAAAATAAATCTTAAAAAGTAACCAAGTAAACTCTCCCTATTTGTAGATGACATGATTGCCTACATAGAAAATTCCAGAGATCTACATAAAACACTGCTGACACTAATGACTGAGTTCAGCAGGGTCATAGGATACAAGATAAACTTGCAAAAATCAATTGTATTTCTATGTACTGTTGGTGAACAGTGGACACTCAAAAATACGTTACCATTTACATTCACTCGATAAGAAAAGGAATACTTTGGGGGCACCTGGGCAGTGCAGTTGGTTGAGCAACCAACTCTTTGGCTCAGGTCATGATCTCGGGGTCGTGGCTCTGGGCTCCATGTTCAGCACGGAGTCTGCTTGGGATTCTCCCTCTGCCTCCATGCACACATGAGTTCTCCATCTCTAAAAATAATTAAATCTTTAAAAAAAAGAAAAACAGTACTTTGGTGTAAATCTAACAGACATATATAGGACTTGTATGCCAAAAGCTACAAAACACCAATAAAACTAATTAAGATCTAAATAAGTGGGCAGGCATACCATGTTCATGGATATCCTAAACTAAAAAGTTGAATAACGTTCTGCACATTATACTCATAGGGTTCTTCATAGAGCACTTCAGCTCCATGCTGCAGTCTCCAGAATTAACTATGCTTGCTTGTATAGGAGTTACTGATCTTCCTGGCTGCGTGTGCTGGGTCTGTCCTGGTGGTACTGTTAGGATGGCTGGTCTGTAGCCCTTCTGGGCTAGTGAGGAAATAGTGGGGTAAGTTGTTGAGCAGACCTGGTTCCTGATGATGGAATCATGTCATGTACCAATAAGGGGATTCATCCTTCCTTGTCTGTGGCTCATCCCAGAAGTGGTGCACGGCCGTTAAAGTTTGGGGTACGACAACGGGGCAGAACAGAGAAAACATTTGACCATATGGGACATTGCTGTAATCTGGCCAGTTGCGGATGGCCCAATGCAAGTTCATACCTGGTATGGCTACATTTCCAGCGTTCCAGGTCCATTTACACCTGCATATTTGTCACCTTGTTATGTGTATGTGCTGCTCTGAGAGTCAGAAAGTGAAGGCTAAAAAGCCACAAGCAGCCTAACATCTCAGGGATTTCTCTGTTGGGGAGGAAGTGGTGAATGATGATGTGCCAGTGGGACACTGACTTCAAAGTGACTTATCTGGAAGGAGACTGTTATTTTTCTCAGACTTCCATAACAAAGTACCAAACTGGATGACTTAAACAAAAATTCCTCTCCATTCTGGAGTCTAGAAGTCCCAGATCAAGGTGTCAAAGGATTGTGTGTGTGATTGAGGGTCAGAAGGCAGTGATGCTCGTCCTCTGCTTCCTCCCCCAGCCCCATATCTGGGAGGGTCACCCTCAGTGGTCATTCCCTTCATCCTCAACTTCGTTGGGGAGGTCTAGAAGAGAAGGAAGGGGATGGGGAAGCTAGGGCCAAACACGGTGAAGTTAGGTCCTGCAATCAGTTGGCAATTCCTGCCCTTTTTCCTGATTTCAGAGAAGCTGATGACCCCTGAGATGTTTTCAGAAATCCTCTGTGATGACCTGGATTTGAACCCGCTGACGTTTGTGCCAGCCATCGCCTCTGCCATCAGACAGCAGATAGAGTCCTACCCCACGGACAGCATCCTGGAGGACCAGTCAGACCAGCGTGTCATCATTAAGGTGGGCAGCTCTTCATCCTGCTCTGGGGCCTGCCTTGTCCTGGGCGGGGGTCATAGGGTGCTGAGAGTAGTACATTGAGCCCTTGAACCTCCCTGGCTTTAGGGTCCGTGCTGTGGAATTGGACTTCTGGAAAGCTGTCGTAAAGGTAGCCTGTGGCTGTTTACCCCAAGAAGGGTTGTGGGCTGTTATGTCTTGAGTAGGAGATGTATTCTGGATGTATTCAGGGCACTGCCAGGCGTTGAGGCGAGCCTGAGTGGTACAGAGGAGATGAAAGATGAAGGCAGCTGCCAGTCAGAGCAGGGAAGCCACAGCTGAGATGAACGGCAGTGCCACACTCTTCCTGTGGACTGGCTGGGTCAACCGTACTTCCCACTGTGTAGTAACCCACCGCAGTTCTGGAGGAAGATGCTGCCTTACCCATTGTTTTATAGGGGAAGTGGTTGCCACATGGAGAGGTGACATCGCCTGCCCCATACTGCCCAGCTGATAAGCGGTAGTGCTGAGATTTGGGCCTAGGCCTGCCTGCTACAGAGCCTGCATGGTGTGACGCGTTATCTCGTTGTGACTTGCGATTTGCATGTCCGTTAATTAGTGACGTTGAATATCTGTCATGCCTATTGGTCAGTTGTAGATCGTTCAAGAAATGTGTGTTCAAGTTCTTTGCCTTTTTTTAAATCGATATTCTGTTCTTTTGATGTTGAGTTTAACAAGTTCCTTATATATTGTGGGTATCAGTACCTTATCAGATACGTGATTTGCAAGTATTTCATCTCCTTCTGTAGGTTGTCCTTTTACTCTTTTGATAGTGTCCTTTGATGCATAAAAGTTTTTATTTTGATGAAGTCCAGTTTGTCTTTTCATTTGTTCCCTGTGCCCTTGGTCTCATACCTAAGAAATCACTGCCAGCTCCAGTGTCATGAAACTTTTTTCTGTTTTCTTTTAATAGATTTATAGTTTTAGCTCTTATATTTGAGCCTTTCATCCATTTTGAGTTAATTTTTATATGTGGTGTTAGGTTAAGGGTCCAGCTTCATTCTTATGTATGTGGATAGCCTGTTTTCCCAGCATCATCTGTGGATATGACTGTCTTTTCCACATTAAATGGTCTTGGCACCTTTGTCAAAAATCATTTGCCTGTATATTTGAAAGTTTATTTCTGGGATTTCTGTTTTGTTGGTCTGTGTGTTTGTTTTTATGTCAGTACCACACTGTTGATTAATGTAGCTTATGAAATTAGCACGTGTGAGTCTTTCAACTTTGGTCTTCTTTTTCAAGATTGTTTTTACTATTCACGGTACCTTAGATTCAGTTCAAGATGGATTTTTATTCTATTTCTGCAAAAAGTGTTGAAATTTTGATAGAGATTACAATGAATTTGTAAATTGCTTTGGATAGTCTAGACAGTAATACTCAGTCTTCCAGTCCATGAACATGGGATGCCTTTCCATTTATTTATGTTTTTTTTTTAATTTCTTTGAGCCGTGTTTTGCAATTTTCATCAGACAAGTCTTTCGCCTCTTTGGTTAAGTTAACTTGTAAGTATTTTATTCTTTTTGATGCTGTTCTGAATGAAATTGTTCTCTTAATTTTGTTTCAGATTGTTTATTGTTAGTGTATAGAAATGCAGCTGATAGTTGTGTGTTGACTTTGTATTTTGCTGCTTTGCTGCATTTATTAGTTGTAACAGTTTTTTGTGTGTGATCTTTAAGGTTTTCTATGTATAAGGTCATATCATCTGTAAATAGAGGTAACTTTTCTTCTTCTTTTCCAATTTGGATACCTTTTATTTCATTTTCTTACCTAATTTCTCTGGCTAAAGAGTCCAATACTCTGTTGACTAGAAGGGATAAGAGCAAGCATCCTTGGCTAGTTCCTGATCTTAAAGGAAAAGCTTTCTGGTTTTTACCATTGAGTATGATGTTCACTGTAGGTTTTTCATATGTGGATTATATTAGTAAGTTGAAGTAGTTTTTTTTCTCTTTGTAGTTTGAGTTCTTTTGTCATGAAAATTTGTTAAATTTTGTCATATGCCTTTTCTGTATTAATTGAGGTGATCATGTGTTTTTCGTTTTTCAATCTGTTAATATGGTGTGTTGTATTAGTCAGTTTTTGTACTGAACCATCTTTGCGTTGCTGGAATAAATCCCACTTGGTCATGGTATATAATTCTTTTAATATGCCACAAAATTCAGTTTGCTAGTATTTTGTTAAAGATTTTTACACCAATGTTTATAAGGAATATTGGTCTGTAGTTTTCCTTTCTTGTAGTATCTGGCTTTGATATCTGGACAAACTATGAAGTGTGTTCTCTCCTCTATAATTTTTTGGCAGAATTTGAAAAGGATTGGTGCTAGTTCTTCTTTCAGTGTTTGGCAGAATTCACCGGTGAAGCCATTGGGACCCAGGGCTTTTCTTTGTGGGGGAGTTTTTGTTTACTCATTCAGTCTCCTTACTAATTTCTTTTTCTTTTCTTTCTTTCTTTCTTTTTTTAATTTTAACGTGGAGCTTGAACTTGCGACTTGAGATCAGGAATTGCATGTTCTGGGGGGTGCCTGGGTGGCTAAGTCAGTTAAACATCTGCCTTTGGCTCAGGTCTTGATCTCAGGGTCCTGGGATTGAGTCCTGAATCAGGCTCCCTGCTCGGCGGGAAGTCTGCTTCTCCCCCTCCCACTCCCCCTGCTTTTATTCCCTCTCTTGCTGTGTCTCTTTCTCTCTGTGAAATAAATAAAATCTTTTAAAAAAAATTTAAATTAAATTTAAAAAAATAAAAAAGAACTGCATGTGCTGCTGATTGAGCTACTAGGTGCCCCACTGCTTAATTTCTTTTGAGAGAAATACAAATCTATTTTTCTTAACCCATTTTAGTTTCGTATTATGGCCAACCAGCAGAAAAAGGGCATGACTGAGAGAGACGGGAAACTTCACAGAGAAATGGGGCCTCACCTGCATTCTCATGCGTAGCCTCTCACCTCTGAAAGATGGCCCTGAGGACTGTGCTCTGTGCAGAATCTTCTAATCTTCTTCGTCCTGTAGTCCTGTAACCGTAGTGGGGAAGTGACCTCAGGGAGTTAGCCGCATCCACCAACGTGCTTCCAAATAGATGGGGTTGGCCACCAGTAGGATCCTCATGAGTCTGACCAGTGGCTTCCTGATATTTTTTTCAGAATTTTTTTTTTTTTTTCAAATCCTCGTGGAGCTTATGGGCAGCCATACAGAAAGTTGCCAGGCAGTTGAAAATCTGCTGGGAGTTGCCACCATCTCTCCTGACCAGAGGCTTTCTTGACGCCTGGGCAGCTATGGGGCCCCTTCAGGCCCTCCATCCCACCTGTCAGCTCCCCCCGCCCCAGGATGGGTTTCCTACTCGGCCCTGACACAAGGGCTGGCTGACGCCAAGGTCGGACGCAGCTGGCCCAGAGCAGTTTTGCTGCTCAAATTACTCCACAGGCCTTCCAGATCCTTTTGTGGAAACTGGAGCCCTTCGGACAGCCTCAGGCCCAACTCTGCCCAGGATCCTTCTCTCCAAGGAGCCACATGGTCTGCTCTCTCTCTGCCCATCAGTTCTTCCTAAAATGCTGCCTCCTCCAGGAGGCCCAAGAAGGTTTGGGCCTCCCGTGCACTTTCTGTCCCTCCCCTCATTTTCTCTTTAGGACTTGGCCACACGTGACAGGTAGCATACATTCGCATATTTAACTTGCTTTGGTATCTCTCCAACTGGAATGTCAGCCCATGAAGACGGCTTTTTGTTGGTCTTACTCACCGTTGCATTCCCTGTGCCTCTCCTTGATGGGCTCACAATCTATTTTTTAGTAGATGCAAGCGTTAATGACCGGTTATTGGCAGGTGACAGGCCCCCGAGTCGGTGCAGTGCCGCCTGGTGGCCAGGAGGACTCCTGCCATCGCACCCGGGGCAGGGCCTGCTGGGGCTGCGTGGGAACCGCTACACCGGTTGCTCCTGTTTGGCACCGTTGGATGTTTTTCTGCAGGCTGCCTGCTGTTTCCCATCTTTTTGGTCCCAGCGTGCCCTCGGGGCTCATTGGGCATTTGGTCCCTGTTAGGGGAGGAGGAGCTCTTCCGGTTCCATTCTGCAAACCATCACTGGTCAGTCGCCCAGTGTGGGCAGAATACGGAAATGGAAAAGGACAGGGGGCTTGTTTGCAGTGAGTGAAAAGCGGGTGTGCGGGGTACAGAGGTGCAGGGCTTTGTGAATGGGGACAGGGAGCGGGGTCCCACACTGCTCTGAGTGTGGCGAGTGGGCCCCAAGCGGTGGCCACCCTGATCTTTGTCTTAAAAAGCTGAGCACGCAGGGTGCCTGAGTGGCTCAGTGGGTTAAAGCCTCTGCCTTTGGCTCGGGTTGTGATCTCTGGGTCCTGGGATCGAGCCCCGCATCGGGCTCTCTGCTCAGCGGGGAGCCTGCTTCCCCCTCTCTCTCTGCCTGCCTCTCTGCCTACTTGTGATCTCTCTCTGTCAAATAAATAAATAAAATCTTTAAAAACAAACAAACAAAAAACACTGAGCACGCAGGGATGGTAGGGCGAACGGGCAGGTGCACTGTGGCCTGCTTACCCGGAGAGCAATGAGGGGGCACCCCGGCCCTACAGAGCCAGAGCGGGAGCCTTGTGGACACGGTACCCAGGCAACACAGCCAGACCCTGCTGAGTCCTTCCTGTTTCACAGCAGGCCTGCTCCTCGGTGGCATGCCGAGTAAAGGTGGGGGTTCCGAGTGCAGGTGTCGGTGGGAGGCTCCGGGGGCTCTGGCTGTGTTCTGTCTCGGGCTGGGGGCTGCACAAGCACGGCCTGGACCGTCCCCTGATGGCAGGTTGCTTGTCGGCAGGATGTGTGCCGGGAGCCTCGAGGACCAGGCTGGCCGTCGGCCTCTGCTGCCCCCGGAGGCTTTGCGCTGTGGGCTATTCAAGTGGGGTGTGCGTCTGTGATCCCACTTATTAAGCAAGATGGGTGACTCTGCCAGGTCTTGAGCCAGAGCGCCTTGTGGCAGTCCCAGCAGGTACATGGTGTCGTCTCCATTTTCTGGATGGGGACCTGTGGGGCCAGAAGGACAAGGGCCAGCCCCGGTTCTCAGCTAGCAAGCTGTGGGCGGCGTCCAGCCCGGCCTGGCGGCTCCCCCCATGAGCGGTCTCACCTCCTCGGGGCCTCCCGAGGTTGGGCGTGGTTCCGACTCCTCCCGCTTGTGTTCTTTGGTTCTCGCCCCAGCTGAACATCCACGTGGGGAACATTTCGCTGGTGGACCAGTTTGAGTGGGACATGTCGGAGAAGGAGAACTCCCCAGAGAAGTTTGCCCTGAAGCTGTGCTCAGAGCTGGGGCTGGGCGGGGAGTTCGTCACCACCATTGCCTACAGCATCCGGGGACAGCTGAGCTGGCATCAGAAGACCTATGCCTTCAGGTAGGAGACCAGATGCGCCCCGTCCTCGTTCCTCTGCAAACCTGTTGTTAGGGAAAAGACGTCTCCCTACACGTGGTGAAGCTTTCAGCTCTCTCTGGGGCCTTGGGCAACTCAGCGGCCCTTTGGTGGCTCGCTCTTCCCGCCCCTTGTGTCTCAGTAGCAGGGCTCCCCATCCTTATCACGGTGGGGGGTGCCTCTAAGGGTTGGTGTCTCTGCCCCCTCTGTACCCAGTAGTGCCCGCCCCAGGGCCACACTCTGCTGCCCCGCCGCCTCTGTGCTCTTCTGGCTCAGACTCTTCCTTCTGTCGGGGACCGCCTGCCCGCCCCAGGAGCGATCATCTGATACACTTGCCTTCTGTCTCAAACAAGGGCTGCTCCCAGCAGCCCTCCCCAGCTCAGGAGGGTCAGGGATCTCCAGCAGTTTCTTTTTACTGTTACATCTCGCCGTCGTCAAGTCAGAGACTAGTCGGGCGCCCACATCCGTGGGACCCCGTACTGGGGGCCGTGAAAGATAAAGAGCCACATCCAGGCCGCCTGTGAAGGTGGAAGTGTAAATAGAACATTCCAGTCCAGTGTCCTGTGTGTCGGGGTGGGGGTGGACCAGGGGATGGGGGCTTCTGGAGAGGCAGACATGGCTTTCCCATTGATGGTGGCCCCGGAGTGCAGAGCGCGGGCCTGGTAGGAGGTGGGGTTGGGGAGTGATCACGGGGAGTAGAGCTTGCCTGCCTCGGGATTGTTCCCTGAGCTCCTTTCCCCTTGGGAAAGTGCAGTCTGGGGGTGGCGCTGCATATCCCTGCGTCAAAACAGGATGTTAGCACTTATTCTGCTCATCAAACTGTCATCGTCTACATTTGGTGCTCATTACTCAGGGACAGCGGCTGAAAATGGCCCACAAGGAGTCAGTGCGAAGGTCTTTTTGCAAAGATAGGACAGTGGAGCTCGTGAGTATGTTTGTGTCTCAGCTGATTTTCCCAGAAATCCCAGGAGACTGACTGCTTTCTGAGTGGTTCCTGTAAATCTGAGCAAGAGAGAAGGAATGACCGTACACTTTCAGGGCTTGAGATCCTGGCCCTGGGAAACCACTGAGCTCCGTGGGGGTCCAAGCGCCACCTGTGCTCCCGGCATCTGGGCTGAGACAGCACACACGTTCCCTCCTGTTACCTCCCAGCAGCCCTGCTGACCAGGCGGCCCTGCTGCACAGACAGGGTCGAGGCCCTGCCTGGGAGGAGGCGTCCATGAGCCGTGATGCGGCGGCGTCTGGCCCTTGTGGGAGTCCGGCTGGAGGCGCGGCCGCGCATGTCCGTTTGCACTCTACCCGAGCCAAGGTCGATGGGCCTGAAAGACTGATCTGGGGTGGCCTCGCTCGCTGGAGTGCCCCCCCTGGGGTCCTGGGAGGTGGTGATGTGGTACCGGTCGTGGGAGTGACGTTGACCCCAGGTACCTCATCCCCAGATGCTGATCGGGTCAGAATCCACATGCTAACCGGCAGATGCTGTGTGGGCTGGGGGTGGTCACACTGCTCGAAGCAGGAAGACCCCGAGGGTGGCAGCACATCAGGACTTGCAGACGATCATTCCCCCCTACCCCGTCTCAGAAGCTGCTTGATGAATTCCAGCCGGATGGACGGGGAGCGCCCCAGAGCCCCGGCCCGCTGCGGGCTGCAGTCTGTCGTGCTGAGTGTGCAGGCTTCTGGTCCTCGGGGTGGAGGGCAGGGCTCTGGAGACCAGGGAAGCACGTACCCCCTTCCCGGCAGCCGCGGCCGGCCAGCTGGCGGGACACACCTGCCCACATCTGGGGGCAGCCCCAGCACCTCTTTTGCATCGGGACGGCTGCTCAGGTTTTCCCGGCTGACCAGGCCTCCCGAGCTGCTGGTGCGGCGCCCGGCCCGTCGTGTGTGCCGTGTGCGGTCCGGACGGCTGGACGCTCTGGAGAGAGCTTGCAAGGCAGGAACTGGAGCTTAGGGTCCCAGACTGGCTTGATGGAGGCTTCACTGTCCGGGGACAGAACTGTGGCCTTCTAAGGCAAGCAAGGAAGGGGACTGCCACTTCTGTCTCTTGCCCCTGACCCACATTGTCACCGCTGCCCCACATCATCCTTTGGCAGCTCCGACCGCTCTTGACTCTCTCCAGGGAGACCAGTGTCAGTCTTTCTTTCTGGGGGAAAGGCTGCCTGGGGGGAGTAGAGTGGGCCACGGGAGCCAGGGCAAAGGACAGGCTGCTTCCCTGCAGCCATGAGACAGGCAGGTCTGATGTGGGCGAGTGGGGGCGGGGGCCACGGCGTGTGGCAAATGGCTAGGGGGCCCCAGGCTCCCAGAGGAGAGTCGAACCAGAACGATACACAGATGTCCGGGGGCCAGTGGAGCGGAGCAGAGATGATGAATGGCAGGAGGGGGACAGGGCTCCACCAGAGGAAGGCTCATGGGAGGCCATCAGACACTCACCCAAACCCCCAGGCTGCTGCTATCTGGGAGGAAAGTTGCATCAGGGAGTTCCTGGCGCCCCCTCCAGGCCAGCCCCATGCCTGCGGCTGGGGGCAGAGAAGAAATAGCAGCCTGTCTAGCTCAGGAGACTCGTGTGTGGCCAAGGAAGGTACTGGAGGCTGCAGGCTCGGGGAGGGAGCATGAGACCCCAGGGCGGGAGGTGGCCAGGCAGCTGGGCCTGATGGGGGACAGAGAGGCAATGTCCCTGGTGCAGATCAGGGTTGGGAGACGCCAGGGTCATTTTGGATTTGTTGACCAGGAGCCACAGAGGTTCCTCCTGGAACTCTGCCCACCTGCTGGTGGCAGCACTTGCTTGCCTGCTTGTCCGGTTTGGGAGCCACTTCCTGGAGGTACAGGGCACAGACAGTGCGGTCCAGCCAGCTAGCACTGGCTCCATAGGATCTGCAGAGGTGCGGCCGTCACAGCTGGCGAGCCCCGTCACCCCCCAGCAAGCCTCGCCCCATTCCTGGCCATTGCCCTGCCCCCACGGCTCTCAGCCCCCAGCGACTACTGATCTGCTTTCTGGGGCTTGCCTCCTCTGGGTACTCGATATAAATAGAATCCCAGACCACGTGGTCTTTTGTGGCTGACTTCTCCGTGTCTCGTGTCCGTGTGGCAGCCTGTATCAGAGCTTCGTTTGTTTTGGGGACTGAGTGATACCTTGTCATACGGATGGACCATATTTTATCTATCCAGTCAGCCATCGAGGGACAGCTGGGTTGTCCCTTGGGGGCTGTTGTTAAGGGTAGTGCTGTGAGAATTCGTGTCCCGAGTTTTTGTTTTGGCTAGGAGGGGAATTGCTGGGTCACGTGATAACTGTGTTGAGTACTTGCGGGGGCTGCCCGATTGCTTTCCATAGGGGCCCCCCCATTTTACTTTCCCCGCCAACATAGCCAGGCTTCTGGTCTTGCCAGTCCTCGGGAACCATTTGTTATCTCACTTTGATTCTAGCCGCCCTGGGGAGGGAGGGGGAGCTCGTGGCTTGGATTTGTATTTCCCTGACCACTGATGACCTTGAAAATCTTCGGTGCCCTTTGGCACTCGTACAATCGCCTTTGGCAAAATGGCTCCTCAGGTCCCCTGTTTTTCAACGGGGTCATTTGTATTTTTATTACTGAGTTGTAAGTGTTCTTCATATATTCTAGATACGAGTTCCTTATCAGAGATGCGATTTGCAAATATTTTCTCCCACTTGGCGGGTTGTCTTTCCACTTTTATGACGGTATCCTTCGAAGCACAAAAGTTTGGGTTTTTTTCCTAATTTTTATATTTAGTTTATTTTTTTCAATAGTCTCCACACCCAGCCTAGGGCTTTAACCTACACCGGGAGATCGAGAATCTCATGTGGCACAGACTGAGCCAGCCGGGTGCCCCTGAAGGACAAAAGTTAAGTTTTAGTGTAGTCCAGTTTATTTTTTCTTTTGTTGCCTGTGCTTGTTTTTGTTTTCAGATTTTAAGTAATCGCCACATCCAGCATGGGGTTCGAACTCAAAGCCCCAAGATCAAGAGTTGCATGTCTGACTGAGCCAGCCAGGCGCCCTCACCGCGCCCCGGTACCTATGAAACCGCTGCCTAACCCAGCAGCTCATCTTTCCCAGCACCGTTTGTGGGAAAGGCTGCTCTTTTCCCATTCAGTGGGCATCGGCACCATGTGAAACCCTGTTGAGCGTGAAGAGGGGGTGATGTCAGGGTTTGTCATCCCTCTGCCCTGCTCCCAGTTGAGCGGCCATGGGCAGGTCATTTCCCTCCAAGACTGTGTCCTTCTCATTTATGAAGTGGGCTTAGTCGTGTTTCCTGGCTTTTGTGTCACTTAAGGGCGTAAAAGTGAGATCGCACCAAGACAACCCTACAAGCAGTGGCCCCGGGCCCTCTGTCACTTCAGCCACAGCCCTCCCCTCCCTGGGCTCTGTGTCCCCACCTGGACTCTACGGGGTGGTAGGAGCATCTGGGTCCCAGGTGACCTCGAAGCTGCAGAACCCCCTCAGAGGAGTGGGAGGCAAGGTGGCTCTGCGCCCGTGAGTTCGTCTCAGACCCGAGGCGGGCCTGCTGGCCCTAGGCCCATTCTTACAGGGTCGGATCCAGCAGTTCTTATTTTAGAACAAAGCCGCTGGAGTGGAACCTTCCCAGAGCCAAGGGGAGGTAAACAAAGGGGCCTCCAGGACCTACTCACGAGCTCTTGTTTAAATTAAGAGAAAAACATGTTTTGCTCCCCTCAGCATGGGCTTGGCGCCTTTCATGTCTGTCCTGCCGAGGAAGGCGGCTGGGAGCCCCTGAGGTGCGGAATGATGTTCGGGTCTGCGGCTGGGTGCGCAGGGTTGCCAAACCACCGCCCGGGCTGCCGAACAGCTGTCAGGAGCTCTGAGGCTCGGCCTCGGGGAACCACGGGTGGGGGCCTGGTGCGTCCCCCGTCACTGGCCTCTGAGTCACCAGCAAAAGCTCGGGCTTCGGGGCCCAGCTTCCACAGCAAGAGGTGAGCCCCACTCCTGCAGAGGAGCGGGGGGAGCCCTGGGTTGTGGTGATAGCCTCAGCCCACGTCTGCTCGCAGTCCCTGAGACTCCGGGATGAGGAGAGCACGAGGGAGGCCAGAGCCGGCCCTCGGCTGCTGTGTGCCCACTGGACGCCCCCTCCCCGGTGGGCCATCGAGGTGGCTATCGAGGTGGTCACCGAGAGGCCACGGAGTGTAGTGATCCGGGGACAAGGGTCCCAGGCCCAGCTGTCTACCTTAGGCAAATAGCCCGGCTCTCTGGGGTTTAGTTGGGCCGGTGAAGTGGGCTGAGGGGCAGGTGGGCGGCATATTCAGGAATAGGCTGGCCCAGTGGCCTTCAGTGATGAGGCGTCGAGGCTGGTGGGCCCTGGCCCTGGGCACTGAGTAGGACGGACCACCCTCCCCTGCCTCCCCAGCAACACTGCTCATGGCGAACACCCTCTCCAAGCTTAGAGACCAGAGACCCTTAGGCAGGAACAAAGGACCTCTTGGAGAGTGCTTTGAAGAGAAGCTGTTGTCGTGGGGGGCCTGGCGTCTCCAGTGACTCTAACTTGAGGTCTGGGTGACAGGTGATCACCAGGCCCGTCCTGGTGATGACCGGGCCAGTCCTCTCAGGAGCGCTGTTCTGAGAAGCTGGGCATGGAAATGGCCCAGCAGGGAGGAGACAGAGGAGGTAGCAGGGGAGGCGTGGGCCTTCTGCCATGGCCTGGCTCCAGCCTTCTGGCAGGGGGTGGACCCTGGTTTCTGGGGGCCTTTCTAGCTGCTACTCTGTGAACTTAGCAGTCACTACCCCCCACCCGATCCCGGCCCACAGTGAGAACCCCCTACCCACGGTGGAGATTGCCATCCGGAACACGGGTGATGCTGACCAGTGGTGCCCGCTGCTGGAGACTCTGACAGATGCTGAGATGGAAAAGAAGATCCGCGACCAGGACAGGAACACAAGGTACCCCCCCCCCGCACCCCTCCAGGCCCCCTCCAGCTGGCTCTGCCCAAAGGCACTGTCTTGAAGGCAGGGGAGGACCCGATGACCTAGTTTCTAGGAGGGAACCGAGTTGCCAGAGGCAGGCCCCTGGGTGATAAGTCCCAGTCTAGCCCTTGGGTGGTTTTCCCTGCAGGGAACAAAAATAAGCCCTCAGGTTGGGTCTGACCACAGCCCAGACCTACGTGTCTGTGACCCTGGAGAGGTAGGCAGGACCTGAGCAAGCTGGAGAGAGGGCAGCCTTAGGGCCTCAAGCGGCAGACAGGCTCAGGCCGAGCGACAGGCTGGGGGATCCCCCTTCTTGCCGTCCGTGTCCTATCTCTGTGCCCACTCCCCCGCTGCACCAGAGATCCCGGGGGGCTCTGGGTCACCCCTTCTCTCCTCCTGCAGGCGTATGAGGCGTCTTGCCAACACTGCCCCAGCCTGGTAACCAGCCCATCGGTGCGTGGCTCCCACGGAGCGTTCAGAAGATCGGACCGCCTCTCCTTCATCTCCTGGCAAGGAGGGAGGCAAAGGGGGCAGGCCGGGGCCATCCTGAGGAGCAGGGGGTGTGGGGTGGGCTTCCGATCACCCTCCCCTGGGCACACATTCCACTTGCTGAGCCCCAGTCCCCACCCAAGTCCCTGGTCAGAAAGAGGCCTTGTTTGGGGGTTGTGTTTTGTTTTTGTATAGGAGCCCCAGGTAGGGCTAGCAACACTTTTTAAATAAAGACAACAGGTCATGTTCCATTTTTTCAAAGTGGTAGCATAGAAAGAAGAAGACGAGGAGCAGGGTCTGGCGGGGATGGTGTGTGGCCAAGGCTGGCACGCCAGACCTCCCGCCCTTCTGAGCCTCAGAGCCCCGGGTGGGCAGCCGAGGGCTGACAGGGCCATCAGCCCGGCTCCCACCACCCGTGCCATCCTCGTACAGACCGACGGAAGTGGGGCTGTGAGGCTCAGAGGGCAGGGGACCCGCTTACCTTTCAGGGACAGCCCTGCCCCCTTTGCTGGGTCTTGTGAAGCAGCTTAGGCTTTCCTGCTGTGTCCTGGGGCTCTGCTGTGTCCACACTGTTGTCCCCCCAGGTCGGGGGTTGGCAGCCTGGGCGCCCGAGGACCCGTGCCTGGCAGTTCCGGCTCCACCCCCGGCTGGTGCCCCGAGCCCGGCGGGGGCCGGGAAAGGACGCACAGCCCCGGGCCTCTCCTCAGCTCTGCATCCTTGTCTCGTGGGGAAGTGTCCCCTCTCTACAGAAGGCACGCGGGCTCCGCGAGGGTCTCCTCACGGAGCCGAGCAGTGCTTGGTCAGCTGGGCCCGCACTGCAGACTGCTGCCGCGTCGTCCCAGTCGGGTCGGGGCTGCTGTGCTCCCCAGGGGCGTGGCAGGAGCACGGTGCCACCTGGCTCCCAACCCGAGCCCCGCGCTGGCCAAGGGCAGAGCTCTTGAGCAGGAACTGGGGTCTCGATTGCCAGGATGTAGGGGTTGATGGGCCTGGCCCTCTGGGCCGGGAGTCCTGTGTTCATGTCCTGGGACATGACGGCTCTCAGCTCCCAGGGAGTTTGTGCTGAGGCCCCCTGCCCTTCATCCACGAGTGCAACTTGCTGGAGCCCCCACTTCCAGTGAAGTTGAGCTTCACTGGAAGGCCCTGAACAAAGAGGAAGATTCCAGGCCCCGGGCTCTACTGGCTTTGGAGACAAGTGAGCTCCGTCGCTGAAGGGTTTGCTTGGTCCATGTGCCTATACAACTGGTGGGATGGAATGCATACTGCCCGCCGCAGCCCCTCTGGGCGGGCCAGCCCGCCAGGCCCAGGGGCCGAGCCCTCACTTGGAGCGCTGCCAGCCCAACACTCCTGCAGAGCTGGCTGCGACTCCACACGGCTTCCCTACAAAATTAACGTCAGACTCCATGGTGAATACTTAAGTCATCCGTGAACGTGACAGCCTAGGGCTGGAGGAGCCCCTCCGCTGCTCATCATCCAGAAATAAACCGTAATCCTGACTGGTCTAGGGCAAAGAGGAAAGTTGGCCAGGTTGTCTGGTACCCACTACCAAAGAAAAAAGTGAGCTGTGGCATCAGATCAGGCTCCCATGGTCCTCAGCTACAAACATCAGGGAGAGAACTTTGCAGAACTCTGCCTAGGCAAAAATTTCTCAAAGCTCCAGGGCTGCAGAAAGGGCAGAGGACCCGTTCCTGGCCCTCTGCTGCACCTGGCCCCATGGAGCCTCGGCCAAGTCCATTGACTGCTCAGCTGGGAAGTGGGGCAAAGGTCCACTCGTTGCCCATGTGGGACAGGAGAAGCCAAGTGAGGCACCAGTCTGAGGGCACCATGAGCAGAAGCCCCTGCAGACTGGGCCTGGCATGGCGGGGACATCCCAGTCCTGGCCCCAGCTAATGAGACATGGCCAGCCCCTTGCTGCCTGGCCCGGAGCAGAGATCAGTGCAGGTGGGATTTGCCCAAGGCTCCATCAAGACATTGGCAAAACTTGGAGTGAGAACCCCAAGTATACCATATGTGAGCTCAAAGCTGCTGGGCTACTGTGGGCAGGTTCCTGACCCTCTCTTGGCCTCCCTTTCTACCACCTACAATTGGTTTGAGAGGATGCCAGACTTGGTGGCCCTAGGTCAAGGCCAGCAACACCTGTCCAGTGTGGAAGGATGTGGCCCCAAGGCAGGGAGCCAGCGCTGTGGGCAGAGAGATGCAGGTCATTCTGTTTATTGGTGGGCCTGGGCACCAGCCCGGTCTCCAGGGCAGGTTGCTCTCCTGTAAGCGGGAGTTAGGGGTAGAATGGAGGCCTGCCAGAGGCCAGGAAAACAGGCCGCTGGGGCTGGCCCCGGGCCAGGTCACTGCTGCAGGGGTCCCGGGTCCTCTGGGAGGGGCAGGTAATCGGGGTCCTCCTGTGGGGCATCCAGTAGCAGCTTCCTGTAGGGAGGGGCCCACACTGAGCTGAGGCCAGTGGGCGTCCCCACTGGTGCAGGGAGCCTTCTGAGGGAGGGTAGCGGGAGATTTATCATCTCTAGCACTCACAGGAAGCTGGGGGTCAGCAGCAGCCTCTTGCCTCCGGGCTGGTTGGGGAAGACATCCTCTAGGAAGTAGTAAATGTGGCCCACAGCAATCCCTGTAGGAGAGCCACGATGGCTGAGGCCACTCTCCACAGTCCGGAGCCTGAGGCCCTCACAGCCTGCTCCCTGCCTCCATGCACAGTTCCGGAGGCGCAGCCAGGCCAGGCAACCTCGGGCCCCAGAGTGTGAGTAGACTGCCAGTGCCCCGCTCCCGGGGGGCGGGGGACAGGGTTGACCTTGGAGGATAGGCTTACCTGGCCCAGAAGTGGGCAGGACCTGGGGAGGGGAGGGCCTGAGAACGTGGGAGGAATAGGAACCAAGGCCACCACCTTGACACACCTCTCCCCACCCCGGTCAGGACCCACAGGAGCATCAGTACACCTGAAAATGGGGAGCCCCCAGCTGGCTGGCTCGTTCAGTGGCTGAGGAGCTAGCCAGGCAGGAAGGGGGGTGGGAGGACAGGTGAGAGCCCTCCCAAAGAGCATCAGGTACCAGACGGCCTGTTTGGGGAGGGCGGATGCATAGGCAGGCTCACCCAGCAGGTCCACGAGAATGGAGTTGCCCAACAGCAGAGAGAAACCCATGAGCGCCCAGGGCAGGAATGGTGCCTGGAAGGTGAGGAGGCCGAAGAAGTTGACCCTCACTCGGGGGTTGCGGCGGCTCCATACATACACCAGCATGACTGTGAGGGCCTGGCCCAAGAAGAACAGGCTGCCCAGGAGCCCCAGCAGCTGAGCCAGAGTCAAGGTGCTGGAGGCCTCCTGGTGCAGGCCTCAGAGCCCCTGCCCAGGATGCCTCTGACTTGCCAACGTCCTGGAGTCCCCCCTAGTTCCCCTACCCCTCTGTGATGGGCCCACACTATGGCCTCAGGACCCCGGTGATCTGCCCTGCTTGTCCACCCGCAGCCTCCAAACACTGGCCGTCATTGCCCCAGTTTCTCCCGGCTAGGGGCGTGCAGGGCTCAGCCCCCAAGCACCCCACCCGGCTCCCCTGCACATCGCCCCGTTGTATTTTGTGTACAGCACTGAAGAGCTGGCGCTGACATCCGGAGCTGAGCCCGCCATGTACACTAAATACATCCTGCACTGGGGGGAACGACTCGGTTCCTCACCGGCCCAGGCGCTCACGTCAGGCCCCAGGGCCAGCCTGGACCAGAGGCACTATGGCCTTTAGTTTCAGAGCCCGGGGAAGGATACGGTCATGAGGACGCCCCCGAAGAGAAACATGAAGACGAAGTCGGCGGTGCGGCCGCGGAACGAGCCCTCCTCCAGCATGCGGCAGTAGCGGAACCTGTGACGTCCGTGAAGGAAGTGCCACCAGGGGGAGCCTCAGTTTCCCCACTCCGGGCCTCCCCCCCAGCCCGGCGAGCCGCCCACCGCCCCACGCCTGGGTCCGCCTGGGTCCGCGCGGCGCAGGATACACGAAGAGCATGTTGAAGAAGAAGCTGAATCCCAGGGGCCCGAAGAAGAGGAAGTTGGTGACGAGCCTCCAGACCTACGGAGATGGGAAGGAAGGCGGGCGGTCAGGCGCAGGGCAGGCAGGGCCCGGCTGTCAGGTGCCTTGGGCGGGGCCGCCTCACCTGGAACTTCCGGAACACGAGGTGCGGGTTGAAATAGAGCTGGAAGGGGGTGAGGAGCTCCAGCTGCTGCGGAACCAGGGTCGCGTCAGAAGGTGCCCCCGGGAATGCAGCGGTAACCATGACGACACCCCGCCCGGGCGGCAGCCACGGGGACGCCCCCACCCGTCTAGCCAGCTTACCACAGCAGCGGTGGTAAGGACGCAGGCCGCGGTGTAGGCCCGCGTCACCGCGGGCACCTGCAGGAACTCGGCCGTCAGCCCCTGCCACGCCATTGAAACTTCTTTGACACGCGTGGCACGACCTGCGCTCTTTAACCCGCCTCCAAAGCCCGCCTCACTCTCGAATTCGGCCAATCCGCGTCGGAGGCGCCGCGCGCCCAGGACCGAGGGAGGGACCCTGGGCCTGGTAACCAATAGGAGGAGGAAGCGGGAAGCCGGGGGCGGGACGGGGGAGGGGGCGGGTCGGGACTCGGGACCAAAGAGCAGACCCCACGGTTGAGCACGTGGCGGTTGTTGTGATGGCTGGCGTGGAGGCGCGGGAGAACGTGTGACCAATGAGGAACGGACCGCTTCGCGGCAAGCTAGAGAGAACCAATAGCGAGGACTCACAAGACTTTGGGGACGGGGCTAAGACGACTCCGCGAGTGAAGAGACAGTGCCGAGGAACTGCGAGACCGGAAGGGGCGGGGCACACTGGGGCCCGGGCAAGGCAGGACCAACGCGAGTCTGGTCTGGAGACTCTGTGAGACCACCTAGGGCCGCCAGCCATTCATTCCCGTCCTTCTCTCCTACTGAGAACCAAAGACGGTGCCACCTGAGCCACAGCAGAGGAGGCGCTCAGCACTGTGTCCAGCCACCCCCCGCACCCTCGCCGAAGTCCACGCTGACTCCTGTGGGGAGTATTAGAACCCAAGACGCCAGAGTGCCAACACCCGCCAAAGCAATGAATGAGCTGGAGAGGGCCTCATCATTTTTTTTTTTAAAGGTTTTATTTATTTGTTTGACAGAGCACAAGCAAGGGGAGCCGGGAAAGGGAGAAGCTGGCTCCCCCACTGAGCAGGGACCCCGAGTTGGGGCTCGATCCCACGATTCTGGGATCATGACCTGAGCCGAAGGCCGTCGCTAAATGGACTGAGCCACTCAGGCACCCCGGGGCCTCATCATTTTTTTTTTTTTTTTTTTAGATTTTTTTATTTATTTACTTGCCAGAGAGAGAGACAGCACAAGCAAGGGGAGCAGGAGAGGGAGAAGCAGGCTCCCCGCTGAGCAGGGAGCCCAACTGGGGGCTTGATCCCAGGATTCTGGGATCATGACCTGAGCGGAAGACAGACGCTTAACCGACGGAGCCACCCAGGCACCCCAGCCTCATCATTTTGATGGAAAAGAGAAACTCCATTTATTCATTCATAAGTCCACCGTTTTTTGAACACAGACTGTGTGCCCAGTGCTTTTCTGGATGTGGGAGATACAGCAGCCAAGAAAAGATGAGGAGACAGGCAGTTATAGGCCTATATGAATATGAGAGCTCCTGTTCCCACGACAGGGAACTGACGCAAATAATGCCAAGAGTGGAGGGTTGGGTCGTGAGCCATCACTGCAGATGGGGTGATCTCAGAAGCCTCTGCGAGCAAGTGACGCTTGATTGTCACTTTAAGAAAGACCCCTGTGGCTGCCTCAAGGACAGTAGACTGCCAGAAGACTCAGTGGGGGCGGGGGAGGCTGTACGGCACAGTGGGGGCTTGGGCAGGGTGGAGCCTAGAGTGTGGGGGAGGGGTGGGAGGTGCCTTTGCCCACGGATGGGACAGAGCTGTGAGAGAGGAATCAAGGGTGACTCGAAGGTCTGAGCCACAGGGCAGATGGATGGTGGTGGCCTTTATTGAGATGAAAAATGCTTCGGGAAGAAGAGGGCAGATGGAATCCTGCTCTGGCCTTGTTGAGTTTGGGGCGTCTGTGTAACGTCCATCTGGAGAAATCCAAGGGTGGTGTTGGGGGAAAGATTGGCCGGGCAGTCCAGTTGTGGATATCGGTCCTCCGTAGACCAGCGGCATTTGTAGTCTTGGGCCTGTGTGAGGCATCCAAGGGTCGAGGCTAAATGGAGAAGGGACGAAGCCCCGCCTGGGCGGCTTACCCTTCTTCAGTCAGAGAAGGCAGACCTGGCCGGGGAGGCCCGGGGAGGCTGGAGAGGGCTTCCAGGAGCAAGGCAGTGAGACGCTCACAGAAAGTGGGATGCAGCTGTGCCAAGGTCCCTGTGGCCCGGACAATGGGGGATAAGAGGGAGAGGAAGGTGCCCAAACAGATATGAGTTTACCAACATGGGAAGCTCAGGTGTGGACCGAAGGGTAGAAGACCAAGAATGCCCTGGACCAGGGCCCTAAGGTCCCCCGAGGAGACTGGAAAGGCTGAGAACCAGCTGACAGTTATCTCAGGTGGATCCGGAGAAAACAAGGCTGCTAAGAAGGGTTCCCTAGGGAGTGGCTCAAGGAGTCCCCCGGGGACAGGAGCGGAGGGAGAGGCTGGAAGCATTGAGGGAGGCTGTGCATTGGGCTCCGGGGTGAGAACTGGTCTGGCCTGGTAACAGCGGGAATTGGACCAATGTGCCGAGAGTTTGGGTGGTGGGAGCCCCGCATCCTTGCATGGCCTCCATTGTCCACCGAAGCAGGCCAAGGTCATGTTTGAGGTGGGCCCAGCGGAGTAGATCCCATCCGGGTGGAGGCAGGGCCGCAGACGCCAGGGCTGGCGCCGGCCAGGCAAGAAAGCCATCCCGGGAGGTCAGGTTTCATGTCAGCCTGGGGAAGTGGAGGTATTCCCGCCTCCAGGCACCCAGCAAGCTCTGGGCCCTCCACTCAGGGTCAAGCCGGGGCTAACAGGAGGGGCTGTCATTGTGGACAGGGGCGTCTGTCTCCCCTCTGATTGGGGCTGATAAGGCAGGCGCCTGGCTTGGGGACGGACGGAGAAGCACGTTCCCCGGGGAGCCCGGGAGCCCGGGATAGGTGGGGACATCCAGGGGAACAATGGCTGGATTCTAGGGCAGATGCTCCCTCCTCAGAACCCTAGCTATTCTCAGAGGGGGAAACTGAGGCCCGGTAGGAGGCAAGGAGGGCCTGAGGCTGACCTCCGTCACCAGTCCAGGCTTTTCTTGTCCAGTCCCAGGCCCAGGGCGGGTCCACTTCTCTCAGGCACCTGCAGACTTATGGAGAGGGACTGTGGGGCATCCAGGGCCAAGGGATGCAGGCAGGGAGCCTGCTGGTTGCTGATGTGTATGTGGCTGCTGGTCTGATGCATTGAGGGCAGGGGGTGAAGGGTGGGGGGGAACCCGCCAGCCGGGCCCACCCTCCCTTCTGGGCTGAGGCTGAAGCAGGGCCTATGGTCCCTGGGCCAGGTGACAATGATCCCTGCTCCTTAAACTGGCCTTAGGGCTGTGTTTTCCTTTTGATATAAACCTGCCCCTTCCGGACCCTGGGCCTCCTCAGTCAGGGGCTTTTCCTCGGGGACTGTGAGCTCAGTGCCAACCCCCCTTCCTGCACATGGCCCCAAACTGCGGTGGAAGACCGCCCCCGCAGCTCCAGGCAGCCCCTCCCAGGAGCAGCTGTGTCCCCGTTGGCCCTTCCTGTCTGGGTCATGGCGTATTTTTAGCACCGAATCCGGAACCTACTCTGCAGCAGCTGCCTGTGGCCAGAGTACAAGAACGACAAACTGGCCAGGTGGGCTGTGTCAGGCCAGGGCCTGGCCCTCTGAGCTTGGTAGCAGATTCTGGACTTTCCAGGAATTAGCAGGTCTCGGGGGTGGATGGGAAGGGAGGAGGCAGCTTGGGGCAGAGGATGAGTCATGAGTGGGGCCCATCAGGGGAACAGTCTGTGCAAAGGTCCTGAGGTGCCACGGTGGGGGTGCAGAGAGAGGCAGAAGGCGTGGCAAGGAGAAGGGGCCGCATGCACCGTGAGGCCGAGCAGGGCTGCGGAGGCTGCGGTCCCCGCCCCGAGGGCAATGAGGAGCCCTCAGAGAGTCTTCAGCATGGTGGTAAGGAGCTGCCGATCAGATGTCTCGGGAGGAAGGAGACAAGAAGAGAAGCGCTCCTCTGAGTGGAGGAGGATGGCAGTGGGCCTGCAGGGGGTGTGAGTGACAGAGGGAGTGAGCCGGAGGAAGTGGAAGCCACAAACCTTAGTGAGTGATTGGCAGACAGGTGAGCGTGGGGGAGGGCCAGGTTTCGGAGGGACACCTCCCACTGGCTTGGGGGACAGGTCCAGTGTGGTGTGCCGTGGGACATGACCACCTCAGAGAAGCCCTCCCTGGCCACCCCAGCTAGGTCCTCCCAGCCCCGTGTCACCCACAGCACGCCTACCACGCTCGCTATCCCCGAAGGGCTCGGTGACCTTTGAGCCTCGAGAAGGCCGAGCCCTGTACTCCAGGGCTGGATCTGCGGCCTTGGGGCTGGCACTGAGACCTGACTCTGCCAGGCGGGCCTCTGTGTCCTGGTCTGTGAAATGGGCTGGTGGGAAGAGCCCATCCGTAGAGCCTCCTTCAGCTGTAGTCTGTCCTGCTTTGGGGGTATCAGATTTCTGGGCAGGGGCCCTTAACTTTGACGGTCATGGCTGTCCCCCCCACCCCGCCCCCAGGCTGGTCTCTGCCGGGAAAGAGCGAGAATGCATCAAGGCAGGACTCTTTCCCCTGAGAGCCAAGATTGGAGCCAGTGGCCACAGTGAGAACAGCAGCTTGGCGACCCCTCACCAGACTCTGCACCCCTCACTGAAGCCCCTCAGTGGGTTCCTGGACCCAATTCCGATGCGTGTGCGTGGAGGGTGTGTATCTGTGTGTTCCGGCTTCCCCACACCAATAAGCAACTCTGACACCAACAGGGTGTCCGAGAATTCCACTCCATTTTCCGACACTCCCCCCTGAGCTAGCAGCAGATTCCACAGGCTAAGGGCTCAGTCCCCCTAAGATCGTCCCCCCCGCAGGGAAGAGTCCAAAAGTTATTACCTGTACTTCTTGGCTATACATTAGAGGTTCCCACGACCCCCCTTTGGGCTCCACTAATTTGCTAGATCGACTCACAGAACTCAGGAAACCTGTTTAGTCACTAGATTCCTGCTGTAATTCAAAAGATAGTAAAGGGTACCAATCGGGGTGCCTGGCTGGCTGTCAGAAGAGCCTGCCACTCTTGATCTTGGGTTTGTAAGTTCGAGCCCCACATTGGGTGTAGAGATTACTTTAAAAAAAAAAAAAGGCGATCAGTCAACAGCCACAGGGAGAGAGATGCCTAATGTGAGGTCCCAAACGAAGGCGCTTCTGCCCTCCTGGAATTGGGAGTTCTGCACTGTGGCACATGGAAGCCTTCTGGTTCCCCAACCCGGAAGTTCTCCGCACCCCATCCTTTTGGAGGCTTCATTGCCGAGGCACAAATGATGAAATCATGGGCCACTGATGTTTGAATCCACCTCCGGCTCTTTTCCTCCCTCACCTCTCATGTCACCAGCAGCCGGAACTGCAAGTTCCACCTCTTTATTCGTGGCTGGTTTCCCTGGCCGCCGGCCCCCATCCTGAAGTGTTTTCTCAAAAGTCACCTCCTTAACATAAACCCAGCTGTGATGGAAAGGCCCTTGTTATGAGTAAGAAGACCCCCGATTCCCCTTCATGGCTCTGAAGAACCTTCGGGAATCGAGGATGAGAGAACAAATATTGGAACAAAAGAGGCTCCCCTTGCTCTTATCCCCGCAGGAATTCCAAGGGTTTGGGAGGCTGTGTGCAAGGAACTGTGGATCAGGACCTAATAAATACGAGAAATATATTTTGGTCATCTGAACGACCAAATATATCTCTTATCAGTCACGCACTATCGCACGGTCACCCGACCAAGGAGGTTACTATTCCAGATGAGGAAACGGGCTCAGAGAGATTAAGTCACTTACTTGAGGACACTCAGCTAGAGAGAAAGGAACCAAGACACCAAGGTGCCGGTGTTGGCTTTGCCACCATGAGGAGGGATGGAAGGGGCTGGTGGCAGTCAGCTGCCCCGATGATCCTACCGTAGGACACAGGGGAGTTCAGCGCGGGGACATCCCCTGCAGGTGCCTGTGGAGGGTACCCCCGACCAGCCAGCGTTGTGCAGCCTCAGACCCTTCTCCAGCCAGAGTCTGGAGACTCCAAAACCTCCTCGCCGCCTCTGGGCGTCTGCAGCGGCTCCATCATGAGCCTCGGCTCCCTCCGCGACACTCCCCTGCTGAGCAGTGTGGGTGCCTGGCTCTCTGCCTGGGCTTCAGTGTCCCTGTCTCTCACCCTAAATGGCCGGATGAGCTGGTCCCTTCCCAGCTGTCCTGATCCTTCGTAATTGCCCTTAATTCCCACTTCCTTCTGTGACCACTGCCGGAATGTTAAAGCCACCTCCGGCATGCCACTCAAGAGTCCCCAGAGCGTCTGGCGGAGCCTCCCTCTCCCTGGCCTCAACTACTTTGGGGCCCAGTGCTGTGGGCGGGGTTTTGGGAGAAGCGGAATATCCGCTTGTCAGAGTCAGCCGCATGGCGGGCCGCGATGCCAGATCACCCAGACAGGAGAAGCCCAGGCAGGGACAGCCCGGTGAGTGTGTGCTGCTTGTTTGCACACCCGGCGGGGGGCACAAAACGCGGCTGTGGTTTGTGCGGCCCCAACGTGAGTGTGTGGAACCCGGGGCCACACCGTCCTACAGTCTTCCTGCTTGTTACCAGATCATCAGGCCGGGCTGGCCTGGGGCCTGTCCTCCCGTGGCCCTGCCACCAGAATTCCGCCTCCCCACCCTTGGCTTACCCCAGTGACTGGGGCCTCTTTAACAAAACAAATGCAAAATGAAAACGGCAAGATTCGGTGCAAGAGGGAACACTGACTTAGAGAACTCAAAACAAACACTACGTTCATAAAAGCTGGCGAATACCGCCTGACACCATAAAACCCAGAAAAAAAAAAATCCCTCCATCTTGAGAAGCCTGTGGCCAGACGGCTGCTGTGGCAGGTCAGGCAGGGACTGGTCACCGGCCAGGCCCCCGCGAGGGGCCCTCAGGGCAGCGGAGGTGGGGGAGGGTCCAGGAAGGGGTAAAGGGGCACCTAGGAAGAGCTGGGCTGCCGTTTCGCTCCCACATCCCCACCCTGGTGGCAGGTGGCCCGGCCACAGGGGAATGGCGGCTTTGGCACCCTCCCCTCTCCGTCTTCCCTGGGTCCTGCCGGGAGGGGGTCCTCTCCTCCCCAAGGAATGCAGGCATCAGCACTTCAGACTCTGGCCTGACCACCCCCCACCCCCCGCACCTCCCACCCTCCCCTCCAGATGTGGGCACAGCTGTATTTTTCGAGCAGTCAACCACAAGGACATTCTTTCCTTCTAATTACGATGGCTTCAAATTTCCTAGCCGCAACCGGTCTCATTGTCCAGTCCTCAAATATCAGAGGGTGGCCAGGAGGGGCCCTTTAGGCTGCTTGTAGCCCGCCCTCCTTCCAACACTCCCCCCCCTTCCTCCCTCCCTCCCTTCCTTCTCTTCTTACTTTGAACCATCAAATTGGAAAATTGGAAATGAGACCCAGAACTGGAATGAATGCCCGCCAGCTCTGAAGAGGAGGGTGAAGCAGGATTCGGGGTAGGGCCTGCAGGCCTTGCCTTCTGCACCCCGGCCCCCGCTGGGGAGGTCCAGCTAGGCTGCTGCCTGCCCCCTGTGTTCACATACGCAAGGGCCTGTCTGGGACAAGTGTGGGGATCAAGAGAGGGCCGGGTGCCTGTCCTCAGGATGCCCACACACAGGGGCCTGAAGACACAATGCCTTTGCGGTGGGCAGGCCAGTGGTTTTGATGTCCCCGTTTTACAGGTAAGCAGACAGAGGTGGTACCTGTTAGAACCACAGAAGGCCCACTGGGTGTTGGGCTGCCGTGCTGTGCTTGGTGGCTGCTCGCTGCCACCCTCTCCGCCTGGTATCCAAGGTCGGTCGGCAGACCTCCTGACCTCTGCCCCCGTACCTCCCTGGGAGGCTTCTGGGGTGGGGCAGAGGTGTCAGTCCAAGTGGGAGGAATAGGAAAGACTGCAAGGAGGAAGGGCCTTTGCGTGGCCTTGAGCCAGGAGTTAAAGGCCCACTCTGCAGCATTTCTGGGAACTGGAGGCCCAGAACGGCTCAGCCCGAAGTCAGGTGCCAGTTACTTCAACCTGGACTAGTAGTGGTCCGCCCACCACTCAGCCCCAGCGATGGCCTGGCCTTCTCCTGGCCTGAGCCCTGGAGGAGAGGCCAAGGGGACTCTGGGTCCAAACTGAGCTCGGGGGTTCAGGGGGAAAGGCATTAGCTCTGTGGCGCTCGCTGCGACACAGTCTGGGCTTTGTCGCCCCCTCATGGCCGGAGCGGGTAGCGGCAGCGTCCTGGGTTCTCTGGAACCCAGCAGGGCGGGGGCAGGCTGAATGGGGGTCTGGAGGGTCTGGAGGCTGGATCTCTGGGACGCGGCCCCCACCCCCTGCGCCACCGCTGGGACCCAGGCCCTGGCAACAGGCAGAGGCATTTTCTGGGACAGGCTGGGTGGAAGAGGGGGCCCTGTCTCTTCTGTACGGGTAAAGACCAGCAGAGCCTGGCAGGGTCTGGGTCGGCGGATGGGTCACATACCCCCATGGGAGTCTTACTGACTTTTCTGTATTGATTTTTTAAATTTAAATTCAGTTAATTAAGATATAATGTATTATTGGTTTCAGAGGTACAGGCCTATGATTCATCAGTCTTATGTAACACCCAGTGCTCATTACATCACATGCCCTCCCCAATGTCCGTCACCCAGTTACCCCATCCCTCCAGCTGCCTGCCTCCCCTCCAGCAATCCTCAGTTTGTTTCCTATGACTAAGAGTCTCTTTGGACGCCTGGGTGGCTCAGGTGGTTAAGAGGCTGCTTTTGGCTCATATCATGATCCCATTGTCATAGGAGCAAGTCCCACATCGGGCTCCTTGCTCAGAGGGGAGCCTGCTTCTCCCTCTGCCTGCTGCTCCCCCTGCTTGTGCTCTCTCTCTTTCTCTTCCCTGCTCTGGCAAATAAATAAATAAAATCTAAAGAAAAAAAAAAAGAAAGAAAAGTCTCTTATGGTTTGTCTCCCTCTCTGGTTTTGTCTTGTTTCATTTTTAACTCTCTTCCCCTATGATCCTCTGTCTTGTTTCTTAAATTCTACATATCAGGGAGATCATATGATAATTATCTTTCTCCGATTGATTTTGCTTAGCATAATACTCTCTACTTCCATCCATGTTGTTGCATGTACTGATTATTTTTAAACAGACTCTCGTGGGTTTTTTTAAAAGATTTAATTTATTTATTTGACATAGAGAGATCACAAGTAGGCAGAGAGGCAGGCAGAGAAAGGGGGAAGCAGGCTCCCCGCCGAGCAGGGAGCCCGATGCGGGCGGGGCTTGATCCCAGGACCCTGAGATCATGACCTGAGCCGAAGGCAGAAGCCTAACCGATTGAGCCACCCAGGCGCCCTGTATGGATTATTTTTAGTGTGAGCGGCACTCCTCCATGCTTCCTGCTGAGTGCCAGGGGCAGATCCCCGCCCACCCTGGGCCTCAGTTTCCCTATCTCTAGAGTGAAAGGCCCTAGCCTGTAGGAGGGCGCGTGAAGGCATGCACTTGCCCCGAGCAGGAGGGCCGTCGCTAATCTACTAGCCACTGGAAGCTGCGTCTTTTGTGAGTGGCCGGCGGCTGTGGTAGGTCACCCTTCCTTCCCTGCCCCTCACTTCCACTTTTTCAGGAAACTAATGAGGTTGAGGATCAACTGCAGAAAGCCAAGGACTGGAAAAGTCAAGGGGTGTTCTTTCGACACTCCCCCCAACTCTTTCGTGGTTTGGGGGCACTACTGGAGCTGGGCGGGCAGGGCTCCCCTATCTGGCAGGGTCTGCCCAGCTGACTTGGGACCGGAGGAAAACCAGCTCCGACTTCCAGGAGGGCTGTTGTGGGTCCACACTTGACCTTGTGGAGTCTCGGGTGATGTGGGAAACACAGGCAAAAGAAAAAAATAAATTCCTTACTACTTAACAGCCCATTGATGAGTCCTTGAAACAGAGTGACCTTCCTCTGGGAGCCCAGCGGCCTCCACGTTAATACTTTGCTAAAGGCAAAAGGCCCAACCCCCCAGGATCCCTTAAGTTTTCTTTAACATCTAAAAATTCCTTTGGAAACGTCCTTTATTGCTACTCCCCAAGATACACATTGGCAATCTCCTCCAAGCACATCTGAAGGATCTCCTGACTAGGGTTTTACTAGACAGTAATAAATGACCTTTTCCTAAAAGCAGCTAGCCTCTCAAGGTCCTGGAAACCTTGCTTCCAAATTCCTTACAGACTTAGGCTCTCCCTAACCCCCTCCCAACTTGAAAGTCTGTCATCAGCCACTGGTCACAAGCTCAGTGCGGCTCTTTCTGCCCACGAGTCCTGTCCCCGTGCTTTAATAAAACTGTCTTTTTGCACCCAAGATGCCTCAAGAATTCTTTCTTGGCTTCGGGCTCCAAACTCCAACAATTTCTACATCATCAGGGACTCTGAAGCCTCCCACAGGGGAGTTGCTGAGAGGATTAGCATACATCCTGGGGGCCACTCACTACTCCCACCGTGACCTTCACACTCAAGGTTAAACTCCCAGTTAATGTTTGCTGAGGAGAAACCTCAAGCTTCCTGGCTTAAGGATAATAATTAAGGGTTGCCTGGAAGGCTCAGTCATTAAGCTCAGTCTGCCTTGGTTAAGCATTGGCCTTCGGCTCAGGTCTTGATCCCAGGGTCCTGGGATCCAGTCTTGGCTCCGGCTCCCTGCTCGGCGGGGAGCCTGCTTCTCCCTCTCCCTCTGCCCCTGCTTATATTCCCTCTCTGTCAAATAAATAAATCTTTTCTTTTCTTTTCTTTAAGGATAATAGGGGCACCCGGGTGACTCAGTGGGTTAAAGCCTCTACCTTCGGCTCAGGTCATGATCTCAGGGTCCTGGGATGGAGCCCCGCATCGGGCTCTCTGCTCAGCAGGGAGCCTGCTTCCTCTTCTCTCTCTGCCTGCCTTTCTGCCTACTTGTGATCTCTCTCTCTCTCTGTCAAATAAATAAAATCTTTAAAAAAAAA
>CM052808.1:22352759-22417333 GCA_028533885.1 Nasua narica | reverse complement strand
GCCAATAGAGAGCCTTTCCATCTACCACATATGCAGACCAAAGACTGTGTCACCTGGGTGCTGATGAACTGATTCGCTAGCTACGGCCATGATAATGATGCCCAAGAACAATGCCCCAAATCTCTGGCTTAACACATTCCATTACTGTGTCTTCTACTCATTTACTTGCTGGGCGTGCGGCATGACTGCTGATCTCAGCGGGCGGCTCATGATGTCTGGGAATCGGCCAGTGAGCCAGTCCAGGCTGGTCCGGGCCGGAGCCTGTTCAGTTCTGCGGCACACGCCTCTCCTCTCAGTGGCATGACTGCTGATCTCAGCGGGCGGCTCATGATGTCTGGGAATCGGCCAGTGAGCCAGTCCAGGCTGGTCCGGGCCGGAGCCTGTTCAGTTCTGCGGCACACGCCTCTCCTCTCAGTCTTGGTACCAGTGAGTCTGTCCGGGAATGTTCTTGTTCTTGTTCATGTTCGTGTTCTTCTTTCTTGTTCTTGTTCTTCTTGTTCTTCTTGTTCTTTCTTCTTCTTTCTTCTTCTTCTTCTTCTTCTTCTTCTTCTTCTTCTTCTTCTTTTTCTTTTCTTCTTCTTCTTCTTCTTCTTCTTCTTCTTCTTCTTCTTCTTCTTCTTCTTTCTTCTTTCTTCTTCTTTCTTCTTTCTTCTTTCTTCTTTTTCTTCTTCTTCTTCTTTTTCTTCTTCTTCTTCTTTTTCTTCTTCTTCTTCTTTTTCTTCTTCTTCTTCTTTTTCTTCTTCTTCTTCTTTTTCTTCTTCTTCTTCTTTTTCTTCTTCTTCTTCTTCTTCTTCTTCTTCTTCTCCTTCTTCAAAGATTTTTTTTTTCTTCAAAGATTTTTAATTTACTTAACTGACAGAGAAAGAGACAGCTAGAGAGGGAACACAAGCAGGGGGAGTGGGAGAGGGAGAAGCAGGCTCCCTGCCTAGCAGGGAACCCAACATGGGGCTCGATCCCAGGACCCTGGGATCGCAACCTGAGCGGAAGGCGGATGCTTAACAACTGAGCCACCCTGGAATGTTCCTATTATGGCGATGGCAGAGGACCAAGAAAGCAGATCCAGTTGCATGAGCATCTTGCACGTCTGTGTTCCCCATGCCGGTGAACAGCCCATCAGCCATGTCACTGAACCCAAAGTCAAGGGATAGGAAGATCAATGGCCTATCCTCTCAGATGGCAGGGGCTGTGGGATTTGGAGAAAGGTGAAGATCAGGGCCCGCTCATGCACCTTCTCAGCTCACTGTTGTGACCACAGCTATTACTGATATCCCTCCAAAACATGCCCAATTCAGCGGGGACCCCACAGTCTCCTCCAGTCATGGCATCCGTCTTGCAGTCCTGGATCTTAAGATCACCTCAAGTCTCCATGTGCCTTCTCTGGATCCAGAGACCTAGGAGCTCAAAACACAAGTCTTCTGCCCCTCTGAATTCAACAGACAAGGGTGAAAGTAGGACAGTGTAACCAGAACTAACCCTCATTTCAAAGAGGTGGAGTCAAGGGAGTGCAGTCACCAGTCCTTAACGCTAAGGTGCTCCTGGGAAAATTCTGCCAGATCTCCCTGCCCTGCGGGTAGGGAATGTTCCATGATCAAGTCCTGGCTCTGCCCCCTGGGAGGGGCTCCCCGGCCTCAGTGTCCCCAGGTTCCGGCTTCTGCCCTCTGAGATATGCATCCTTGACACCTTCCGAAGAAGGCATTGCAAATGTACTCATAGAAAGTTGGGGCACAGAAGTCTTTACATTTCAAATTGTCTTGGTCCCTTTTCATCCGGATTGGTGGAGCTCTTGTCAATATAATTCTTTGAAAAACAATGTGATTTTTCTATGTATTTTTCTATGCTCAAAAGCCACACCCAAAAGTCTTTTTGAAATATGCTTCCCTCTTGAGACCAAATGACTGGAATTAGGGGCATGGCAGGCCACGGGGGACCAACACCCTTAAGCCTCCCCAAATGCCCTTTTTCCAGCCAGGAGTGTCTATGAGGCACTGGCATTAAACCACACCCTTAATTTGATTGTTACCCTGTAGGTAACTTAATTTGATTGTTTCCCCAGTAGGGCTCTGGATTTGATCTTTGCTTTCAGGCTGTAACTTCACATGCAACTCTTTTTGCTAAATGGAGGGGCTAGAGATGAGAAACAGGCTTATTTATTTGTTTGTTTGTTTGTTTGTTTTAATTAAACCAACCTAATGAGTTCCAGAATAAGTTAAATTTAATTAAGTCTTGATCTCTCTGAAGGTCTTTTTGAGGTCATGGGTTTTTTTCTTTCCTTTTTTTTTTTAAGATTTTATTTATTTGACAGAGAGAGATCACAAGTAGGCAGAGAGGCAGGTAGAGAGAGAGGGGGAAGCAGGCTCCCTGCTGAGCAGAGAGGCCAATGCGGGGCTCAATCCCAGGACCCTGAGATCATGACTTGAGCTGAAGGCAGAGGCTTTAACCCACTTAGCCACCCAGGTGCCCCCCCCTTTTTAAAAATATTTTATTGATCTATTTGATAAACACAGAGAGAGCACAAGCAGGGGGAGTGGCAGGTAGAGGGAGAGAGAGAAGCAGACTTCCTGCTGAGCAGGGATTCGGGGCTCCATCCCAGCCTGGGATCATGACCTAAGCCAAAGGCAGACACTTAACCAACGGAGCCACCTAGGCGCCCCTCATGTTTTTTTTACAGTAATCTTAGAATACTCAGCAAAAAGCAACCAGTCCATGCTTTCACCACATAGGGATCTCTTCCTTCAAGCCCAGGAGTTCATGAGATCTGTTTTCTTTCTTCTGCAATACTGCCCTACCTACCCATCCAAGCTTCCATTTTTCCAGCCTCCCCGCCATCTCTGCCTGGTATTGGAATCAGTACCATAGATTACAAGTCCTAGTATGGAAGCACCCACTCCTCGTACCCATTTATTAATTCGTCAGTTTTCTATTGCTGCCTAGTAATCATATCTCAGTGGCAAACCAAAGAAGCAATCCCTTAGTTCAAGCCTCTGTGAGTTCCCTGGGGTTGTCTGATGGCTGCACCTGGCTCGTGGCTCTGCTGGTCTTGGTCACTCATGAAGGTCTGCTGGGCATTTGCTAATTTAGAAGGGTCCCAGCTGGGCCATCTCTGCTCTCCCTGAGACCAGTGGGCTCGCCCCACCACACCTTTTTATGATGATGGTAGAAGAGGAGAAATGAGCAAGGTCTCTTAAGGCTTGGGCTGGAATTTGCATACCCTCCCTACAACCTCATTGTATTGGCCAGAGCGAGTCACATGGCACAGCCCAATGCCAAGGTTCATGCTTGCCCCTTTGGCGTGGGGGGCCAGTGGTCGCTGCAAAAATCACCTAGCAGAAGGCCTGGATACAGGGAAGGGATAATGGCAATCTGCCGCAATTGTGTCCAGTCTGATGTCTCTGCAGAACCCCGAGCTCCTAAAGCCTTTTTTGGTCCGTGATGCCCCGAAATGACAGAGACAGGGGAAGATCATCTGCATCTGATTGGGGGGCCCAGAGAGACGGTGAACGGAGTTGGGGTGGGAGCTCACTGTAGGGGACCGAAGAGGGGCTGGTGGGGCTCAGCGCCCTCCACCCTCGCCCCAGCCCTGCGGCGGCTGCGGGGCTCCGCGGACGTGGCGGAGGAGCTGGCAGAGCTGGAGGAGGAGCGCGTCGTCTGCCAGGGCCAGCGCGCGTGGCGCCCGTGGGAGCTGTTCCAGGATCGCGGCCTGCGGAGGCAGGTGACAAGCCTCGTGGTGCTGGGCAGTGCCGTGGAGCTCTGCGGGAACGACTCGGTGAGGCCCCCGCCTCGTCACCCCACCCCGGGCCAGGAGGCCGCAGACCGCAGGCCGCTGGCAGCCCGCCCTTCTGCTCTCCATCTCCAGGTGTACGCGTATGCCTCCTCCGTGTTTCAGGAGGCCGGGATCCCTGAGGGGAAGATCCAGTATGCCGTCTTGGGGACTGGGAGCTGCGAGCTGCTCGCGGCCTGCCTCAGTGTGAGTTTCTCGTGGGCTCAGGCGGACCCTCTACCAGCCCTGGGAGGGGCCCTTGGGGGGTGACTTAAGTCCTCTACCTTGAGCCCTTTTGCACTCCAGGTCACTATATTCAAATGGGGCAACTTAGTGCTCATTTATTGAGCACCAACTGTTGACGGTGCACTTAACACACCATTTTGAGATGAGGAAACTGAATGAAGGGGAGGGACCAAATTAATAATTAAAAAATCAATAGGGGCGCCTGGGGGCCTCAGTGGGTTGAGCTTCTGCCTTCAGATGGGGTGGTGATTTCAGGGTCCTGGAGTTGAGCCCCTTGTTGGGCTCCCTGCTCAGCGGGGAAACTCTGCCCCTCCTGGTTGCTCGTGCTCTCTAAATGGCTCACTCACACTATCTCTCAAATAAATAAAATCTTTAAAAAAAATTAATAATGTCTTGGGGTACCTGGGTGGCTCAGTTGGGTAAGTGTCTGCTTTCAGCCCCGGTCATGATCCCAGAGTCCTGGGATCGAGCCCCATCTTGGGCTCTCTGCCAGGTGGGAAGCCTTCTCCCTCTCCCTTTGCCTGCTGCTTCCCCTCCTTGTGCTCTCTCTCTCTGTCAAATAAATAAAATCTTGAAAAAACCCAAAAAACAAAAACCTCTGCTCCTTGCTTTGTCTTTTCTCTCTCCCTCTTAAAAAACAAAAAATTAAAATTAATAATGTCTTAATCTCCTGAAGCAATCAACCACTCCTAACTGTCCCCCCTCCCCCACCAGCTTCCCACTGCTCACCCTTAAACCACAGGAAGCACAGCTTCCAGAGCCGGGGTCAGTGACCAGGGCTCCCTTCCTTTGCAGTGTGTGCTGATCGAGAGGGTGGGCCGCCGCGCCCTGCTGATAGGGGGTTACTGCCTGATGACCTGCTGGGGAAGCATCTTTACGGCGGCCCTGTGCCTGCAGGTAGCTGGGGGGGCGCGAGGGTTGCAGCTGGGGACGGCCTGATCTCCACCTCGCTGCACCCCCTCTGCCCCTTTACTACAGAGCTCCTTCCCCTGGATGCCCTACCTGGCCATGTCCTGCGTCTTTGCCTTCGTCCTCAGCTTTGGCATTGGCCCGGGTGAGTGGGCCCAAGGAACGCTGGGCTTTGGGCTTTGCGAAGGACCTCGAATGTCTGTGTGTGTGACAGGTGGCTGTGAATGCTGTGTTACCCACGTGCCCCTCCCCCCAGCCTGCCTGGACTGAGGCTCCTGGGAGGGAATGGCCCGAGGAGAGGACGGGGGGTCCCCACTCCCAAATCAAAGACAAGGTGGGGGGAAGGCTGGGGAGGGAGCCCCGGCTGGCAGCCCCCTGTCCCCGCTCCTTTTAGCTGGAGTGACAGGGATCCTGGCCGCGGAGCTGTTCGACCAGAAGGCCAGGCCTGCCGCCTATATGATCAGCGGCGCGCTCTTGTGGACCTTGCTCTTCCTGGTCGGGCTGGGGTTTCCCTTCATCAAGGTAGGCCTGTCCCGCCTCCCCCCAACACTAGGGTCCTGGCCCTAGATTTGACCTCTGTCGGCAGCAGAGCCCCGGTGGGAGGTCTCCACCCGGGAAGCCTGAGGCTGGAGGGGTTGGGACTCATCTGAACCAAGAGGGACAAATCCCTCAACTTACCACCTGTCCTGACGCCTTCTGTCTGGCGGCTGTACAAGGCCACACCAGATCCCGGGTCTCTCTTCACCCACAGGAGGGCTTGTCCTACTTTCTCTACATGCCTTTCCTCGGCTTCTGTGTCTGTGGGGCCATCTATACTGGCTTCTTCCTCCCCGAGACCAAAGGCAAGACCTTCCTGGAGATCTCCGAGGAATTGCACAGACTCAACTTTCCCCGGCAGAGCCGAGGCCCCGAGTGGATGGGCCCAGAAGTCATCCTGTCCACAGAGCTATAGCTCTGTGAGGTACGGTGGAGGCCCAGATCCAGCCGTTGCTGTCTCCTTTGCTTCCCGCCGAGGGTCCTGGATCCCTGCATCCCCTAGTTCCTGCATTTATTTGTCTAATGACTGCTTATTAAACACCTACTGCTTGCAGCCGTGGTGCTGGGTGCTTAGCAATCCGTGGCGAGCCAAGAGAGGCGGGATCAGGGCCTGCTGGCGGCTCCCTGTGTGGACGAAACCAATAAAAACGATCACAAAAAAAAAAAAAAAACGATCACAAACTCAGGAACTATAGTGACGGAAAATACAGATTAGGACACCTGCGTGGCTCAGTTGGTTAAGCCTCTGCCTTTGGCTCGGGTCATGATCTCAGGGTCCTGGGATCGAGCCCCGCATCTGACTCTCTGCTCAGCAGGGAGCCTGCTTCCCCCCTCTCTCTGCCTACTTGTGATCTCTCTCCTCTCTGTCAAATAAGTGAAATCTTAAAAAAAAAAAAAAAGAAAGAAAATACAGATTATAAAGTGCACACAGACTAGGAGAGCTTGCCCTAGTTTGAGGAGGGTGGTCAGAAAAAAAATGTTCTCGCTGGCTCCATTGGTAAAACATGCAACTCTTGATCGCAGGGTTAAGTCTGAGACCCATGTTGGATGTAGAGATTACTTAAAAGTAAAATCTTGGGGCGCCTGGGTGGCTCAGTCAGGTAAGCGTTCGACTCTTGATTTCAGCTCAGGTCAGGATCTCAGGTTTGTGAGATCGAGCCCCATGTCAGGCTCCGCGCTGAGCTTGGAGCCTGCTTGGGATTCTCTCTCTCTACCTCGGCCCTTCCCCAGTCTCTACCTCTTTAAAAAAAAAAAAAACCACATTATAAAACCACCACCACAATCAAAGTGGAACATTCGCATCACCCCAAAAGCTCCCTCATGCCCCTTTGTCATCAGTAGCTCCCCCCATGCAGCCCCAGGCAACCAGTGACCTGCCATCTGCCACAATCGGTCACATTTCCTTCCTTTTTTAGAAAGCCATTTGTATCTGGCTTTGCTCCTAGTAAAGTTTTTGAGCTTCGCACATGCCATCACATGTATTATGTTATGCCTTCGTGTTGCTGAACGGTATTCCACTGTATGGGTGCATCATGATTTGTTTACCATTTCCCTGTTGATGGACATTTTGGGCTGTTTCTGAATCTCGGCCAACACGAATAAAACTGCGATAAACATTCCTGCCCAAGTTGTTGGGTAGACAAATGCTTTCATTCCTCTTGGGTAAATGAATCGCTGAGTTTAATAGCAAATATATGTTTAGGGGGCGCCTGGCTGGCTCAGTTGGTGAAGTGTGTGACTCCTGATCTCTGGGTCGTGAGTTCAAGCCCTGCGTTGGGAGTAGAGATCACTTGAAAAATAAAAGCTTTGGAATGTCCACAATAGCCAAACTATGGAAAGAATCTAGATGTCCATCAACAAATGAATGGATAAAGAAGATGTGGTGTATATGTACAATGGAATACTATGCAGCCATCAAAAGAAATGAAATCTTGCCCTTTGCAACAATGTGGATGGAACTAGAGAGTATTGTGCTAAGTGAAATAAGTCAATCAGAGAAAGACAATTATCATATGATCTCTCTGATATGAGGAATTTGAGAGGCAGGGCAGGGGGCCATGAGTGTTAGGGAGGGAAAAGTGAAACAAGATGGGATCGGGAGGGAGACAAAGTGTAAGAGACTCTTAATCTCACGAAACAGAGGGTTGATGGGGGTGGGGAGTAGGGATAGGGTGGCTGGGTTATGGACATTGGGGAGGGTATGTGCTATGGTGAGTACTGTGAAATGTGTAAGCCTGATAATTCACATATCTGTATCCCTAGGGCAAATAATACATTAGATATTAATAATAAACAAAAATATTTAAAAAATAGAGACAACCAGGTGCCCCTTTTCTGATAACTTTAATGTACGTGGGCTGACCACAACACCAGAATATTTTTTTTTAATATTTATTTATTTGGGGGGGAGGGGGGCGGAGCAGTAGAGTGAGAGGGAGAAGCAGGCTTCCCGCTGAGCCCGGAGCCCAATTTGGGGGCTTGATCCCAGGACCTCGGGATCATGACCCGAGCCCAAGGTGGACGCTTAACAACTAACTGAGCCACCCAGGTGCCCCAACACCAGGATTTTGGAAGAAATGGTGGGTTTAGTTCCCCTTTGCCATTGTTCTTCATCCCCACCTCCAGGTGGCGGCCTCTCAGAAATTCCCTATCACCCCACCGGCCCTGCTCTGGATCTTCTCCTAGTGCCCTTCTTGTCTCTGCAATGTCTCCTCCTCGGCCAGCGTCTCCGTTTCAGGGGACGCATACGCAGCCAGACCTTGAGGGAGTAGGGGATTCCGGCCCTCAGATTCCTTCCCCGACACCAGGTCACCCCAGCCTCCGAGTCCTCCCAGCGGCTGCATGAGGAGGAGCTCCAGGTTGCCTTTGGGTTCCGTGTCCTCCGCCAGCGCAGTTTCGGCCTTCGCTGGCCAGCGGCACCTCCCACCACTGCTCCACGACAACGGTGCCCTGATTGCCGAAGAGGCAGAAGTCGTGCTCTGGCTGGGGGGTGCCCCTGCCAGGGGCGGTCACAGCAGCCCCGGACTTCTCCTTCCCTGGGCTAACTGCCCCCCACGTATGTGTTCACAGAGCAGAGGGAGAGCCTGTCTACCTTTTCTTTTAAAGATTTTATTTTGGGGGGTGCCTGGGTGGCCCAGTCGGTCGAGCGACCCACCTCAATTTCGGCTCAGGTCATGATCTTAGGGTCGTGGGATCGAGTCCTGCCACCTGCTCCCTGCTCGCAGGGAGTCGGCTTGGGATTCTCTCTCTCTCTTTCCCTCTGTAGACTCCTCCCCATCCCTCTAAAATCAATGAGTCTTAAAAAATGTTGTGAAAGATTTTATCTTTTTCAGAGCAGTTTTCATTTCACCGCAAAATGGAGAGGAAAACACGGAGATTTCCCATATGCCTCCTAGCCCCTCACAGGCAGGATTTCCTTTATCACCAACATCCTCCACCAGCGAGGTCCCCATGTTACAATCCATGAGCCTATGTGGACACATCATTAACGCCCGAAAGCCATGTTGTACATTCTCTGGGTCAGACAGATGTGACATTCACCACCATCGTGATATATACAGTGTATTTTCATTGCCCTAAAAATCCTCCCTGCTCCACCAAATCATCCCTCCCTTCCTGCTGATCCTAGGCAGCCATTGAGTTTTTGCTGTCTTGATCATTTTACGGTCCTATAGTTGGAATCAGACAGCACGGAGTCTTTTCCGATCAGCTTCTTCCCCTTAGTAATACACATTTAAGGCTCCTCTGTGTCTTTGCATGACTTGCTAGCCCATTTCTTTTTAGCACTGAATAATATTCCGTTGTCCGGGCATACCACAGTTTATTTACCCACTCACCCAGTGAAGGACATCTTGGTGGCTTCCGGGTTTTGGCAAGAAGGAATAAAGTTGCTTTACACATCCTTGTGCACGTTTCTGTGTCAACATCCATTTTCAACTCCTTTGGGTAAATATCAAGGAGCGTGATGGCTGGGGCATAGGGTAAGAGGATGCTTTGCTTTGGAAGAAACTGCCAAACTGTTTTCCAAAGCGGCTGTAGCATTTTGCATTCCCCGTGGCAATGAACGAGTACTCCTGTTGCCATTTTTTTTAAAGATTTTATTTATTTGAGGGGTGCCTGGGTGGCTCAGTGGGTTAAAGCCTCTGCCTTCGGCTCAGGTCATGATCCCAGGGTCCTGGGATCAAGCCCTGAATTGGGCTCTCTGCTCAGCAGGGAGCCTGCTTCCCCCTCTCTCTCTGCCTGCCTCTCTGCCTATTTGTAATCTCTCTCTGTCAAATAAATAAATAAAATCTTTAAAAATAAAATAAAATAAAAATAGAACTACCCTACAATCCAGTACTACTATTTACCCCCAATATGTATACTGTATTTACCCCCAAAAATGCAAAAACACGAATTCAAAGGGACATATGCACCCCTATGTTTATAGCAGTATTATCTACAATAGCCAAATTGTGGAAGCAGCCCAAGAGTCATTGACCGATAAAGAAGATATGGTGTGTGTACATAACTCAGCCATAAAAAAGAATGAAATTTTGCCATTTGCAAGGACATGGCTGGAACCAGAGGTATTATGCTAAGGGAAATAAGTCAGTCAAACAAATACCGTATGCTTTCACTCATATGTGGAATTTAAGAAACAAAGCAAACGAGCAAATGGGGAAAAAGGAGAGAGAGAGAGAAACCAAGAAACAGACTCCTGACTATAGAGAGCAAACTCCTGGTTACCGGAAGGGGAGGTGGGTAGGGAGGATGGGTGGAAATAGGTGATGGGAGCACACTTGTGATGGGCACTGGGTGTTATCTGGAAGTGTTGAATCTCTCTATGGTACACCTGAAACTAATAAACACTTTAAGTCCACTGGAATTAAAATGAAAATGAAAATTTTAAAAAGACGCTTTCACAATGTAATACAAAACTCAGTTACAAATATGTATCCTAGGGGCGCCTGGGTGGTGCAGTCCAGTTGAGTGTCCAACTCTAGGTTTTGGCTCAGGTTGAAATCTCAGGGTTGTGAGATCGAGCCCTGCCTCCGGCTCTATGCCCAGTGCAGAGTCTGCTTGAGAATCTCTCCTTCTCCCTTTCCCTCTGACCGCCCCCCACCCCACTGTCTCTCTCAAATAAATAAATCTTAAAATACGCGCGCGCGCGCGCACACACACACACACACACCCCTAGTGTTTGGAAACAGGTATTTCTCTTACTAAAGAAAGTTTAGCTAAAAAAAAAAGTGATAGATGAATAAAAAAAGACACCCCCAAAATGCATAATACTAGGTTTTGAAAACAAGTGCATGAGTACAAGCCACAAAACAAAATCAGTTATTTGCATAGAATCTCTATTTTTTTTTAATTTATTTTTTGAGATTTTATTTATTTGACAGAGAGGAGAGAGATCACAAGTAGGCAGAGAGGCAGGCAGAGGCAGAGGGAGAAGCAGGTTCCCTTCCGAGCAGAGAGCCCGAGGAGCTCCATCCCAGGACCCTGAGATCATGACCTGAGCCGAAGGCAGAGGCCCCAATCCACTGAACCACCCGGCTACCCGTTTTTAAATGTATCCAAATATTTTGTATTTCTCAGCAAAGTCTCAGTAATTTTGTTTTCCATGGTTCATTAGGTCCTTTTTACTGAATGTCCCTTTTTCCTTTCTTTTCTTTTTAAAGATTTTGACAGAGAGAGACACATGGAGTGAGGGAACACAAGCAGGGGGAGTGGGAAAGGGAGAAGCAGGCTCCCCGCTGAGCAGGGAGCTGGATGCCAGCTCAATCCCTGGACCCTGGGATCATGACCTGAGCCGAAGGCAGACGCTTAATGACTGAGCCACCCAGGCGCCCCCTCTTTAATTTTTTTTGATTTTATCTTTTATGGCGAGACTGGCTTATGGCCAGTTAGGTGGTAAAAATTTTTGCCACGAAAATGCTTGCAGCAAGGATGCCTGCGATACAAGTGGATGTAGCCATTCAGGATGTCCTTGGCAGCAGCAAGCAGGATCTGCAGTGGGGCTGTGAATGACACAAACTGGACAAGCAGGACTTTGAGCAGAGAGGGGCTTCTTTTCTATTGTAACTGAAAGACACCCGAAGGGGCTAGGCAGAGAGCTTTCAGAGCCCCAAGCTCCTCTGGGCTGCTACTCCCTGCTTCTTTGCCTGGGGTTTTTCCAGTTCAGGGTTGCTTGACATTTGCTGCACCTCTGGGGGTCATGTCCAAGTTCTGGGGGGGGCAGGAGGAAGGAGGCAGAGTTGCCCCTCTGTCAGCAAAGCAGCTGCTTCCCCAAAAATCCCACATTGCATGAGCTTCATGCGGCTATGCCTGGTTGCCAGGGGCAGCGAATGTTCTAACCAGACAGAACTGGGATTCCATCAGTGACGATGAATGCGGAGAGGATCCCAGGCAGATCAGCAGCCGTGCCTGTCAACACCTCCTGGTGCATGTGTCCTGCTGTTCGGTACATCATTATCGAGCCCTTATTGGGGCCGAGTGTATCACCTTTCTATTGCTCCCAGAACAAATGACTACAAATTTAGCAGCTTACAACAACATAGATTTACTATCTCACAGTGTCTTTGAGTCAGAAGTCCAGCATCAAGTACAAGTCTTCTGCTTACAGTCTTATATGGCCGAAGTCAACTAGGGAAGAGCCCACTTCCAAGTTCATTCAGGTCGTTAGCAGAATTCAGTTCCTTGTGGTTGTACGACTGAGGCACCTGGCCCCCTTATCTTCAGAGCCAGTAATGGCACATTGAGTCCTTCTCCTGCTCTGAGCTGGACTTCCCCTTCTGCCGCATCTCACCGAGTCTAGCTGGAGAAATTCTCTGCCTTTAAGGGCTCACGTGATTACATTGGGTCCACCCATATAATCCATGACGATACCCCCATCTTAAGGTCTATAATTTTAACTACATCTGTGTAGTGCCTTTTGCCATATAATGTAATACTCACAGATTCCACGGATTAGGACAGATTCCAGGACATCTCTGAAGGCCCTGTCCCTACTACTGAGGTAACGGCTCTGGAGACAGGCATACAGCAATGACCAAAAAGAGTCCCCTCTCTCATGGAGCTTACCATCCAGCAAGGAAACACTACCTCACAAGTAGAAATGTGGTGACAGCCTTGAAGGACGGGAGAGGTGCTGGGCACATTACAGCCCGAAGCTCTGGGGCTTTCCCAAGGGACTGAGGCAGATGAGGGAAAGGGACTGCAAACCACACTTCAGGACCAATGCGAGAGCCAAGAGCCAGGAGCACGGTACTGAAGGGCAGTGCACAAGACTCAGGGAACAAGGAAGGTTTGCTAGATGTGGGGCGGGGAGCACTTCTCCAGGGCATTGTGACAAGACTAGCTCTAGTATCAGTGCGGACTCTCTCCAGTATTTAGGCCACTTGGTCGTCACAACACTCCTCTGTAAGGTGGACACTACTAACATCCGCAAATTACAGGCGGGGAAACAGTCTCAGACAGGTTAGTGAAGTGTCCAAGCTGGTAAGGGGTGGGACGGGGAATGAGATCACTTCCCCAGATGCCCTTCTGGAAAGATGGCACTGGATTGCTACTGGGAAGGGTCAGAGTAAGTGGTAAATAACTTGGAGGCTGTCCCGATCAGCCAGAAGATGGCCCTAGGTTACAGAAACATCCGGAAAATTGCAGTGGCTCACCTACAGGGGCATCGCCCATGTTTGCTGGTGAGGATCCGTCTTGGCACACTGCTCTTGAATCTTCTGCCTGGAGCCGCTTGTGTCACTTCCGTTCACATTACACTCAGCTAGACAAATCATATGGCCAGATTTGCTGCCAGGGGCAGGGAAATAGACTCCTCCTTCAGGAAGAGCAGTCCCCCATGGTGTTAGCACAGTCTAGGTTAGGACAAAGGTGAAGCCAGCTAACTTAAACTAAGGTGGGGGTGGTGTGGGGGCTGGGATCGGGGTAGGGAGGCGGAGAAGGGAGGATAAGGGCGACAGTGGAGGGAAGCACACTTCACTGGCAGGCCAACAGGTGTGGGAGGAAAAGTGACGCACGTGGATTTGGACACAGGGAACAGGAAGTGCCGAACTGGCTACTGAACTCTGAGGAGGCCCCAGGGCTGGAGACATGGCGTGTTGTGCATCAGTCCATCGGTGGTAAGGGAGCCCGGGGCACAGGGTGCAAGACTGAGGAGGGAAGTAGCCTCGGGCCCAGTGGGAGAAACAAACACTTGAAGGTTATTTGCACAACCGGGCCTACTTGATTGGATGCTGGCTACTCTCACAGGCGCGAGTGTCCTTGCTGTATCACATGGCCATCGTCAAGGCCAGTTGTGTGTTGTGCCACCTAAACTAGATAGCACCTGCCAGATGCCAAGGAGAGCTCCGAGCACTTGGCCAAACTCAATGTGCCCCCTCCAGCACCTGCGAGAGATCTGCTCCCCAGCACAGCACCCTGACCAGCAGGGCTCCCCAGAGGGGGAGTGGGTGGCCACTTATCCAGAAGCCCTTCTGCCCAGGGATGGCAAGGCCTGCAGGCATGGCCAGGGCCCCAATCCAGCCACTGCTCTGTCCTCTTCCAGCCAGGTCAAGGCTATCTTCACTCACCCATTCATTCATTCAGCCAGTATTTAGTCTGTGTCTCTTGTAGGCTTGGCACCCACTAGCTGCCCCGTGAGCTTACCATTAGTGGAAGAGACAGAAAGAATTCTCTAAGGACTCCCAGCAAGGGCATTCCTACAGGACCTAACTAGGCTTCCATGAGGAGCTAAAGTTCGCAGAACTGCCCAGAAGTTGCCCAGGGGACCAGGGGCTTGAGGTGGGCTCTGAGACAGCGTTGCTCACCACCTTTGGCCTATGGACCCCGTCTAAGGCTCACCTCTTATTCCCCGCCCTCCCTTTGGTGTCTCCCAGCATCCTCACTCACCTTAAAGAACAAGGGTGCAGGGTAGGCACCTGGGTGGTGACTCTGACTCTGACTCTACTGTGGCTGCCCTGCCCCCTTTCTGCCTGTAGCAAGGACTACCTCTCCCCCTCCACACACACCCCAGCCCAGGACTATAGCCATGGGGGACATGTGGCCCTGGAGACTCGGGGCACACAAAGCTCCCGTGCGTGCGGCGGAGTGGGCTGGAACTTCATCTACTTCACCAACTGTGAACTGCTGGGGGGAGCAAGGGACCATGTGCCCTGTAAACCACTGTATCCCCGACTCCTGGCACACACATCCGTGACTAAATGAAAGGACAACAAAGAAACGAAAGATTGGCAGATTTCTGGCCGCCACGGGGAAAACGGCTTCCAGAAGGTGCGTGGGGCCGGACTCCAATGCCCGAAGTCGCGCCAAAGTCCGCGCGTGATGACGTCACCAGTCGGAAGAGCGCGGCACCGGCGGCGTAGGCCTGCGGTGACGTCACCAGTCGGGAGAGACCCGCGGCCGCACGGAGGCGGGGCTTCCGCCGGCGGTGGCGTCACGGGAGGCGGAGCTAGGGCCGCCCTAGGGGGCGGCGCCGCGCGGCGGTCACGTAGCTCAGGTTCCCGGGCTGCAGCCGGAGGCTCGTCGGTTAGTTGCCGTGCAGCGGTCCCCGCCGTTTTTCCGCTAAGATGCCGATGTTCGTGGTGAACACCAATGTTCCCCGCGCCTCGGTGCCGGACGGACTCCTTTCCGAGCTCACGCAGCAGCTGGCGCAGGCCACCGGCAAGCCGGCCCAGGTTTGCCGGGAGGGAACAGGCAGAGGGGGTGCCGGCCGGACGAGGTGGTCCTGGGCCGGGAGGGGTGGGCTGGGGCGGGGGAGGCGACTCTGGGTTGAGGCGAGGCTCTGGACGCGGAGGGGACGGGGTGGTTGCCGCCTGACCGCACCCGGTCTCCCCACAGTACATCGCGGTGCACGTGGTCCCAGATCAGCTCATGGCCTTCGGCGGGTCCAGTGAGCCGTGCGCTCTCTGCAGTCTGCACAGCATCGGCAAGATCGGAGGCCCGCAGAACCGCTCCTACAGCAAGCTGCTGTGCGGCCTGCTGGCCGAGCGCCTTCGAGTCAGCCCGGATAGGTGCGTGGGGCTGCGGGGGCCGCGGGGCGGGGGAGGGGAGGCACGCGCTTGGGGCGGGGTGCGCAGCCCGCTGAGCCTGGCATCTACGCCCCGCAGGATCTACATCAACTACTACGACATGAACGCGGCCAACGTGGGCTGGAACAGCTCTACCTTCGCTTGAGGGCCACGCCTGCCCGAACAGCCTGCCCCAGACCCTCCGCCCGCAGTATTGTGCCGGCTTCGCCCCCCCCACCCCACCCCCCAGCGACCCTCACCTCCAAGTCGGGACAAATAAACGGTTTGGAGGCGGCATCTGTCACTCGGGCTTTCGGAGGAGTGGGTGCAGGGCTGGGACAGTGACCTTGGAACCAAGGCTGGGAGGGTTGACCCCTCGGAATCTACTGTTAGGGTCTTTCCTCCTAGCTTTTCCCCACTTTGCCCCATCAGCGGCCCCAGCCTTGACTGACATCCTGCCTGGGGTCACAGACCCAGGAATCAAAATCAGATCGGGGCCTCCCACTCAGCTTGCGGCTTTGCCCTCCCAGGGCAGGTTCCTGATCCCGCCCTTGGCGGGAACCCAGAGTTGAATCCTTTCCCGCCCACAGGGGCAGGGCCACCACGTGGGCTCCGGTCTGCCTGGGAGAAGAGTGGGAGGGTGAGGTGGGGATCAACAGCTGACTGGCCTGAGGGGGATTGGAGAGTCAGCCTGGTCTGGACCTTTCTCCCAGCCCCGCCCCCCATCTTCCACATGGGCAAAGGGTACCCGGGGAGAGAAAACCCTCCCCCCTGTGCCACAGGGTCAGACCCTGCTAGGCTGGTGCCCTAGTTTCTTGACCTAGAAAATCCTCTTGTTCTGGAACTACGGGGCAGTTTGCCAGTGGGGGTGGGGAGGTGCCCAGGAGGCAGAGTCTTTGGTTAGTCTGCCCTTTCTGCCCCCAAATCTGTGCCTGGGCTCTGCTGTCCTCAGGCACAGCAGTTCCCAGAGACAACTGCCGGCCTGTAGTTGTGGTGCCATTCATGTTTTATGGAACAGTGGCTCTGGAAATCCTTCAGGTGTTAGACAACTCTGCTAGGATATTGGTCCTGGGGGGCACTGTCAACAACAAAATCAGTATCAAGGCCCGAAGTGACTGGAGTCTAAGTGGTCCAAGGCCCCTCCAGCCAAGGGCAGGGGTTCCCTTGTGGGGGTGAGGATGGGACAGTGGTGACTGCGCCCACACTTGGGCTGTAGGCGCCTCAGCTGCTTCCCAGAGCAGGTGGCTTTGGGCTAGAATGCTTTGGTAGCCCGCAGCGTGAGAGGCTTCATGCGCCCTGGCAGCAACTTCTTCCAAGTGAGACCCAGCCACTAGCACTAGGAATTCATGTGCCCCGAGCTGGCCCCGGGGAACCGGCTCAGCCCTTCCTGCACTGCCTGGCCTGTGGGAGCAGTCAAGTTCATTTCCCCTGCTTGCACAAGGAGAGGGCTCCTCTGGCTACAAGAACCCCATTCCTGGGGGCTCGGGAGAGGTGGGGGGCCTCACTTCTGGACTCCCACTGGCGCTGTGCCTTTGGGACCCCTTGCTCTTTCTTGCTCAGCCTCTATGTAGGCCAGCTTATCTATGATGGAAGAAATGGTTTTTTAAAAACACGGAATTTAAGTGAATTGGCTTTTGAAGGCTGAGGGCCTCTCGGGGAAAGGGTTGCTGCCAGGCCAAGCCTTTGGAGGCTGTTACTGCCCTTCTGACATTGGCAGTGAGGAACAGGCCTGCCTTTGAACCACAGGCAGTGACAAGGGCTGCCTTGTGCATGTGCACAGAGGCCTGGGGCCTGCTGTGGCCACGGGCTCCTTCCTTGAGGTGGCTCCCAGTGGTCCAGCCCCCGCGGCACCCACCATCCCTGCATGAGTCACCTCTGTGGCATCACCGTGAACGTCATTGTGCCCATCCCAGGCTTGAAGCGGAGGACGAGTCACACTTGTCCTCTGATTATGGCAACCTCAGAACAACCCAGGCCCCAGGGCTGTGGAGCCCAGTCAGCTGGCATTTTACACATGGGCCCACGCCCACGCCTGCCCTCCTCTCTCCCACCATAAAATTTTTGGGAATTCGCCCATCCTCACTTACCAGCTTGCTAGTCAAGATGCCTAAGGACTGCTCTGCTTCTCAGTCTGGGTCCAGCAGCCCTGCGTCCATTCAGCCCTAGGCAGCAAGGATTTATTTCCAGAACAGTAGTCGTGATGGTTGGGGCCACTTTTCAGAGGAGGAAGGAAAGTCGGTTCAAGGGAATCTGGAAAGGTGTTTACCCATCTTTGGGGGTGGGGAGGACACGCTCCTCTTCCACAACGATCTCTGAGGGTCTTGCTACAGCTCCCTCTATGAAGGGCTAGTGAGCCCCATGTCTGTGTCCGTGCAGGGTTCGGGGAGGCGGGGCAGGGGGCGGGGCATGGGAATGGCTGCATGGCTCCAGCTAAAGCCAGAAGGTCTCCTACCTAGCTTGTGACCTGGGGCCTCCTTCATGGATCTGAGCACCTGTTGCTCCCACCCCAGCCCTGACCTTTGTCACAACCCCTCGGCTCCCTTGTGACCCCTGTTCCCAACACAGAACCTCTTTCCTCTGCTTCTGGCTCTGTGCTGACCTGCCATTTTTGTGTCTCCCTCTTCAATCTTGAACCATACCCGGTCAGGAGTGCGTAGGGTCACGGGTTTCTGCAAGTATCAAGCCCAACTCCCTCATTTCACAGATGAGGACACTGACCCCAGCTTCCCTGGGTATGCCAGTGCTGGCCCGGCCACATGTTACCCCCTAGCACCCCCATTTAGGGTTCACCTTGGGGTCTCTCATGAGCAATGGGGGCCTCCAGGGGCTGAGGGGGCAGACAAGACAGTCTGGGCTCCTGCTGTGTTTGGGAAGGCTGAAGCCAACAGCCAGGAGAGCTGAGCACAGCCTGCTAGGCCCCCGCCCCAGGAAACTGGGGAGTGTCAGGCTCTGAGGCCAGCTGGGGCATCAAGGCAGTGGCTCCTTGGAGTCCATGGAAAAGGTGGGGCATCTGTGAGTCAGGAATCCGTTGTTGGCCCTGCCCACCATGCTCCCAAGTCCCCTGGAACCGGTAATGGCCCTGAGGCCAAGGCAAGCTACTGCTGTGTCCCATTCAAGCCATATCCGTCCCCCAACCCAGTCATGCCCTGGCCAGCCCCTTTAATTCCAAAGTGTGGGCTCCAGTGCCCACTGAGCAGCGGGTCCCTTCCTTAACCCCCAGTGGCTGCCCCAGGGCATCCTTGAAAAAAGCTGCAGAAACTCATTTCCAAACAATACCTCAGAGTGAGGTGTGGAACAGATAGGGGCTCCTGCTGCTACCACGGACTGCCTCCTGGACTGCCTCCTGCTCTCCGGTGGTACCAGCTCCGGTGGTACCATGTCGTCCCCCCGACTGTCCTCGCAGCCACTGTTTTCGAGAGAAGGCCGGGCCCGACAGCCTCCTACCTCACCTTGCGGGTGCTGTTCCTTCTGCATGGAACGCCCGCCTCCCATCTGCCCACTTGGAGCCCCCCCCCCCCCATGCCTTTCTGGAAGGAAGCCCTCCCTGAGGCCACCCAATGCAGCACGACACCAAGGCCCCCTCTGCTGCTTCGGCCTAGGCCTCGTGAGCTGGGGTTTCCCTTCCTGTATCCCCCAGCAGCCTGTGCGCATTGAGAGGCACCTGCACCCAGCTCGGACTTTTTGGGCCCGTGCTGCAGGTCTGCAGAGCCCAGCCACGCAGGCTTTCTCCCCAGCCTCCCACTCTGTCATCGCCCCCCCCCACGCCTTCATTGCAGAGACCCCACTGCCACTGCTCCCTCCCCTAGCCTCAGCATAGACCCCTGCCTCAGGGCCCACCTCCCCTCCACCCTCCGCCACTTCTGGGAGCCTGATCCCCGGGAGGTTAAGAGTCGCCAAGGGTCGCCCAGTGTGCCTGCCCTGCTCGGCTCCAGGCCTCACTTTCCCTCTCTGTGAAATGAAGGGATTCACCAGATGTCCTTCCTACATATTCCCTCAACCTTGGAGCATGACCGGAGCAGCTCACAGCCCGTGGCCTTGGACGTAATTAATGCGGATCACCAAGGGAGGGGAAGGGGCAAGCAGGTGGCCTATGTCTGTACTTGGGTCTTGATAAATTGTGAAGCTCCTTCCTTGGGTGGGCGTAGAAAAGACCGGGGATGGGGGAGGGAGCAGGTATCTTGGAGGTAGGCCCCGTCCAGGGCCTGGAGGTGCTCACGGGGAAGGAGGGGGAGGGCTGAAAGTGGGGCACGTGGCCACTGCAGGAATGCCCCTGAAACATTCACTGTGGACCCCAGCCTACGCCGCGGGGCCCACCAACCACAGGAGCTGGTGGGTCAGACCATGGGGCTACCCCACTGCCTCTAAAGGAGTAGGTAGAAATAGTGCAATTTTCTGGGGCAGGTCAGCTGACGCCGCCCCCCCCCCCCCCCCGCCCGCCAGAGATTAAGAAGTTTCCAAAGTTTCTGGGCTACTATCTTCCTCGACTTCTTGCCTCCGCTGGACAACTAAGAGTCGGCCCCCAAAACCGTGTTTCTGTAAAGCTTTCTCTTGCTGGCCCAGCACCCTTCCCAGTTGCCGAACCAGGTCCCAACCCATCAGGCCTCCCAGGGAGAATTCCAGAACTAGGGTGAAGGGGACAGGAAGGGGTGTGGCACCAGCCATTTGCCCAGATTTCTCCTCCTTGGTAAGTAAGGGAGCCCACCTCTCTTCTGTGTTTGAAGCGCACACAAAAGAGACCAAAAGTGAGTTTTCAGAAATTGGCTCTGTCCCCTCACTCCTGGAACCTCGGTCTCCATCTCGGAACAATGGGGTCTGGCCTCAATATTCCCATAGGTCTAACACCGAAGACATCCAGACGGAGCTCCAAATCCAAAAGCTACAATACAAGTGAGAAGTCTCAGCCCTCCTGTCCCCCTATGACTGCAACCCCCCCTCTCCCAGGGACCTGGTTTCCTGTGTACCTAATTTTATTTTCATCTTAAGCAGTGATAATCTTTACATGGCTGAAATTCAAAGCATTCCGAGGATCCCCCGAGAGAAGGCTCCCTCCCGCGCCCTCCCTCCACAGGATCACCCTCTAAGATCCCCCCCATTTTATGCATATGGAAGCAAATATGCATAACATCCCCTTCCAGTGATAGCATATTCTAGGCTACATGTGTATTTTACTTTTTTTTTTTTTTCCACTTGGAAAGTTTATCTTAGTACCTGAAGAATCTCTAGTACTCCCTTGTTAGGACTTAGCCACGATTCCTTTCGTCTCTGTCCTGAATGGGCTGTTTCCAGCCTTCCATTCTCAGCTCTGACATATTGAGTTGATTAAGTGTATCTGTAGGATAGGCTCCTGGAAGTGGAAACATTTGTTCAAGGCTGATGCTGTTTTAATATGACCTGATGTCCCCCTTAGAGGTGGGGTCAGCTGGGTAAGGGTGGCCCTCCCAATCCAGGTTTTGACTTGGGGCCGCCTGATGGGGAAAATGCTTTTATCTCCCAGCCAAACGGTTTTAATTTGTTTCTTACTATGAGGCTGAGCTGCTTTTCACAGGGTCAGTGGCCATTCCCTTTTCTGGGAACTAAGTCAAATCCTCAAGCCTATTTTCCCACTGGGTTGGGTTTTTTTTTTCGTTTTTTTTTTTTAAAGCTCTTTATATATTAGAGAAATGAGCCCATTGCCATGAGTTGCACATATTTTCCCCAGGTTGTCATCTGGAGTTTTGACTTTGTGGGTCGACACAGGAGGCACATTTCTTATCAGCCTAATCTTGGGATTTATGTCATTCCTCAGTTTTCCCCACTCTGTGATAATCAAACTATTTGCCCTGGTTTCTTTCAAGACATAGTGTAAACTTGTTTTCACAAATTGACGTTTGTGCTTCTGGAATTTCCCGTGTCAGGTCTGAAATATGGCTCCATCTCCTTTTTAATCTTTTTTTGTTTTTTAAAGTAGGCTCCATGCCCAAGGCAGGGCTTGAACTCACCACCCTGAGATTGAGAGTCACATGCTCTACCGACTTAGCCAGCCAAGTGTCTGCCCCTGATCCATTTTGATTATAGACACCCCCCACCTGTCTGTCCCCTCACCATCTACTGAATTATCCCACTTACCCCACTGATGAAATGCCGCTTCTATTCCAAATGAAATCCGCTTTGGACTTGGGTACAAAAGCTCTTGATTCTGTTCCCCTGATAGGTCCACTGGATTTCATTTGTAACAGACGGAGCTTGTTTGGAGAGTGCCCGGCACCTGGGGGTAGCCTTCGAACAAGGCGGATGCTTGCCCTGACCCTCCCTGGGCTTTCCCTCCTCCAACTTCTCCCTAGTGCCCTCAGTTTCCCACCTGCCAAGTGTCCACCTTTCTGGTCTTGCCATCTTGGCGAGATTTTGCCCATTGTGTCCATTAAACAGCCTGCAAGAGCACAGGGACCTCAGATGTCCAGAGGATCCTGTGACAAAGTGTTCTCACGACACACAGACGCTGTCAGCAATAAACAAAAAAGCTGCAACAAATTCCAAAGTTTTCAACTTGGCTTATGAATTAGCAACTCTGGCTGGTGCCGGGTCCCTCCTTCCTTAACTCTGGCCGTGGAGGCAATGTCCATTCACAATGGTCATTTTAACTGTTATTTTAACATGTGATCCCCAAAGATGGTATGAATTACAAGGTGTCCTGGACCTTCTCGAAGATAGGGAAAAAAGCAATGTGACGTCAGGACCTCTACACAGAAGCAAATCACGTGGAACTTTGTCAGAACCTTCCATATTTTGTCCAGGACAACACCTGACTTCAGATAGTGAGTGTCCTCTTTTGCTCTCTGATAATCCAGAGGAATATTCTTGGTTTATAAAATAAGGCCATTTCCATCTTCTTCAGAGAGAAGTGAGAAGACCCTTTGGATTGAATTCCTTTTAATTCTTTTTTTGTTTTTTTTTGAAATTCTGGGGAATACCCAGACTCTTCAACGCCAACATTGGGTCTGGAGGGATAGGAAACCAGGAGGCAGACCCCTTCCAGGGAGCACAGAGCTTTGGAGAGAATGTGATAGAATCCACCAGCCAGAAGGTGGGGCTAATGAGGCTGGGGTGACATCGCTCCTTCGTATCCTTAAGAGGAAGCCACCAGATCAGAGGGGGAAGAAGCCTCCGAACCTCAACCCTCTCCATTCAGACCGTAACTTAGAACCCCCTAGCCCCCTTGGGCCACACACAATCAGGGCCATAATGCTTTCTGACAGGAGGTGAGTGGCTCTGAGCCTTTGAACCCCACCCATCCACAGGGCTCCTCCTCTAAGAGCAAAGTATAAATGACAGTTGTGTACTAAGAAAGGTTCTAGAAAGGAGCCGTTTCCAGGAATAAATCCTTCAGGGATGGGGTGATTCCTTAGTGAGTTGCCACCAGTCAAAATAGAACACAGCTACGAGGTAGAGAAAAGAGTTCAGTCATTACAGTCCCTCTATTGCCATTTCAAAGTGTAGAGAAGGATTGCCTGGGTGTTGACTGAAGGATGCCAGTGATTGTGAGTGGATTAAAAAAAATCAAAGAACACGAAGGGTGTGAATTTATACAAGTTTACCATCTGAGCCATGGGGAGTCACTATAATAACGTATTTACCAGACAAGCAAGACGAGGAATATCTAGAATACATGCATTGAGTATTGATACAGAAATGGACATTTTTCAGAATAAGATATGACTTTACAGGTATCATATGGAATAGGACTTCATACAAAGAAGAGAAGATGGGTTGGGGGTAGGGTAAAGGAAACACGTAAACAATTAGCGAATAAGTTGCCCTGTACCTAGGAATAAACGCAAGATGTACAGATTTCTAGAAAACAGACACACCAGCGGCGGCGGGGGTGGGGTGGGGTGGGGTGGAGATGGTCACTGAAGGACTAAATAAAACGGAGAGACCATTTATTGGAAGGATGTGACTTCTCCCCAGTCTGGTTTTTGACTCGACACCGTCCCATTAGAAATTCCCACATTTCAATGGAATTTGAGAGCCCAATTCTACCACTGACATGTGAATCCAAAGGATCGAGAGAAGCCAAAACATTTTCTTGAAGAAGACAAGGTGGGAGGACTTGCTTTCCCCATGACAAGGTTTGTAGCCGCTTTCCATCATCAAGGCAAAGTGAAATTGGCATGGGGGCAGACAACAGACCAATGGCAAGAAGAGAAATCCCAGAAGCAGAGCTCTCCACACAGACGGACCTGATATGTGACCGAGGATGCACCGACGTCTACGTGAAGGGAAACACCGTTCGATTACAGGTCCTTGGCAGCTGACTGCCAAACCACGGGCAGAAAGATCAAACTGGATTCCCCAGTTCACATCTACACACAAATCAGATCCCCCGTGAAATAAAAGCTCTAAAAAAAGATCACGACAACCTTAAAAAGTAAGCTGATGTGAGAGAACATCATCTCACTGACGCCTTAAAGGCGATACACAAAGCACACGTGACTAAGGAAGAGGTGGACACATTTGACCTCATATTAGTTAAGACACCATGAACAGAAGGAAAAGCCGCGCCCGCTTTTGCAACTCATGTGACTGACAAAGGGCTTCTGTCCAGAACGTAATTTTTAAAATCTCCTACAACAGACAACCCAATCAAAAATTAGCAGAGGACTTTGGCAGTCCCTTCACTAAGCAGAATATCCTCACGGAAAAGGTGCTCGACCTCAGTGGAAGACGGGGACCCGCGATGAAGGCCACTGCAAGATACTACTAACCGCCCACCGCGTTGGCTATAATTAACACGCCCACAGCCGTACTCCTGGGTATATATACTCTAAAGAAAGTCGTATCTGGACACAAGATGTCCACCAAGAATAGAATGGATAAATAAATTGTGGTATATTTCTGGGCCGGAACACTATGCAGCAGTGAAATGGATAAGCTACGGGCTACACATATCACGGATGACTGCACAAGTGTAGGATGTAGAGCGAAAGATGCAAGCTACAGGTCATACAAACTCATTTATTTAAAGTGCAAAAATAGGGACCGGCGAACTTTGCGGTTCAGAGGTCCGCACCTTGCTGGTGGTCAGGAGACTGTTCCCTTCACGATCAGGACAGTGATGTCCCCAGTGAAGAGGGAGAGCAGAGACTGGCGCAGGCGCCCAGGGGTGGCCATGGGGTCCAGCGGCAGTTGTTTTCTTTTTTTTTTCCTTGCTGTTCCCAAGTGTCTGAGCTGTATTTGTTAAACTGTTATGCATTTTTCTGTGTGTATGTTGTACTTCGATCATTAACGCATGCGCACGTAACAGAGGAAAGACTATCGCCAGCAGACGTACAGAGGAGCTGGCCAACAGCTCTATCCCTCTGAGACCTTGTCCCCACTGCGGGCCATGCCAAGGGCTGCCCCCCTCCCCCACCTTCGCTGCCTTCTCCCCAGCCCACCCCCAGCCTCCCTGAGCTTCCTGCTGCTGGAGTTCCTGCTAGAGTACGGGTGAGGGGCTCTTCTCCCTCATCTCCTCATGTTTCCCTGGGAGGTTTTTCCATCCTTGAAGAGGGAAACCCTCCAGGACCTCCTCCTACACCCCCCCTTCCTGAACTTCCTGGCTTGGCCCTTCTGGGGCCCTCCGGCACATGCCATGTCCCCCACCGCCCTGCGCAGCCGCAGAGAGGCCCCAAGGTGGGACTTGGAAGAAAGCAGTGTTCTGTTGAGACCCTTCTCAAACCCAACATCTTGTGCTCGGGCTTTGAGCCTTGAGTCCACCCCGGTGAAGGCACTGGGGTTGCCCGGTGTGTTCGTGGGGGCTTCCTGGGGACCACACTGGCTTCTGGCCCTGGTCATTCCCCACAGTGCTCTGGTGCTGGAAGTGGTCGAGGGGTTGGCGTCTAATTCCTGGTGAGAGGCTCTGGCCTCCCGCAGGAGCAGGGTCCATGTCAGGGTCTGTCCTCGGCAGGCCTCAGCAGGCAGCCCAGGGCAGGGCTTTGGGGGCAGTCACAAGCTCACCGCTGGGCTCTTTAATTAGCGAGGCCCCCCCCAAGCAAGCCTCGGCCAGGGTTTTGTGAACAGAGGCAGGGCTCCTGGGCTGGGGGAGGCGGGGAAGTGGCTGCAAGTCAGTCACGTGCAGCCACGTCCAACTGCACGGTGCACCTGGGCGACTGAAGGCCCGGATGCACCCACAGAAGGGTGGTAGTTTGTTCGTGGATGGACGCATTCAAAAGGAATCGGGGCCCTTCAAAGAATATGCCACTTTCTTTCACTGAGATAGAAAGGCAGCTCAGTGAAATCACTGCACACCCTAAAGCTAGCGAGACCATGCAAAACCTCACGCTGGGAGCTGTCTGTCCCAGGGAGTTGGGTTTTCTCGGAAGATCCAGAAGGAACTGGAATGGTTTGAAAAACATGCCACAATCTTCCTCTCAGAACAGGAGCTGTGGAAGATGAGAGAGACCGGCTGTGTTAGAGGAATGTCCTCAGGGTGTGAGGTTATCAGGAGACAGGCAAGTCCCTTGCTGAAAAGGGAGGGTGGAAGTTTGAAGAGGTGAGACCTCCCTCCCCCTCCTCCCGCCACTCCCCATCCCCAGGACTCCCCCCCCCCACCCCGCAACACCCACCCACCCGGGAGCCAAGTGACCCAGAACACTCTTGAGGGGTTGGCCCCATGCTGTAGACAGGAACTCTGTTAAGATCTAGAAGCCATCCCACGAGCCTGGCGCTCTGAAGAGGCCATAGAGGATCTGAGCAAATTCAAGGACAGAAGATCAACATCAAATACTGAGATTTGGCATGCATTTGGGGTGGAGGTCTGGGGACTGCTCAGACCCTTAGGGAGTAGGTTTTAAAATGTATGGGGTGGGCTCAAGGAAGGTTCTGCCGAGCCCTCCCTCCCAGAGTGGGGGGCAGACCCAGGCAACGGAGGTGAGCTGCAGGCAGAGAGGCCGCCTACAGTGGAGCAGAGGCGTGGAACGTGGAGCCACGGGATTGCCAACAGTGGATACTTGTGACCAACTAGAGATGGGCTGGTTTTTTTCTTTCTATTGCCATAGGACACCCCAAGAGACAATGTCTAGAGGGATAGGTCAGAAAAAGTAAAAGTTTGGGCCAGAGAGCAAAAAGGAAAAGGAGGGAAGGCACTGAAAGCCAACAAAAACGGGTAGCCCTCTGTGTGGTGCAGCAAAGGGATTTTAAACCAGTGCCAGGAGCCCACACAGTGCTATCCTCCAGCCGCCAGCCATAAACAGTGTGAGGAAGCACACAGTGGAGACAGATCCTGGCTCCCCGGAAGTTGTGTTGCAGAAACAAATGCCACTCGAGGCCAGAAGCATCCCAAATGGAGGACAGCTAGTGTCCTGAGGACCAATGGGGCAGAGCGGTGGCTCCCCAGCCCTCAGTTCTGGAACCTGTTTGACGCGGGACATGCCCACATGGGCAGGGAGTTCAGCACTGGACAGAGCCTAGTCTTGGAAACCGAGTCAAGAGGCAAAGCGCAGCACTGGGCACACGAGGAAACGGAAACGACAAGGTCTCCTACTGGAAGAAAGAAGATATAAATGAGACCCAATGAAGTGGCACAGATGCAGAGGAGGAGGAGGAGGAGGAGGAGGAGGAGGAAGAGGAAAAGGAGGAGGACGGGGGAGGAGGGTGGAAGTTGGTCCCTGCCCTACCCAACATGGTGGGCGGGGCTAAAGCTAACTCTCCACTGGGTCCAAATCACGGGGCATGGGATTTGGGCTATCATTTTTTTCATTCACTTTCCATCAGCTGCTGGGACATTTCTACCAGGGTCTTGAGGCAGTGGGAAGAGGTACCTACACGGGACTGATCAATGAATGCTGGGGACAGCCGGCAGCCCCCAGCCTGCCCTAGGGAGGGGGCTGGACTATGAGGGTGTCACCACCTACTTCATCCTAGTAACTCGGGGTCTTTTAAAAGCTCAGCACATGAGAGAGTCTGATTAAAATGCGGGATGTGGAGAAGGACCCTATTCCCGGAGCCACCCGGCCCTTGCATGCCTGCTGGGGGGAGCATGGAGCCTCAGGCGGTTAAGGGCTTTGGAAGCCAGCTAGGCTCTCTGTGAATTGCTTCCGGCTTGCATCCTTTGCCCTTAAGACTTCAGTTTTTATTTCTTTGAACTTGAACCTAAAAGGGTAAGGGAATTTAGGTTTTTTATTTGAATTTCACCCTAGAATTTCACAATAGGTCATTTCTATGTTGACTTTTTTACTAGAGTATCTTTGTCATTTTATCCCTTTGCACAACCTTGGAGCCACATTTGGACTTTGAGTTTGGACCTAAATTAGGGTGGGGAAGAGTAGGGCGAGAACTCTTAGTGTGGGGTCCAATGTACCCTTGGGAGTTCGAGAACGCTGGGTTCTCACGCCTCTTTAGGCCTGGGGGGGGGAATCTAAACTAAACCCCCAAGTCAGCAGTGGAATGAGTCACGGCCTCCCCCTCCCTGAGGGACCTTTTCACTCCCCGCCCAGCCCCACCCTCCACTCTGCTCAGCAAGCAGCAGCCATATCGCGGACCCTCAGAGTTTGGGAAAAGAAAGTGGAGCAGTTCAATTCATCTTCTTCGGGTCCGCTCTTGGGGTCTGGCCTGCCTTGCCATGCGGGTGCCTAGGGGTGTCTGCTTTCCGATTGGGGTGAAGCAGAGCGAGCCAGCTTGTGAAAGGCTCTCCCCACCACCCCGGAAACCCAACAAACAGCTCAGCAGCAGCTCTCCCACTCGGCCCCAGGCGTCCCCACACTCCTCGAGATGTCTGGCTGGCTTCCTCCTTTTCATCCTCGATCTTGCAGGTAGTTTCTGCTTTGCTCCCCCGACCTCTGTCAGCCCATCCCCAGAACCCAATACCCATTTTCTCGGCAGGAAATGAATCCCAAACTATCACTGTAGGTAATCTTTCTTGTTTTTTAAAGGGGTCACTCTATACACACTGGAAGAGGGGGACACCTCCAGGGGTGCGGGGGAGGGGGATGAGAAGAGCTAGCACCAGGTATCATCTGGAGGAAACTCAACCGGGGAAACAACCAAGCAGGCCTGCGAGGGCCTGGGGTGCCTTGGAGCCACCCTGCAGCTGGGTCCTTGGACGATGGCGACATCTGCATTTGTGGGCCCAGAAACTGGTCCGGCCAGAGGCCTCTTTGCCACGGTCTCTTCTGACTGAACTCCCACATGCACTTTTCTTTGGAGGGGGAGGGTTCCTCATCCTGGTCTCCTGCCTCCCCTGGTCCCTTTCCCTGCAGTCCCTCGAAGGAGCGAGCTGGGCTACTCCAAGCAGCTGGGATCTGGCTAGATCAGAAGAGCAACTCCTCCGTTTTCCAGGCTTCTCCAACGGGCCTTGGCCAATCGGGGCTCGGGCCCAGGAGTGCCCACCAACTGAGCTCAGAGTTTCCGACTTGGCCGTCAGTGCTCTCTCTGAGACCACCCACCTACACCTGGGAGGTGTGGAAGGTTTTCAAGCAGGGGCAGTAGTCCTCCTAAGGCAGGGTCAGCTTTGAGTAAAGGCTAGGGTGGTTTCCCCAAAGAGGCAAGGCCCAGGCCTCGGTCCAGGATCGCTGACTTCTACTTTCCCCCTTTAGCCAAAAGGATTACAAGAGGGTCCTGTGTGAATGGTCTTTCCCAATTTCCCAAGCAATTTCCCCAGACATTACCTCGTGTTATCCTCACAACAACCCCGTGAGGTAGGTCTTAGCAACTCTACTTTAAAGGGGAAACTGGGGCCCAGAGAGGTCAAGTACGAGTCTTCCCCCAGGGTTACACAGCAAGGTAATGGGCAGGGCAGTGGGGGGAGTGGCAGCAGGGAGAGCGCCCACCGACCCCCTTCCGGCCCAGCAGCTTTGCACCTTCCTCCCACCGCCCTCCTTTCCAAGCCACTGCCTTTTCCCTTTTTCCAATTCCTTTCTTCTGTGCTTTTGCCCTCCCGTTTTTTCCCTCCCCTGCTGACTTGTATTTTCTAGACTTGTGGTTGAGTTGTCTACAGCTGCATTCAACAGTCCTGTTTCAGGACAGGCGGGGAAGAAGGGAGCTGGCACGGAGTTCTGAAAAGACTGGGACCCTAACTAGCTTTTCTGGCCTTTCAGGAAGAGCACCTGTGATTCAAAGGTCAGTTTGACCACCTACGTGTGTGTGTGTGTGTGTGTGTGTGTGTGTGTGTGTGTGCGCGCGAGAGAGAGAGCAGGGTGCGCTCGGCAGGGAGAACCCTGCTCAGAGCTAAGGACTAAGGACGCTCTTCCTGTCCAGAGGAGGGTTCTTTGAGGTGGGGCGGGGGAGGTCAAATCCCAAGAACTTCCCTGCTGTGTGTGTGTGGCAGGTGAGTGGGGTGGAGTGGCCACTCACAACACAAAATTAGCCAAAATTAAGAGTAAACCAGCCAGCTCCCAGGATTGTTCAAAGGCTTATGCTAGCTTCCCTTGAACTCTCCAGGGGCTTACCCTTGAGCCAGGCACAGATGCAGTTATTTGGAGCAGAGGTGGTAAAGGTCAGGGCCTCTGTTTGCCCAGAGAGGGGCCCCCGGCAATACTTTCAGTGGTCAGATGTGTTGGGAGAATTTGCAGAAGTTATTTTTCCAGGTTGGCGGAAGGCCGCTCACTCTTTCCATTGCAAATTCTGTCACACATGTCCTGTGAGAAGTGCTGTGGGTTTTTCGGATGTGACTAGGGCGGGGGCGGGGGGAGGAAGATAAAATTGGGGGGATCCTTAATGCATGGGTGGAGTGGGATTATGTGCTTTGAAGTCACTTGCGGATCTACTTAATTACAGCTATCTTAGCCCATACATGGCTTCCAGGGACACTTTCTGCCAAAGGAAAGATGGAATTATCTTTCTAGTCACTCTGTAGGAAATACTACAAAATCGTTGTCAGGTAAAGGTAATGGGCTGTCAAAAGATATGGGAGTAGGGAATATCTTAAAGCTGAAGGTGTGTCTGGCAGTTAGGAAAAATGTCAGGGTATTCTTGTGTTTGTGTTTGTTTCTAAAATTAGTAATTTCTTTTCTCGAGCTAACTGATTGCTCAACATAAAAAAGCATCGCTTAGCATTTTGAGTGTGCTGACTGCAGGTTATCTGTTCAGCCTCCTGTTCCAACCACTTCTTCACTTATGACTCAATATCCCCCTGTGCTTGTTGGGTCAGCTACTCACGAGGTCCTAAACTCTGCGTGGCTCTGCTCTCATGCCAGGCCATCTGCCGCTCTCAAGAACTGAACAGCCACTTAATGCATTTAAACGGTAATGTGAGGGAAGAGCTTCCTTACCCTAAGCTTACTGATTTCCTACAGATCATCAGCCCCAAGTCACACATGGGGAAATCGAGGCCAAGGCCAATGCTAAGACTAAAGGAGGTGACAGTATTCAGTGACAGCATGACATGAGGGATGAGGTCAAGGCAGTTGGTGAGGTCAAGAAAGCTTCAGTGCTTTGTCCCAAGGCCATTCCAGTTGGTGACAAAATAACGGTCTCTAACAGATTCCCAGCCCAGGCTCCTCCCCCACAGCGGGAACCTCCTTCAGGAGCCAGAAATGCCTTGGTTTCTATGGTTTCATTCACAGGCCATCTTAGCTCTACATAAGCAGGGCAGCTGAAATGACTTGCCCAAGATCACTCAGCTAGTAAGTGACAGATCCAGATCTCAAGTCCAGGTCTATGGACTCAGCAGGGCCAGGGAGAGTGAGGGCAAACACACTGGCGGCCAATGAAGCCGAGCTGGCCCTCCTGGCAAATGGGGTGCTGAGAACCACAACAGCAGGCCACAGCCTGAACAAGTCGATTCCAGTCCCTTCTATCCCCAGTGGCTCCCCAAGCCATGTGGCTGGAACTTTCTGGCACTATATCCTTGCATTTGAGCTCCACCCCCTCCTTAAAGGCACTTTCAGTGTCTCATTAGGTCTCTGTAACAATCTAGGAGGGGGTAGTGCTGTGATTTTTTTAGAGATAACAAGAGCCTGAGAAAACTTTGGGAGTTCAATAATCTCCCCAGCGGGATGTTCTCTGGTGTAATCAGAAATAATGGGACACAAGCGCAGGGGCCATTCACCTAATATCCTAGCCGATTCCATAGGGAAACACCCACCATCATCCTCCCTGAGCGAGAAGGGCTGAGACCCCAGGGCACCCTGGCAAAGGATGAACAAAGCATGAACAAATGACGGGCTGAGGGGGAGGTCGAGCCCAAGAAGTGGGTCCCATGCGAAGTCTCCCTGTTGACAAGAATTGTGCGAGGGGTCTTCTCCTGAGCCCCTAGTTTTGGTCCACTTGGCCCACCACACTCAGAATCCCTGAAAGGGGATAGGGTATTCATGACACAGATCTCTCAGTGTCTAGTTCTCACCCGGCTTGGTCCCCACAGTGTTCTCTCCCTCACCTCCCACTGCCATCCCTTCCTCCGACTGCCACTGTCCATCTGACCCTTCCTCTTTCTTACACAGGAAGGGAAGTCTCCCAAAGGTAAAGGTAAGTCTCAGGGTGGATAAGAGGGAGCTTTAGGCACCAGAAAGACCTGTGGTCAGGCTTCCAACTACATGTGAAAGCAATCTCTGAGGTCTCTTCCTGTTCCAGAACTAGGCTCTTGATTCAGGTCAAAAGAGCTTTTTAAAAATTTTCTCCTACACGCCCTTCCTCCCTTTCCCTGATCATTCTTTCCCTACCCCTTCTGAAAATTAGTAGGAGTCGTTTAGGGTTTGTTCGATGATTGGGTTTATGAGGCTGGGGAATGGTGCCATAGACTCATCTTTGCCAGGAGACCTCCCCAGCTGAGTTTCTTCATCGCCCCCTTCCTCCTCCACTTTTTCATTGAGTCCACCCCTCCTCAAGCCTTCCTGTCCTCCCTTCTCCTCCTTTCCGGAACCCTGCTCAGTTCTTTCCACTCCACACTCACTCAACCTGAGATTCTGGACTCCAGCTGAAGGCCCAGAGGGGTTACTTTCCCTCCCGGGTGGGCACAGCGGAAGTCTCCCACCCCTGCCTCCTGCCCAGGGTCTGAAACAGTCTGGGGACCCCCACGCCCTTCCCTTCCTGCCTCAGAGGCCCCAGCACTAGGCATGCTCCTGGCTCAGGTGGTTTTCCTGCTCCTTCCCTCCAGCCTCGGGGGGGCCCCCGGGCAATAACCGAGAAGCTTGGTGCCCTAAGAAGGCCCTGGGCACAGTGGTCACCCGAGCCTAACGCCCCTGAGCGCCTGGCCGCCGGTTGCCAGCAGCCCCTGTTGCCAGGGCAACCCGCCCACTACCGGCCACCACCCCCCGCCCACCAACACTTCCCCCCACCTCCGCTCACCTCCCAGCAGGCTCCGCGCACCAAGCCAGGCTCGGTGGGGAAGGCCGGGTCGTTCCCAGCATGCTCCGCGCGGGGGCGGGGCCGAAGCGGCGCGGGCGTGGTCTGCCAGCTTACCGGATCAGGCGTCCGTCGTGTGTACTGGCCACGCCAGCGGGTGGGCAAAGTGGTGGCGAGCGCGGGGTTACGCCGGGGCTTGGGAGCGAGGCAGGCGTCCAAAGAGGAAGCTCATCGGGGTTAATTTTCATTTATACAATGGCGTTTTTGTTAGCATCCTGATTTAAATCTGTTAAAAACAATCACGTCCAATGGACGCCTGCGTGGTTCCGTAGGTCAAACTAAACCCTTTGCCTTTAGTTGGGGTCATGATTCTGGGATCCTGGGATCCTGGGATCGAGGCCTCCCATCGGACTCCTTGCTCAGCAGGGAGCCTGCTTCTCCCTCTCCTTGCAACTCCCCCTGCTTGTGTGCTCTCTCTGACCAAAATATAATAATAATAATAATAATAATAATAATGATACAAATACTAGTAGACCCCCCTTCCCCCCCCCCGACTTGAGTCAGGCTGATGTGAACCCCCGCTCCTAGCCCTTATGCCTCAACCTCTACAGAGGAAACCACACTGCGGAGTCTGGTGATAACAGTTGTGAATGTGTTAATAACAGGAGTTCAGATCATGGCACCCCAGAATATGGCACTCTGGCATATTGACTATTTTGAGTTAAAAACACACGAAAAACTGCAAATGCAAGAAAATCGATGTAATGTAGGCTGAGGAGGACAGCCAAGAAAGAATTCTTGAGAACTTTTGGTGCAAAAAGGTGCGTGTTTTTTTTTTTTTTTAATTTTATTTATTTATCTGAGAAAGAGCATGAGAGGTGAGAGGGTCAGAGGGAGAAGCAGACACCCGATGGAGCTGGGAGCCTGATGCAGGACTCGATCTTGGGAGTCTGGAATCATGAACTGAGCCAAAGGCAGTCATCCAACCAACTGAGCACCCAGGCACTCTGTTTTGTTTTGTTTTTTTAAGAATTTAAAGGCTCCTGGGTGGCTCAGTTGGTTAAACCTCTGCCTTTGGCTCAGGTCCTGAGCCCAGGGTCCTGGGATCCAGTCCTGAATAGGGCTCCTTGCTTGGTGGGGAGCTTGCTTCTCCCTGTGCTTGCCAGCCCCCCTGCTTTTGCTCTCTTTCTCTCTCTGACAAATAAATAAAATCTTTAAAAAAATTGTTTTTAAATCTTTTTTAAAAGTGTGATTTTAGGGACGCCTGGGTGGCTCAGTTGGTTGAGCAGCTGCCTTCAGCTCGGGTCATGATCCCGGCGTCCTGGGATCGAGTCCCACATCGGGCTCCTTGCTCGGCGGGGAGCCTACTCCTCTCTCTCTGCCTCTGCCTGCCTCTCTGCCTGCTTGTGTTCTCTCTCTGTTAAATGAATAAATAAAAAATCTTAAAAAAAATAAAAATAAAAGTGTGATTTTATTTATTCGAGAGAGAGAGGGAGGGAATGAATGAGCATGGGGGTGGGGCAATGGGAGAGGGAGAGGGAGAAGCAGACTCCCCATGGAGCAGGGAGCCCTACTCGGGGCTAGATCCCAGGACCCTGGGATCATGACCTTAGCTGAAGGCAGATGCTTAACCTTAACCTACCGAGCCAGCAGGGCACCCCAACAGGTGTTTGTTTGTTTTAAAGATTTTATTTTTTTGACAGAGAGAGATCACAAGTAGGCAGAGAAGCAGGCAGAGAGAGAGGGGGAAGCAGGCTCCCTGCCGAGCAGAGAGCCGATGTGGGGCCCGATCCCAGGACCCTGAGATCATGCCCTGAGCTGAAGGCAGAGGCTTTAACCCATTGAGCCACCCAGGCGCCCCTACGATTTTATTTATTTATTTGAGAGAAAGAGTGTGCAGGAGAGAACATGAGCGGGTGGGGGAGGGAGGGAGGAGGGCCAGAGGGAGAGGCAGAAGCAGACTCCCCACTGAGCAGGGAGCCCTAGGAAGGACTGGATTCCAAGACCCCAGGATCATGACCTGAGCCAGAGGCAGATACTTAACCGACTGAGCCACCCAGGCTCACTGTAGCATCTTTTTAAGATGGGAATTGTAAGCTACAGCCTTCCAAGGTGAGCATTAATATCTTTTGCCATTCTGTCTGTCAAACCAAGCATGCTGTTTTTCTTCTGTGAATTGATCATATGGCCTCCCCCACACGATAGGGGAATTAGCTAATGGGACATCATTAGAACACATTGGCTCATTGGAGTCAGTAGCCGTGTGATTAATTTCTTCATGCCCATGTGATAGTCCTTTTATTCCAAGCTCAGCTGGATCTCGTATATACCATTTCCATTTAATTATACTAGCTTCCTGGGCGTGTCCAGTTTTATGGGTAGTGGGGTTTCCTTGAATCCATGTCATAAAGGGAATCTGAGACCTCACCAACACATCCGGATTTATGGTTACGGGTTCTGTATCAAACAATGCCCAGTAGCATGCCAATAATTGTTCTCCAAATGGAGTATAAGAGATATTACTTGAAGGAAGCTTCCTCGTGCAGAATCCTAAAGGTAGCTGCTTACCCCCTTGTTTTTGCCATAGACTCCAATTAGCACATTACCCTTCTACGGAGATCTTTGGGTCCAGCAGAGCCGGGTCTAATGGGCCATAAATCTAAAGCAGTCTAAATAGCCTGTTTTGCTTCCTGAAAGGCCTGTTTCGCGGTGGCCTTTTGGCCATGGAATCTTTTATCTTTATCACATCCCCCATAAATCAGGGGTGGAAAAGCCATCAACTTTCTCACCAGCCACCGGCTTTGAGAAGGGCCGGAAACATATCTTTCCCGGAAACCCGGATTTTCTTTTCTTGTGGTTTATCACAGGGAGCTAATTCCCAATCTCCTAATTTGCCTAACTGGGTAATTTTTTTTCCACTACCCCACCAACAAGGCCGTTTAGTCTCATTAAACAGTAAAGTCACGGTTACCTCCTTATATGCAGGAGGAGTAGTGTTAATTACTCGATTTCTGATTTGAATAGTAAGTGACAGTTCATTAATGCATCTGCCACTCCCCCAAAGACAGCATGATTCATGGCCTCGTCTCACAATTTTTACGCACGTCTTTTAAGGAAGACGAAGGTCTGGGACGCCTGGATGGCTCAGTTGGTGGAGTGTCTGCTCTCTGCTCAGGTCATGATCCCAGGGTTCTGGGATCAAATCCCACATCGGGCTCTTTGCTCATCGGGGGAGCCTGTTTCTCCTTGTGCCTGCTGCTCCCCCTGCTTGTGTTTTCTCTTTCTGACAAATAAATAAATAAATCTAAAATAATAATAATAATAATAATAATAATAATAATAATAAAAGAATACCAAGGTCTTTCTGCAGCAGGCCATGTGAAATGGTTATAAATTTTCTTTTCTTTTCCTTTCCTTTCCTTTTTTCTGTTCTTTTTCTTTTTTTAATTTTTTTAAAAGATTTTATTTATTTATTTGAGAGACAGAGAACGTGAGAGAGAGCATCAGAGGAAAGAAGCAGACTTCCCGCGGAGCTGGGAGCCCAATGTGGGACTCGATCCTGGAACTCGAGGATCACGACCCGAGCCGAAGGCAGTCGCTCAACCAACCGAGCCACCCAGGCGCCCTTTTCTTTTCTTTTTAATTTTATTTATTTGACAGAGCGCACACAAGCAGGGGGAGAGGGAGTGGGAAAAGCAGACTCCCCCTGCTGAGCAGGGAGCCCAACGCAGGACTCGATCCCAGGATCCGGGGACCTGGTCAAGGTCAGACACCTAACCGCCCTAACCAACTGAGCCACCTGGCCCCCCTGTTTTATTTTATCTTCAGTGAAATCGAGTTTCCTGGGCCATGCTATCGCCATCTCAACTGGAACACCTATCCTGACAGACCTGTAAATATTTCCCTTTGAAATCACACCAGTCCAATACAGGGTGTCTCGTAGTAAAAGCCTCCTTCCTGACTGGGGAGATTGGTTGCCATGGTAACGAAGAGGCAAATGACCCAGAGCAACCCAGACCTGGAGGACCCCAGAAGATGGATAGTTACCAACAATAAGCTAGAGATAGCCAGAAGCCCTACTGGGTGCAAGACATAACCAGCCCTTTCTGCTTCTGTAAACAGGCTTCCCGCCACAGGCTCCTTGCACAACTCTTCCTGCCCAAAGCAGCCCCCGCTCCCCCAGTTGAGGTCCACCCGCCAGCGGTCAGCACAGCCCTTGGAACCTGACTGCCTGCATGCAGCCCCCTGTAAAAGCCCTGTAACCGCCCACAACTTGGAGCAGGAGCTCATCTGGGTCCACGGGCATAAAATAAATCTGAGTTCTCCTACTTCTCCGAGGGTCACCGGGTCTCTCGCCGGTCTCATTATTTTCTACAACAGTAACAGAGTTAAAGGAGCCAGTGGCTGAAAATCGTTTTTCATTCCCAGCGTGATGATTCCTTCCTTTTTCACAAAACAACACCAACACTCCGACAGGCAAAATAACAAAAAAGAAAAACTACCTGTGGACACTCTAGAATTCCCAGGTACAATCTTATTGGCTTCATTCGTCCATCTCTCCACCCCACCCTATCATCTGATCCCAGTGTGGGAAACAGAGGCAGAAGAAAAGTTATTAAATTTCCTTACTATCTAAAGTCCACTGACAAGTCCTTGAAACAGACAGAGCGACATTCCTCTAGGGACTCAACTGTCTCCATCTTAATACTTTGCTAAGGACAAAAGGCAATCCTAGCCTGACCGACCCCCACCCCAACCAGGATCCTGTAAGTCTGCTTTAACGTATAAAAATTCCTTTAGAAATTTCCTTTATCTCTAAACCCTCCAAAATATATGCTGGCAATCGTCCCCAAGCACACAGCCCACTGATATACATCTGAAGGGTTTCGTGACTAAGGTTTATTAGCCAGTAATGACCATTTCCCAACAACAGCTAGCCCCCTCAAGGTCCTGGAAACCTTGCTTCCAAATTTCCTTAGGGACTTACACTATCCCTGACCCCCTCCCAACTTGCAAGTATATAATGGACCACCGCTTGCAACCCCGGGGGCGGCAGCAGCGCTCTCTGCCCACCGGTCCTGTCCTCGTGCTTTAATAAACCACCATTTTGTACCAAAGACGTCTCAAGAATTCTTTCTTGGTCATCGGCTCTGGCCTCGACCCCACTGAACCTCACTTATGTTCTAAAACTTCATCAATCCCTACCCAAAATATTTTGATTCAGGGCTCAGTCGGTTAAGCGGCTGCCTTCAGCTCAGGTCACGATCCCAAGATCCTGGGATCAAGTCCCTCTCGTGGGCTCTCTGCTCAGCAGGGAGCCTGCTTCTCCCTCTTCTTCTGCTTGCTGCTCTGCCTACTTGTGCTCTCTCTCTCTCTCTCTCTGTTGAATAAATAAAATCTTTTTAAAAAATATATTTTGATCTATCCCACCTATTACTATAAATCTCCTTTCTCTTTGGACGGATACAATGGTACAGTGTCATTCCATCGTTCTTCACCACTGTTTATATGAAGCCAGGAGCCAGAATAGAGCAAATAACACCACCGTACCGCGTTTGGACACATTGATGTAGTTTTGGAATATAGGTGAGTCACTGCTCCCTCATCCATTCCTCCCTGACACAGAAAAAGCACGTTGTGAATCCTGTCCACTATGCCAATTTCGTTGGAAAGAAAAGATTCACGATACCTGTATTGAGGAGGGAACAGAAGGCTAGCTGAGCACAAAGCAGAAGCTGATGCCCCACAACCCCCACCCCCATGGGGTAGATGCAGTATTCCTCAGGCACTCCAGGCTGCCCGAAAGCTAAGGGAAAAGGGCACCTGGGGGGCTCAGTGGGTTAAAGCCTCTGCCTTCAGCTCAGGGCATGATCTCAGGGTCCTGGGATCGAGCCCTGCATCAGGTTCTCTGCTCGGGAGGGAGCCTGCTTCCCTCTCTCTCTGCCTGCCTCTCTGCCTGCTTGTGATCTCTCTCTCTCTGTGTCAAATAAATAAAATCTTTAAAAAAAATAAAGCTAAGGGAAGGAAAAACAAATGGTTGACTGCTGCCTCCTGACTGCGCACAGGAGAAGAAGGAGGCACGAACAAGTCAGCTTCAAGAGAAAGGGAGCAGGGGACGACAGTAGAGAAGACTGTCGCCCCAAACAACTCCTCAGTCTCATATTTACTAGAAAGTAGGTAACAACCAACGGAGAAGCCAGAGTTGGTCACACATTGACCATGAGTTTTGCAGATAAGTAAGAAGAAAGGCAAAATATGTCTGGTCACCTAGTGCATGACCTATAATGAGCAAAGCCAAACAAGAGGGTTGTGTAAGTAACTGCAGGTACTCTCACGGGAAGGGGAGATAACGGAAAAATGAGGCAGGCGGCTTTCCGCCATGAGCGAGCCGGGCATCCCCAGCTGCTTGGCTTCAAGGACGTATTATATGGTCCTCTCCCCCAGAAGCTCAATGCCAGTACATGGTTTTCTTACGGTTATATCTAAGCATGCATGGCAACTAGTATAATTTCTCACAGGTTATATTTTAAGCAGTACATTGTTCTGAGGGACGGTTACAGTTGACTGATAGAGGTCACAATCCTGCCAGATGCAAGTCTCCCTCAGTTTGCAAATTTCTCCACAATCTACAAGAACAAAGCATTTCTATCAATCACCTAGTTTGCAGAAAGAAATGTAGTACAATGAAATGTCCTTAAGATACTGGAAGCGGGCAGAGCGTAACATTCCTCCAGGAAGCTCTCAACTATCTTATGTTAATGCCTCGCTAAAGGGAAAAACAACCTTAACTTGACAATGGCAAGGCCTCCAGTATCCTGAGTCTTCTTTAACATGTGAAAATCCTTTTGAAAACTCCCTTTCCCTTACGTCCCCCAACTCCCAAGTATAGAATCAGCCACCCCTCAGAACCTTGGTGCTGCAGCACTTTCTGCCCAGGGGTCCTGTCCCTGTGCTTTAATAAATCCCCTATTTGGGGCCACCTGGGTGGCTCAGTGGGTTAAAGCGTCTGCCTTCAGCTCAGGTCATGGTCTCAGGGTCCTGGAATTGAGGAGGTGGGGGGTGTCTCTGCTCAGCGGGGAGCCTGCTTCTTCGTCTCTGCCTACCTCTCTGCCTACTTGTGATCTCTGTCAACTAAATAAAATCTAAATAAAATAAATCGCCTATTTGCGCCAAAGATGTCTCAAGATTTCCTTCTTTGTTGTTGGCTCTAGACCTCACCCCACCGAACCTCACCTATGTTCCAAAACCACATCAATATTTTTTTAAAGATTATTTATTTATTTATTCGACAGAGGGAGAGAGATCACTAGTGGGCAGAGAGGCAGGCAGTAGGTGGGGGAGAAGCAGGTTCCCCACTGAGCAGAGAGCCCGATGCGGGGCTCAGTCCCAGAACCCTGAGATCATGACCTGAACCGAAGGCAGAGGCTTTAACCCACTGAGCCACTCAGGCACCCCAGCATTTTTGGTTTTGAAAGGGGAAAACAGGCTGCCTGGGTGGCTGGGTTGGTTAAGCATCTGCCTTCGGCTCAGGTCATGATCCCAGGGTCCTCCGATGAGTCCCACATGGGGCTGCCAGCTCAGCAGGGAGTCTGCTTCTCCTTCTACCTTTAACTGAAGAGCAATTAATTACTTTTGAATTGGGAGATGGGTAGAAATAGAAGTCTCCAAAAGTATATTTTGCACTTAGATTTTATTTTTAAGCAATCTCAACCCCCCAACGTGGGGCTCGAACTCACAGGCCCAAGATCAAGAGTTGTGTAATCTTGGCCTGAGCAGGTCAAGTGTCCTCAGAAGGATTTTCGTGTTAAAGAAGACTAAACAGGATCCTAGATCCACGGTGGCAGACTTTGGCTCAGGTCAAGATCTCAGGGTCCTGGGATGGAGTCCCCCATCGGGCTCTCTGCTCAGCAGAGAGCCTGCTTCTCCCTCTCCCTCTGCCTCCCGCTCTGCCTACTTGTCCTTTCTCTCTCTGTGTGTCAAATAAATAAATAAAATCTTAAAAAAAATTAAAAATAAAAAAGCAGATGAAATTCCATGCCTTAGGTATCCTCCCTGGAATAGAAGGAAAGTAACATTCTTATCATGAAGTTCAGACCAACAGAATTCTGTATAGACCTTGTGAAAATAGCTATGAATTCTGCATAAATAGACCTTGTTAAAACAGTTATCTTCCTTAAGCCTCCGTGCATAATTTACTTTCCCACAATTGTTTCATTGTGTTCGGCATACTATAAAAAAGCATGTAGATTTCACCATTTCTTTGGGTCTGAAGGCTTCTATGACACATGAAATTTGTATTAAATACATTTGTATGCTTTTTTTTTTCCTGCTGAAAAAACTCTAAGGGGGTAAAGATAAAATTCTGTCTCTCCCACATGGTGTTTTAAAAAACAAAAACAAAACCAAAAAAACCCAGAAATGTGAGCGTGGGGGAAGGCCGGGCTTGTGAGTTTGAGCCCCATGTTGGGTGAAGAGATTACTCAAAACTAAAATTTTAACACACACACACACACACTCACACACACACCCACAGGCCCCATTTAGATACATTTCCCAAACTGGGTGCTTAAAACATATTCCATTTTTTAAAAAAGAGATTTTTATTTGACACAGAGAGAGAGAGATCACAAGTAGGCAGAGAGGCAGGCAGAGAGAGAGGGAGAAGCAGGATCCCTGTTGAGCAGAGAACCCGATGCGGGGCTCGATCCCAGGACCCTGAAATCATGACCTGAGTCAAAGGCAGAGGCTTTAACTCACTGAGCCACCCAGGCGCCACTACTAATACATATTCTCATGGCAATGTTAACTTCCCCTCAGAAATGTAGCCTTAAATTGGTTCATTAGTAATCTAGTGTAATTTTTCAATCATCATTCTTGCCCCTATTGTCCGTGTATAAATACCTTCTATTTTGTGCAACCTGTCGTAGCACCTGTCTACTTCCTAGATGGGATGCTGCCCATTCATGAGTCCTTGAATAAGGCCAATTAGATCTCCTAATTTACTTGTTGGAATTCTTTTTTCTTTTCTTTTCCTTTCTCTTTTCTTTTACTTGTTGGAATTCTTTCTTTTCTCTTTCTTTTCTTTCTCTTTCTCTCTCTTTCTTTCTTTCAAGATTTTACTTATTTATTTATTTATTTTTAAAATATTTTCTTTATTTATTTGACAGAGGAAGAGAGATCACAAGTAGGCAGAGAGGCAGTCAGAGAGAGAGGTGGAAGCAGGCTCCCCGCTGAGCAGAGAGCCCGATGCGGGGCTCGATCCCAGGACCCTGAGATCACGACCTGAGCCAAAGGCAGAGGCTTTAACCCACTGAGCCACCCAGGCACCCCCCTTTTTTTAAAAAATATTTTATTTATTTATTTGACAGAGGGAGATCACAAGTAGGCAGAGAGGCAGGCAGAAGGAGAGGTGGAAGCAGGTTCCCTGCGGAGCAGAGAGCCCGGATTTACTTATTTATTTAATTGACAGAGAGAGAGAGACAAGTGAGAGAGGGAACACAAGCAGGGGGAGTGGGAGAGGGAGAAGCAGGCTTCCCGCCCAGCAGGGAGCCCCATGGGGGGCTCAATCCCAAGACCTGAGTCAAAGGCAGACGCTTAAGGACTGACCCACCCAGGCTCAGTCTTGGTGAGGCCCCTACTTGGTGGAATTTTCTTATGTAGCAATGGTTTGGGTTCTGTTTCAGCACTTGCCTGAACAGCTGTCTGAGTGGCTTCCTACGCAAGTGTGAGCGCGAGATCTGTTGCAGAAGTGAGAAGTGTGTTTGCCTCCCCCGCAATGGATAGTAAAACACCGTTACTCTGGTCTTTTGCAGGAAGCTCTATTGCAAAGCGGCCTAGCAAGAAGACAATAGTCTGGCTCAAACATCTGTTTCCCTCACCTGAGCTTAGAACCTGATTTTATAAAGGATGGGATCACATACATATTGACAGAAAGGGCGGGGACATTTATGACTATTCATGAGGAAGGGTGGAGCCGATGCATTGAGCAAGCCTGCACACCAGGTTCACTTCCGAGTGGAGATCTAACTGAAATTAGGCAAATGAGGCCCTTGATGTTAGGTTGTCACCTTTACACAAGGGAAGGGGCTGTGTCCGTGCTCTGAGAGCACCTACAGACTAGATGAATGCAGGATGTCAGGGAGGAAAAATTCTTCCTCTACCCTCAAGGTCTTCCGGCTGGGCTAAGTATTCAACTTACATAAGATAGGTTAACAGGAGAAAAAAAAAAGTTTTATTTTGAGTTCATGAGGCCCATTAATGAAACGCAAGGAAATGACCAAGGCAGGCAAGGTTTATACATTTTAGACAAAGAGACAATACATTCGTGGGGAATTGACAAGATAAAGGAAATAGGTATTTGGGAGCTTTAACTAGTAAGGAATTCTAAGCAGAATTGAGGCTGACAGCTGATCAGTAACTAACAAGGTTTGTCCCTATCTCTGGTGATAAGGATGCCTTTCTTTTTTTAAGATTTGATTTATTTCTCCGACAGACAGAAAGTGAGAGAGGGAACATGAGCAGGGGGAGGGGCAGAGGGAGAGGGAGAAGCAGGCTCTCTGCTGAGCAAGGAGCCCAATATGGGGCTGGATTATGGGGCTGGGGGCTGGGATTATGACCTGAGCAGAAGGCAGATGCCCAAAGACTGAGCCACTCAGGCGCCCAAAGGATGCCTTTTCTTAGAATAGGGAGGGTATCTTTCACATGAAAGATTTGTTTCCTACTTTCAGGGGAACAGAGGAGGGTCTGAGAGTCTTTCTTGCATAGATTGTCTTTTAAGTAACTTTTATTTAAAATAGTCAATATAACAAAATGGCACAACTTGGCCCCTACAGTTTCCCCTCTGAAACTTCCCGGGGGATTTTGTGTATTAAAAGCTGAGCTAGTACATTGTTCCGTCTTATCGAAAGGGTCTCAATTCTGATAATAGGTCCGTGTCATTAACTTCCCCTTCAGGAGGCAGTGAAGCAGGTAGGTTGTCAAAAGTTAGGTCTGTTGTTTAAACAATCAGGGGATCACGAGGAGGTCCATCAATGGAATAAAAGAAAAATGGTGGTCAATAACCGCATCAAATTGTAACCCAGTTTGTGAGTTTCTAGGCCAGGCAGTCAAGATTTTCCCGATGGCAGGCTGGAAGCATTTTTCCGAGTGAGAGCAAGCAGTGACGATCTGACAGATGTCCCGGTTTGTCGCCAGAGTGTCTCTGGCAATTTCGAAAGGGTCACAGAGCCACCAGGCATGACGACTGTCTATGCATGAGTTGCTGTGGTGATTTCTCTGAAGGTGACGTCAGGTTGGTGATGTTCAGTTTGCAGGGCCTCAGGAAAAAGGGGCAGTTTTACTTCTGAAATGAGTCCAACAACTCAGAAGGTGGAAGCAAAATTAAAAAAAAAAAAAAAAAAAGTAAGTTCAGAGACTTTTGTAGCCAGCCACTGGGGCAAACGAAAAAATCAGGATCTAATTCAGCATATAATGAGCGGTACCAGAATTTAATAATTACGTAGGTGCTTTATTGAAACATATTTTCTCCCTATCACCCTCACTTTTGCCGAAGATAAAACAATTAAGGCTAACTGGCTTGCAAAATAAGTCTAGTTAAAAAAGACCAACAACTTGGCTTGGTTACTGACATAAATGCAGTAAGGATAGCAGTTGGCGATACAGGATCTTTTAAATTTGCTTTACTGGAATTTTCCATAAGGAATCGCTAGGTTGAACTTTTAATAATAGCCTCTCAAGGCCAGGAGCCAAGCCAAGTACTTGCCCTCATGCTTCGCCTGCAATACCTATAGATTTGGGTTAATTCCTCTCTTCTCGAGGTCCCCAACACATTCTGAAGTTCCTGCACCTGCCAGGAAGTGACCTTCTTTACTCCCTGGCGAGGCTGCTGGGAACTCTGTAAGAAGGTACCAGGCTGGTATTTCCAAGGGGTTTTACTGGCTCCATAAAGTCAACCGTAGTTCCTTAAAACTGGTCGTATCTGAGACTATGCATGTCTCTCTCAAACGTGACATTCCAGCAAAGCTTGGGTAATAAAATACCCCAGTGTTTCTTTCCCATGATGTCTTTAAGGAGAACAGCTTCTTACTGTACTTATGCAAGTAACTGTAATTGCCATAAAAGAAAGAATACTCATTGAGAATTTCTGAATTCTGGAGGGTCCAGGTAGGGAGAAAAAGGTAAATGTTTATATTGGTTTACAATGGGATATTTTATCAAATTGCTGTAAGCCACAGCTTAAGAGAGAAAAAGTTTTCTTTAAGTCAGGAAAAAATAAAACATGAAAAAAATCAGCAATGTTTTCAACAAAAATGTGATAAAATTGTAATTATCTTCCTCAGTTTATTGAGTCTTATATTAATTCTTCTGCTTGAATCCAGTTATTGGAGTAGTTCCAGAAATTCTTACTTCAGTTTAATGATCTTAAGGTTGTAAAGAAACCTGTACCCAGAGTTCTTCGCATGAGTCTCACAGAAGCACCTTTGCAGAATGGTTTCATGAAAGCATCTGAGCCAAACTATAAATGTCTGTAAATAAGAACACTTAATGGCCATAGTCAAAGATCTGATTAGAGTCCGTTACAACGCAATTGCTAAGAAAATCTGCTTATTTCTGTGACATACAACATTTCAAGATAATAACATGTTCGGACATATCAGATTCCCAGGAGTTTTGCACAATTTTTAGGACACTTATTTTAATAACATAGCTATACAAACATAATCTAAGAGGGTTTAAGTATCACTTATTTGACAGTACTTCCCATGTAATTTAACATAGCAAGTAAGCCAAATTAGTTTCATTTTTACAAAATTCTTTTTTTTTTTTTCCAGGATTTTGTTTTTAAATAACCTCTACACCCAATGTGAGGCTTGAACTTACAATCCCGAGATCATCGGTTTCAGGCTCTACGCACTGAGCCAGGTAGGCTCCCCTCCACAAAATTCTTGAAATGTTCCCAGGGCCTTCTGAACATTTCATTTAGATTGTGGTCAAAAGACTTTATTTTAGAATTTGATTCTGGGAAGTATGTCAAAAAATATCTATAGGTTTGAACATTTCATTGATCAAAATCAATTTATCAAAAGGCTGAAACATGTCATTGGATTACAGATCATTAGGTAACAATATTTATCTATTTAACCAAAGTGCTAATAAAAGATTTCAAAGGAAAATACAGATGATACACAGTTGTGATCAAAACTTTGCTCTTAATTTTGAGACTCAGGTTTTTTGAATAATCAAAAATCTGATAGAGAAAACACAGAATCTTTAAAGATTGTCCTTAATGTAATCTTTAACAGAAAACTGTTTACGAAAAGCAAACCAATAATCTAATAAAACATTTCCCTTTTAATGGAGAGAAAAACCAAATTCTAATTTTGCATCAGCAATACTTTTGGTATTAAAACTCATCTTAAAACACTTATTTTAACCTTAGCCACTACTGATCCCACATAAAATTCCTTTCCAAAGGTGTTTTTTTTTTTTTTTTAGATAAGCCTTCTACAACTCTTTTTTTCACATTCAGATTTTGTCCTGTTTTCCCTCTTTAAATAATTAGACTCACTTTAGGAAAAAAATATCTTCTCTCAACAAAAATATTTTTTCATTTCTCAGATTTCTTTAACCAAATACACATATCTTATATTTCCTTGCATACAGTTATTTTCCTTATTTTTCCAGAAGTTTCAGTGATATTTATTAGAATTCTTAACTTGTGGAAACCTTGATTTCTTGTGAAACTTAACTAGTAAGCAATTGTGAGCTGTTACACTAGAATTCTTTAGGCTGACAAATTTATGAATACATTTCATAATTTCATACAATTTCATAATTCAAAAACATTTTTTCCATAGTATAACCTTCTAATAAAGCACAAAACAGGTTTTGTTAACAGACCCAAATTTATCTTTAGTTTCTCTGTGCAGTTGAGACAAAAGTAGATAAACCTATGTTTTAGTGCTTAATGTTTATAATTTTATCTTAATGATCCCAGATATTAAATGAATTTAACTTAACTCATCATTTAACTTGGTGTAACTTTGAAGTTTCCAGTAACCAAAGAAGCTATTTAAAGTTTACCTATAGGGGCGTCTGGGTGGCCTAGTTTGTTAAGCATCTGCCTTTGGCTCAGGTCATGATTCTGGCATTGGGCTCCCTGCTCAGCGGGGAGTCTGCTTCTCTCTCTCTCTCCTGCCCCTCCAACGCGCTTGTGCTCTCTCTCTTGGTCACTGTCTCTCTAAAATAGATAAAATCTTAAAAAAAATAAGTTTACCTATAAACTTTTTTTTAAGTAGGCTCCGTACCCAACATGGTGCTTGAACTCACAACTCTGAGATCAAGAGTTGCTCGCTCTACTGAACTGAGCCAGCCAGACGCCCCTACCTACCCCCCCACACCCCTCTACATCTACTTAATTTACTTGTTCTTAACATTTATGGTTAAATTACCCATAAAAACTTCAAGAGACATCAGACAAGGTCAGTCATGCTTTCAAACTACTATTATTATTACTTTTTAAAATGTTATTTCTTTTTAAATTTTTTTCTTAATTTAATTTTATTTTTTCAGTGTTCCAAGATTCATTGTTTATGTACAACACCAGTGCTCCATGCAATAGGTGCCCTCCTTTTTTTTTTTTAATATGTGCCCTCCTTAATACCCACCACCAGACTCACCCATCCCTCCATCCCCCTCCCTTTCAAAACCCTCCGTTTGTTTCTCAGAGTCCGCAGTCTCTCATGCTTGTCTCCCGCTCTGATTTCCCCCAATTCACTTTTCCTTTCCTTCTCCTAATGTCCTCCATGTTATTCTTTATGCTTCACGAGTAAGTGAAACCATATGATAATTGACTTTCTCTGCTTGACTTCTTTCACTCCGAGTAATCTCTTTTGTACCATCCATGTTGATACAAAAGTTGGGTATTCATCCTTTCTGATGGAGGCGTAATATTCCATTGTCTATATGGACCACATCTTCTTTATCCATTCGTCTGCTGAAGGGCATCTTGGCTTTTTCCATAGTTTGGCGATTGTGGCCAAATTATTATATTTTGTATATTTGTGTGTGACACACACACACATACACACATATATATGTGCACATATATGCACATATATATGTATATGTGTGTGTGTCATATATATATGACAAAATACAGCATTCGTCCCTGATTAAAACTCTTCAAAGATTTTATTTCTTTGAGGAATCTCCACACCCAGTGTGGGGCTCGAACTCACAACCCTGGGATCAAACATTGCAAGCCACACCGACTGAGCCGGTCAGGCGCCCCTCAAGCTATTATGATTATTTCAGTTTGTAACAGAGATCACATCAACTTGTTTCACTTTCAGTAAATCCAGGCAGAATAAAAGTTTCCGTTTTAATGTTGGTAACATTAAGCCATTTCTGTTTAAATTAAACCAACAACCTTACTTAGCTTTAGTAGCAAATATTTCCCCAGATCACGTGAATCTGAAGAATATTTGGGTTAGGTCCTCACTTTCTGAGTATTTTAGAATGCCCAATCCTTACACAAGCATTTGCCTTCAAACCAAGTACAGAAAACTCTTTCATAGAGTAATTTTAGCAATACGATTCAAGGTAGAGAAAAGATCTACCAGATGGAGTCATATCCAGATAGATGCAAACAAAAATTGTCACCATACTCAAAATCTGTGCACCCCACCAATGTCTGAGATGCTGGTTTAATAGAAGAGCAGCCCAAGGAGAGGCAGGGAATCATTCCCCCGAGCTGCTTTGTCCTGTTGGGACTGCTTATACACAAAAGAGGAGGAGAAGGGGTTCCTTGAAACCTTGGGGGAAGGGGTCTTGAAACAATCTGGAAGTACACATTCTTCTGGACAATGAGGTGCTATCTGGGACCTGATACATTCAGATAAGGCAAAACAAATGTTGCTATCTGGTCCCCATTAGGTGTCTTCAAGCAGTGGGTAAACAGGGAGTGGGGGTAAAGAGGCAAAGTTAATGATCGATCGTGCATGAGGTCAAGAGGTGCGTAAAACATGATTAGGGCACAATACAGACCGTGGAGCTGAGTTAATCAGAATGCAGCGAATACAACTGTTATCTCTGCTTATGCTTTCAAAGCAGGTCCAGGGACCATGGGTCTGCCTTCAAAACCTTACAGCTTTGGTTTTTATTAATATTTGCAAAGAGGACATTATAGGCCCAATTTCCCAATATCCCTCCCCCCTCCTTTTTTCCTGATGAGAAACTCCCCTGCAGTTTGCATTTCAAAGAATGGCTCTTAGCTCCTAGAGAAGATGAGGGTAGAAAATTTGTGTTAGAAAAGGCATAGGGAAAGTATCCAAGTTTTCCCCAGGGTGGGTGCTTGGAGCATTATCTGCTGCCTATTATCAGAAGGGCTAGAGTCTGAACAGAAGAGCCCCTTTATAGCAGTTTGTATTTTAAAAAGTCCTCCTCCCCTCCCCTTTTTTTCCTTCAGTTTCAGATGCTGGTGTGTTGTTCTTTACATTTCAAAGACGTGTTAGGATTTGTAATTTTCTTTCTCCCTTTCTCTTTCTTCCTTTCTTTCTGTTTAAATTCTCAATTAGTCACCTAATATAGTACATTAGTTTCATTTTCATTTCACATTAGTTTCAGATATAGTGTTCAATAAAGGATTTATAACCTTAAGGGACAAACAATGCAAGGTTTTGTTTTGTTTTTCCTTGGAGTTTCAGCGTATTTGCGATTTACCATTTACCTTTTTTTTCTTCCTCAAGTACAGGACACTTCTGTTCCAACAAACTGTTCTTTTGTAACATCTATAAACATTTTAAGAGGAATAAATGAGGTTTTAAGATTAGTAAAGCTAGGTGGGCTGTGACTTTTGGGAGTTTTATTTTTGGTTTTGTAGAGAGTTGTAAAACAAAGGTCACCGAGCCAGCCAGGAGCCCCCACTTTTTTTTTTCTGAAATCAGGGAGATCTTTAACAAAAATGGAAATCAAAAGATTTTTGCCTTCCTAAAATCTATAAAGCAAAATTTACAAAAGTCTTCTTTCTGAGTACACAGTTTAACGTTGGCTTCTATCAGTCTCTGAATATTGGCCTTTGGGAGATCAGTTGTAGGAGGGCTTAGGAGAAAATTTGGTCCTGTTTCCTCTGTGTAAGGAGGGGGGGGTCATTCTCCCAGGGAAAGTGGGACCTCCCTAACAACCACGATGTAATCAATCCTGGGCCAGAAGAGCTCCCCGCAGCAGCCAGTCAAGGTCTATGTGAGTGCTGTTATGAATAGCTATTAATTTTTATTTATTTAAAAAATTTCTTTATTAAGTTTTTTTAGCCATTAAAAAAAAAAAAAATTCCTCTCTGGGGACACCTGTCCAGCTCAGTTGGTGGAGAGTGCAACTCCTGGTCTCGGGGTTATGGAGTGTAAAACCCCACGTTGGGTGTAGAGATGACTTTAAAAAAATAATAAAATCTTTAAAAATAAGTAAATAAAAATCCCTTTCTAAATTTGGTAGGATCTTCTGAATGTGGAGGAACGAGGGCTTTATCACTTAGAAGATCTGCTGCTATTCAAGGGCTATGAATCCTTCGCTCTGTGTGTGTGTGTGTGTGTGTGTGTGTGTAGGATATCTCTGTAAAGATTATTGCCCAGAAATGCCTAAAGCTGGCACAGCCTGATTATAGCAAAGGGAACCCGTCCGAGCGCCCCAGGGGAATTTTGCAAGAGCAGTCCGCATACTTCAAACCTAGAGATTAGGCTGGAGTGCTGTCTGCAAATCTTGCAGGGAAAGGGAAGTTAAGACAGGCAAATGGGGCTAGATTTTAAGGGGCATTTTCACTGGATGTGGCCACTGATTTGCCTTAAGTCTAATTTTTGTTCTTTTACCTTGTCAAGGGAGTCCCTAATGATGTGGAGAACAAAGGCAAAGACATGTGCAAAGAATTAAACTTCCCTCCAGCTTCCTGCCCCTTCACAAGTACTTCAGACCGGCAGAGTGACCTTCAGCCAGGAACTCAACTGCCTTGATGTTAAAATTAATACTTTGCTAAAGGCGAAAGGTATCGTTAGCTTGACATTAGCCTGACCTCCAGGGTCCTGTAAGTCTACTTTAACATGTGAAAATCCCTTTGGAAACTTCCCCAAGATACATGTTGGCAATCATCCTCCAAGCATATGGGCCACTGATAGATTATCTGAAGGTGAAGGGTCTCAAGACTGAGGGTTTACTAGACAGTAGTCAATGGTCTTATCTTAACAGCAGCTAGCCTCTCTAGGTCCTGGAAACCTTCTTCCCAAACTCCTTAGAGACTTAACCCGTCCCAGCTTAGAATCAGGCACTCTTCAATGACCCCCCCATTGCAGCTCTTCCTGCCTCTGGGTCCTGTCCCCGTGCTTTAATAAAACCACCTTATTTTGCACTGAAGACATCTCAAGAATTCTTTCTTGACTGTTGGCTCTCAGACCCCCAACATCACATCATATTACCCAAGGTTAGCCGTTATTCTAATAAGATCATTCAGAACTCTGTAAAGTATATTTAAGAATATCTATTGACTTTTTTAAATACAGCCAATTTAAAGGATCTATCATCTGGCCATTGGTGGATAGGATCTTATTAATTTCAGCTGTGACTCAAACCAATAAGTTTTTTAATGGCTTAACCAGAAACCTAAGCGGCTTCCAGACAAGGCACAGATGACGCAGTTCCCATGATCCAAAAGTTTATTCCCCCCAAAATAATCTAAGAAAGCAAAGACCTTCGTTGCATAGGTAGTAAGGATGTCTCTGGTCTCCCACGAATCTGAGATACTTCCAGGTACAGACCCGGTAATCTGCGACACTGAGCAGGGACTAATTGGAATGGGACTTTTCCAGAGCTGACCCTTGAGACAACAAAATGCCCCTTATGGGCTGGGACTTCTTATGATCAACCCTCCTGAGAGGTGGCACAGCTGGACTGAGCGTGCTTTTGGTAACTGTGTGTCCAGGATCCCCAGCCTGTGTGACTGGGCACCAAGGTGCACCCTCTCTGGCTGTCGGAGACCAGAGAGAATGTTCTCACTGGTCACAAAGGCAAGCTCTTAGGACACAGTACAAGACAAAAGGAAAAACTTCATCTGGCTTTTTTATAGGGGACTCACAGCAGTTTGTCCAAACAGATGCTGGTCTGGTGAGAACCAGGAACTGAAAAAAAATCAGACTTCTATGCCTGCCCTATGGTCGTTCCTTTTTATGAACAAAGGACATAGAAGATACAGACCAAAAAGACCATCTCTGGGAGAAAATGGGTCAGCAACCGGTGGGTGCTGCCAAATTTTTCCCACCAGTTGCAAAGCTCAAGGAACCAGTCCCATAATATTTTTTCCTACGAATTGAAATTTAGAGAAACGTACAAAAGACTCTTGTTCCATTAGACTCTGCAGACAGAGACTCCGGAAGGCTCACATGGTAATAAAAAAATAAAAAAAAAAAAACCTTACCTTCTGCCAGCTGTATTATCAGATGTCCCAGGATCTCAGTGGGGGCAGTGTCTGGGACAAGCCATTGCCCAGCAAAATATCTTACCCACTATGCCAACTACTGGGGAGGGAAAATTCTTCCTCTACCCTCAAGGTCTTCCAGCTGGACAAAGAATTCAATTTACATGAGAGACAAGACAGGAGGAAAAAACCCAAACCTTTGTTACAAAGCCCAATAAGGAAATCGAGACAAAAGAATGACCCAGGCAGGCAATTTTTACACATTTTAGACAAAAAGAGACCATAAGTTTGTGAGGAATTTACAGGGTAAGGAAAAAAAATAGGTGCGGGGCTCCATCCCAGAACTCTGAGATCATGACCTGAGCCAAAGGCAGACACTTAACCAATTGAACCACGGAAACCACCCAGGTGCCCCTGGTACTCAGTGCTTCATAGGTAGCACTAGTGTCTACCAAGAAATCTATTAAGTGTCTTGTTCACCAAAAAGGTGACCCAAGGTTCCATGGGGGGAAATTTCAATGCAGGCTGTAGGGCTTTCAGGAGTCTCTGGGTCCCACAATTCTGGAGAGTTCCTGGGCGGGAAATGGGGGAAGGGTAGTGGGGCGGGGGCATCTGGAAGTTTGGCTAATAATACCTATTCAGAGAGGGGCATTCCCTCTTCCAGTGTCCCTCTCGTTTGCAATAGGCACACTGGTTTGGTCCTACAACGGGGTGGCCTCCGGATCTCGAATTTACGGCCCTCGGGTTTCTTACCCTGGGACCAGCACCAGGCTGCTGTGTACCCTGGGGAGGCTCTGACCACACCAGCCTCAAGGCATTCACTAGCGAGGCTACTTCCTGCTGAATCCTACGCTTTTCCTCCTCCTGCCGGACCTTGTCTCGGTTTCGGAAAACATCGAAAGCGATCTCAGCCAACTGATTTGTGGGCATTCCTAAAGCCCCTCTCACCCTTTGCAATTTCTTGTAAATGTCAGGGGCAGCTTGCCTTATGAAGGTGTCATTGACCATCTGTAGATTCTCTGGAGCTTCTGGGTCTATATCCGCATACAGGCGATAAGCCCTAAACATTCTTTCCAAGTAGTCAAAGGGGTCCTCGTCAGGCTTCTGTCTAACCTGCATAATTTTATTGAGGCTTCTTTGTTTGGGGACTCCATTCTTCAGCCCTTTCAGGATGCAGCTCTGGTAATGCTCCAGCCTGTTTCTACCCCACACGTCGTGGGGGCTCCATCGAGGGTCGGTGGTGGGGATGGCCAGGTCTCCGATGGCTCTCACCGGGTTATAAGGCGCTTCCTCGTGCATCTTATCAGCTTCAGCACGAGCCTGTTCTAAGATCAAGCTACGTTCCTCTGGTGTGAGGAAGAACTTTAGGAGGATCTGAATATCTGCCCAAGTTGGATTATGGGTAGCAAAAATAGAGGCAAAAAAATTCTTCATTCTGATAGGGTCCTCTAGGTATGGAGGCATGTTGGTTTTCCAATTCAACAGGTCGGAGGTGGAAAAGAGGGTACGCACAAAGATGAAACTGTGTGCCTGCCCATCCCCGTAAGCTCCGCCGATCAGCACCTGGCCCAGGGGGAATCTCCCTGCCTGAATTTGGGTGACCCTCTGGTCCAGTGGGGTATCCCGGCAGGCATGAGGCGGAGAGACCACTAAGGGTCTTGCGGGATCTGGAGGGGAAGGGGATGGAGCCGGGGCCCGAGGTGGTGCCGAAACTTGGGGGACAATGGCCCCGGAAGCTCCAAGGGAAGGTGATGGAGTGGCAGTATCTGACTGTGTGGGTAATGGCTCATTTTCCTGATGATGAGAATCAGGTGAAATTACCTCTTTCTGGGGACTCTCTTTTGGCACCCAGATCATGTATTTTATCTGAATTTCCGTGTTCTGGTATAATAACATAAAAGATTGTACATATTGGATCTCAAACCATTTTTCTTTCCTTTTGCAAAATAACTCCAATTGCGAGAGAGTATTATAATCTAACGAGCCATTCTTAGGCCATTGTTGTCTTGAATCCAGGGAATACTGTGGCCAGACAGTATTACAGAAAAATATCATCTTTTTCTTCGTCATTAAGCCATCGGCGAACACTGCCCAGTTCCTAAGGATGCAGCCCAAGGGGGTATACTTTGGGACTGAATTCTTATTTCCCATTTGCAATAATTCTCAGCAGGTCACCCAGAGCCACTCTTACACAGACAGGTTTTCCAAGAAATCCAAATAGCCAAGAGACCCTCTGTGAGTGTAACCCTCGTTTTCCTTTCTAGGAAAGGGAAAATTCCTTACCCAAGGCCTCTCGGCGGAGGTCAAACACAAATAAAATTATCAGCAGTCAGTCACCTGTACTGAGATCACTTACCCAAAGGACGTCTTCCGAACCCCAAACAAGTTTCTCTGCCCCAAAGTAAAACCAGAAAGCACCGAAGGTCGATTCCGCCGATCGGAGGGAGTTCGGAACCCAGTCCCCCGACAACCGGGCATTCGAGTCACTGGCAAAGGTAACGCAGTTGGGTTTAGAGTCCCTTTGCGGTCGCCGAATTTGTTACGGAGCTTAAAAGTTTAATTGCTGGCGTGCAGCGGAAAGCCACACACCACAGCACCAGGCTTTTGCAGAGAAGAAGGTTGGTTGCAAAGCGACCAAGCAAGGAGACAAGAAGCTGTCTCAAAAAACGGTCTCCCCGCCTGATTTTGGAACACGTTTCTATAAACACAGGGGTTGGAGTTACATATTGATGAAGAGGGCGGGGAAATTGTGACTATTCATGAGGGAGGACGGAGCATGAGCATTAAGCACACGTAGAAGCCACACACGTCCCACATTCACTTTGGGCGGAGACTTGACATTGAAATGAGGCAAAACCAGGCTTCGGGTGGTCACCCATAGGACTAGGAGAGACGGTTGTGCTTATCTTCCGAGGGCGTGTAAACTGAATGGGGTCTTAGACCCGCTGGCATTGCTTGTTCATAGGCTGAACCTTATCTGAAAAGAAGCATGGGCTGACCAGAGAGTAGCGGGTCCCTGAAAAACTAGCTTTAAGTTTTGTGCTAGTGCCAGAAGCCTGGCTGGCTCAGTTGGTACTGTTAGGGAAAAATAATGAGACCAGCGAGAGACCCGGTGACCCTCGGAGAAGTAGGGGAACTCGGATTTATTTTACGCCCGCGGACCCAGCTGAGCTCCTGCTCCAAGTTCTGAGCCCCGGGCAGTGCGGTTACAGGGCTTTTACAGGGGGCTGCAGGCAGTCAGGTTCTAAGGGCTGTGCTGACCGCTGGCGCGTGGACTTAAACTGGGGGAGCGGGGGCTGCTTTGGGCAGGAAGAGCAGTGCAAGGAGCCGCACAAGCCTCGCCCACCGACCCAGTCACAGCGAGGACACGGCAGCGTTTGCAATCTTGTCCCTCCTGCCATGTGGGACAAGATTGGTGTCTCCTCCTGTATCTTTTTATGTCACTGGTATTCTTTTTTCTTTTTGGCCTAAGCCCTTTGCTCAAGTTGAGGCTCTGACCCACTTAACCCACTTCTAACCGGACCGAGATCTCCTTACAGAAACTACATAAAAGTGACCAAACTAACCCCCTGCCACAAAACCGTGCGAGCAGATAACTACGAGGCTCCCTTGTAACGTTCCTCCACAAAATTAGTGCAGATTTTTAAAAGGATTTTATTTATTTATTTATTTGACAGAGAGAGAGAGAGAGAGAGAGAGAACACAAGCAGGAGGAGTGGGAGCCGAGCAGGGAGCCTGATTTGGGCCTGGATCCCAGGGTCCCAGGATCATGTCCTAAGCCGAAGGCAGATGCCCAAGGACTGAGCCACCCAGGTGCCCCTGAAATTATTGCAGATTTGAAGATAAGATGAAGAGGTACTTAAAGGCCAGGAAATTACACAGGTTTTTTTTTTATTTAAGATTTTATTTATTTATTTGACACACACAGAGAGAGATCACAAGTAGGCAGAGAGGCAGGCAGAGAGAGGGGGAAGCAGGCTCCCTGCTGAGCAGAGAGCCTGAGGCGGGGCTCGAACCCAGGACCCTGAGACCATGACCTGAGCCGAAGGCAGAGGCTTTAACCCACTGAGCCACCCAGACGCCCCTATTTAGGCTTTTATTGTCAAGTCGTCTCTACACCCAATCCAGAGGTATCTATATCTATATTTATATCTATGTCTACACCACATCTTCTTTATCCATTCATCAGTCGATGGACACTCCGGCTCTTTCCGTGTTTTGGCTATTGTTGACAATGCTGCTATAAACATCAGTACCCCTTTGAATCTGTATTTTTGTGTGCTTTGGGTAAATACCTAGTACTGCAGTTGCTGGGTCGTAGGGTAGTTCTATTTTTAACTTTTTGAGCAACCTCCAACCTCCATACTGTTCTCCAGTGACTGCGCCAGTTTGCTTTCCTACCAACAGTGCGAGAGGGTTCCTCTTTTTCTTCATCCTCGACACATCTGTTGTTTCCTGTGTGTTAATTTTAGCCATTCTGACAGGTGTGAGGTGGTATCTCATTGTGGTTTTGATTTGCATTTCCCTGACAATCAGTGACGTCAAGCGTCTTTTCATGTATTTGTGGGCCACCTGGGAAAATGTCTATTCATGTCTTCTGCCCAGTTCTTAACTGGATTATTTGGATTCGGGGTGTTGAGTATGATCAGTTCTTTATATATTTTGGATACTAACCCTTTATCAGATGCGGCACTTGCAAATATCTTCTCCTATTCTGTAGGTGTCCTTTTAGTTTTGTTGATTGCTTCCTTTGCTGTGCAGAAGCTTTTTATTTTGATGAAGCCCGATGCCGGACTTAATTCCAGGACCCTGAGATCATGACCTGAGCCAAAGCAGATGCTTAACTGACTGAGCCAACCAGGCGCCCTCTACTGAAAGTTTTTCACAGGTAGGTATTTAATCCACTTGGATTAATGTTTATGTATGACATGAGATAAGGAGCCAATCTCTTGATCTCAGGGTCCTGAGTTTAAGCCCCACATTGGGCATGGAGCCTACTTTAAAAATCCTGTTGGAGTTTTTTTTTTTAAAGATTTTATTCATTTATTTGACAGAGAGGAGAGAGATCACAAGAAGGCAGAGAGGCAGACAGAGAGGGGGGAAGCAGGCTCCCCGCTGAGCAGAGAGCCCGATGCGCGTCTCTATCCCAGGACCCCAAGATCATGACCTGTGCGGAAGGCAGAGGCTTTAACCCACTGAACCACCCAGGCACCCCGCCCCCTGTTGGAGTTTTGATTGGGATTACATTTGAGTTACAGATCAACTCGGGAGAGAAATGACATCTTCAAGGCGTTAGCGTCATCATAAACATAGTATATTTCTCCACTTATTGAGGTCAAATTTAATGGCTTTCAAGACAGTATTATAACTTTCTCCACAAAAGTAATGCATATCTTAGCTCAGACTCAGTCCTTTTAATGTTCGTGGGCTCTATGACTGGGGTCTCAGGGAAGCTACACTTTAACAAGATCAGAGTAACTTGACCAAACTTCAAAGCATGGGCTCCATTTCTGTCCTGAGCACATATCTGCTTTGTTGACAAATAACCCCCCCAAAAGCCCTTTTGGGGGCACCTGGGTGGCTCAGTCAGTTGAGTGTCTGACCCTTGATTTCAGCTCAGGTCATGATGTGAGGCAGGCGGCGGGCAGGGGTGGGAGATGGTGGGTGGGTGAGGGGGTGGGTCCTGGGATCCAGTCCTGCATCAGGCTCTGCACTCAGTGAGGAGTCTGCTTCTCTTCCTCTCTTTCTCCATTTCCCTCTGCCTGCCCCTACCCCCACTTGCATCCTCTCTCTCTCTCTAAAATAAATAAATAAATAAATAAATCTTAAAAACAAAAACCAGAAAACTAACAACCCATTTCCAACATAAGGAATAAGACCTCCCTGAATTCCCATGAGACTAAAGTCATTCAGCCTTACACATAATAAAAGCTTCAGATAAGGTCTGCAACTTTCTGAAATGTGTTTTGTCTAATGGTCTGTAACTTTTTATGTAAAAAAACCGAATATAACCCCACACCAATGTTTCTTCCCTGGAGCACTCTCTTCTTTGTGAAGATCGGGTATCCTGGGCAGCTGTCCTCCCTTGGGCTCAAATAAAACTTTCTTTCTTTTAGAGATTCTAGAAGGTTTGTTCATTTTGCAGTGACAACATATTTTATAAATATCTGCTTTTTGCATTTGTATTTTACATAGTAAAGGAAGCATTTTTTTTTCTTTTAAAGATTTTATTTATTTGACAGACAGAGAGAGAAAAGCACACAAGCAGGATAGGTAGGGGGTAGGCAGAGGGAGGGGGGGAAGCAGGGTCTCCAACTGAGCAAGGAGCCCCATGTGGAACTCGATTCCCGGACCCTGGGATCATGACCTGAGCGGAAGGCAGATGTTTAACCAACTGAGCCACCCAGACGCCCCCATTTTTTTAAAAATTTTAAAATTTATTTTATTTGAGAGAGAGAGAGAGAGAGAGAGAGAACGCGTGTGCAAGTGGGGGGAAGGGCTGAGGCAGAGAATCTTAAGTGGACTCCATGCTGAGTGCAGAGCCTGACGTGGGGCTCAATCCCAAGACCCTGAATCACCACCCCAGACAAAAACATAAGTTGGTTACTTATGGTTTTGTATCAGTTTGTAATCAACTGGGCCATCCAGGAACCCCATAAGGATTTTATTTATTTTTATTTATTTTATTTTATTTTTATTTATTATTTTTTTAAATTTTTGTTTTTATTTATTTCACAGATAGAGAGAGATCATAAGCAGACAGAGAGGCAGGCAGAGAGAGGGGAGAAGCAGGCTCCCTGCTGAGCAGAGAGCCTGATGTGGGGCTCGATCCCAGGACCCTGAGATCATGACCTGAGTCAAAGGCAGAGGCTTTAACCCACTGAGCCACCCAGGTGCCCCCTATTTATTTTATTTTTTTAAGATTTTATTTATTTTTTGACAGAGAGAGACACAGACAGCAAGAGAGGAAACACAAGTAGGGGGAATGGGAGAGAGAGAGAAGCTGGGATCCTGCTAAGCCTGGAGTCCAATGTGGGGCTCAGTCCCAGAACCCTGGGATCATGACCTGAGCGGAAGGCAGACGCTTAATAACTGAGCCACCCAAGCACCCCAGAATTTTATTTTTAAATAACCTCTACACCCAACGTGGGCCTCAAACTTAACCACCCCAAGGTCAAGAGTTGCTTGCTCTACCACCTGAGCCCGCTTGGTGTCACTCTTGCACTGTCTTCTGGATTCCTGCGGTGCTTTTTTTTTTTTTTAAAGATTTTTATTTATTTATTTATTTATTTATTTATTTATTTATTTATTTGGAAAGAGAGAGAGTGAGAGAGAACATGAGAAGGAAGAAGGTCAGAGTGAGAAGCAGACTCCCCATGGAGCTGGGAGCCCGATGTGGGACTTGATCTCGGGACTCGAGGATCATGACCTGAGCTGAAGGCAGTTGCTTAACCAACTGAGCCACCCAGGCGCCCCTCTGCAGTGCTTTTGAAAAGTTAGTTTTCCTTAGTGTCAGTGTTTTCTCCCTCCCTTTCTCCCTCTCTCTCCAAACCTTCTCTTTGTCTTTAGTATCCTACGGTTTCCATACAGTATGTCTAGGATGTCTAGGTGTTGATTTATTCATTTTGATCCTGCTTGAGATTTGTTGTGTTATGGGTCGAATTGTACCCCCCAAAAAGTTATGTTAAAGTACCTCTGAATGTACTTTTTAACTCCCAGTACCTCTGAATGGGATTTTATTTGGAAGTAGAATCACCACAGGTGTAATTTATGTAGGAAAAAAAGGCAGAAGAAAAATTATTAAATTTCCTTACTACCTCCACCCATTGGCAAGTCCTTGAAACAGGCAGTGACATTCTCTAGGGACTCATCTGCCTCAATGTTAATACTTTGCTAAGGGCCAAAGACAGTCCTAGCCCAACCGCGCCTCCTCCCCCAGGATCCTGTAAGTCTACTTTAACATATAAAAATTCCTTTAGAAATTTCCTTTATCTCTAACTCTCCCCCGCCCCCCAGATACGTGCTGGCAATCATCCCCCAAACATATGGCCAGCCGATATACATCTGAAGGGTCTCATGACTAAGATTTTGTTAGACGGTAATACGTGACCTTTTCCCTGCAGTAGCCAGCCCCCTCAAGGGCCTGGAAACCTTGCTTCCAAAATTCCTTAGAGACTTACACTCTCCCTAACCCCCTCCCCATTGAAAGTCTATAATGGGCCACTCCTCGTGACCCCAGTGCAGCTCTTTCTGCCCACGGGGTCCTGTCTCCGTGCTTTACTAAAACCACCTCTTTGCACCAAAGATGCCTCAAGAATTCTTTCTCGGCCCTTGACTTTGAACCCTAATGTCCTTCCCACATGAGTAATTAGTTAAGATGCTGTTGTACTGGAGTAGGGTGGACTTTAACCCAATGTCCCTGGAGTCCTGATGAGAACAGAAGAGGGAGAGAGGATGAGGGGAAGACACAGAGAGAACACCAGGTGATGACTGAGGCAGAGATTGGAGTAGCAAATCTGTAAGACAAGGAATGCCAAGGCTTGCTGGCAATGCCAGAAACTGGGAGAGGGCATGGAATAGAATCTCCCCCGGAATTCTTCAGAAAGAGAACTGCCCTGCCAACACATTGATCTGGATCTTCTAGCTTCTAGGATTGTAAGAGAATAAATTTTTGGGGCGCCTGGGTGACTCAGCCTGCCTTCCGCTCAGGTCATGATCCCAGGGTCTGGGGATTGAGCCTGGAGTCTGGCCCCCTGCTCAGAGGGGAGTCTGCTTCTCCTTCTCCCCCTCCCCTGTGCTCTGCTCTCTCTGTCTCACACTTTCTCTCTCAAATGAATAAATTGGAAATATTTAAAAAAACCAAACTAAATTTCTGTGGATTAAGCTACATAGTCTGTTGTACTTTGCTACACTGGCTCTAGGAATCTAACACATTGTGTTTCCTAAATTTGAGGATTCCTGTCTTTCATTAATTTGCTAAATTCACAGTTTCCATATCTTCAGTATTACCTCTCCTCTTTCCTCCTCCTCTCTCATTCTGGAACTTCAATTGGGCATATGTTAGTCCTCATTCTATGATCTTGTCTTTTAACCTCTCTTTCATAATTTTAATATTTTCCTCTGTGCTACTTTCTGAGTAACTTCTTAGATCTACCTTTTAGTTCCTTAATTCTCTCTTCAGCTATATTTATGTTCACTTGCCATGTTTTTTTTTAATTTCTAGAAGTCCTCATTTAAAAAAATTTTATTTTTTAACTTTTATTTTTTAAAGATTTTATTTATTTGAGAGAGAGAGAGCACAAGCAAGGGGAGTGGGAAAGGGAGAAGCAGGCTCCTCGCTGAGCGGGGAGCCCAACAGGGGGCTCCATCCAAGGACCTTGGGATCATGACCTGAGCAGAAGGCAGACGCTTAATGGACTGAGCCACCCAGGTAAACCTAAGAGTTATTTTTAAGTAATCTCTACACAGGGTTCGAACCCATAACCCTGAGATCAAGAGTTCCACAGCCCACCCCACCAATGGTGCCAGCCAGGCTCCCCTAGAAGCCCTATTTTGTTCTTTTTCAAGTCTGCCATGTCATTTCAGTAGTCTTTCATTCCTTGCTCTTGTTTTAAAGTTTATTTATTCATGGGGCACCTATTCATTCAAGTTAAATGTCCAACTCTTGATCTCAGCTTAGGTCATGATCTCAGGGTTGTGAGATGGAGCCCTGTGTGGGGGTCTGCGCTGGGCGTGGAGCCTGCATAAGAGTCTCTCCCTCTCCCTCTGCTTCCCTCCACCCCTGCCCCTTTCTGTCTCTCAAAAAAAAAAATTTTTTTTTTTAGAAATCTTTTCTTCATCTTCCCCTCTTCCCACCCCCCTAGGAGAAAAGGTGATTAAATATCCACAAATCCCCCCCACCTTCAAATAATTACATTCTGGGATTTCAGCGTTTCTTCCAATTCTGAATCCTTCTGTTTTTTCCCTCTTATGAGAGGAAAGTTAAAGTAGACTTAAGGCCATCGAAAACAAAAAAAGTTGGGCCATGTCTCCTCCCTTGTTTATCTTATATTTTTTTACTGTCATGAAACTGTTTTTCCGTGGATCCTCCAATCCAAACACCCATTCGCTGTCACTTACAAAGTGAATGATGTAAAGTAGGGTATATTGACTGTTTCAGTGAGCAGATTTTTTGAAGTGTCTTCTGTTTTAGCCCTTTAAGTTTATCACATTTTAGTTTTTATTTTTTAAAAAGATTTTATTTATTTATTTGTCAGAGAGAGAGAGAGAGAGATAACAAGTAGGCAGGGAGGCAGGCAGAGGCAGAGAGAGAAGCAGACTCCCTGTTTAGCAGAAAGCCTGATGCAGGGCTTGATCCCAGGACCCTGAGATCACGACCTGAGCCAAAGGCAGCGGCTTAACCCACTGAGCCACCCAGGCGTCCCTAAGTTTGTCACATTTTGTTGACGTCTGATATTCCACTTTCCTAGATTATAGGCAAGATCAGTTTATGTCGTTTGTTTTTAAAATGTGCCAATGCCTGTACATTAACAAGATTTCTAAAAATAAAACTAAGACATTTAATTTATTGGTCTTTTGGGGGGTCTTTGATGTGTCTCTCGGGTATTACAACTGGGCCATTAATCTTGTTGCTTCATCAACATTAACTGGTTCATTTTCATGACGGAATCAGCTGTTTCTTTTCTTTTCTTTTCTTTTTTTATGAGCTCAGCTAGGCATTTAAAAGGATGTCCCTTCTGGAATATTATTCAGCCATAAGAAAGAACGAAATCTTGCCATTTGCAATGACACAGACGGAGCTAGAGAGTGTAATGCTGAAGGAAATAAGTCAGTCAGAGAAAGACAAATACCTCACCATTTCACTCATATGTGGAACTTAAAGCATGATTTTTTGTTTTTTACCTATAGATTTATTTATTTATTTGACAGAGAGAGAGAGAGAGAGAGCACAAGCAGGGAGAGCAGGAGAGGGAGAAAGGGACTCTCCACGGAGCAGGGAGCCCAATGCGGGGCTTGATCCCAGGACCCTGGGACCACGACCCGAGCCAAAGGCAGACGATCAACCGACAGAGCCCCTCAGGCGTCCCTCATATGTGGAACTTAAGAAACAAAACAAATGTGCAAAAGGAAAAAGAAAGAGAGAGAGAGGTAGACCAGGAAACAGACTGCTAACTAGAGGGGACAAACTGATGGTTACTAGAGGGGAGGTGAGAGGTGAGTGGGAGGTGAGTGGTGGGGGATGGGTGAAATAGGTGATGGGGTTAAGGAGCACACTTGTGATGAGCGCTGGGTGATGGATGGACGTGTCGAATCACTCTATTGTACACCTGAAGCTAATATAACACTGTGTTAGCCAACCAGGATTAAAATAAAAACCTTATTTTGGGGCGCCCGGGTGGTTCAGTTGGTTAAGTATCTGCCTTTGGCTTGGGTCATGACCTCAGGGTTCTGGGATCACACCCCACATGGTGCTCCCTCCTCAGCTTAGTGGGGAGTCTGCGTCTCCCTCTCCCTCTGCCCCTCTCTTCTGCTCCTGTTCTGTTTCTCTTTCTCAAATAAATAAATAAAATCTTTATTTAAAAAACTCCACAACTTTATTTTATTTTTTTAAAGATTTTATTTATTTATTTTAAAGATTTTATTTATTTGACAAGTAGGCACAAAGAGAGGGGGAAGCAGGCTCCCTGCTGAGCACAGAGCCCGATGCGGGGCTCGATCCCAGGACTTGAGATCATGACCTGAGCCGAAGGCAGAGGCTTTAACCCACTGAGCCACCCAGGCACCCCAAGATTTTATTTACTTATTTGACAGAGAGATAGAGAAAGCACAAGTAGGCAGAGAGGCAGGCAGAGGGAGAGGGAGTAGCAGACTCTCCACTGAGCAGGGAGCCTGATGCGGGGCTCGATCCCAGGACCTTGGGATCATGGTCTGAGCCAAATGCAGATGCTTAACCAACTGAGCCGCTGAGGCATCCCTTATTTTACATTTTAAAAGATTTTATTTATTTATTTATTTGAGAGAGAGAGAGAGAGATTGGGAGGGAGAGATTGCGAGCAGGGGGAGGAGTAGAGGAATAAGCAGGCTCTCCACTGAGGAGGGAGTCTGACGCCTCGATCCCAAAATTCTGGGATCATGACCCGAGCTGAAGGCAGACGCTTAATGAACTAAACCACCCAGGCACTCCTAAAAATATTTTGAAGTAATCTCTACATTCAACCTGGGTCTTGAACTCACGACCATAAGATCAATAGTTTCTACTCTACTACATGAGCCAGCCAGGTACTCCCTTTTTACTGGGCAGAAATTAGGATTTTTTTTTTTAAAGATTTTATTTATTTATTTGACACACAGAGAGAGAGATCACAAGTAGGCAGAGAGGCAGGCAAAGAGAGAGAGGGGGAAGCAGGCTCCCTGCTGAGCAGAGAGCCCCATG
>CM052808.1:22324362-22352259 GCA_028533885.1 Nasua narica | reverse complement strand
AAAGATTTTATTTAATTGACAGAGAGAGAGATCACAAGTAGGCAGAGAGGCAGGCAGAGAGAGGGGGAAGCAGGCTCCCTGCTGAGCAGAGAGCTGGATGCGGATGCGGGGCTCCATCCCAGGGCCCTGAGATCATGACCTGAGCTGAAGGCAGAGGCTTTAACCCACTGAGCCACCCAGGTGCCCCAATGTTATACACTTTAATTTCATAAATGCTAGAGGGGTCACCCCCATCAGGGAAAGCTGAGAAGAGAAAGGATTACAGGGTACAACTTCCTTGATTTTTGCTGGTGGGCCGGTTACCATTTAAATTCTTTTGAGCATTGAAATAAAATAAGTCTCCTTAGCTGGTGATTTTTGCCTCTTGGAGCCTCTGGAAAAAGGATGATGACGATAATGGCAATCTCCACCTGGAGATATAGGTTTGGCGCTTTCTTTCTTTACTTACTTATTTTTATAGATTTTATTTATTTGACAGAGGGAGAGAGAGAGAGCACACAAGCAGGGGGAGTGGGAGAGGGAGAAGCAGACACCCCACTGAGCTGGGAACCCAATGCGGGGCTCAATCCCAGGACCCTGGAATCATGAGCTGAGCCAAAGGCAGAGGCTTAACCGACTGAGCTGCCCCAGGTTTGGAGTTTTAAAAAGATGTTTGGCTTGGGGCGCCTGGGTGGCTTAGTCGTTAAAAAGCTGTTTGATATGCTCAAGAGCTCTTGTAAAATCGGGTGTATGTGATCCTTTGAGGCTGGCCACTTTCCATCTTGGTGGACATATTTTTTGGCGAGGGTAGGGGGTTAATTGAGACTCAAAGTTGGACAAAGCGAAAAGGGCTCAGGGAAACCTTACTTGCTGTTTGGATTCGGAACCTACCATGCTGTCTGGCCAAACAACATCTTGAAGGAAAGCCACCAGCTTTTTTGGAATCCTGACTCACAGATCCAATCTTAACTGCCCAGGGTTGACTCTGGGCTGAAATCTGATTCCGTCGGCTGTGGCCTGATGCAGTCCAAGCAGAAGGTGTGCCCAGCTTATTGTACCAAACCACCGAGAATTTTTTCATCGGCCCCAAGTGCAAGAGGCCAAAAACTGACATTGAGCATTCGCACTGAAGAAAGATGGGCTGTTCATTGGTGCAGCATCACCTACCATTGGGAGCCCATATTTAAAAGCTCCAAACTGGGGCGCCTGGGTGAACCAGTCGGTTGGGTGTCTGTACCTTGGGGTGTGTGTGTGTGCGCGCCCTGAGTTCAATGACAGCCCCAGAAGGCATTCAGAGTCACTTCAATTTATGAACCAGAGCTGTGCTGTGCTTCAGTGGATGCCTTGGGTTGGATTAAAAAAGGCTCATGCAGAAACTGAAGGAGGAGACCATCCGGCTAGCCCAGATGGTCTTGATGGTTAATGGGCTTTCTCATAACTGGCTAAGTGCAGGACCCCAGAAAGGCATTACTGGGCTCAGTGCTGCATCCTGGTCTCATCCAGTCCTGTGTGGTTCCACTGATAATAAATAATTTTGCCGGGAAGATATCTCAGCCAAGGACGGAGGGGTAGACTGCACAGAAAAGCTAATATAGTGTATTAAGCCTGATGGCTATTTGTTGAAAGGACTGCTTTCAAGGTTGGCGCTCTATAGGTGTATATTTTGGGAGGCTTCCTGTAATTGTCTTCAGACCATCAGGAGTGACTCACTGTGCCCTAAGTCTTGGCGCAACCAATATGGTTTATTCTTTCCTCTGGCGTTTGGACATGTGCCGGGTTGGGGAAACATCCTCCAAGAAAAATCCTGGGCAGTGAGTCTCTAATGAGCTTCTCTGGTGGGCAGCCTCTCACAGGTGTTGTCACGGTCTGTCGTTGGGGCTCATTAAGCATGCCCTGTGTGACTTCAATGGGAGGGGGTTCCAGAGCCTGAATCACCAGTTGACCTGGGCTTTGCCCCATGGTAATCTTCACCGCAGAAGCTGGAAATGGCCCTGCTTACATGCATGCACATCTCATCCAAAGCCTGGGAGTTTGCTTTCTTTGGACTGAGCACTGTCATGGTGTTGGAAGTTTATTTATTTTTTAAAAGATTTTATTTCATTATTTGACAGAGAGAAAGAGATCACAAGTAGGCAGAGAGGCAGACAGAGGGAGAGAGGGAAGCAGGCTCCCCGCTGAGCAGAGAGCCTGATGCGGGGCTCGATCCCAGGACCCTGAGATCATGACCTGAGCCGAAGGCAGAGGCTTTAACCCACTAAGCCACCCAGGGGCCCCGGTGTTGGAAGTTTAGACGTAGAAAGGAGGACAGGAAGTGGGAGGAGGTGACTTTCAGGTGAAGGGTGTCACAAGCAAAGGTAGAGAGACTGATGCATGTCCCTATTTGGGGGGTCAAATTCAGTGCCATAACAAATATCGCTATATCAGGCCCACATATCAAATATATATTTGCTTGATGGAACATTACGCAGTGGTTCAAATTACAGGCAGACTGACTTTGTAGCCATATGAAAGGAGCGCACGAAACGGCGATAGAAATACAAGGACAAAGAAGGATGTTAGCATCTAACTGAGGCACAGGGCTCAGTGATCTTATACAGATGTTTTGAAAATTATTTCTTACAACAGTCCTGAGTCTGAGTGGAGGGATGATCCCATTTGACATGGAAGGACAACCAGGACTCAAGTTCATGACCTGCTCCAGATCAATGTAGCTAATGAGTGACACAGGATTTAAACTCAGGTGTTTTTTTTTTTTTTTAAGATTTTATATTTTCATTTCTGAGAGACAGAGAGAGAGAGAGAGAGAGGCAGAGGGAGAAGCAGGATCCCCACTGAGCAGGGAGCCTGAGGTGGGACTCCATTCCAGGACCCCAGGATCGTGACCTGAGGGGAAGGCAGACGCTTAACCGACTGAACCACCCAGGTGCCCAAACTCAGGTTGTTTGTACTGCGCCTCCATTCTCCCAGCACAAGTGTGTGTGTGCATGCACACACACACGCACCCCACCCCCACCCCCAAATACCCCCCCCAACACCACCCTCTCAGCGCTCCCACCTCCCCCACCCCCACCCCACACATACCCCACACACCTGAAGCCCAAAGAAGCCTAGGAGTTCATGGATCAGACTCGTCAGTGACCTCCAGGATAGAGGCAGAGTTGTGCTTTCCTGACAGGAACTGTCCTAATTTTAAGGGTCCTTGCAATCTGAGGATTCCTCCAAATCCCCAAGTTCAGGTTCATCTTTTGCTCGACGGTTCTTCCCTCAACGACTCTCTCCACTCACATGTTATAGTGAGAGCGGGAAGAAGAGCCACACGTCTTGAACCCTTTGCTTGGAAATCTCAAGTAAATATCCAAGTTTATGGTTCACAAACTTTGCCTTCCACACACCTGCAAGTCTCTAAGGAATTTTGGAAGCAAGGTTTTCAGGACCTTGAGGCGGCTGGTATTGTTGGGGAAAGGTGGTGTATTACCGTCTAACAAAACCTTAGTCATGAGACCCTTCAGATGTATATTGGTGGGCCATATGCTTGGGGGATGATTGTCAACACATACCTTGGGGGGGTTTAAAGATAAAGGAAGTTTCCAAAATAATTTTTATATGTTAACGTAGGCTTCTGGGATCCTGGAAGCGGGGCTAAGGTTGCTTTTCGCCCTTAGCAAAGTATTAACATGCTGGCTGGCTGAGTGACAGAGGAATGTCACTCTGCCTGTTTCTTTCTTTCTTTCTTTTTTTCTTTTTTTTTTTTTTAAGATTTTATTTATTTTTTTGACAGAGAGGAGAAGGATCACAAGTAGGCAGAGAGTCAGACAGAGAGGGGGAAGCAGGCTCCCCGCCGAGCAGAGAGCCCAATGTGGGGCTTGATCCCAGGACCCTGAGATCGTGACCTGAGCCAAAGGCTGAGGCTTTAACCCACTGAGCCACCCAGGTGCTCCACTCTGCCTGTTTCAAGGACTTGTCAGTGGGCTGTAAGAAAAGTTAATAATTTTTCTTCTGCCTTTGTTTCCCACATCATTCATGATGCCCTCCCTTTACCTCCTCTCTCCTGAATTTCAACTTCAAGTATCCCCGGGAAGCCTTCTGATCCACCGGCTTGTGTCCCGGGTCCGAGGGATAGGTTACTCTCAAACACTGGGCTAGAGCTGGATGGCAGGGCCCTAGACCCTCAGAGCCGCCTCTGGGATCATATCCAGGGTAGGGTGAGGAATGAGAAGAAGAAAGGGAAAAGGGATGTTTTGGCTTTTGGCTATAGTCTTCCTGACCCATGATCCAGCCATTTTCCCTTCTGCTCTGTTGGTGGACAGCTAGGACTGTAGAAAGTTCTTTCCTAAAGTGAGCCTCCCAGCCTAGGTTCTCACCAACCTGGGACACGACTGCAAAGATGCTTATCCTGCTGGGCGACCTCTAAGATTCCTTTCAAGAACCTGAGGCCTGGGCGGAGCATCCCAGTCGTCCCCTACCTTCCAGCACGAGGCAGCGTCCAGGAGCAAAACTCTGAGAGAACACGCTGATGTCCGTGGGTTGTAGGCTTTCCAGGTCCGCGAACCGTGCCTTTTCCAAGCCCGAGTGAAGCCTGGCCCCGCCAGGATCTCTGGAACAGGCGACCAGAAAAGCAGGCAAGTACCTACTAGCTTGCCCAAAGGCTTCCTCGTCCGCCCTCCATCTCCGCCGGAAGCCCCATCTTGAGACCCTTCCTTCCCATCTCCCTCCCCGCCGAGCGCCCCTCTCCCCAAGCTGCCCCCCCACACCCTCCACCCGCCACCCCTGGAGACCTTTCCTCCCAGATCTCCCTCTCCGCGGTGCGCCCTCGTGCCGCCCAGCGCCTGTTCCTACCTGCGCTTGCTCCCCTTCTTGCGCCTCCCAGCTCTGCGGTGCGCCCCCTCTTCCCCGCCCTCCCCGCGCTTCTCTCTCTCTCTCTCTCTCTCCTCTCTTGGCAGTGCGGCCCCCTCCCATCCTGCGCCGCCTTCCCTGTGGTCTGCCTAGTGAATTTTATTAGGGTTCGCCCTAATAAACTTCCCACCAGCGCGCCCCTCCCCGCAAGCTGCGGTGACAGATGCGGGAGAGCAAGTCCGCCACCCAGCCCTGCAATATTAGCAGTTCTGTGCACGGATCTCCTGCACAACACTTGGCATCGGACGTAGGGCGGGGGCAGCCCTGAAGGACCAAGTCCAGCGCCCTGGCAGGGTCCCTGCTGGTGCCAGGTTGGGGAGAGGGCAGGGCGGGATAGGCAACGGTCGGGGCAACTATGTGGGCCGTGCGCTCTCGCCCTAGGGTGGAGGATACAGGGGGGCGGGGCCCGACACCCTATATATCAGAGAGCCCTAGTCCTGCCACAGTTGCTGTCCTGGATTTCTGTCCAGGCCGTCCCTCTGCCACCGCGATGGGCCTGGAGCTCTACCTGGACCTGCTGTCCCAGCCCTGCCGGGCGGTCTACATTTTCGCCAAGAAGAACGGCATCCCCTTCAAGCTGTGCACCACGGAGGTGTTCAAAGGTGGGCCCAGGGGGGCTTTTCAGGGGTCCATAGTCCTTGGGCCCTGCAGCTTCCTCTCCTTCCAAACAATTCCCACAGCCCCCAGGATGAGGAGAACAAAGACAAAAGAAACATAGATAAAAATTAAATTTCCATGCAACTTGTAGCCCATTGACAAGTGCTTGTGACAGGCAGAGTATGAGAGGCCTCCAAGAACTCACACTGTCTTTTTTTTCTTTTTTAAAAATGTATTTATTTATTTTAGAGATAGAGTGGGTAGGTGGGAGGGGTGGAGGGAGAGGGAGGGAGAGTCTCAGGCCAAGGCCACACTCAACATAGAACCCAGGTGGCGCTCCATCCATGACCCTGAGGTCACCACCTGAGCGAATCCAAGAGTCAGGTGCTCGGCCAGCTGTGACATCCAGAAACCCCTACAAATGAGGTTTTTATTTTTATTTTATCTTATTTTTTAAAGACTTTATTTATTTATTTATTTGACAGAGAGAGAGAGCCCAAGCAGGGGGAGCAGTAGAGGGAGAGGGAGAAGTAGGCTCCCCGACCAGGGAGCCTGATGCGGGGCTCGATCCCAGGATCCCGGGGTTGTGATCAGAGCCAAAGGCAGGTGCTTAACCATCTGAGCCACCCAGGCGCCCCTACCTACAAATGAGTTTTTTAAACTTTTTAACAAAATAATGTTCAGTTAGCCATCCTATAGTACATGAGTAGTTTCAGATGTAGAGTTCAGTAATTTATCAGTTGCAAATAACACCCAGTGCTTATCACATCAGGTGCCCTCCTTAATGTCCCTTACCCAGTTACCCCATCTTCCCACCCTCCTCCCTTCCAGCAACCCTCAGTTTCTTTTCCATGGTTTGTTTCCCTCTCTGATTTCTTCCCCTTCAGTTTTCCCTCCCTTCCCCTGTGGGCCTCCTAGCTATTCCTTATGTCCACATAAAAGTGAAACCATATGATAAATGTCTGTCTGCTTGACTTATTTCACTTAGCATAATCCCCTCCAGTCCCGTCCATGTCGATGCAGATGGTGGGCATTTGCCCTTTCTGATGGCTGACTAATATTCCATTGTATATATGGACCATATCTTCTTTATCCATTCATCTGTTGTGTTGAAGGGCATCTTGGCTCTTTCCACAGTTTGGCGATTGTGGACATTGCTGCTATGAACATTGAGGTGCATGTGCCCCTTCAGATCATTACATCTGTATCTTTGGGGTAAATACCCAGTAGTGCGATTGCTGGGTCGTAGGGTAGCTCTATTTTTATTATTATTATTTTAAGATTTTATTTATTTATTTGACAGAGAGAGAGAGAGAGAGAGATCACAAGTAGGCAGAGAGGCAGGCAGAGAGAGAGAGGGGGAAGCAGGCTCCCTGCTGAGCAGAGAGCTCAATGTGGGGCTCCATCCCAGGACTCTGAGATCATGACCAAGCCACAGGCAGAGGCTTTAACCCACTGAGCCACCCAGGCGCCCCAGGTAGCTCTATTTTTAACTTTTTGAGGAACCTCCACACTGTTTTCCAGAGTGGCTGCACCGGCTTGCATTCCCACCAACAGTGTAAGAGGGGCTCCCTTTCCACATCCTCGCCAACATTTGTCCTTTCCTGCCTTGTTAATTCTTGTCACTCTTACTGATGTGAGGTGGTATCTTATTGTGGTTTTGATTTGTTTCCTTGATGACTAGTAATGCTGAACATTTTTCCATGTGTCTGTTAGCCATTTGTATTTCTTCTTTGGAGAAGTGTCTGTTTATGTCCTCTGCCCATTTTTTGAGTGGATTATTTGGTTTTTTTGGGTGTTGAGTTTGAGAAGTTCTTTATAGATCTTAGATATCAGACCTTTGTCTGTAGTGTCATTTGTGAATATCTTCTCCCATTCCGTGGGTTGCCTGTTTGTTTTGTTGACTGTTTCCTTTGCTGTGCAGAAGCTTTTTATCTTTTTTTTTTTTTTAGAAGCTTTTTATCTTGATGAAGTCCCAAAAGTTCATTTTCACTTTTATTTCCCTTGTCTTTAGAGACATGTCTTGAAAGAAGGTGCTGTGGCCGATGTCAAAAAGGTTACCGCCTCTAGGATTTTGATGCATTCCTGCTTCACATTGAGGTCTTTCACCCATTTAGAGTTTATCTTTGTTTATGGTGTAAGAGAATGGTCGAGCTTCTGTACGTAGCTGTCCAGTTTTCCCAGCACCCTTTATTGAAGAGACTGTCTTTTCCCTTGGATATATTTTCCTGATTTGTCAAAGATTAGTTGACCATAATGAGTTGAGGGTCCATTTCTGGAGTCTCTATTTGGTTCCATGGATCCATGTCTTAATGTTAGTGCTTTGGTAGAGGTAAAAAGCAACCTTAACTTGACAATAGGCAGATCTTCAGAATTTTGTACGTCTACTTTAACATATGAAAATCCTTTTGGAAACTCTCTTTGTCTTTACCCTCTTTACCCTTTACTGATCATGGGCCTGAGTCTTCTCATCTGGACTCTGAGCCTCAGTGTGGACTTGGTGAGTACTTACTTCCTCCTCTCTTCCTTTACTTTCATTCCAGGAGCTTTTCAAGGAGTACGGTCTTATTGGAATACTTCCATATCAGTTGCTCAGGGTGCAATTCTCTAGCCCGTGGCTGCTCTAAGGGGAGGAAAAAAGCTTGCCTTTTCGCTGAAAGTTAGTAAGTACCCTGGCCAGAATGGCAATAAGATCCAGAAACCTGATGCCCCTTCTTTACTCCCGTTCTTATTCAAAGTTGTCTTTCTTGGGCATGGGACAGCCACCTAAGTCACTAGCACGGCTGCCAATCTTAAGACTCGCGTGTGAAGTTTCCTCTTCATTGGCCCAGGGGGATCCCCTTCACATCTCTGCTCTAGCCACTTCTGGCCATGAAACCCCCACCCAGAGCCAGCTGAAACCAGTACCTGATTGCAAACCAAGCTGGCGTGGCATCTGACTTTGGCTCAGGTCGTGATCTTACAGTCCCCTGATTGAGCTCTGTGCCCTATGTCAGGCTCCAAGCTCAGCGGGGAGTCTGCTTCTCGCTCTGCCCCTCCCCCCTGTGCTTGTGCACTCTCTCCCTCAAATAAAATCTTCTTCTTCTTTTTTTTTAAAAGATTTTATGTATTTGACAGAGAGAGACACAGCAAGAGAGGGAACACAAGCAGGGAGAGTGGGAGAGGGAGAAGCAGGCTTCCCACTGCTGAGCAGGGAGCCCGATTCAGGGCTCGATCCCAGGACCATAGGATCATGACCTGAGCCAAAGTCCGATGCTTAATGACTGAGCCACCCACACGCCCCTCAGATAAAATCTTAAAAAAAGAAAGAAACAAACAAACAAACAAAACACACAACAAAAACCCAACCGTGGCTGTAAAGACTACATGTGTTGGAATGTCGCTTAGACCATAGTGGATTTCTATCGTCACTGTTTTCTGTCAATGTCCCCTACTATTTAAATTACAAAATCAGGTAATTTCCCTTTGTAAAACTTTTCTAGTGTTTCCTATGGGTTAAAAAGGGCGAATTCTTCATGGCTCAGTATTTTGGTGCACCCATTTGTAGCCTAGGATGCAATGGGGGAATGGGGGTTGGGGGGGTGGGTGGGAAGGGAGATGCCGGCATCCCTCCTGTGGGGCTGGGTGGTGGTCAGAGCCATTCCCTTCAAGGATGCCTCCAGTCTCTTTGACACCCAGAACCTCTGACTTATCCTGCATGGAATAATCCCTGGGAGTGTGTGTGGTGGGGGAGGGTTCCTTGGTAACAGACCTTCTCTCCTTTTTTAGCAGCATGGATCTTCTTCATTTCCCAAGGACTCTCCCTTGGGATGCCTTTTAACCCCCCTGGTAACTATTCAGATAGCACAATTTAAGAAAAAGAGCACTGATCAGTAACACTGCATGGCCTCAGTACTCCATAGAGATAAGGAAAAATGGCCTACTTAAAAAATATTTTTAATTTATTTACTTGATGGAGAGAGAGAGCACAAGCAGGGGGAGCGGCAGGCAGAGGGAGAGGAGCAGGCTCCCCGCTGAGCAGGGAGCCCCCTGATGTGGGGCTTGATCCTAGGACCCTGGGATCATGACCTGAGCCAAAGGCAGATGCTTAATGACTGAGCCACCCCGGCATCCCATCTTCTTCCTGTTTCTGCACCACCTTGGGTGTGGTCTGCATAACTGGCTTCTGTGCCAGCCTGATGCCTGGTTCCTGCTCCCAGCCTTGCTGCTAAGGACTGATTAGCACCCCCTTGGACTTACACCGCCTGCTTCAGACTTTCCCATCGGTGTCCCAGGTAAAAACTGACAATGGGGAACAACTTGATTGACCTCTAAGTAGATGCTGGTGGAACATACTTGGTATTTACACTGATTTAAGTGCGTTAATTTCATTAAGATAGACACATCTTTAGATTTAGCAGCATTAAATGTAATGTTTTTATCCTACCAAGCATTACTGAAGGTCAAACAAGCTCCTATTATCTTTGTTGCAATCGTCAGCAAAAAGATGGCTTAAAATGATGGTTGATTTTGTCAGTCTCCAAGTTTTCGTGGGTAATTGTTTAGATAGCTTTCAAAGTCTTTGATAACCTGAAACATTAGTGTTGTGCTTGGATGATAAATTGGTCTGAATTCATTGGATATCTAAGTCTTTTCCAAATGAGATAAAATACTAATGCATTGACGAACGTAGGTTCGTGCTTTTGGCTTCTTATTGCAGAGAAGCGGAAGATACTTGGGCCTGTTGATAAACAGGCTTTGTGCTTTATTGAAACATTGTACTATGGAATCAAGTTTTATTTTATTTTTAAGATTTTATTTATTTGACAGCGAGATAGAGAGCCCAAGCAAGGGAGAGGCAGAGGGAGAAGCAGACTCCCCACTGAGCAGGGAGCCCAATGTGGGGCTCGATCTCAGGACCGTGAGATCATGGCCTGAGCCAAAGGCAGAACTTACCTGACTGAGCCACCCAGGTGCCCAATGAACTTGTATATTACAATGAACTCATATCAGATCTTGAGCCAAGCCCATTTTTGAGTCTTTGTCATTTATGGTTATTGTTCTGATGCTTTTGCAAAACACTTTTCATCTTAAAGGAGATTCACTAAAAGGGTTTTTGACGGGGCGCCTGGGTGGGCTCAGTTGGTTGGGTGTCTGCCTTCAGCTCAGTCCTGTGGTCGAGCCCCACAGGGAGCCTGCTTCTCCCTCTACTCCTCACTCCGCTCATGCGCTCTCTCTCAAATAAATAAATAAAATCTAAAAAAAAAAAAAAAAAGAGGGCTTTTGACAAACACAGGATTTTGATATCTTTAAAATCATAAAACTAGGGCGCCTGGGTGGCTCAGTGGGTTAAAGCCTCTGCCTTCGGCTCAGGTCATGATCTCAGGGTCCTGGGATCGAGCCCCGCATCAGGCTCTCTGCTCGGCAGGGAGCCTGCTTCCCCCTCTCCCTCTGTCTGCCTCTTGGCCTCCTTGTGATCTCTCTCTCTCTGTCAAATAAATAAATAAATAAGCTCCTTAAAAAGAAAAAGGTATCCATGATATACAGGACTATGACAAAATATTCCTTTGTGAACAAATTGAAGCATTTAACTTTTCTCTGCATAAACCCTCTAAAGTCCAGAAGCTCTCAGTGGTGGTTCTGTCGGTTGAGTGTTGGACTCTTGGTTTTGGCTTGGGTCGTGAGATCTAAGCGTGGCCTGGAGTCTGATATTCTCTCTCCCTCTTCTTCTGCCTCTGCTCCTCATGTACTCTCTCTCCCTCTAAAGTAAGTAAATCTTAAAAAAAAAAAAAAGATGTTTTTATTAAAGCATGGGGACCTTAGGGAGAAAGAACTTCACTGGGGTTGGAAAGTGCAATTAATTAAATATTTTGGAATTAGAGGGTGAGTAGAGATAAAGGGGTCCATGAAGGGATTTTAAGAAGCTAACAGGATCCTGGAGGTCTGGCTTTTGTCAAGCTAAGGTCATTTTTTTTTTTTTTTTTTTTTTTTTGCCTCTAGCAAAGCATTAACAATAAGGCAGTTGTGAGTTCTTTGAGGAAAGTCACGGTCTGCCTGTCTCAGGTATTTATCAAAGGGCTGCGAGTTGTAAGGAAATTTAATTTTATCTACATTTCATTTGCTTTTGTGCTTCCCTGGTATCTCCCACCAGAGATTGCCCTCTGCTGTGTGGCCTTGGACAGGTCACTGGCCTTCTCTGAACCTTAGCTTTCCCCTCTGAGAAGAAGATAATATTACTTCTACTCTGTGGGAGGAGGAGTAAATACGGAACTGGATTTTCACAGTTCCTTCCCTGAAAGCCTGTATTTAAAGTCCTAAAGCCCCAAAGGCCCTGAGGAGGCGGCCGCCCTGTGAGAGTTTAGAAGCGGGAATTGCTAAGTGTTGCCTCTTTGCCTTCCTTCCCCCTGCTCACCCAAGGCCTAGCCAAGTAAGTCCCTTCCACCCATCTGGAGCCGGTGGCTGTGCTCACCCAAACCCCTCAGCCGCCCTGGAAGGTGGCAGGGCAGGGAGGCCATCCCCGTTCCTGGTCCCAAGGCCTGCCTGTGGCCCCACACAGCTCTCCCCACAGCCTCAGCTATTTCTTCGCCCAGCCTGGTCTTGGGGTTCTGGCTGGGGAAAGGAGAGGGAGGGCACAGAGGCTGTGGGTCTTGCTCCGAAGGCCTTTTTTGACTTCTTTCTCCACAGGGCAGCTCCTGAGTAAGGAGTTCTCCCAGATTAATAGGCTGCAGAAGGTGCCTACCCTCAAGGATGGTGACTTCATCTTGACTGAAAGGTTTTCTCCCTCCCTCCCTCCTCCTAAGCCCCCCAGCCCCCCTGGCCTCTGGCTGTCCGGCTGTGTCCCCTCTTAGACCCCATGCAGCAGATGAGGGCAGAGGGAGGGGTGTGGTGAGAGCTGACGAGGATGCCCGGAAACCAATGCAAGATGGCACTGTACCTCTCTTGCCTTAGGCCTCCTCCTCTGGACCCCAGGGACTCTCCACCCCCAGATGGAGGGACACTAGAAGAGGACATGGGGGACTTTGTCCAGTTGGACAGAGAGCAGGTTCAACACATAGAAGCTGAAAGGGCCTCTCCTGACTCCTCAGGCCATTCTCCAGAGTTGGCCAGGGCCTGAGGGGACAACTCATGGTGAGGGCCAGCCACCAGGCAGGCAGAGGACAAGAGGTCAGACGGCTACAGGTGCGTTGGGCAGAGGACCTCTCATGAGGGTCCTATGACAGATCTGAGGACAGTCTTCCTTCCCCTCCAGGTCCCCAGCCCATACATTCGGACATGTAGGGGGCTTGATACAAGATTCCAGAGGCCCAGAGAGCCTTTTCTGAGCTGTGTGGCCTCAGACAAGTCACTTAATTATTCTGAAGCTTAGCTTCCTCATGTGAAATCTCTACCTCATAGGGACGGGACGGCTGCCGTGGTATCACAGGGATGGGCCTCTTAAAGGGCCAAGTGGACAGTCTGGCCAGGCATCCATGCTGGAGACAGCGAAGGAAGGAGATTCGGGAGGGTACAGTCAGGGAAGAGAGGAGGCAGTGCCCAGGGAGCTGTGGATGGGAGGGGAGGCCATCAAGTACAGAGAAGTCCCAGGGCCCCACTGAGGGATGGGAGCAGCTAAGGAAAAAGGCCACGAGCCAGGATCCTCACAGCCACTGTTCCTCCCGGCCCTGATCCCTAGCTCCGCCATCTTGATTTACCTGAGCTCTAAGTACCAGACGGCAGACCACTGGTACCCATCCGAACTTCGGGCCCGCGCTCGCGTCCACGAGTACCTGGGCTGGCACGCCGACTGCATCCGTGGCACCTTCGGCGTGCCCCTGTGGACTCAGGTGAGGAGAACCGTCTCGGGGTTGTTGACCGTGAGGGACCCCGGAGGAGGCAGGGACCACGGCCTGAGCCCACCCTTTGCCCGCCAGGTGATAGCACCACTCATTGGGGCCCACGTGCCCAAGGAGAAGGTGGAACGGAATAGGACCGCCATGGACCGGGCGCTGCAGCAGCTGGAGGACAAGTTCCTGGGGGATCAGGCCTTCCTCAGTGGCCAGCAGGTGTCACTGGCTGACCCCATTGCCCTCGAGGAGCTGATGCAGGTGTGAGCTTGGCCTTGGCGGGGGAGCGGCATCTGTGGGTGGCATCCCTCCTGAGGCAGGCCTAGAGACAGCTAGGAATTTGCCCAGAATCGCAGAGCAAGGTTCTGTCCAAACTGGTGCTTTCACCCTGACCTTCTGCTTCCCTCCTGCGTGTGGCGTTTCAGGCTGGTGCTTGTGGGCCCCAAGGCTGGCCATGCTTCCCTGGGCCTCACATGGGTGTTGGCGGGGTGCTGGGGGGGCCCAACACCTGTGCTAGTGGTTCTGGTTTTGGGGCCTCAGTATCACTGTAACTTTCCCATCCTTGTCTCTGCAGCCTGTGGCTGTTGGCTATGACCTCTTTGTGGGACGGCCGAAACTGGCAGCATGGCGTGAGCGACTGGAGGCTTTCCTGGGTTCTGAGTTGTTGCAGGAGACCCGTGGTCCCATCCTGAACATCCTGGAGCAGGCGGTCAACAAAAAAGTCCCGAAGCCCCCCCCAGAAGTCTATCCATATATGCTGCTTCGTCTATCCAGAATCCCCTGAGGAGTCTGGAAGGGGCAGCTGATGGTTGGAGGCCAGGAGATTAGCCATAAAGATTCATTCTTAGTTTCTTACTTGTCCTTTTTCATCCCTTCTATCTTGCCTCAGTCTCTTGTTTCTGACTCCTGGAGGAGCTCTGTATAGGTAGGACACCTGATGTCCTTGGTAGTGCTGCTTCTCAGGTGTAGAGGGTATAATCAATTGAAGACTAAAACCCACCATATATAAACAGCTCTGGAAATTCAATAACATGAGGAAAAACAAATCAACTTAAAGTCAGCAAATGTCATTGGTCTTTTAAATATAATGAAGACTTGGGGGGATGCCTGAGTGACTCAGGTGGTTAAGTGTCTACCTTCAGCTCAGGTCATGATCCCAGGGTCCTGGGATCAAGTCCCACATTGGCCTCCTTACTCAGCGGGGAGCCAGCTTCTCCCTCTGCCTTCCACTCTCCCTGCTTGTGCACTCTCTCTCTCTCTCTGAAAAATAAATAAAATCTTAAAAAATATAAATAACGAAGACTTGGGGTACCTGGGTGGCTCTGTCGGTTAAGCATCCGACTCTTGATTTCAGCCCAGATCATGATTTCAGGGTCTGAGATGGAGTCCTGTGTCTAGCTCACACTTAGCAAGGAGTCTGCTTGTCCCTCTCCCTCTGTTCCTCCCCCTACTTACACGCTCTCTCTCTTTCAATAAATAAATAAATAAAATCTTAAAAAATACATAATGAAGACTCAGACACTTGAATAAGAGACCAAGAGTGATTGGCTCTATTACACTGTCATAGTATATGTATGTAATAAAAGTGTGTCCCAGGAACCCTTACCATAGTTAATCCAAGTAACCTCACAGATAACAAGCCAATATATAACATTGTTACCAGGGCAAAAAAATGGTAAGAAATCCATTAGAATGGCAAGCTTCTAAAGGATATAGATGATGTTTCAAGGGCTACGGTAATGGTTTTTGAAGTCTGGGAAACAGAAGATTTAACAAGCACTCCTGTCTTCTAGTGCGGTTTCAGCATAAGAGAAAACAGGGGGGTTATAGGTTGTTGCAAAAGCCACCATGCATATCCCCCAGATCCGTGTGACAGAGCCCACACCAGTTACTTTAACGGAGCGAATTTAATATGAAGAATTGGTGGGATGCCTCAGTGGCTCAGTTGGTTACGCGTCCCACTCTTGATATCAGCTCCAGTCTCGATCTCAGTGGTCATGTGTTCAAACCTTGCATCGGGCTCCGTGCTGGATGGGAGCCTCCTTAATAATAATGATAAAAATAAAAAAAAAAATAAAAACGTTAAGAATTGGTCACTGGGCATTATAGAACTCATAGGCAGAGAAAACCCAGATTATCACAGAGACAGCCACTAGCCCTAGAGCTTGGCAGGGGACCAAGGGAGGAAATTGGAATTCTCAAAATGTAGGTGCTGGAGGGGACTCCCTGTGGAAGTCAGACTTCTGAGGAGGGTGCTGCTGCCTCCAAAACCCCGAGGAGAGTCCCACGGGGCTGAGACCAGAACTTGGAGAAGGGACACACTCGTTGGAGGGTACTGCCATCTCAGGGTGAACGAAAACACGGATCCTAGGAGTGTTGGAAAATTGCAAACCGAGTTCAATTGCACTTACGGGAGAATTCCTGCCACCTGAGCAAAGACCCCTCGGTGTGGGGATGTCGACAGCATCACGAACCTTCGGCCTCCTCCGGCCTCCTCCTCAGTTCAGGGTATTTGGTGGGTTTTTTGTTGTTGTTGTTGTTGTTTTGTTTTGTTTTTAAGATTATTTATTTATTTATTAGAGAGCGAGAGACTGAGAATGAGAGGGGAGAAGGTCAGAGGGAGAAGCAGACTTCCCGCAGAGCTGGGAGTCCGATATGGGACTCGATCCCGGGACTCCAGGATCATGACCTGAGCCGAAGGCAGTCGCTTAACCAACTGAGCCACCCAGGCGCCCGTTTTGTTTTGTTTTTACGGCAAGGCTTAACGCCGTCTCTAATACCTACAGTGTATGGCACGACCTAGATTGGAGAAGCCAGTGGCCAATTGTATCCTTGTAGCCATTTCTCCCTGGGAATCAAAATGCCTCCCTCTATTTCAACAGCAGCGCTCGAATAGAAAAACAACGCTGAGGACAATGGGTTTCCCCACAGGAGATTTTCCGCCTAACCAAAATAGCACTCTTGTGGGAAGGTAAAAAAGGTCAGCTGTGCCCTTGTCCCGAGCTACCTAGCAGAAGCGCGGTGTGTCCGAGTGAGGCATTTCAGCCACACAGAAGAGAAGACATTGGCCCGGGACTCTACTGACGTCTGGAATCCTGGGTGAGAAGCACCCGGCTCAGCCCCAGGTGTGGCCACCCTCAGTGAACTATGGTGACATCCTTGACAGTGATGGAAGGGCAGCTTGAAACAAAGCCCCGGGCTAGATGGGAGACGTCTGTCTTCACGTCCGTGATGTGGACTAGCTCTAGCAGGTGGTTTGACTTTTCTTCTGTATTCCCTGGAACTGGCTCCTAATCTTGGGGCTCATTGCAGGGTTTCAGCTTTGATGTGTCAGGTTCCTGCACCCTCATTCTGGTGTGTCCTTCCAGGCAGTGGAAGAGGCCGCCTTTAGCTGCCCTCCTGGTGAATCCGCAGCTGTGGGAATAAGGTGGCCTCTTGCTGGCCCTGGTCATGCTTAGGGGTACCATCCCCGCCCTTAGACTCCCATGCTGGTCACAGCATCCTGCTCTACCAAGGACCTGGCCCTCTACCTGGACCTCCTGTCCCAGGCTGGCTGCCCCATCGTATCTTCACCAGGCTTCCCCTGCAAGCCAAACTCTGTAGCACTGTTCCAAGGACCTGCTCCTCCCATGCCACATGCCCCCTCTTCACCGCCCCTCCCTCTCAGAGGCCAGAACGTTTGGGCTCCCTTCCGTCTGTGCCTCGCGGCCTCCTTTACCCAGAGGGAAGGCAGTTGCATCAGAACGTAGCCACCACCCCAAGTCTTAGGTTGCATGGGTTGCTAGAAGAAAAACACCAGAGGGGTGCCTGGGTGGCTCAGTCAAGCGTCTGTCTTTCGCTCAGGTCATGATCCCGAGGTCACGGGATCAAATTCCGCATCGGGCTCCCTGCTCAGAGGGGAGCCTGCTTCTCCCTCTCCTTCTGCCCCTCCCCCTGCTTGTGCTCTCTCTTTCTCATTCACTCTCTCTGTCTCAAATAATAAAATCTTTAAAAAAAAAAAATCCCCCAAACAAAAATACCAGAGACTGGGTGGCTTAAGGGACCAACACTTATTTCTCGCACTTGTACAGGTCGAAGCACAAGATCAAGGTGCTGGTAAATTCGCTGTTTGATGAGAGCCTGCTTCCTGGTTCATAGACTGTCTTCTCTCCAGGTCCTCACACAGTGGAAGGGACTTGGGAGTTCTCTGGAGTCTCTTTGTAGGGGTACTATCCCATTCCGCAGGCATTCATACCATTGCCTTGGGGGTTAGGATTTCACCATAGGGCTTTGGAAGACAAGGGAAGATGGACCTGTAGCCCATACCAGGAGCTCCCAAGCCTTTCCAGTGTGATGATTTGGGTAGCAGAGAGCACCTGTCTTGTGTGGAGGTGGAGGGATGATGGGGTCCTGGCCCCGGTCCCGTTCAGCTCCCTGTGTTCTGATCCCTGCTCTAGGCATGATCTGAATGAGAATTTTGCCCAAGGGACAAGTTGAGGAGGGTGCCTATCCCAAAGGATGACAACTGCACTTTGGTTGAAAGGTACCCCCCAGCCAGCCTCTAGTTCCTACCCTGGGGTCTTCAGGCATCTGACTTCTGCTAGTTCCAGTTTCCGGCAGCCCTGGGTATGAGCAAAGTCATTTGTCCTTTTGCTCATTTGGCCTGTTCTTCTAACCTATGAGAAACATTATCTATCTATCTATCTATCTATCTATCTATCTATCTATCTATCTATCTATTTACCTATATATCCATCCATCCATCCATCCATCCATCCATCCATTTACTTATTTTTACATTAGCACAGATAGCTAAACTTTCTAGAACATGATTTTATAGACCCGCCCCATTATATGGCTTTGGAGAGGTTGCTCAAGAAAAGACTCACATTTGGACTGATTCCTGAAACGTACATTTCACCACTTTGCTTCTTTGGGTTCAAAGTATAGATTATTGGGGCACCTGGCTGACTCGGTTGGTAGAGGATGCAATGCCTAATCTCAGGGTTGTGAGTTGGAGCCCCACGTTGGGTATAGGGATCACTTACAAATAAAATCTTTCTTTTTTTAAGATTTTTTTAAGTTAATTTATGGACAGAGAGGGGCATCTGGGTGGCTCAGTGGGCTGAAGCTTCTGCTTTCAGCTCAGATCATGATCTTAGGTTCCTGGGATCAAGCTCCGAATCAGGCTCTCTGCTCAGTGGGGAGCCTGCTTCCCCCTCTCTCTGCCTGCCTCTCTGCTTACTTGTGATCTCTCTCTGTCAAATAAATAAATAAAATCTTTAAAAAATTTGTTTGACAGAGAGAGAGAGAGAGAGAGAGAGAGCACAAGCAGGGAGGGTGGCAGGTAGAGGGAGAGGGGGGAGAAGCAGGCAGGAAGCCTGATATGGGACTTGATCCCAGGACCCTCAGATCATGACCCGAGCTCAAGGCAGACACTTAACAGATTGAACCAACCAGGGGCTCAATAAAAATCTTTTTTTTTTTTTTAAAGTACAGATCATTGTCATCGGTTTGTGTTCCCGCATCCTTGCATATTTGAAAATACACACCCAGCCTGGTCTGTCACTTCCTGTTGCATTGGTTTGCCAGTCTTTCTTGCAGCTCCGTCAGCAGGCTGAGCCTGTCTCTGTGGTCTTTCTTCAATAGCTTCCAGGAACGGAAATACGTCATCATTATCCTCAATTTTTTAAAAAAATTATTAATTTGAGAGAGAGAAAGAGAGAGAGAAAGAGGGCGAGCGGTGTGGGGGGAGGGGCAGAGGGAGAGACAAGCAGCCTCCCGGCTGCGTGTGGAGCCCACACAGAGTTCCATCCGATGACCCTGGGATCATGACTTACATGGAAATCAAGAGTGGGACAGCCAACTGCCTGAGCCACCCAGGTGTCCCCTCATCATCCTAAATCTTAAATGTCACGTCTTTACCGATGATGACAATGGAAACATTCTTTGTACTTAGGTTCTCTTCTGAAGTTTTCTTTTAGATTATTTATTTATTTGTCAGAGAGAGAGAAAGCACAAGCAGGGGGAGAGGCAGGCAGAGCAGGCAGGGGGAGAAGCAGACTCCCCGCTGAGTAAGGAGCCTGATGCGGGACTCAATCCCAGGACTCTGGCATCATGACCTGAACCGAAGGCAGCTGCTTAACTGACTGAGCCACCCAGGCGTCCCTACTTAGGTTCTCTTCTGCAGACAGTGTCCGTCATAAGGCACCGGCACCATGCTTAGCCAGTTCATTCAACTGCACTCCATTACCGAGACTTGTCTCTCCAAGTAAGTGTGAGCTGATTGAGAATGGGCTCCAACGGACAAGGCTTTGGAGGGAAAATAGTTAGCAAATGGACAGGTTTGGAAATAGTGAAGGTCCCTAACATCGTACGTAACCAGCAATAAGCTGCCCGGCACCATCTGGTCATCTCTGGCCACATTGTTTTGCTATCTGGGTCTTGCTTCCAGTTAGAGATACAAGACAAGACACATACAGAGCTGAAATCCAGACAGTCCAGCTGCATAAAATCACACAACAGTCTCGCATCAGTGTTAGGGCCCCAGACCCCCAAACTGAGGCACCCATGTGGTTGCTAGCAAGGAGAATGTTTTTTTCCTGATGAGTGTCATGTTTTGCCCAGGGATTCTCTTCAATGCAACCAACACCAGATGGGTTTCAAACCGACCAGGACCGAACTGGAACAGCTCCATTGGATTTTCAATTTGATAAACCTGTCTTAAGGGTCGAAGTCAGTGTCAAACAGGTTTCTAAAACAAGTTTGCAGGCCTGACTGGGCCATCGGAGGCATCACCGAGTTTGAATAAGAAAATAGCAGACAGGGGGTGATCGGCAGGAGACACTGGTGTCTGGGAGATACTAGTTATTGAGAAGTATTTTGACACATGGCCATTTCATTAGAGAACATTTTTAGAAAGATTTTACTTATTTATTTTAGAGATGAGGTGGGGGTGGGGAGGTTGAGCAAGTAAAGGGAGGAGTGGAGGGCAAGGGACAAGCAAATTCCTAGCTAAGCGAGGATCCCGATGTGGGGCTTGATTCCATGACCCCTGAAATCATGACTTGAGCTGAAATCCAGAGTTGGACCCTTAATGGACTGAGCGACCTAGGTGTCCTGAGAATGTATATATATATTTTTGAAGAATTGCGGCAGCTGAGTCATAGAGTATAATTGCTGATGTGCCAGGTCCTGCTCTGAGCACCTTGCCTGTATGAGCTCGCGGAGTCTTCCCAAGCCTGCCACAATGGCTCGTGAATGCTTTACTACAATGCACAGCTGCCACTGCACCTGCGGACTGTGACGTGGCCACACATCCCCGCTAATGGATCGGTAATCTGTGACTATTACTGCCAGTGCCCCTGTGGGTCACTGCTGAGTGTGGCTGTGGGACACTCCCACAAATGGCATTGCTGGCTAAAGGTGTCACGTGTCTTTTTTTGGGAGGGGTAGAGGGAAATGGAATGATTTTTGAAAAATATTTATTTATTTAAGTTGGTTGGGGTTTTTTGTTTTGTTTTGTATTGTATTGTATTTTTTTTGTATTGTATTTTAAAGATTTTATTTATTTGACAGAGAGAGACACAGCATGAGAGGGAACACAAGCAGGGGGAGAAGCAGACTTCCTGACCAGGAAGGAGCCTGATGCGGGTCTTGATCCCAGGGTCCTGGGATCATATCCCGAGTGGAAGGCAGATGCTTAATGACTGAGCTACCTGGGTGCCCCTCTGTTTTGTTTTTTTAGTGGACACACAATGTTATACCAATTTCAGGCGGATGGTGTAGTGATTCGACAACTCTACACATCACGCTAGGCTCACCAATGTAGCCACCACCTGTCATCACACAATGGGATTACAATATCATGGACTGTATTCCCTACACTGTGCCTTTCATCCTCGTGCCATTTTCTTTTCTTTTCTTTTTTAAAGATTTTATTTATTTATTTGAGAGAGAGAGAGGGAGAGAGAGCATGAGAGGGGAGAAGGTTGGAAGGAGAAGCAGACTCCCCATGGAGCTGGGAGCCTGATGTGCGACTCGATCCTAGGATTCCGGGATCATGACCTGAGCTGAGGGCAGTCGCTTAACCAACTGAGCCACCCAGGCGCCCCTCCCTGTGCCGTTTTCATTCAGTGACTGGAAGCCTGTACGTCCCACTTCCCTTTGCCTATTTTGCCCACCCCCCACCCCCTTATCCTCTGGCAGCCATCAGTTTGTCCTCTACATTTGAAGGTCTGATTCTGCGAGCACATGCCCTTTTTGCTAGATATCACCACACTGCTGTCTGTGGACGTTGTCCTAGCCCTCATGGATTGTTTTTGTTAGTGTGCTGGGACGCCATACAAAGATACCACAGGGCGGGGGCGGCGGGGAACTTAAAAACAACAACAACATATTTTCTCTCAGTTCTGGAGTCTGAAAGTCCAAGATCAAGGTGTTGGCAAGGTCAGTTTCTCCCAAGGTCTCTCTCCTGGGCTTGCAGACGGCCACCTTCTCCCTGTGTTTTCTCGTGATCTTTTCCCTGTGCATGTGAGACACCTTTGTGTCTCTTTGTGGGTCCTAATCTCTCTTATAACGATACCAGTCAGATTGGATTTGGGCCCACCGGGGGTTAGGACTTCGACATAGGGGTCTAGGGGGAGGACACACTCGAGCTTGTAAAGTGGCATGCACGCATGTGCTCTGTGCCGAAAAGCTTGACCATGGCCGGTGGATTGGATGGAGCGGATTCTCACGCTAGCTTCCCTGGAGATTTACATTTTAAAAATAAAACTGGGTGCTTTTCTTTTCTTTTTTTTTTTAAAGGAGAGTGGATTTTCTTTTTTCTTTTTTTTTCTTTTAAAGATTTTCTTTATTTATGAGAGAGAGAGAGAGACCGAGAATGAGAGGAGAGAAGGTCAGAGGGAGAAGCAGACTTCCCGCAGAGCCGGGAGTCCGATATGGGACTCGATCCCGGAAGTCCGGGATCATGACCCGAGCTGAAGGCAGTCGCTTAACCAACTGAGCCACCCAGGCGCCGAAACTGGGTGCTTTTCAAGTGTTTGGAGTCTTTTGCCTTTCTTCTCCTGTGACCTTTTTGTGTCACTTGTGAAGGGCCCTCATACCTAAGAATGATATTTGGGATATGGATGGATAAGCGCCTTTGAGCCTTCAGCCCTAGTTGAGGCTTATGTTGGTATAGCCGCGAAAGCCCCTGACCTCTCCCAGCTGTCCCTGGCTTCCGTAGGATGAGAGTTCTGGGGGCGGAGCCAGGCCAAAGTCCCGCCCCCTCAACCATTCACACTCTTCTTTCGTAGCCCCATGTCTTGAGTTGTTGAACACGTGCCCACCAAAGCCTGCTCCTCTTTTCCTTTCTTCCTGCCTTTCTATTTCACGCTAGTGTGGCCAAACCCAGGTTCATCTGTCGAACGCACAGCAGAGCCCATCGGTGAGACATCAAGTGTGAAGGCTGCCACAGGAGGATACAGGGGACAAGCCTCAAATGTTCCCTAGTGTCGGTGAGGATGTGGAGAAAAAGGAACCCTCCTGCACTGTCGGTGGGGGAATGCAAACTTGTGTAGCTATTGTCCAAAAGAGCATGGAGGTTCCTCAAAAAGTTAAAAGTGGAACCAGCATATGGTCAAGTCATTCTATTACTGGGTATTTACCCAAAGAATATGAAAACATTAATTCAAAAAGATCTGTGTAATCCTATGTTTCTTCCAGCATTATTTACAACAACCAAATGATGGAAGCAGCCCAATGTCCATTGGTAGATGAATGAATAAAGATATGTGTAGGTATGTGTAATGGAATATTATGCAACCATGAAAAAGAATGAAATCTTATCGTTTGCTATGACATGGATAGAGCTACAGAGTATTATGATAAGTGAAATTAGTCAGCCAGAGAAAGACAAATACCATATTATTTCACTCATATATGGAATTTAAGAAACAAAACGAATGAATAAAGAAAAAAAAACCCAGACTCTTAACTACAGAGAACAAACTGGTGGTCACCAGCGGGGAGGTGGATAGAGGGATGGGTGAAATAAGGGATGGGGACGGAGAGTACACTTACTGTGATGAGCACTAACTAATGTATGGAATTGTTGAATCACTATATTGTACACCTGAAACTAATATAATACTATATGTTAGCTATACTGGAATTAAAATTAAAAAATAATCTATCTGAAGGCGATTAAAAAAATAAAATAGGGGCGCCTGGGTGGCTCAGTTGGTTAAGCATCCAACACTTGATTTCAGCTCAGCTCATGATCTCAGGGTGGTGAGATCGAGCCCCCAGTCTGGCTCCACACTCAGTGGGGAGTCTGCTTGAGATTCTCTCCCTCTGCCCTTCTCTTAGCTCGTGCATGCACTTTTTCTATCAAATAAATAAATAAATCTAAAATAAAATAAAATAAAAGTACACACACACACACACACACACACACACACCCCTGGTACCTGAAGGGGTAGAGTCAGGGATTTTTAAAGGTCAGTGAGGGGCACCTGGGTGGCTCAGGTGGTTAAGGGTTTGCCTTTGGCTCAGGTCATGGTCCCAGGGTTCTGGGATCAAGTCCCCCATTGGGCTCCTTGCTTAGCGGGGAGCCTGCTTCTCCCTCTGCCTGCTGCTCCCCCTGCTTGTGAATGTGCTCTCTCCCTCTCACAAATAAAATCTAAAAAAAAAAAAAAAAAAAAAGTCTAAAAAATAATAAAGCCCAGCTAAAGAGAGTCTGGGTAAAGGAGAGAAGAGTCACGTGACTCAAGATCAGCCCCAGGAAGTTTGCTGAGTGTGGGAGGATCAATTTCATTTTGTTGTGCTCAAAGAGGAAGTCAGTGGTCCTGCATTCCGATGGTTCTTTATGAAACCTTGAGCTTCCGCAAAACAACTAAATTAACATTTGGTTATCACTTGTCAAGCATGAATGTTATCTTACAGAAACAAGGGGACAAAGAATAAGCAGATTTGGGGGAAAGAGTTGAGCTCCACTACCTGCCCTGTTAACTCTTTGGTGACCAGGTTCACTGGCATCCTAGTGGGGTCTAGGGAGGAAAGAGCGTAGCATCTTTGGGGCACCTGGATGGGTCAGTCGTTGAGCATCTGTCCTTGGCTCAGGTCATGATCCCAGGGTCCTGGGATCGAGTGCCCGCATCGGGCTCCCTGCTCAGCGGGAAGCCTGCTTCTCCCTCTCCCACTCCTCTTACTGTGTTCCCTCTCTAGTTATCTCCCTCTCTGTTGAATTAAAAAAAAAAAAAGAACATTGCGTCTTTAATTATCACAAACACTACACCCTGGTTTTTTGTTTTGTTTTGTTTTTGTTTTTTAGATTCTCTGTTTGACAGAGAAAGAGCACAAGCAAGGAGAGCAGCAGGCAGAGGGAGAGGGAAAAGCAGGCTCCCCACTGAGCAAAGAGCCTGATGTGGGTCTTGATCCCAGGACCCTGTTTTTTGTCTAGTGATTTGTTTTCTCAGGAAAGGGTCAGGGTCCCCAGTCTCTAGGGACACCCCGCAGGAGGCCATGTGGCTTATGTGGCTGCAGATCTTGGATATGACAGTAGATGGCACTGCCAACCAATAAATGGGGTTCTCAACCTTGGCCTTAGAGCCCATCTTTCCCTGGGTCTTGGTGCTCTGGTTCTACCCATCCTGTGTCATTCCCAGCCTGAGCCCTGAGCGGCTCCCATGTTGCATCTGTCCTGCCCTGGGGGTCCCTGATGGGGGGTCTCACCTCTTTGATCCTGTTCCTGCGGCCTCCCTTTCGGCTCTTCCTCCTATTTGCTTGCTTTCCAGGGCCTTTACCATCTTCCCTCAGAGAGTTAGGGGCAGAGGCCGCCCGTGCCTTTTAGATCCACACCAGCTACTTTTTTGGTCACAACTGGATGGTTTTGCTTTCAAAAGACACTGCAATAAAATATAAGACGTAAATGAACAGTAAACACTCACTGTGAGTTCAGCGTAGGTGACAGCTATGTCCTGGAGGGTGGCCCACCACTGAACTAGCCACGCTGGGCACCATCAAAAGAGGGGGTTAGTGGGATCCTCAGGTCTCCTGCCAGGAGGAGAAACAGAAGAGACTCTTGGAAATGACCTTGAATCCCGAACTTGTCTTGGCAGAGGGAAGGGCCTGAGCTAATGCTGGAAGTAGGAAGGTCGAGTGTGTTTGGGACTTTCCAGCAGCTGGGCAAGGTGAAGGGCATGTTGGCAGGCCAAGGTCATGGTGGCGAGATGCGCACAGGCTCTCGAGCCAGGCTGAGGGCTGGCTGTTAGTTCCCAGGAACTACTGCTGCTCAGGTATGTGACCGGCCGGGGGCATGGCCTGACCGCTGGACGTTGGGGTGGGGTGTGGAGAGCTGGGCGGAGGACAGCACGCAGGGGAATCTGTCAGCGGCAGAGACTTCTTCTGCCAGAGGCCTGCAGGCTTCTGAAGGAGGTGGGAATGGCTTGGCAGTAGGGAACGGGGCTTTTCCTGGGGGCAGGGCTGCGCCGGGGCCCACAGCCCCAGCCCCAAGGTCCTGGCATAGGCTGTCAGTCCCTCCAGGGAACCTCACAGGTCCTGCTTGGAAGTCTGGGGGACATAACAAAGACTCCTTTCTGGTTTCTTAGCCTATTCTCCCTCCGCCGCTTTTTAAAGTATATGTGCTGCCGAAGCGAGCACCCCTCCACCGGTTTTTGTCTGTCTCTGAGTCTCCCTGAGTGAATGAATGAGTAAACAAACAGAAGAGTTAGTTCCTCCCACCCTCCTCCCTCTCTCCTCTCCCCATCTTGCTTCCAAGTTTACTCTCTCTCTCTGTCGCCCCTCTCGGACTCCTCCCCTATCCTGCAGGGCTGGGGCCCCTGTCCAATATGCTAAAGCCAACTGGGATTCTCTGTGCAGAGCTGGGTTGCAGGTCTGGTACCTTGGACTCCCTGACGCTCTGGGCATGCCGGGTCTGAGCCCAGCCTCCCATCTGCAGCCGGGCTGGGCCTGCGTGGCTTCGCTCTCTTCTGCCTGGACTCCAAGACGTCCGGCTCTGGACGGCCTGGCTCCTGAGGGCTGCCCAGCCCTGGCCTTCCCTCTCCCCTGCACAAGAGTCTGACCCGCTGTGCTCCTTCTGCAGCCGGTGGCTTCCAGAGCCTTTCCTTGGGAAGGACCGTGGGCCTCAGCAGGGGTCAGCTTTGTGCCTGTTCCCTGGCCCTCCTTCCCAGAAAGTCCTGCCACAGCCCTGGACCCAGGGGTACAGGGTCTTCACTGGCTAGGGTGAACCATGAACTGTCCTTGAAACCAAGGGTGGGGACAGCCCTGCCCAAGTCACACATCCTACAAGTACGTGTGTTTGTGGGGGGTGATCTTTGTCCCTAAAAGTCCTGCCTGGTGGACTTCAGTTCCTGTGAAAACAGTGGGGAAGACATTACAGTTGCCTCCCATGGGTCAGGGAAGCCCAGAAGTGGCTCCGATCTCCTCAGGTCCCAGAATGGGGCGGGAGCAGCTTCCTGGGAGGCCCTGGCTCAGTCCCCAGGGGTTGCTCCAGCTGTCACCTGCTCCATGACCCACCCCGCCAGCCTGGGCCAGCGTGGATGCTAGGCCCCAACTCCTAACCCACCCCGGCTGTTCTCTGGGTCCATGGAGGCGCTGCCCACAGCCCAGCCCTCAGCACCTCAAGACTCGAGTTCTGACAGAAAAGAAGTGCACAGGACAGTCTAGGAGGAAGGGAGGAAAATGGGCAAGGCTGGGGAGTATGGCTACACGGGGTGGGGGGCGCACTGCAGGGGTGAGGGCGCTTGGGCTGTGGGAGGGCGTTGCGCAGGGGAGTATGGAAGCTCACTGGGACTTGAGAAATCCCTGTGGCGCTGGGTGGACTAGGACAGGAGGCCTTAGGTCGGGGTAGAGGGGCTGGGCGGGAAGCTGGTGGGGCTGGAGGGATCAGGTCTGGGTAAGGAGGAGAGAAGACCCCAAGGGGCTAGCCTGAGCCCCAGGGGGTGGGGGTGCTGCACCTGAGGTGGGGGGCACCAGAGGACGACGGTCAGGAGAGAGATGCCTTGAGGTGCCTGGGTGCTGCCGTTGGTTAAACGTTCGACTCTTGGTTTTGGCTCGGGTCCTGCTCTCGTGGGTCGTGGGATGGAGGCCTGAGCTGGGCCTCGGCGCTCAGCCGAAGTCTGCTTGGATACTCTCTCCCTGTGGCCCTTCTCCCACCTGTGGCTCACGTGCGCGCCCTCTCTCTCTCTCTCTCAAATAAATAAATAGAGATATCTTTACCAAGTCAGCATGTCAGGACGGTTACTCAGACTGGAGAGAGGAGAGGCCTGGATGGGGGTAGGGGTTTTACGAGTGTGTGTGTGTGTGTGTGTGTGCGAGACAGAGAGAGACAGAGAGACTCCGTGTGTGTGACTGTGTGTGACTGTGTGAGAGTATGTGACTGTGTATATGTGTGTGATTGTGTGTGAATCTGTGTGTGTGCAAATCTGTGTGTGTGAATGCCTGACTCTGTGTGTGTGTGTATGATTGTGTGAGAGTATGTGACTGTAGTGTGAGTGTGTCACTGTGTATAAATCTCTGTGTGAGTGCATGTAAGTGTGTGACCGTGTGTGTCTGTGTGTGACCATGTGTGTGCGTGTGTGACTGTGTGTGACTCTGTGTGATTGTGTGTGAGTTTGTGACTGTGTGTGAATCTGTGTGTTTG
>CM052808.1:22304958-22323862 GCA_028533885.1 Nasua narica | reverse complement strand
CCTGGATTCTCCCCGCCCCCAGAGTCTCCTGCCCCATTTCTCGGGGCAGCCCGTGGACCCCGTGCGGCTAGACCGGCTGTTGGGGAAGCTGAAGCCAGCTCTGCGGCACCTGGATCGGGAGGTCTTGGCCGCCAAGCCCTTCCTGGCCACCGAGCAGCTTTCCTTGGCCGATCTGATGGCATTCACGGAGTTGATGCAGGTGAACTTCTCTTGCCTGCTTGCCCTCTGGGGTGGGGGTGGGGTGGGGGGGACTCTGGACCCAGGGCTGAGTGCCCTGCTCCAGCTGCCTTGTCTCCCCAGCCCACTGCTGTCGGCTGTGACATCTTCCAAGACTGGCCCCGGCTGGCAGCGTGGCGAGCCCGAGTGGAGGCTGCTCTGGGTCCTGAGCTCGTCCAGGATGCCCACAGGCTTGTGCTGCAGCCTCGGGACCCCCGAGATGCCCAGCGGGACCCCAAGCTGGCCCAGGAGCTGGTGCAGAGAGTGCTGGAGCGGCTCAGCTGAGAGGGAAGCGGCCAGGCCGGGTCCCCTGTTCTCTCCTGCCCACAATAAACATGCTGTGTGCCCTCCACTTGTTTCTAGCCTCACTCAGTCTGAGGAGGTGTGGTCTCCCTGCTTCTGAGCAGAATCTAGAGGGTGAAGAGATGTCCCGCGATGACGTAGCCTCGAGTGACAGCACTCAAGCCTCTCCATGTGGGTCCAGTTATCGTCTCGAGTTGCCAGGTGCTGTTAATTCCCCTGGCCACTGCCAGTTCCAAGCCAGGTCCGAAGTTTCTGGGCTTCTGTGCATGACCCAGCCTGGCTGGCTGACCCCTGACACCCCTGGGACATTGTCCCCGGTGCTCTGACTCCTTGCCAGCCTCCTGTTTCTTTTTCTCCCAACACTTTTCTAGCTGCAGTTCAGGCTAGATTGACCTATGCATACCCCCAAGTGTGCTTCTGAAACCCTCTGTGGTTCATTCTCATTGCCCCATCCTCATTCTGGACCCTGCAGAGCCCCTTGGGTCATGTTCTGCAATGAAGTTCTGGCCCTGAGAATTCCCACATGTAAGTCCTTCTCCGAAATGGGCCACAGGCACACACATGAACCGAGAGGGAGGGGAAGAGCAGGGCTGCTGGTGGCCCCCACCTTCCGCCCCCGGGGCAGGGTCCTCTCCCTAGTCTACTCCAGAGTTTCCCCAGAATCCTTGCTGCTGTGAGAATTCCGGGCTTCCTGGTCTCATGACAATACCAAATGAAACAAGGAGTTCCAGAACGCTGGGCCCTAGGCCTGGGTGGGAGACGACTGAAGGACACAGGGCCAAGGCCAAGGGCTCAGGCTACACATAGATTCAGGTTCAGAGCCTGGCGGCTGTGGCTGGTGGGGCACCCACCGTGCATCTCAGCATGGTCCTGGAGCTCTATCTGGACCTGCTGTCAGCATCTTGCCGTGCTGTCTATATCTTTGCTAGGAAGAACAGCATCCCCTTCGACTTCCAGTTTGTGGATCTGCTGAAGGGTAGGCATCCCCTGCTGCAGGGCATAGGTCTGGCCCTCAGGGGTGGCAGGGCACAAGGTCGGAGCTATCTCTAAGCTGAGACACAGAGGAGACTCCCCCCATTAGAGTCCCCAGGGGAAGAAATGTTTCCCAAGGGAATTGTGGGCTGTCCATCCTCCCACACTTTCTCCCCTGCTATGATGAACAGGCTTTTCTAAGGTAAAGGAGAAAGCAGAGCTGCTGAGCGTCCTCCAGTCTCCCATCCAGTGCCCTTGGCTTTTCCTTGCGGGAGGGTAGCATCTTGTTAGCTGCAGCACCTCCGATCAGTTGGCAAAGGCTGCAGAAGGATGTGTGGTCATTCAAATCTGAGTCAAGTTGAGACTGACTGCTTCAGTCTACATCTATCCTCCCCACCGTGTTCAAACCTGCTCAGGGTGACACAGACCCTGAGTGGCACGCAGAGGGGCTGGTCTCCAACACTATCCAAAGCATGGAAGGGATTCTTAAAAGCTCAGGTTGCCGAGGCAGAAGGCTCTAGAACATAGAGGAGGAGACCTGGTGCTCTGAAATGAGGTGCGAGTCCGGCCCCAGAAATGTCTCCAGCCAGAGGCAGCTGGCTGTGGAAGGGTTAAAACTCCCGATAGATTGGGACACCTGGCTGGCTCAGTTGGTAGAGTGTGTGGACTTTTGATCTCGGGGGCTGTGAGTTCAGGCTCATGCTGAGCAGAGAGCTTACTTTAAAAAAAAAAAGAAAAGAAAAAAAACTGAGTTCAAGTCCATGTTGAGCAGAGCTTCCCTTTTTTTTTTTTTAAAGATTTTATTTATTTAAAAAAGAGATTTTATTTATTTGGGAGAGAGTGAGCACTCGAAAAAGCAAGAGCAGAGGGAGGGGCAGAGGAAGAGGGAGAGGCAGACTCCCCACTGGGGAGGGAGCCCAACGGGGGACTTGATCCCAGGACTCTGGGATCATGACCCGAGCTGAAGGCAGACGCTTAATGACTGAGCCATCCAGGTGCCCCAAGGAGAATGTACTTAAAACAGAAACAAAACAGGGGTGTTTTGAGCCTCTGTCTTCGACTCAGGTCATGGTCTCAGGGTCCTGGGATCGAGCCCCGCATCGGGCTCTCTGCCCAGCAGGGAGCCTGCTTCCTGCTCTCTCTCTCTGCCTACTTGTGATCTCTCTCTGTCAAATAAATAAATACGATCTTTAAAAACAAAAACAAAACAGAAACGCAAAAGAAGATTGCTCAAAAAGTTGAAAATAGAGTTGTCCCACGACCCAGCAATTGCACTACTAGGTATTTGCCACAAAGATACGAATGTAGTGATCTGAAAGGGCACCTGCCCCCCGATGTTTATGGCAGCAACATCCACAATAGCCAAACTGTGGAAAGAGCCGGGATGTCCATGGACAGATGAATGGATAAAAAAAGATGTGGTACACACACACACACACACACACACACACACAAACACACTGGAATACTACTCAGCCATCAAAAAGATGATATCTTGCCATTTACAACGACATGGCTGGAACTAGAGGGTATTAAGCTAAGTGAAATAAATCAATCAGAGAAAGACAATTATATGATCTCACACATATGTGGACTTTAAGAAACAAAATGGAGGATCATGGGGAAGGGAGGGAAAAATAAAACAAGACGAAATCAGAGAGGAAGACAAACCATAAGAGACTAAAGCATAGGAAACAAGCTGAGTGTTGCCAGAGAGGCGGAGGTGGGGAATGGGGTAACTGAATGATGGACATTAAGGAGGGCACGTGATGTAATGAGCACTGGGTATTATGTAAGACTGATGAACCGCTGAATTATACCTCTGAAACTAATAGTACATGATATGTTAATTAATTGAATTTAAATTTTAAAAATGTTAAGAAATAAAGTAATGACCTTGAAAAAAATGCCAATACATGACAACAAAACACAACTCCTTGTAGATTGATTGCATGCGAGAGGCTCCCTTTTGGATTCCATCTGTGTGCAGGGGCTGGGGCTCCTGGCTGCCGTGCCCCTTTTAGAGGGGGCTGTAGAGGGTGAGATCCAAGCTTCTAGGGCTTCTGCCGTTCCATGGGCTGTGGCTTCCGGACCCGAGTTGGGAGTGGGGGCTGGAGGCCCCCAACTTCTGTGAGCCTGGGATAGGGGCAGGAGATTTGATCCTAATCCCTGTTCAGCCAGCTGACTTGCCCTTTGACCTGCCATGAGCCATGGTATTCTTCTGGGGTTGCTTCCCCTTCTAGAGAAAATGGGGAGGAAGGCATTTCTGCCTCTGGGAGACCTAGTTCTCTCTTCCCTGGGGTCCTGGCACCCTCAGACCTTTACCTTTCCTGCCCCTCTCAGGTCACCACCACAGCAAGGAATACATAGAGATCAACCCCCTTAAGAAGCTACCCAGCCTCAAAGATGGAAAATTTGTCTTATCTGAAAGGTAAGTCTTCCCTGGGTCCCCCCACCCCACCATCTGTCTCTCTTCCTCCTGGAGATGCATGCGGAGCTGACCTATTTTTTATTTACTGTGAACAATTTTGTATGTACACCAAAGTAGAATGAATACCAACTAATGAGGAATATAGCGCCCAGCATGGTACCCAACACCCCATTCCAACAGTGCTCCACCTGGGGAGCCCATTTTTCCGTCACCTGTAACCCACTCTATTCCCCTGCCTGCCAGCCGCCGCCTCATTTCATCCATAAATGTTTAGGAATATACTTGTAAGAGATAAGGGCTCTTAAAAAAAAAGCACATCAGAGGGCATCTGGGTGGCTCAGTTAAGCATCTGCCTCTTGGTTTCGGCTCAGGTCACGATCTCAAGGTTGTGAGATCGAGCCCTACCTTGGGCTCCGCACTGGGTATGGAGCCTGCTTGGGATTCTCTCTCTCCCTCTCCCTCCGCCCTCCACCTCGCACGCATGCGCTCTCTCTCTCAAATAAATAAATCGTAAAAAAAAAAAAGAAAAAAGCATCAATACCATGATGACACCTTGTAAAATTAATAATAATCCCTGGATTTCAACTAATACCCTGTTTGTATTCAAAAGTCTTTGATTATCTCACAGAGAGTTCCTCTGTAGCTTGTGCATTTGAATCTGGCTCCGAAGAAACTACCAAGTATTGTAGCTGGTGATGCGCCTCCTGGGTCCCTTTTCATCTACAGCCCCCTCCATGACCCACTTTTTTTGCCTTTGCCTTTTTTTTTTTTTTTTTTAAGGCTGAGCTGGGTGCCCAACACGGGGCTTGATCCCAGGACTCTGAGATCGTGACCCGAGCTGAAGGCAGACACTTAATCACCACCCAGGTGCCCCTGCCTTTGCATTTTTTTTTTAAAGTAGTCTCCACACCCGACTTGGGGCTTGAACTCAGGACCCTGAGGTCAAGATTTGTGCGGTCCGCCCACTGAGCCCGCCAGGCGCCCCTTGCCTTTGCGTTTTTGGCGTGGTTGAAGAAACCGAATCTTTTGTCCTGTGGAGTTTCCCACAGTCTGAGTTTTGCCGATCATGTTCTCATGGTGTCATGTTTACATGATTTTTCCGTCCTTTCATTTCCTGTAAACTGGTCATTGGAAGTAGACGTTTGGTAAGATTCGGGATTGAGTATTTTTCAGGTTGCTTCCGAGTCGGTATTGTAAGTTTAAAGTACATCTTCCAAGTGGACCACAGGACCTCGGGGTCAGGGCCCTGGGCCTGGATCATTTTCCTAGGGCTGCTGTCGCAAATTACCATTGACTGAATGACTTAGAACAATAGAAATGTATTTTTTTTTATGGTTCTGAATGTTAGAAGTCTGGGCCTCGAGCCCCACATTGGGGTCTCTGCTCAGCAGAGAGCCTGCTCCCCGCCCCCTCTGCCTGCCTCTCTGCCTACTTGTAATCTCTCTCTCTCTGTCAAATAAATAAATAAAATCTTAAAAATCAAAATAACAGTAGAAAAAATACAATGTGGGGACATCATAGGATGGTTCTTCCCGTTCCCTAATGGAGAATTAGGAAGGGAAAATAAAAATCTCATGCATCCCAAGAAAGTTTTGAAACCTAGCAGGGTAAATTGCTTTACATTTTAACGTTTGAAAACTATCTTTGTTGGCTCCTTGCTCTGTCCCTTGGGCCTGTTAGGGTGGTGGCCCCACTCTCTGGAACCAGTGAGACCGAGCCTCGGCCCCTACGTGTGCGGCCTGGATTTGGGCCTGCTGGTGGCAGGAGAGCCCCACTGGCTCCAGTGACCCTCACCTCCCCACCCCCTCCAGCCAGGGGAATGTAGGCCCAGAATCTCCCCTGCCCATCTCCCTATCCATCTGTCTGGGAAAGGATCAGCTCCTCCTTCTCAGGGTATCTGATGTTCCCACGACATGCATGGGCCTGATCTGAGCTGCATGCTTGCCTGTGGACCACTCACTGGCCAGGGCACTGGGACCCCTGACTGCCAGCAACCCCCCTCCCCGCCAGAATCACTGCATTAAAGATGACAGAGCAGGTCCTTGCGAAAAGAGTTGGCTAGAGGATGCTAGGTAGACAGAAGGCCAGGTGCCCATTCCAGGGTCATCCCAGGAACTGTGATACCAGCCCGGGGCCTCCTCCCAAGAGATGGGGCTCTTCCAGGCACAGCGAGCTCTGGTCTGCGGCAAGAAGAGTTCAAGAATATGCTGGTGGTGGGTCCCACTTGGCCCTGGTGCTCCCAGCAGGGGAGGCAGGAAGGCTGAGGTTAAGGATGAATACCGGGTGCCCTGGCCTCAAGGTGCAGGATGGAGGAGACACGGAGCGTGGCTGTGGGGGCTGTGGGCTCAGGCAGAGTGGCACAGGCTGCTGACACCGTGGGAGGAACCAGTCAGGACAGGGAGCCACCGACAGATCTGCCCAGAACAGTGGTGACCCAGGATTGGCCCCCAAGGGTGGTATTCCCAGAGGTCACAAAATGAGGAGGGGCTTTGGGCCAGTGAGGCAAGCCTCTGCCTGCCCCTCAGGGGGGACCATCCTCTTGTCTCCACTGCCAATTCACCCTCCTCCCCACCTGACTCTATCCATCCCCTCTACCCCCCTGGTCTGCCTGGCCAAGGTCACACGCTATGCCAGGTAGTCAAGAGCAGCGGCGGGGCTTGGGCTGAGGCTCGGGACCCGGCTGCTGGGGTCAAACCCCGATCCTGCCACTCATGGGCTCTGTGTCTTTGGCAAGTTTGTTGTATCTCTGAGCCTCAGTTTCCTCAAATGTAAGCCTGCTGGTACCCACCTTACAGGGTTATTGCGAGACCAGCTGAGATGATTTAGGATTTCTGTCCCTTCTTATAGAGTTGGTCCTCTGGAGCCTCCCTCCTCCCTCCCAGGCTCTTCCTTCCCTCCCTCTCCCCTCACCCACCTCTGCTCCCTTCTCACCCTCTGACTTTGCATGGGCGCTGTTGAGGGGGGAGGGGGAGCAAGTGGGAGGGGCAGGCACCAGCTCCTTGGACTTTGATGTCATATCAGACTCCGGCTCAGGACTCTCTAGGGCCCCAGATGTCTTAGACACCTCAAACGCCTGTGTCCACCCTGTGTTCCTCCCTTCCTGCCCTCCCCCCGCCAGCCAAGAGTAAGACCATCCCCTCCAAATGGGGCCTCCAGTCTCTACCCTCCCCAGACCCCTGTGGCCTCTGCCCTCTTCAGAACCCCTCCACCCAGTACCAGAGGGATCTTTCTTTCTTTCTTTCCTTTTTTTTTTTTTTAAGATTTTATTTGTTTGATAGAGATACAGCGAGAGAGGGAACACAAGCAGCGAGAGAGGGAGAAGCAGGCTTCCTGCAGAGCAGGGAGCCCAATGCGGGGCTTGATCCCTCGACCCTGGGATCATGACCTGACCCTGGGATCATGACCTGAGCCGAAGGCAGATGCTTAACAACTGAGCCACCCAGGCGCCCCTACAACACAGTATTATTAACTGGGGTCACAATTACATCCCTGTGACTTATTTTATAGCTGCAAGTCTGAACCTTTTGACTCCCTCCATTCATTTCATCCCCCTGCCCCCGCTCCTGCAACGACCAATATGTTCTCTGTATTTATGACTTTGTTTTTGTTTGTTTGTTTGTTTAGATTCCACATATAAATGAGATCCCACTGTGTTTTTCTCTGTGTGACCTATTTCACTTAGCATAACCTCTCAAGATCCATCCACGTTGTTACAAATGGTAGGATTTCCTTATTTTCTGTGGATGAATAATATTCCGTTGTATATTTACATCTCACATTCTTTATGCATTCACTTATGGATGGACATTTAGGTTGTTTCCCTGTCTTGGCTGTTAGAATAAGGCCGCAGTGGGAGTGCAGATATCTTTTTCTTTTTTTTTAAAGATTTTATTTATTTATTTGAGATAGAGACAGTGAGAGAGAGCATGAGAGGGGAGAAGGTCAGAGGGAGAAGCAGACTCCCTGTGGAGCTGGGAGCCCGATGTGGGGCTCGATCCCAAGACTTGGGGATCATGACCTGAGCCGAAGGCAGTTGCTCAACCAACTGAGCCATCCAGGTGCCCCCAGATATCTTTTTCTTACAGTGTTTCTGTTTCCTTCGGATAAATATCCAGAAATGGAGTTGTGGATCACACAGTAGTTCTATTTAGGAACCTCCATATTGTTTTCCACAGTGGCTGCACCAGTTTGCATTCCCACGAACAATGCGGAAGGGTTCCCTTTTCTCCGTATCCTTGCCAACGTGTGTTATTTTTTTGTCCCTTTGATGGCAGCCATTATCACGGGTGTGAGGTGATATCTCATTGTGGTTTTGTCTTGCATTTCCTTGCTGATGAGTGATGTTGAGAATCTTTTCATGTGTCTGCTGGCCATGTGAAGGTCTCTGGAAAAATGTCTCCTCCGGCTCTTTGCCCATTTTTAGTTGGATTATTTGTTTTCTTGCTATTGAGTTGTAGGACAGAGGACTCTTTCTAAAGTTTAAGATAGATTTCCTCACCTACCTGCTTACATAACCATAACCTTGAGGATTAAATCCATATCCTCCTGCATCTCTGGGGGCCTCCCTGGGTGGCCTCACTGTCTCTGACCATTCTCCCCACCCTTCTTCTGGTCACACTTTTTCCTTTTCTCCAAATTGCTACCTCTTACCCCTGAATTCCCATACATGGTGTTCCCCATCGACACTGCCCTTCTTGATGCCATCCACCAACATCCATCCATTCACCCTGCTGGCCTTCCTCTTGCACTCACTGATTGGTGGACTGCCTACGTTTCTTGGCACCTTTGGGCTTATCCTTCCCCTAGGAGAATGTCAGTGCCTAGAGCCCGCCTCTGGCTGGAGGTCTTGCATCAGACCCAGTCCACACTGGGGTGGTGGGCATAACAGGACTGGGGAAGGCAAGAGCAATGCCCCTGGCTTTCCCTTTCTACAGTGTGGCCATCCTTTTCTACCTGTGCCGCAAGTACAGCACACCCTCGCACTGGTACCCACCAGACCTGCACACACGTGCCCGCGTGGATGAGTTCATGGCCTGGCAGCACACTGCCATTCAGCTGCCCATGACCAAGATCCTCTGGATCAAGGTGAGCGGGACCAGGCCTACGGCTGACCACCAATGAGTTCAAAGTCTCCCTCCCCCTTCCTGAGCCTCATTTCCTTGGCTTTCTCTCCCGCCTGTCTTACAGAGCTGATAGGAGGGTGGAATGAGCCACTGGGTACGAAAAAGTCTTGTAAAAACAAAGGGAAGGGCACCCAGGAGGGGCTGATATTACTCAAGCTGTGATAGGATTCCAGAAATTTTATTCCAAATGAGAAAACACCAGCGTCCAAGGGCCCATAGAGACCACCAAATCTGAAGATGACCAATAGCCCGTATAGGTACCCTCACTTCTTATCTCGTTCCTGTGATGGACATCATTAACCCATCACAGGATTACTTCCTGCTGGGATCTCAAAATTCCCCTACGTGACCTCTACCAACCAGAGCCACTAAAAGAGGTGAACCTACTCTATGCCCTTGGTTCTGCCCAACACTTCTCCAGCAGACAAGGAGGCTCAAGACCGTAGGGTCAGTTGGGAACTAGAAGGCAGCCTCCTCTTCCCACCCTTCCCCCACCCTGGCCAGCTGCTGATCCCAATGATCACAGGTGAGGAGGTTTCAGCCGAGAAGACAGAGCAGATACTGGTCGAGGTGAGGAACAGCATGCAGCTCTTCGAGGAGAAGTTTCTGGAGGACAAGATGTTCATCACTGGGGACCATGTCTCACTGGCCGACCTGGTGGCCCTGGTGGAGATGATGCAGGTGTGGAGTGGGGTTGGTGGGGGCACAGAGCCTGGGCACAGATGAGACTCTTCTGTGACCACTAGGGCCATAGCTTGAGGATAGGCTGATAAAGGAGGAGACCCAGAGAACTGTGGGAACCGGGGCTGAGGTGCCTGGACTCCACCCAGGGGTAACAGGAAGCACAGATTTTGAACCAAGAGGGACCATGATTATCCATGTTTCACAATGATTTTTCAGCACGGGGAGGGGCTAGAGGGCAGACCTGGGACAGAGAGAAGAACACAGCATCTCTTAATGAGTCAGCCAGGATCCTGGATGCCTTCTCTTCCCGTTGCACTCTCCAGGAAGTGTATAGAGGCCTCCAAAGTGTCCTTCTGCTCAAGTGCTTCTTTCCTAGAGCTCCAGACTTATAGCTATACATGCAGCTCCCACGGCTCTGGGTGTGAGGGGCATCCACTGTGCATTTGGGGGGCATAACATACCTGGGTGTGGGGCATTTATGTGGTTTCTATGTGCAGGGGAGGGTGGCCAGTTCTGACTTAGCTGGTGTGCAAGATGGCCATTTAGACCCTGGCCGATGTCTTGGGAGGCCAATGTAATCTCTGGCCAGTAAGCCAAGTGTCCCTCTTAGTCCCTGGTCAGGGTGCAGAGCAGACCATCACCAGGAAAGACTACTTCAGTTTTTCTGTCCCAGGTGGTATGGTCCCCTACATTTCACATCCTACCCCTTACATTTCACCCACACCCACCCCATTTTGGGGGCCCCAATCTTCTTGGGCTCATGTTTCTTAGACTGTCTGCTGGGTCTCCCATTCCAGGCCCTGTGCCTGATCACACAGGAAGGCTCCATGTAGAGGAAAAAAACCTGAATTCTTCCCACCCTCATCTGAGAACAAGGGATTTCCTGGTAGAAGGCAGGACCCATGGAAAGTTTCATGATGGCAAGGTGGAAGCCATCTGGGCCAGATGTCACTTCAGAGAGGGACTCAGGAACCTTGGAGCCAGAGCAGTGGCCAAGAACCCTGGAGATTCTGATCTTCCAATGCTCACCTCACGTCTATCACGTAACATATGACCTCTTGCCCATGTCTGGGGGTAGGGCGGGTCACAGACTCACTCTTTGTGGGAGGTAAATGGGGAGAGCCCCCGAAGCTGTAGGAGAGGACCCAGGTGGGGCTGATGCCCCCATCGCCCTCCTCCTCCCGGATGACCACTCCTTACTCCTTGTCTATCTACAGCCCATGGGAAGCAATTATAACGTCTTCCTCGGTAGCTCCAAGTTAGCTGAGTGGCGCATGAGGGTGGAGCTGGCTATTGGCTCTGGCCTCTTCTGGGAGGCCCATGACCGGCTGATGAAGTTGGCAGAGTGGGACTGTTCAACATTGGATCCAACGGTCAAGGAGAAGATCTGCGAGTTGTTGCAGAAGTTCAAGTAGAAGCAACCCAATCTGCAGGACCCAGCTGGCTCAGCCCTTTTGAGCTTCCTTCCTTAGAGGAGATGTTGAAAACAACTCCATTTCTTTGCTAAATAAACTACCATAACAACCACCATAGCTACTGAGCCTGGGACAGTTGGTGTGAACATGGGGTATGTATGGTGTGGGAGAGGGTGGTGGCCATGGGTCCTCCCAGCTTCCAAAAAGAGTATAAAAACTAAAAGTTAAACATGATTAAGGGCACCCTGCTGGCTCAGTTGGTAGAGCATGCAAATCTTGATCTCAGGGTCGTGAGTTTGAGCCCCACATTGGGCATAGAGCTTACTTAAAAAAAAATCAACTGGGGGCGCTTGGGTGGCTCAGTCAGTTAGCATCTTACTCTTGATTTTGGCTCAGGTCATGATCTAAGGTTTGCGAGTTGAGCCCTGCATCGGGCTCCACGCTCAGTGAGGAGTCTGCTTGAGATTCTCTCCCTCCCCCTCTGCCTCTCCCTCCACTCATGTGTGTTTGCATTCACACACACTCTCTCTCAAATAAATAAATAGATAAGTGTTTTAAAAAATCAACTGGATTTAATACAACTTAGAGAACAAATATGATTAAATTATCAATAATAATAGTTGATGAATTCAATACTCCATTGTCAATAATGGATAAAATAAGACAGAAGATTGTGAAGGAAATAGAAGACTTGAATGATGCTATAAACCAATGGACCTACCAGATATATACAGAGAAAACTCCACCCAGTGACCACAGGATACACATTCTTTTTTTTTTTTTTTTTAGTAATCTCTTTATCCAACGTGGAGCTCAAACTCACAACCCCAATGTCAAGGGTTGCATGTTTTTCTGACTGAACCAGCCAGGGGCCCCAGAATACACATTCTTCTCAAGTGCACATGGAATATTCTCCAGGATAGATCATATGTCAGGTCACAAAATAAATCTCAATGAATTTAAACAGATTAAAGTCATATCATGTATGTTCTTGGAACATAATGGAGTGAAATTAGAAAATAATGGAAGGAAAACTAGAAATTTCACAGATATCTGGAAATTAAACAGTACATTCTTTTTTTTAAAGATTTTAAAGAGAGATTTAAAATTTAAAGGGAGATTAAATTTAAAGATTTTTTTTATATAGATTTTGACAGAGAGACAGAGAGATCACAAGTAGGCAGAGAAAGAAGGGGAAGCAGGCTCCCCACTGAGCATAGAGCCCGATGTGGGGCTCGATCCCAGGACCCTGAGATCATGACCTGAGCCAAAGGCAGAGGCCTAACCCACTGAGCCACCCAGGTGCCCTTAAACAGTATATTCTTAAACCACCACAGAGAAGTTAGAAAATACCTCTAACACATGAAAACAGAAACACAGGGACACTTGGGTGGCTCAGTTAGTTAAGCGTCTGCCTTCGGCTCAGGTTATGATCCCAGAGTCCTGGGATCGAACCCACAGGGAACTCCCTGCTCAGCGGGAGTCTGCTTCTCCTTCTCCCTCTGCCCCCCACCTCATTCCCCCCTCATGCTTTCTCTCTCTGCCCCTCCCCTCTCTCATGCTCTCTTGCGCCCTCATGCTCTCAAATAAATAAATAAAATCTTAAAAAAAAAAGAACAAACACTAAGCCTTCACAAACTCTTCCAAAAAAAAAAAAAAAAGAAGAAGAAGAAGAAGAAGAAGAGGAAGCATTTCCCATCCGATTCTATTGTCACTCGGCGGAAAACTGGTTCTGAACTCAGGTTTTGCTTCTGGCAGCTTGAAAATACTTGAGACACAAATGATGGTGGGAAAGGAGAGGTTGCTTATTCAGGAAGCCGGGAACCTGAGAAGATGGTGCACAAACATCTCAAAGATCATCTTCCCTGTCGAGGTGAAACTAGAGGGTTTTAAATGGGAAAGCAAGGGAAGAGGGAGAGGGGTTACGTGGAGGAGATGCAGGTGCCCAGGTGGCTAGTCCCATATGGACGTGATCCTGAACAAAATTGCTGGCATCACTGGCAGCTGTTTTTGAATGTAGTCAGTATTTATTTTTTGGGAAAGTTTGGTCCTTCACTCCTTGTGGCCGGTGGTCTGCAAATCTCAAGGAAAGTTTTGCTAAAGATTAAGGGACTTAGGTCCACAAACAAGGAGTGCATAAGCTTGAAGACTGGAAGGAAGCCAGTATGACCCTGAGATCAAAGCCAAGAAAAAGAGCACAAGAAAATAAAATTACATGGCAACACTCCTTCTAAATACAGGTGCAAAAATTCTCAACAAAATACCAGTGAATCATATCCACAGCATATTAAAAGGATTACATATCATGACCAGGAATGCAAGGGTGGTTCCACATAGAAAAATCAATCAATATAACACACAATGCTAATAGAATAAAGAACAAAAATCCCATGATTATCTTAATAGATGAAGAAAAAGCATTGGATGAAATCCAACACTGTCTCAGGATAGAATTTCTCAACAAAGAGTAGAAGGGAACTTCCTCAATTTGATATAGGGCATCTACAAAAAACTCACAGCTAACATCATACTTAATGGTGAAAGACTGAAAGTTGCCCCCCACCCCCATCAGGAACATAAAGGATGTTCAGGGTCAAGAGAGGGACAGACCAGACTGAGTACCCTCCCTCGCAGAGAATAATGTATTTTAAGGGTACAGCATGATGTTTTGATATACACATACATTGTGAAATGATTACCACCATCAAGCTAAGTAACATATCCACCATCTCACATAGTACACATTTTGTCATTGTCATTGAGAACAAAGAGGATGAACTCTGCTAGCAAATGTCAAGTGTACCATACAGTATTAACTATAGTCACCATGCTATATATTAGATCCCTGTAACTTACTCATCCTGCATATCTAAAACTTCCTACCCTTTGATCAACAGCTCCCCATCCCCCTATTCCTTCATCTAGTCTCTCCTTCTAAGAGTTCCTTTTTTTTTTTTTTTTGGATTCCACATACAAGTGAGATTATGCAGTATTCATTTATCTGTGTCTAGTTTGTTTTACTTAGCATAATGATTTCCAGGTTCATCCCTGTTGTTTCAAATGACAAGATTACCTTTTTTAAAAAAAAAGATTTTATTTTATTTTAAGTCCTCTCCACACCAATGGGGGACTTGAGTTTATAATCCCAAGATCAAGAGTTGCACACTCTACTGACTGAGCCAGTCAGGTACCCCAAGATTACCTTCTTTTTAAGGCTGAATAATAATCTGTGTGTGTGTGTGTGTGTGTGTGTGTGTGTGTATATATTCCAATAATACTATATTTATCTATAATGGAATATCTATATATCTATAATAGAATATCTATCCATATCTATGTCTTCTACTAAAATGGAGTCTGGAGGCTAGAGGGGGTACCTCTCATGCCATAGCACTTGATGTCAATTACAGGGAGAATTGTCAATTACAGACCCCAACAGGAAAAGATGTCCAATGCTTCTCCTATAAGAAATCCATTACCACAGGGGTGGCTAGGTGACTCAGTAAGTTAATCATCTGCCTTTGGCTCAGGTCATGATCCTGGGGTCCTGGGACTGAGCCCCATATTGGGCTTCCTGCTCAGTGGGGAACCTGCTTCTCCCTCTCCTCCCTGCTCATGCTTTCACTATCTCTGTCTCTCTCTCTCTCAAGTAAAAAAAGAAAGAGAGAAAGAAATCCATTACCCCAGTAACACAGCCAATGAGAAATCCTCACCACCCTGAATTCTTGTTTTTCTCCAATGGACTTTCCTTCAAAACAACCCCTCCCCACATCTTCCTTCTTTCTTTTTTTTTTTTTTTTAAAGATTTTATTTATTTATTTATTAGGAAAGAGAGAGAGTGAGAGAGAGAAGGTCAGAGTGAGAAGCGGACTCCCCATGGAGCTGGGAGCCCGATGTGGGACTCGATCCCGGGACTCCAGGATCATGACCCGAGCCGAAGGCAGTCGCTGCGCCACCCAGGGGCCCACCACATCTTCCTTCTTAATAAAATACCGTTCCTCCCTATTGTTTATGGGATTTGTCTGTAGTTTTTGCCCTAGCTTGCACGTCCTGAGTTGCGATTCCCTGCTATTCCTGAATAAACTAATTTTTGCTAGTAAAAGAACTTCTATTTTGAAGGTCAGCAATTTCTAACAAGCTCATGGTCAAGGCTGCTGCTGCTCTAAGGACATCAATGTGAGTAACAAGTATCTAGATCACCTGAAGCCTTCAATGGAAACGCATGTTTGTTTGTTTGTTTTTCCTGAAGATGTTTAAATGCACCTATATTCCTTGCCAAAGATGGTAGCGGTTTAAGTGTCAAGAGGGTGAGATGCCCCAGGGGACAAGCTGGTCCTCCTGTCACCAGGTGCTCCTGTCGCTGCCTAGAGCAGTGCCCTATCTGGCTTTCTGAGCTCTTTGGACCCTTGGCCAGGACTGGCTACAAATGAAAGGGAGGGGCCCCTTGATCAAAGATTACTAAGAACTTGAAGATGGCAAGAGCAAAGCATTAATGCAACTGTGGGGCCCATTTATATGCAGGGGGGCTGGGCAGTTGCACAGGTTGCACACTTATGAAGCCTTGGAAGGTGTGGTGGACGCGCTCTAAACTGACCCCCCGGGGTGCCTGGGTGGCTCAGTTGGTGAAGCGTCTGCCTCTGGCTCAGGTCATGATCTCAGGGTCCTGGGATCAAGTCTCACATTGGGCTCCCTGCTCAACGGGGAGCCTGTTTCTACTTCTCCTTCTACTGTTCCCCCTGCTTGTGCTCTCTCACTCACTGTGTTAAGTAAATATATAAAATCTTAAAAAAAAAAAATTGACCCTCCCAATGACCTTACATGATATTCACATCTTTATATAATCCCTTCCCCTCAGCTGTGTCCGGGCCCATGACTTGCTTCTAAGTCACAGAATGTGACAAAAGTAATGGAATGTCACTTCTGAGATTATGTTTTGTTATACAAGACTCCATCTTGCTAGCAGACTGGTTCTAAAGACTCTCTCCCTTGCTGGCTTTGAAGAAGTGAGCAACCATGTTAGGAGGTCCCTGGGGCAAGGAGCTGAGAATGGCCAGCAAGAAGCCAGGGCCCTCAGTCCTACCACAGTAAAGAAATGAGTTTGGTCAAAACCCCGAGTGAACTTGGAAGTGGATCCTTCCCCATTTGAACCTTAGATGAGAACCCAGTACTGGCTGACACTTGGATTGAAGCCTTCCTGAGGACCCAGTGAACCCAGGCCCATACCCCTGATCCACAGAAAGTGTAAGATAATAAATATGTATCGTTTTAAGCCATTAAGTTCATGGTAATTTGTTACGTAGCAATAATTAATGAATACACGTGGTCCTTCTGACTCTCTAAAGCTCTTAGGTGGAAGGTGCCTTGATGGCTTGCTTCATTCTCACTCTGCCTCCCCAGGCTCACTGGGAGATTGCACTTCGAGAGTGCTCTGAGCATTGGTTGGGCGTATTCTGTCTAAAGGCCCCTGGTCTCTTTTTCTATAAAATAATAAATCCCTCAGTCTCTTGTGAGTTGAGTTATGTGACTCAGATCCTAAGAAAAAGATTAATCCTGGAATATGGACCAAATTAGGTTTTGAGCCTTCAAGATTGAGGCTGAGCCCCAGACAGTATCCTGCCCAGCTCCCCCTGGGGGTGCCCTCCTCCTGGGGGGTCACGGGAAGTGGGGATCAAGTAACGGGCCTCCTCTGAGGGGCTAGCCCCTTTTTCAGACTTCAACATCTGAAATCTGAAGTTCTTGTCCTTCCTTAATTTTTTTTTCCAATTGAGAATCATTATTACCAACATTTACTTTCTTTGAAAAGAGCTCTCTCACTGTGGAGAAAACATTATGTTCTTGTGGATGCATTTTCAATTGGACTTATGTTAGGAAATGACACTGATGCCATTTGGCCAGCCACGTGGCATTCTTGGGGAGATTCCGGGGTAGTAAGGAACAGGCCTGAAACAGGCTTAGCAGGTGAGTCTGGGCATGATGACCTGTAAGGCCCTGTAGCTCTCTAGCCTCCCCATTATTTTATCTATCTATCTATCTATCTATCTATCTATCTATCTATCTATCTATCTACCTACCTATCCTCTATCTACCTATTTATTATTGAGATATAATTGACACTGTGAAAGTTTAAGGTGTACAACCTGTTGATTTGATATATTTATATATCACATCATGAGCTAACACTATTATGTCACCTAATTACCATTTCTTTTTTTGTAGGGAGAATAATTAAGATCTAGTCTCTTAGGGTACCTAGGTGACTCAGTTGGTTAAGCAACTGCCTTCAGCTCAGGTCATGATCCTGGAGTCCTGGGATTGAGTCCTGCATCAGGCTCCCTGCTCAGCGGGGAGTCTGCTTCTCCCTGTGACCCTCCCCCTTCTCGTGCTTTCTCTCTCATTCTCTCTCTCTCTCTCAAATAAACAAATAAAATCTTTTTTTAAACAAATAAAATCTTTTAAAAAATCTAGTCTCTTAGCAACTTTGAAATCATAATACAGTTGTTGTCTATATTGTTGACAACTAATGATGTTGACCAATAATCACTATATTGTGATAGATCTCCACAATTATTTATCTCCTAGTTGCAAGTTTGTACCCTTACCTATTTTTCCAGTTTCCCCACTTCCCAGCCCCTGGTAACCACCCTTCTACTTGGTCTCTACAGTTTGGCTTTTTTTTAGATTTCACAAAAAAGTGTGATTACACCCTATTTGTCTTTCCCTGTTGGCCCTATCTCACTCGGCATACTGCGGTCAAGGTCCGCTCAGGTGTCACGATCTCTGGAGTGTTCTTAGGAACATGGACTTTGGAGCCAGACTTTCTGGGTCCATAATCACTTCTCGCCTCAATCTCGACATCTCTAAAACGGAGATGATAGGAAATTCTAACAGCGACAACGTGCAAGAACCTTGAAGACAGCATGGTAAGTGAAATAAGATAGTCTCAAAGGACTGGGGATCCTCTGAGGGACCCTTGGAGGGGCGACCTAACGCTTCACTACGCCGCCTGCAGGGCCCAGCGCTCCTGGTCCCAACCCCTCAGACACGCCCTTGGCCACTCCAGCGATTGGACCAAAGTGCCTGGGTGCCCGGAACCATCCAATCGGGAGGGGAGGCTGGTGGGGCGTGGCCCCAGGGCGGAGTATGTTCCTGGCTGCGCTCCAGGGTGCCGAGTCCCTGGGGTCGCGAGTCCGGACTTGTCGCCATGGGGCTGGAACTTTACCTGGACCTGCTGTCCCAGCCCTGCCGCGCCATCTACATCTTTGCCAAGAAGAACCGCATTCCCTTCGAGCTGCGCCGGGTGGACCTGCTCAAAGGTGGGCCCAGGCTTGGGTTTGGGAACCGAGAGATCGGGGAGGAACGGGGAGGCCAAATCTTGCTTAAGCGGACGCCTGGCGCCCACCCCTTCTTGGGGCTATTGCTGAAAAAGGTGAGCCACCGGGAGATCCGAGAGTCGGCTAATCAATCCCCCAAACTCGGCTCGGTCCCGCGGGATAGACGAGGGGGCGCGGCCGAAGTCTAGTGAAGGGGTGTGGAGCTTGAGGAAAAAGAGAGGCCCAGTGAAAGAAAACAGGGTGCACCCGGACAGAGGGAGAGAGGACTTCCAGAAAAGAGATGGGGAAAGGTGGGGGTTTAGGGGGCGGAGCATAGAGACTGGGGCAGAGCCGAGTCCCTCTTTTGTGGCCCCCAATTGCTGAAACTGCAACAGCCAGTCACCAGGGTCCCGACTTTCCAGCCCTGCGCTGTGCATCAGCCCCGTCTGC
>CM052808.1:22272227-22304458 GCA_028533885.1 Nasua narica | reverse complement strand
AAAAAAAAAAAAAAAGAGTGATCATAAAAAAAAAAAAAAAGAGTGTGAATGTGCTTAGTGCCAGGGAACTGTATACTTAAAAATGGTTTAGATGGGAAATTTTATATTACGTGTCTCTTACCGTAATTAAAAATAAAAGATATTTTAGTAATATATAATGGGTAGAAATATCATTAATGTGCTATTTTGCATCCTTTTCTTGTACTAAGTCTTGGGAAACCTGTGTATGTTATGCATAGGCCTCGCAACTCAGCTAGGACCGGCCACATTTTAAGAGCTCACTTGCGGCTACTGTATCAGACATCATAGGTTTAGGCTTTTTTTTTTCATTTTTTTGTCCTCTCTTTTATTTTCTATTTTTAAAAGTTCTATAACTCTTTGATGGCCTTAAGGAAAGATAAGATTATTTTCTTTCCGCCGTTTTTATGATGGGAGCTATGGTTTTTGTGACATTGATGTCCTAATCAGAAGTGGAATTCCTGGGGCGCCTGGGTGGCTCAGTGGGTTAAGGCCTCTGCCTTCGGCTCAGGTCATGATCTCAGGGTCCTGGGATCTAGCCCCGCATCGGGCTCTCTGCTCAGCCCCCTCCCCCCGCTGCCTGCCTCTCTGCCTACTTGTGATCTCTCTCTCTCTGTCAAATAAATAAATAAAATCTTCAAAAAAAAAAAAAGAAGTGGGATTCCTCCTTGTTTAAAGTGTATGACTAGGGGGCGCCTGGGTGGCTCAGTTGGTCAAGTGTCTGCCTTCGGCTCTGGTGGCTCAGGTCACAATCCCGGCATCCTGGGATTGAGCCCCGCATTGGCATCGCCATCGGGCTCCCTGCTCAGTGGGGAGTCTGCTTCTCCCTCTCCTCCCCGCTCCCCGCTCATGCGCTCTCTCTCTCTCAAATAAATAAAGTCTTTAAAAAAATAATAAAATGTATTGCTAATTGTGGGTCATGGGCTTTATTTCTCTGTCTCCCATCATTTTTTTTTAAAAGATTTTATTTATATATTTGACAGAGAGAGAGAGACATCGAGAGAGGGAACACAAACAGGGGGATTAGGAGAGGGAGAAGCAGGCTCCCTACCCAGCAGGGAGCCCCATGTGTGGGGCTCGATCCTAGGACCCTGGAATCATGACCTGAGCTGAAGGAAAGACACTTAACAACTGAGCCACCCAGGCACCCCTATAAAACAGAAACAGAGCACAGAAGTTCAAAAGACCTCTTTGTGGCCCTCACTTCTTCCTGAGAGGCCATTCTGCTCTGGGATCTGATGGAAGTCCTTCCAGTTCATGATTTTATACATTATTACACTTAGGTGTCATCATAAGCATAATAAAGTTTTGCTTTGCATGTTTAAAATTTTACATAAATGCCCTCGTATCACTCTGCAGTGTGCATCTTTCTGTATTATCATGGATGGATCTAATTTATCCATTTTAACTGCTCTACAGTAATTCATTATATAAATAAATCGGAATGTATTTATTACCCTCTAATGATCTGTTATATTTAAAAAGGAACAAGACCGTTCTTCAAAACTATGAGAATTTTGGATCAACCAAATTGAAACAGAAGGGAAATGTAGATAATCTCTTACAGGGGCGAGGCCAATAAAAAATGAGGGAGGAGGGCTAGGTGGGGTTATGCATACTGAGAGCACATTGTACCTTCCTGAAGGAGTGACTTCTCCCCAACATTAGCCTTAGATACTGAGCAGGGATACCCTGTGGCCGGCACCCTTTATACGAAAAAGAAGCTAGAGGAGCACTTGACTGGTTCTCAGTTAAACCTCTGCCTTTGGCTCAGGTCACGATCCCAGGATCCTGGGATCAGGATCGAGCCCTGCGTTGGGCTACCTGCTCAGCAGGGAGTCTGCTTCTCCTCTGCCCCTCTACCCACTTGTGCTTGCTCTCTCTCTCAAATAAATAAGTAAAATCTTAAAAAAAAAAAAAAAGGAAAAGCTGGAAATCTGGACTCATGTATAAAATGCCACCATTTTTAAATGTCCGCAACTGATCCATATTTTTATTTTATTTTATTTATTTTTTAAAAAAAGATTTTATTTATTTATTTGAGAGAGAGAGAGAGGAGAAGGTCAGAGGGAGAAGCAGACTTCCCGCAGAGCTGGGCACCTGATATGGGACTTGATCCCGGGACTCCAGGATCATGACCTGAGCTGAAGGCAGTGGCCCAGCCAACTGAGCCACCCAGGTGCCCCACATATTTTTATTATTATTATTATTATTTTTTAGAGAGAGAGAGAGTGGGGAGGGGAGGGACACACAGAGAATGTTAAGAAGTCTCCATGCCCAGCGTGCAGCCCGATGTGGGGCTCAATCCCATGATCCTAAGATGATGACCTGAGCTGAAATCAAGAGTTGGACATTTCACTGACTGAGCCAGTCAGGCACCCTCTGATCCATATTTAAAAAAAAAAAAAACTCTGTAGCCAAAGGAATGCCATTAGCTCAGGGCTGGCCTTCAGGACACCAGTGAGAGACTGCTGATTCTGTCTACCTTGTGTGGGGGAGGAAACTGAAGCCCGAAGCCGGGGCTCCTGTACAATCCTAGTCCTTTTGATCTGAATCCCAGGCTTCCCCAAGCAACTTTACCAAACGAAGCATGAAGCATTCTTCCCTTGCTCCCCATCCACTGCATCTCCTGACAGCTCTGGTAACCATGAGGTTGTTGATGGCGTCCCCCTAAAACATCTTCCTCCCAGAATCCTGGACACTACCCTTTCCTGGCCCTCTCCTTAGTTCCCGGTAGCTCGCTCTCAGATAATGTCCATTCTACTCTTGGCTTTGTCTTTTCTTGGTCGTGCCATCTCAGATAACCGACTGTCCCTCTCTGGGCCCCACTTTTCCATTTAAAGGAGGAGTCATGTACTATTATTCCTATATTATAGATGAGGAAATTGAGGCTCAGAGGGTTTGGCTATATTGCTTTAGGCCACATGCTTTGTAAGTGGCAAAGTGGCAACCTTGCAAGCCCATCCTCCTAATTATTTATGTGGTAAGAGGTTTTGACTTTACATTCAGGGGGAAGGAGGTTATAACATAGACTGTCCCTGGGCTAGCCGCCTACTTCCAAGTTCCAATTCTCAAAGGGGTTTGAGTCCTGTCAGATGCCCCTTGAGGCTCAGCCATCAGAGATCACGGAAATTTTTCTGAGATATTTCTGGGAACGGTGGTTCTTTGGGATTTTCCCTGCAGGCCTCGCCCAGCCTTAGAAGAAAGGTGTGTGGAACCAGAAAACAGCTCAAACTGCGGCAGGGAAGGCACACTTGCCTACCTGCCCCTGAGGCTGGGCTGGCCCCTAAGCGGCTACTTCGCCTCCCCGCCTCCCAGGTGATGTTCCCTGTTTTCCTGGGTGAGCCAGTATCTCCTGAGATGCTGGCAGCCACGCTGGCTGAGTTGGATGTGACCGTGCAGTTGCTTGAGGACAAGTTCCTCCGGAACAAGGCCTTTCTCACCGGGCCCCACATCTCGCTGGCTGATTTGGTAGCCATCACAGAGCTGATGCATGTGAGTGCTGTGGATAGGGAGGCTTGCTGGGGGGTGGGGTGGGGGTGGGGGCTGGCTGGGTAGTTGGTGAAGTCTTCCTCATGCTGCCCCACCTGGCTATGGGCCATGCTTATGTATGGAAACCTCTTCCGGGGCTCTAGGACCCCCAAACCAGGCAGAGGCCGCCATCCTTGACCTTACCCTTCCACCCTCATCCTGTTCCCTTTCTCCCTGCAGCCCGTGGGTGCTGGCTGCCAAGTCTTCGAAGGTCGACCCAAGCTGGCTGCGTGGCGCCAGCGTGTGGAGGCAGCAGTGGGGGAGGATCTCTTTCGGGAGGCCCATGAGGTCATCCTGAAGGCCAAGGACTCTCCACCTGCAGACCCCACCGTAAAGCAGAAGCTGATGCCTGCGGTGCTGGCCATGATTCGTTGAGCCAGGAAGCCCGGTCCCTGCACTTGCCCTTGGCAGTTCACAAAGCACCTTCATTTCCAATGTCCCATGGGAGGCAGGCTCAGAGGGCAGTAGTGATTTGCCTGAGTGCCACTGCACCTGTGCTCCCCAGGTTAGATCCCTACACCCACACCGTCTTGCACAGCTGCCTAAAAGCCACAGTGAGAACGGAACAGCCAGATCTTATCTCCTTTAATCACTGCATTTCATTTTCAGTTTGGGAAATAAACCTGGGCTAAGCCTGAGCCTACACTTCTAACTCGGATGTGTGATTTATTTGACCTGTCTTGACCCTGGTCTTGGTCTCATCCGAAAGACAACCCCCCTTCTGAGGCCCTGTGGGTCAGCTTCTCCCTGATGGTTGCCAAGTGTGAAATTAACAAATGCCTCCTACTCTTCTAATTCTCAGAGAAAGAGATTTATCCGACAGCATAGGGACCAGCAGGCATCCCATATGTGGTGACTATAGGCATGGTGATCAATCACTTGTCAGGGCCAACCTCCCAGGACATGGCCTTTTGGCATCAAGTAGTGTGGTTCAGGAGTCCTGCTTCTGTTCTGCCGAACTGGTCAGGAGGGGCAAATCCGAACAGGAGCTCTCCTGGTCGGGAATCAGTCATGCAGGGCCTTAAAGGCCAGGCCTATGATCTGTAAACCATAAATAGGTATAGTGTGCTCAGATTGCATTTCTTTATTTCTTTATATTTTAAGTAGGTTTCACACTGACTGTAGGGCTTGAACTCATGACCCTGAAGTTAAGGGTTGCATGCTCTACTGACTGAGCCAGCCGGACACCCCACCAGATTATATTTAAAAATAATATTCTGGGGGCACCTGGGTGGCTCAGTTGTTGAGCATCAGCCTTTGGTTCAGGTTGTGATCCCAGGGTCCTGGGATCCAGCCCCATATTGGGCTCCCTGCTCAGCAGGAAGCCTGCTTCTCCCTCTCCCATTCCCCCTGTTTGTGTTCCCTCTCTCACTGTCTGTCAAAAAAAAAACCTTTAAAATAATATTCTGGCTCTCTAGGTGGGGGTGGGAGGTTGGATTTGAGGGTGGCCAAAGAGGAAGCAGGAAAATTGGATATTATAGTAATACTGCCAAAGGTTATTTGAGCCGGAGGGCAGGGCAATGAAGGGGATGGTGAACATGGCCCCTTCCAGCCTGGAGAGGGCTTAGCAGCCCAGGAAGGCAGTCTCCTGGAGGTGGGGATAGGTCTTACTTAAATCTTACTTAAAATTTCCAATAACATCCTCTTGCCAAGGGGTTTTCTCTGAATCTTGGCTTTGGGGCAGGGTGTTTTTACCCCAAGAGCCTCTCTTAGGAAATGGGGGTTCATATCCACCGACCTCAGGAGCCAGAAAGTGTCAGTTGGAGGGACTTGGCCCTGTAAAGGAAGTGGGGAATTTTCAGACCCCTGCAGACCTCTGGATGCCTTCTACCATTTGCTAGAAGGATTAGCTGGAGTGTAATGAATATGACCCCAGGGATTAGGGAGCTGGGCTCACTCTTTCCTGGAGTGTGAGCCGGGCCTCTGCAGGGAGCTGGGGTCCGGAAACCTCCCAAGCCTCCATCGTGGGCACTGGGCCCAGGGGAGGCTACTGTACCTTGGTTCTCTGCCTCCCTTTGTGTTCCTGGGGACTCAGGAGCCCCTCCTCTCTCAGTCCCCCTTCTTGACTTGGGCCAACTGAAGGCAGCCGAGCCCTTTTGATCCTAAATTCACTGAAGGTCCGTGCTGGAAGCGTTCTTGGCGTCCCGTTCCCGTCACCACCCTCCACTGCACCATTTGACAAAGGTAGACATTGAGGTCCGGGAAAGGGGTTGTGACCTGGCAGCTAAGCCTCAGGTCAGAGGCCAAGTCCTCCAGCGCCAAGAAAACAGCAGCCAGGATTCCAGAGAAGGGAAGGAGGGAGAGTTGGGGCGCCGCTGATTGGCCTAAAGTTCTCCAGAGCCATCCAATGGGCGGAGAGGGTGTGGCGGGGCTCTGACGCCCCCACCCCCACGCCGATCCCTCTCCCCCAGATTGCGCTCGGTTGAAGGCTTGGTTGCCTGACCGGTTCTGCCAGCCGTTCCTCTTCCCCGTCTTCGACCCTGGGCGCTACTCCGGGGCGATCCGCTGCTCTCGCCATGGGCCTAGAGCTTTACTTGGACCTGCTGTCCCAGCCCTGCCGCGCCGTCTACATCTTCGCCAAGAAGAACGGCATCCCCTTCGAGCTGCGCCCGGTAGAGCTGCTCAAAGGTGGGCGGGGCAGGGAGGCAGGCCGGGCGGTCCCGGCGCCTGTGTGCTAACGGACCCCTCTAGCCCTCCCGCGCGGCTGACCGACTGGAAGACACTCTCCAGTACGGAAACTGTGTAATCAGTTATCAGTTGTGCCTTTTTCGTGGTCCCCGATCTTTGCCTAGTGGATACAAAACGTTTTTCAAAATACAGGTTGTGAGGGAGCAGAGCAGAGAGAGCAGTGGGGGGCGTGGGAGGCAGGAAGGGTGGGGGCGGTGGGGAAGTGGGGTGAGTGCCCCAATGCCTCCACATCCGGGCTTGGAGAAAACAATGAAATTGCTTCCTCATTTCTAAGTTGGAGTAGCCTGCATCTCTTGAATTTCTGCAGCTGCCGGCAGAAGGCGGTTCCACCTGGCTCCGGTCTCCTCTTCTACCTAGGCCTGCCTGCCTTCTGTCCTTGGTCCCCCCATTTTGGGCCACCAACTGCGATGCTGCCATCTTGCTCCGCCTTTCCAGCCCTTCCTGGGATGGGGGCTGGGCACAGAGGCATTTTCTGGAGGGAGAATGGGTAGAGATGATTCTCATCACCCAGGAGAAGGACAAAGAGGCCCATAGGTGGGCCCGTGGCCAGGCTGGAGCCTGGTTCCACGGAGGCCCTCTGACTCCATACGCGGTCAGACTTGCGAACCCCCGCTGGGGAAGGAGCCTTCAGGTTTGGCATGAGACAGAAAGAAGAGCCGAGCTGCTGGAAGCTGGGTGATCGAAGAGGGCAGGAGCTCCTGGAGAGAATGAGGCTGGGCTGAGGGCTGGGGGCAGGTGTGGCCGGAGCTCTGTGGTGTGGATAAGTCACCCAGCCGGCATAGGAAAATGAATTGCAGGGGCAAGCCTAGAGCCCAGGGAGGAGACTAGAACGTCTGACATATGGATGGAATTGGCTGGGGCTGGGGGTGCCTTACAGCTGCAGGGACTCACGCTCCCCGTTCATGGCCAAGCCGAGATGTTGCTTGGCCCCAGCTTCCCGGGGTGGGGGGACGCAGGAAGAGTGAACCTCTGGTGGGGTCAGGGTCTGTGGTCTGGTGACCAGCAGAGTGGTCTTCTTCCTGTTGCCCACCTGGATAAGGGCCTCAAAAAGTTAGTGCCTGGATGTTGGGGGTGGGGGAGGCCTTGGTGGGGTTGGGGGGGGCACTCAGAGTTCTCCTCACCCGCCTCACTGGTCTCTCCCACAGGCCAGCACTACAGCGATGCTTTTGCCCAGGTGAATCCCCTGAAGAAGGTACCAGCCTTGAAGGACGGGGACTTCACTTTGGCTGAGAGGTATCAGATCCCCAGGCAGCTACCCAGGCTTTGTGAGGCCGGTCAGCCGTCCGTGTATCTACCATTGGTGGCTGGGATCATAGCTTGTGTGCCCTGAGCACCTGTACCAGCCCCAGCAGGCAGAGGAGCCTGGGGCTGGGAGGGGCTATTGAAGTCACGGCATGGCATCCCCCCTCCCACCCCTTCCCCTCACCGGGGAAATGTACGAAGGAGGAAACTGAAGCCTGGAGAGCGGTAGGACTTGCACAAGGTCACAGGGCCCCCAGCCTGTTTCCAGGCCTCCTCGCCGCCCACCCAGCCCCCAGATGGAAGGAGAGTAGAGAGCAAAATATGGAGAAGTAAATGTACTACGCTCTTTGGAGGTTCCACTTCTACAAATCTTGGGCAAGTTCTATTGCCCTGGGAGTCAAGAGAGCACCCAGAGAGCTTCAGTGGCTATTTGCTGAGCACCCACCAGGAACCATCTAGGCCGTGGGGCCAAAACAGTGAGCAATTCTAAGCCCTTGGCCTCCTGGAGCTCATCTTCTGGAAGGAGGGGACTGCTAAGTTCTGTAAGCAGTAATCCATCAGGCAGTGATGAGTGCCACGGAGAAAATAAGTGGGGTAAGAGTGGGGGCTGGTGCGATTGAGTAGGATGTTGAGTGAAGGGCCCTTTTAGGAAGAGGCATCTGAGCAGAGACCTACAGAAACAGAGGTGCAGGGTCTTTGGGAAGGGTGTTCTGGGTGGAGGGAACAGCAAAGCCAAAGGGTGTGAAGTGGGACAGTGCTTGGGGGACAGGTTGGAGAGACAAGGCATCCAGCGTGGCTGGGGTGAGAGAGGGGAGTAAGCGGGGGCTGAGGTCGGAGGGCCGCATGTGGGGCCAGGAAGACTTTGGCTTTTACTGTAGGTGAGATGGGGCCGTTGCAGGAGTTTAAGCAGAGGGGAGCTGAGATCCAACTTCGGTTTGAAAGGATCCCTCTGGCTGGGGTGAGAAGGTACTGTGCTAATCCAGGAGAGAGGTGCTGGGGCTCCCAACCGAGGTGGCGGAACAGGGGGCTGTAGTGGTCAGTTCTGACTGCCCTTGAAGGTCAAGCCCAAGAGTGTGCTGAAGCGATGGAGGTAGGTGGGGGAGATGAGAGCCCAGGCAAGCCTCCAGGTTGGTGTCTGAGTAGTGAGATCCTTTGCTGAGGCCACACAGCACCTCTGTGGTAGGGCCAGATTCGTGTTGCACTTGACTTCAGAACCTCTGGTCGCTGGAAAGTCTGCCATCCATGGAGGCCTGGTGCATGAGGCACAGACCAGACATGGTGGAGGGAGAGGGGAGGGGAGGAGGTCAGAGAGGGCTTCCTGGGGGAGGAGGCTGGAGGCTTTGGGCAGGTTGAGAGGAGATGGGACAGGGTGGGAAGCGGTGACCCATTCACCTGGGAGGCCTTGTTCCAGCCCCAGGGAATATGAGGGGACGGCTGGCTTTGCTCCTGTCATGACCCATGCATCAGATATGGTGGGGAGTGCTATGTGAGTCGCTCTTGTCTTTCAAGAACCATGCTGGGCCCCCCTTCCTCCTGGAAGCTGTCTCTGAGTACCCCATCACCGTCCTTCTGACATCCCAAGACATTTCGTTTTTCACTTGGTGTCCTTAGTTCAGATGATAGGATGAACCGAGGTAGAGCTGTGTGACCCTAGGCAGTCACCTAACCTCTCTGAGCCTCACGTGCCTACTCTGCATCATGGTGCAGAGGTAGTGAAATGCTCCCCCCATAGGAGCTGGGGAGATATGAGCAGTGGGGGGGGGAGCAGCCCCTGTGGAGTGGCTGGAAAGTGACTAGCACGTGTTCCTCACCCCCTCCGTGTCCCCCAGTGTGGCCATCCTGTTGTATCTGAGTCGCAAGTATGAGGTCCCTGACCACTGGTACCCCCAGGACCTGCAAGCCCGCGCCCGTGTGGACGAGTACCTAGCCTGGCAGCACACAGCCCTGCGGAGTAGCTGCACCCGAGCCATGTGGCAGAAGGTGAGCTGTGGCCAGACGGGGGCCCTTCTGGGATGCTCAAGGGACAGTGCCTTCTGTTTAAAAAATTCGGTTCAGGGCAACTGGGTGGCTCAGTTAAGCGTCTGCCTTCGGCTCAGGTCATGATCCCAGAGTTCCGGGATGGAGCCCCACGGTGGGTTCCCTGCTCAGCAGGGAGTCTACTTCTCCCTCTCCCTCTGCCCCTCCCCCCTGCTCCTTCTCTCTCTCTCTCAAATAAATAAATAAAATCTTTTTAAAAAATTCATTGAGGCCTGAGGCCTTAGAACACCAAATTCTAGAATGCCAGAGACTCCCTAGTCCAGCCAACTGGTTTCCCAGAGGGGAAACCAAGGCAGAGCCAGGGAGTGACTTCCCCCAATGTGCCCTGATTCCTGAGCTGCTGGGAATCAATCCTATGCCCTTTTGCATGCTACCAACTACGGAAACATTGCCTTTTGCGAGAGAAAAAAAAATCAAATGCTTTGGTTATACACATACTTTTCAGATGGAGGAGTGTTAAGTGAAAAATCTCAAACTAGGAAGAGATGAGGAGACCTTCCAATAAAATTGATCTGATTTCTGGTATTCAAGGATTTTGAAGCCTAAAAACACTGAAAAACTTAAAGAAAAGCCTAATATATTTTCCACATACAATGACATTTGTGTAAGGAGGAAAGGATTAAACTTAAAAGAAGCAAAAAAAAAAAAAAACTGGCAAAGATTTGTTAGAAAGAAGTAACATTTTGCGCACCTGGGTGACTCAGTCAGTTAAGCGTCAGACTCTTGATTTCAGCACAGGTCATGATCTTGGGGTCTTGGGATTGAGCCCTGGGTCAGGCTTTGTGCTGAATATGGAGTCTGCTTGTCCCTCTCCCTCTGCTGCTCCCCCTGCTTGTGCTCTCTCTCTCTCTAAAATTAATAAATAAAATCTTAGAAAGAAAGGAGAGAAAGAAAGGAAAGAAGGAAAGAAAAAGGGGTGCCTGGGTGGCTCAGAGGGTTAAAGCCTCTGCCTCGGGCCCAGGTCATGATCTTAGGGTCCTGGGATCGAGCCCCGCATCGGGCTCTCTGCTCAGCGGGGAGCCTGCTTCCCCCCTTTCTCTGCCTGCCTCTCTGTCTACTTGTGATCTCTCTCTCTGTCAAATAAATAAATAAAAAATCTTAAAAAAAAGAAGGAAAGAAAGAGAAAGAAAGAAAGAACAAAAGAAAGAAAGAAAGAAAGAGGTGTCTGGGTGGCTCAGTCAGTTAAGTGTCTGCCTTTGGCTCAGGTCATGATCTTGGGGTCCTGGGATTGAGCCCTATGCTGGGCTCTCTGCTTAGCCAGGAGTCTGCATCTTCCTCTTCTTCTCCCTCTGTGCTCTCTCTCTCAAATAAATAAAGTCTTTTTCTTTAAAAAAAAAAAAGAAAAAAAAGGTTACTTAAATTTTTTAAATTCATTTATTTGAGAGAGAGAGAGAGAGAGAGAGCGCATGCACATCACACACACCTGCCCATGAGATGGTGGGGGAGGGGCAGAGGGACAGAATCTCACGTAGACTCCCCATGAGCCGGGAGCCTAACCAACTGGGCTCCTTCTCACCACCCTGAGATCATGACTTGAGCCCAAATCAAGAGTTGGATGCTTAACTAAGCCATCCAGGTGCCCCCAGAAGAAATACATTCTTAATATTTAAGATGCTCTTAGAAGGCCAACAAAGGCACAGGAGAAAAATGGGCACAGGAAACCAGCAGAGATTTACTTACTTGAAGGACAGAGAAAAATGGTCATTAAGTGGATGAAAATACATTTCACCTAAGTAAGAATCGAGTAAATGCACACTAAAACACCACACATATACCGTTTTGCCCATCAGATGTACGGATGTTTTTGAGGTGTGTGCTCTGAATTGTTATTTGCAGGGTACTTACAAAGGGCATGGCACAGAGTGGGTTCCTTGTGATTGTGAGGGAGCATGAGATGGCTATGCTCATACTTTCTGCAAATAGACTACCACTGTTCTGAAGGGCTCTTGGGCAAAATGCAGATTTCTGTAACATTAGAAGTGTCTTCCTTGAGCCTCTCGGGGCTTGAAGAGGAGCCCCTTCAAGCTGGTAGGGGCAGGAGCCTGGTGGTTTTGAAGGCAGAATGGAGAGAAATCAAATAGATTGCGTATAGACCTTAGCTACTCAAAGTGTGCTCCAGGGACCTGGAGCATCAGACCACCTAGGAACTTGGAAATGTGGTCTCTGGCGCCACCCAGGCATACAGATTAGGAATGTGCGCTTTAAGCAGATCCCAGAGGGATTCACATGCATAGTCCCATTTGAGAAGCCTGGGGTGGAGGAGGAGGTGGGGAGTGGGGAGAGGGTGACAGCTATACTGAGGGAAGGGCCTTGTGTTGAGGCTTTCGTGGTGAGGGTAGTGGGGAGCCACGGAAGGCTTTATGCAGGGGGTGATATGGGCAGACCGGGATTGCAGACGTTCCCCCACCAGCTGCCTTGCATGAGTACTTAAGGAGAGGTGGAGGCTGTCCATGTTGGAGTAGAAGATGATGCCTGGGCTGATGGTGGCCGTGGGTGGAAGACCAGGTCAGAGTGAGGAGAAATCGGAAGGCCTGGTGATAGATTGGATGAGATCAGGAACTAGGCTAGCCTTTGGGCAGACCCTGAGCCCTCTCTCTGCCTGCCCACCCATCAGATGATGTTCCCAGTGTTCCTGGGTGAACAGGTGCCCCCTGAGACATTGGCATCTACTCTGGCTGAGCTGGACAGGTGCCTGCAGTTGCTTGAGGACAAGTTCCTAAAGGACCAGGACTTCGTTGCTGGACCTCACATTTCAGTGGCTGACTTGGTTGCCATCACAGAGCTGATGCACGTGAGTGCCGTGGGGTCAGGTGGTCCACTGAGTACTGGGGTGTCCTGGGAGGGAGCCATGGTACCAGCTCATGTTGCCTTTCTGGCTGGGGGACCCTGGGCAAGTCACTTCCCTCTCTGAGCCTCACTGTTCTCATCTGTAAAATGGGGCTTCAGACCCTATCCTGCAGCGATATTGAGAACCTTCCCAGCATCTCCTGGGAGAGAACCTCCAGCCTATTACACGTGTGGCCAAAGGAGGGAAAATCCACCTCGAGAATTCCTCAGCCAGCTCATCCTGCCTTGTGCTTGACCATGCCAACCCCCTCTACCCGGCTCTCTCTCCCCTTAGCCTGTCAGTGCTGGCTGCCAAGTCTTCAAAAGCAGACCCAAGCTGGCTGCATGGCGCCAACGTGTGGAGGCGGAGGTGGGAAAGGACCTCTTTCAGGAGGCACACGCAACTGTCTTGAAGGTCAAGGACTTGCCTCCAGCTGACCCGGCCACAAAGGAGAAACTGAGGCCCTCCGTGCAGGTTTTGTTGCAGTGAGTGGAAGGCCAGGCCTGCAGAGATGATGGAAACTCTGTCGTCAAAATGAAGAGGTAGAGTTGCCTCTCCTGGCCTGTAAGCAAGATACACTCTCCAGTCTCTGGTCCCCAGTTCCCTCCAGGCATCAGGTCTTCCTTCCTTCTTTTGTCTTGTCTTCACACCCCACTCCGCCCCTTCCAGCCCCTTCCACTCTCACTCCGTGTGACCCCTGAAAGAGCTTAGTAAACACATTTTTGACCCTCCTGTGTTTGAAACTTTCCATGGTGCTGAACTGCTCTGAGGCTAAAGTATGAATCACTGAACTTGGCATCCAAGTCCTTGCCCACCCCTCCAGGGCACCCCCTTCTGGTTGCACACAGTAGCCCATCATTTTTAGACCCCTTCTTCCAGCTCCCACCTCCACCTCCTGGCCTTGGCTCAGGCTGTTTTCCTTGCTAATAGGGCCCCTCGTCACCTTTTCCCCATGCCCCTTCTGGTCTTTAGGCATTTGTCATCGTTTTGCTTCTCCAGGGAGACCTCTCTGACTTTCCTGGCCCCAGGCTCCTCGACCCCAATGCTTCCTTCTCTTGGCCCTGGAACAAAGCTGGTTCGACACATGTCACAAATGGGGGCTGAGCTGGTGAAGAGATGTCTGAATCAGACATGGCCTTGGTCTGTTAGGTTTCTGTCCCTCAGGGGTGATGCTGTCTCCCTAAGGCGGTTTAGGTGCAGGGCTGGTTCATGAACCTCCTTGCAGGGAGGGAAGTCCCAGGTTAGTTCCTGGCCTGGGTACTGCTGAGAGACCTTGCTCACCTACTCAGAACTCCAGCCCCTGTCTTATCTGTGCCCCACCCTGGGTCCCAGACTTGCCACCTGTCCCTGTCCTTTCTCCTTAAGAATCTACCTGTCTTGTGTCCTAGACCCTCTGATATCTTAGTCATCCAGTAAACTGCTAATGGGACAGGGTCACAAATGGAGCCTCTCAGACTGCCTGCCTTCTCATGGAGTGTCCTTTTTTTTTAAAAAAAAAAAATATATTTTTTAAGTAATCTCTATATTCAACATTGGGCTTGAACCTGTAACCCCAGATCAAACGGTGCACGCTCTCCTGGCTGGGCCAGCCAGGTGCCCCAAGGCTCCTCTAATGTGCACACTCATATAGAAATTATTCATATACACCCACACAATTTCAGTTGTATTTTCATGTACAAGTCAATCAACTTTGCAACACTAATGAAAGTACCATGTTTTGCCATATCAACAGGATTTCCATGTTTTAAAAAAAAAATTTATTCTTGAGGGCGCCTGGGTGGCTCAGTTGGTTGAGTGACTGCCTTTGGCTCAGGTCATGATCCTAGAGTGCCAGGATGGAGTCCCACATTGGGATCCCAGCTCCACGGGGAGTCTGCTTCTCTCTCTGATCTTCTCCACTCTCATGCTCTCTCTCTCTCTCTCAAATAAATAAAATCTTAAAAATAAAGAAAAACATTCTTGAGAGAGAGAGAAAGAGAGCGAGCTTACACAGTAGGGGGGGCTGGGGGAGGGGCAGAGGCAGAGGGAGAAGTAGACTCCCTAAGGAAGCCTGATACCAGGCTAGATCCCAAGTGTGGCCTGGCTTCTGGTCAAGAAAAGTGCAGATTCCCACATACGACGTGAAGTGGCCTTACTTGGAAATGGTAGCAACACAGTAAAAAAAAAAAAAAATTAGGATGGATCCCGGGCAAGGCCCCTACAGGTGTGTGTGTTTTGGGTTTGTTCAAACCCCCATTTTGTGAAACGGAATAAAAGGAACCTCATTTACAATTAAGTCGGGGGGCCACAAGAGGGAGCACTCACACCTACTACTTCTTGAAGCCCTTTTGTAACCCCACCAGGAAGAGCCCTACCTTGCATTCCCAAGGGAAAGAAGACTATATACCGCCAGCCGGGAAAGAAAGATACTTCCCAACCCCCCTGCCCCGTCCAGCCAGTGAGATACTGCCACAACTCAGTCACTGAAAAGCGACTACACTCTTAATTCCCAGTTTATTCCTGCGGATTTTCTGTGTATAACAGTCCCTCCCAACTCCTCCCTTTCACCTGTTAAAAAACGTTTCTCTTCTTTGTTGGTTGGACTTGCCTGTGGTTTTGCCTTAGGCTGCATGTCCCAAATTGCAATTGTCTGCCATCCTCGAGTAAACTCATTTTTACTGATAAAATAACTGGTTATTTTCAAGGTTAACAATCTAAATATGGGTTAGGAAGCAGAGGACTGCACCACCCAGGAGCTCACGGAGCCAGAAAACCCCCGGCCGGTGTGACGGGAGCCGGTAGAAGCCGGGACACAGTGGGTCAGGTCGCGGTTCAGCCAGTCTCCTTGGGGGAGGGTCACACACCTCCCTCTTCCCCCGGCTCCGGGTCTGGCCTTAGGACTTCCGGAAATCAGCGCCAGCAGAGGCGGGGTATAGACGATGCAGCCAATCCAGAGGCGCTGCTGCCTGCCCAACCAATAGCGAGCCAGCCAGGTTTCCTTGGCGCCCCGCCCCTGCTGCCTAGTCCGCGACCCTTGGAAACACCGACCAGCCCTTCGTGCGTTCTTTCTCTGCTGCTGTGCACCTCCAGTTCTTTCCCGCCAGACATGCCGTTCGTCGAGCTGGACACGAACTTGCCCGCCGGCCGTGTGTCCGCGGGACTGGAGAAGCGGCTCTGCGCGGCCACTGCAGCCATCCTGAGCAAACCTGAGGACGTGAGCGTGGGCCGGGGAGCACTGGGCGGGAGGAGGCTGGTGGATCCGGGGTCGGGCTCTGTCCACGCCCCGGCTTCGCCACCGCGACCGGGCCTCTTCGTTGCAGGGATCCCCGCCCGCCGGGCCCTGGCCTCCCACTCCCCGCACCTCTCATGTGTGCTGAGTGCTGCCTTCCCTGGCCCTGACACCGACGTGACCGCCAAGGACCCCGCCCCAAGCCTCTAGCCCTGACCCCAGGGGCCCGCGCGTGTTGACTCTCGTCCTCCCGGGTCCTCAGCGCGAATTCAGCCTGCACAGGCTTCAGGTGAAACTTTCGTGTTTCCCGCAGCGAGTGAACGTAACGGTGCGACCAGGTCTGGCCATGGCGGTGAACGGCTCCACGGAGCCCTGCGCGCAACTGCTCATCTCCTCCATCGGTGTGGTAGGCACGGCCGAGGACAACCGCGGCCACAGCGCCCGGTTCTTCGAGTTCCTCACCAAGGAGCTGAACCTGGGCCAGGATCGGTGCGTGGGGGCAGGGAGAGGATCGGGGCAGTGATCCCATCTCAGAGCCCCTTCTAAGGTTGGGGGAAAAATGCATTCCTCGCCCTGCTCGAGAAGGGCCTAGTGCCGGGTGCCCTTGGATGGTGGGTCCACCCTCAGAATGGTAGCGGGATTGAGTGAATTCCTGACTCTGCCGTGGTCCTCTTGACACCTGGGCAAGGCCTAGCCTTCCAGATCTCACTGTTTCCATCTGTGATGTGGGAAGGCTCTCCTTTAACCGCTCCCTGGGAGAACTGCCAGAGTCCTGGCATGGCGGTGCACTGGGTAGGGCAGAACGTTTATCAACCTGACAAAGCTATAGCCATTTATCGTCTGCCTCTAGTCTTCTCCACATCTTAGAAAATCTAGAATAATTTTCTAGGAGAACTTTTCCAGGCCAGTTGGGAGGAATTCTGGGTATGTCCTGAGGCTGTGTGACCTTTCGGCCTGTAGCCAACTAGATCCCAGGTGAGGCTCCCAGGAGTCTCAGCGAGTAGCGGAGAGAACATTGGCTTGGATGGCTGGACTCCTGGGTTCCTGGGTGCCTGGACACTGGGTCCAGCACAGTGAGGGGTGTGCCTGACAAACCATCTCTGGTTTGTAGGCTTCTTTTCTGTGAATAGAGGGGAATGTATTAAATGGTCACTCAAGAAGCCCGAAGAGCCCCCCAACCTGGGATCCTGTGTCAGAATTAAAGTTTCTCTCTGGGTGAAAAATATTCCTGAGCCAAGCCCATGCCTGTGAGGAACTAAGAGCCTAAGAAGCTTGAAAGAACCTTCCAGAATGGTTCCTTGGCCCAGGAAGGCTGGTGAGGAATGGTTACTCCTGGGAGTGCTCAGACCTGGTCCTCAAGTTGGGGTGAGACAATAATTGGAAGAATAATATGTAACATGTGAGTGCTTACCGTGTGCCAGGTTATCTCTGGAAACCTTACGTGCATCACCCCTTTTGATCCTTGCAAGCTCTGGCCCTCTCTGTTCACAGCACCTTGTGCAGACATGCCATCTCTGTGAGGTTTACACATGGGAAAACGAAAGCTGTCACACCGGCCTTTCCCCTACCCCCCTTCGGCTACCCCAGGTATCTTGCTCTTCACCAGGAACTTGATCCCCTCGCTTCTGTGAAAGGGGCGTGTTTGTTCATCCCACAGACATCAGTGGGAGTTTGGGGGGACGGTCACCTTGTGCCTGGTTTTGAGGTAGGCTTTGAGAAAACAAAAGTGGCTGGGGCACTGCACATGCCCCCGGGGAGCCTGCAGTTTGGAAGTGGGAAGGCTGCCCCTGAGTCCATCAGACAGAGCATACAGTGACCATTGAGGCTGCTGTGTTGAGTGTTTGGGGGCCGAGACCATCTTGCCTCTGACTGGCCCATAGTGGGAGATCATAAATGGGATAGGGCAGGCTTGCAAAATGCCTGCTAGGCTAAGGCAGGCTGGTCTGGGCGTCCATGACCGGAGTGCCAAGCTTGGCGTCTTGGAATATAAGGCATTAACCAAGGAGCTGATGACATTTTTTTTTCTTATCTTTTTTTCCTCCTGAAGGATAATTATCCGCTTCTTCCCCCTGGAGCCCTGGCAGATTGGCAAGAAAGGGACAGTCATGACTTTCCTATGATTGGAAAAGAGGGCATCCAAAGCGTGTGTCTGTCAGCTGTCTGCCCCTTCCAGAGAGGCCTCCCGGCAGAGTAAGGGTCTGGTGGATACCAGCTTCTGGCACTCCTTCATGCAGGTGTGCCTGTGACCTCACAGTCCTCTTCTTCCCCGTCCTCGTGTCAAATAAATGAAGAGACCTGTGTCTTTCTTTTTTTTCTGCCCACCTCGAGACCTTCATCTTTCAAACATGATTTCTTTCTCTCCCTTTACCCCTCCCTGGCATTCTGGGTTACCCTGGGCAGCAGGGTTGGCCTATGTTGTGAGAACTTTAGGGAACCTGAGAGGTGAGACATTTCCCGTCTTCCGGGCCTTTGTCTCACGTATTGTATGTAGGCTTGCTCAAGTCTAAGGGTGGACGGTGGCAACCTGGAGGCCCTGCTCTCCATGCCTGCATGCAGGCTGGCGGGGCTGGCAGCTGACCTAGGCTGGGGCTTCCTGCAGATTTTGCTGACGAGATGTACCTGTCCTCAGTTGGGCTGGCCCATGCAGCTTACTGCCCATAGAATGCCGAGCCCAGCAGGGGAGCAGGACGGCTGGGCTTCAGGGACCTTTCCTGGGCATTCCCAAACTCCATCTTGTCCCATGAGTCTTGCTGAGAATCATCTATAGCTGTGCACCTTGTAAAAGCCATGTCCTGGAATGGCAAACCTGGAAATGCAATGGAATGAATGCAATTGCCATCTAAATACTATATCATGCTTTCACATTTCAGGGGTATACAGGCAGGGCAGGGTCGGGGGAGCCTGAGGGGTGTCCCAAACCCAAGGGGTTTCCTTGCAGATGTTCGATGCAGAGTTTGCATACCATGACCCCTAGACACGGTGGTGAGCACTGGGTTTACCTATAGAGTTGAAAATCTCATCATTCTTGTCTTAGTACACCTGGGAAATACCAAACAGATTTTTAGCCTATGCTGTCAACATGGGAAAGTTAGTTTCCAGTTGAGTGTGTGCTTGCGGTGTTTGCACCTGACCACTACCGTGGACTCTCATTAAAACCTAGAGCTTGGAATTCCTTCTTTTGGGTCCCTGTCCCAACTGTTCATGCACTCATTCCTTCTGCCAACATGGGTGTCCTCCTTCCCCAGAGGGGCTCAGGGAACATTCGTGGGTTGAATCTGAATGAATGGTTGAGGTGCCCAAGGAGGGGTTCGTAGACGGTTCGTAGACAGGTCCCACCTTAAATGTCTTTTTTTTTTTTAAAGATTTTATTTATTTATTTGACAGAGAGAGAGAGAGATCACAAGTAGGCAGAGAGAGAGGGGGAAGCAGGCTCCCTGCCAGGGAGAGAGCCCGACATATGGCTCGATCCCAGGACCTTGAGATCATGACCTGAGCTGAAGGCAGAGGCTTTAACCCACTGAGCCACCTAGGCACCCCCCACCTTAAATGTCTTATCGACACTGTAGTGAGAGTGCTGTCATCTGGTTGCTGTGGGCAACTGTCCCCGCCTCCCTCCACATTACGCCCACAGTGGCCATGAACTTTGCCCCCTGATCATACTGTGCTGCCTGAGGATTCTGAATGGCCTGCACTGTCTCACCTCCAAAAGCTTGCCACATAGCTCCCTGCTACGTGGACTGTCCTTCCAAATTTTTTTTAAAGATCTTATTTATCCATTTGACGGAGAGAGAGAGAGGGGAGGAGGAGAGAGATTGAGAGAAGGCACAAGCAGGGAGAGTGGCAGGCAAAGGGAGAAGCAGGCTCCGCACTGAGCAGGAAGCCCAATGCGGGACTGGGTCCCAGGACTCTGGGATCCTGACCTGACCTGAAGGCTTAACTGACTGAGCCACCCAGGCGCCCCATGACTCCATTATTTTTGCAATTCCTGGGTATCACTAAAGCTTTATTGTTTTGAACTGAAGCTATGAGTTCTTCACCATGATTTTATCATCTTTATATCCGGTCAAGGAGAAAGCCATGATATTCATTCCTATTTAAATCATTTTTGCTGGACTCAAGCAACTACGAATTTCAACCACACTGTGAAACCTCTCCCTAAAAGGTTTAGCTCCCAAGGGTTTAACTTCTCTCAGCCCAAGGCCATTTCCGAAAAACTTTCAATGCTGACTCCTCTTTCCACGTTTGGAATTCCGTCACTCCTCAGCCGGTTCATTTACCCGTCTAGATTTTTTTGTGATTTTTGTTTTTATCTTTGTTTCAATAGTTCATTGTATCTGTGCCTTTTGGGCTTGAAATCCTTTTCAGAAAGAGGTGAGGCACAGGTAAATAAAGGAGAACGCTCCTCCTCCCCTGGTTCCCTCTAAATGTTCCCCAAGTTTCCATTGCGTTACAGCACCTGTTCCAGATTGTAACGAATAACACCGTCAGTCATTTAGCGACTGCTCTGGGCCAGGCACCAAACTTGGTGCTTCATTACAAGTGGTGGGGAACAGAGATCCGAACCTCAAGCCGGCGCTCCAAGCCCACAACAGTTTCGGCGCTCAAATGCAAGGATCGGGAAGGTTTACACTTGCGCGCCCATTTGTACGCAGTCCCCTGGGTCCGCGAGAGCCTGCCCGGCGGGCCGGCGGCGCGTGCGCCCTCTCTGATTGGCTAGCGGAGCCGGCACCGAAGCCAATGGGAACGCGCCTTATTGTCAGGCGCGCCGCCGGCCGGCGCAGGGGTCGAGACAGGCAGGCCGTTGCCGTGGAGACGTCTGGTGAGTCCCCGGGTGGCTGGTTTGGGGGCATCCCACGGGTGGGGGCGCGGCTCTGCTGGAGCAGGGGCCGGAGCACGGGCTCGGGCTTGAGAGGTGGTGGGTATCGGGCCGAGGCCGGTGCTGACGCGGGGGAGGGGGGCGCCTCCGGTAGCCGGAGTGCCACATTCGGAGAGACCGAGGCTGGAGAGCGGGAACGGCCAGGCCGGGGCTCTTGGCTTCCTCGCGGGTCTCTCACGGCTCTTGCCGTCATCCTGGGGTGCCCAGGATGGGCTCCAGCCTCGGAAGTGGTCTCGGTGACAGCCTCAGGAGCCACCATTGATTCTGCGTCTGCCGGGTGCTGAGCCCGGTGCTAGCCCTTTAGTTCACTTACGTCCTTTCACTTCACCTTCACAGCAGCCCTGCTAGGTGAGTGCTGTTATTACCGCCATTTATACGGGTGGAAACTGAGGCCCAGACGAGGTGTAGGGTCTTGTCTAGAGTAAGCCAGCTAACTAATGGGTCAGTCCAAGTCTAGGCTGAAAAAAACCATTTTTTTTTTAAGTAATCTCTACACCCAATGTGGGGCTTGAACTTACAACCCAGAGATGAAGAGTTGCATGCTCTATCCACTAAAGCAGCCAGGTACCCTTAGACTGAAAGTCTTGAGTGCACTGCCTCCCAGGAGGAAGAAGAGGACCCCAGGTAGATAGATAGAGCCTACTGACAGCTCAGGTGTCTGCACAAGTGATTTTGGAGCCACTTAACTCTTTGGGGCCTTGGTTACTGTGTGTCTGTGGGTCATAGCTGTGGGACTTAGGGTTTCATGCAGCTAAAGTGCCTTCTGTGGGATCCGTAACTATGGTTAGAGCTACAATATCCTTTGAGTGGTCTCCTTTAGAGGTTGGTAAACTTATGTGTTAAGTGTAATCCTACTTATCATATTAAATATAATTATAATGTCATAGTATGTTGTGAATATAATAAGCATATTTATAATAGTATTTTAGGCTTAGGGGGACTACTCTTGTCTACTCAGTTCTCGCATTGTACGGCGGATACAGGCAGAGACATAAGTAAGCGAGTGGCAGTGTTCCAAAAATATTTTATTTATGGACACTGGAATTTGAATCTTATGTAATTTTTATATAATTTTCATGTGTCACAAATTTATTCATCTGTTTAAAAATGTTAAAACCAGGGCATCTGGGTGGCTTAGTTGGTTAAGCATCTGCCTTTGGCTCAGATATGATGCCAGTGTCCTGGAATTGAGCCCCAAGTTGGGCTCCTTGCTTGTGCGCTCTCTCTCTCTAATAAATAAATAAAATCTTTAAAAAAATGTCAAAACCATTCTTTGCTCCTAGGCTATACAAAAACAGTAGGCTGGTTAGCTTGCTGACCCTTAGTCTAGCCCAAAACCTTATAGGATAGAGGAAACAGATTCAAAGAGGGGTCTTTTATGCAGAGCTAACCACACAGCCAGGAAGTACCACAGCTTGGTCTAAAATCTAAGCTTCCTGACTCCCAGACCAGAGCATGTCAGGAAACACTACCACTTATCACTGACTGGGTCAAGTGCTGAGGTACTCAGAGCGTGCTGTTCTTTTTTTTTTTTTTTAAGATTTTTTATTTATTTATTAGAGAGAGACTGAGAATGAGAGGAGAGAAGGTCAGAGGGAGAAGCAGACTTCCCGCTTCTCCCGCAGAGCCGGGAGTCCGATATGGGACTCGATCCCGGGACTCCGGGATCACGACCTGAGCCGAAGGCAGTCGCCCAACCAACTGAGCCACCCAGGCGCCCCGTGCTGTTCTTTATTACGTGTTCTTAAGGCCCTGGACACCGTGGTCTAAGAAGTTTGGAAATTCGTGACATTAAACTCCTGAATGTGCTGTTCTAGGGTAGTATGATTACTGGGAGGGCTGGGAGTCTGAGAAATGAATAGATGTTTTCTTTCTTTATTCAATAGCTGCCTTTTTTTTTTTTTTTTTTGCTCCTTCTAGTGGGTTTCAGGGGTTTGTGGTGAATAATAACAGACACGGTCCCCACCATGTTGCTTACAAATGATGAATACATAATCTCAAGTGTTCAAGTGGCTATTTCTTTTTAAACTGTTTATTTTAAACTAGGTTAGATTTAGAGAAAAGTTGCAACAATAACACAGTTTCCTTATGTCTCTCACTCTGCTTCTCCTAATGTTAGCATCTCTAGAAGATGTTAATCTTATAATACAACTATCAAGAACAGGAAACTAATATTGATATATTATTAACTCAATTGTAAGCCTAGTTTGAATTTGACCAGTTTGTTGCACAATGTTCCGGTTTTCACTCTATGATTCTAACTTCCCATATTGCATTTAGTTATTGCTGCTTAGTCTCTTCGTCCTTAACAATTTTTAGTTTTGTCTTAGTCTCAATATTTTTCAAGACCAATTATTTTGTCTCGTATCCCTCAACTTGGATTTGTCTAATGTTTTCTCTTAATTCATGTGCATTATGCATTGTCGACCAGAATAACACAAACATTGTGTCGTCCTCAGTGTATCATATCAAGGAATTCAAGATGCTGATAAGTCTTACTACTGACGGTATTTGTTGCTTGATTTAGTTGGTGTCTGCCAGGTTTCTATACTATAAAGTTACTATCTTTCCCTTTAGTAAGTATCTTGGGGGAAATCTTTGGAAGGATGGGAATTCTGGTTCTCACAAAGTTATGCCCACTGATAATAGTTAGCATCCATCTGTGGGTCTCTGTGGTGTTTGCCTGAAGGTAATTACCTATTTCTCTCTTTTATTTTATTTTTTTATTTTTTTTAAAGATTTTATTTATTTATTTGAGAGAGAGAGAGAGAATGAGAGATAGGAAGAGGTCAGATGGAGAAGCAGACTCCCCGCTGAGGAGGGAGCCTGATGCGGGACTCGATCCAGGGACTCCAGGATCATGACCTGAGCCGAAGGCAGTTTCTTAACAACTGAGCCACCCAGGCACCCTTCTCTCTTTTCTTCTACATTTATTAATTCAAATTCAGTTTAAGGAAGAGCTATCCCTTCTCTCATGGGACTTGATCCCAGGACCCTGGGATCATGACCTGAGCCAAAGGCAGACACTTAACGATTGAGCCACCCAGGCGCCCTATTCCGTGGGTTAAAATCTAATGTTACCATTATTTTGTTCCTCACTGTTCTGGCTTTGTTCAGGATCTCCTGTAGGTTAGCTGCTGTGTTCTCAACAAATCCTCATAATTTTTTGGAGCATTTACTTATTTTCTGGCACCTCAAAATGTTCCACACTCATCTTGTGTTCTCTCTGCCCCAAATCTGGGATCCCAGTTGTTGTTCTTAGCCTTACAGTATCCAAACAAGATACTACTCTCCACAGTTACTTAGGTCAGTTCTTTTCTTCCTCATACCCTTCAGTGTGGTTATGTAATTTGTAATACAGTAGGTTCATTGTTAAAGTTTATATTCCACTTGGGCTCCTCTAGATCTCTATTTTTTTTTTTTAAGATTTTATTTATTTATTTGACAGAGATAGAACAAGTAGGCAGAGCGGCAGGCAGAGGAAGAGGGAGAAGCAGGCTCTCTACTGCACAGGGAGCCCGATGTGGGGCTCGATTTCAGGACTCTGGGATCATGATCTGAGCCGAAGGCAGATGCTTAACCGACTGAGCCACCCAGGCACCCCTAGATCTCTACTTTTTTGACTGGGAAATATGACTGTGGTCGTAAGAGTAAGAACTATAACAAAGGTATACTCAGCGAAGTGTCACTCCCTCCCTCACCCCTGCCACCTTGTTCCTGTTCTCCCCTACCTTTCACTCCTTTCCTGCTCCTCCTCTGCAGCTAACTGATCTCTTTGGTGTCTGGATTATCCTTTCTTTTGCACAAATGAACAGATGGTTGTATATTTTCTTATATCCCCTTCTTTCATATATGAAAAATGGCATGCTATAGATAATTGTATTTTCTTTTTTCCACTTAAAAATGTCTTGAAAATCACCCTTATATGTTCATAGAGATCTTACTCTTTTTTTAAAAACAGTTTTATTGAGATAAAAAAATTTTAAAGATATTTGTTTATTTGACAGAGAGAGAGGGAACGCAAGCGGTGGGAGTGAGAGAGGGGAAAGCAGACTTCCTGCCAAGCAGGGAGCCTGATGCGGGGCTCGATCCCAGGACCCTGGGATTATGACCCGAGCCGAAGGCAGATGCTTAATGACTGAGCGACCCAGGCACCCCGAGATAAAAATTTATACATAATTTACCTATTCATTGAGATAAAATTTACATACGATTCAGTGGTTTTTAATATTCACAGAGTTGTGCGTCACCACAATCAATTTTAGAACGTTTTTTATCACACCAGAAAGAAACCCTGTACCTGTTAGCTGTCACTTTTCATTGCCTCCTCCCCTAGCCCCAGGCAGTTACTAATACTTTCTGTCTGTATAGATTTGCCTATTCTGGACATTTCATGTGAATGGGATCATGCAATATGTGGTCTGTGACTGACTTCTTTGACTTAGCATGATGTTTTCATGGTTCATCCTGTTGTCAGTAGTCTATTGCTTTTTATGGCTGAATGATATTCTGTTTTATGGATATACCATGCTCTATTTATCCAATTATCAGTTGATGGATATTTGGATTGTTTCTTTTTGCTTACTATGCATAATGCTGCTATAAACATTTCTTCATTAATTTTTATAGCTGCATATTACTTCATTGTGTGGATGTACCATAGTTTATTCATCCACTATACTATCGATAGCTATTTAAGTTGTTTCAGTCTCTTGGAATTACAAACAGTGCGGACTGAATAATCCTTATTACAAAAAAAAAAAACCCTTATTACAAATAACCAAATGTATTTCATATTGTTGGAGGTACCTCTTTAGGATTGATTCCTAGAAGTAGAATTACTGGGTTGAAAGGTAAGGGCATTTGTAATTTTGTTAGCTGTTGTCAAATTCCCCTCCAGAGTGGTTGTTCCAGTCTGCATTCCCATCAACAATGTATGAAAATAGTGCCTGTTTCCTGACAACCTCCAACAGAATGTGCTGTTAATTTTTGTGAATTTTAATTTTTGTGGGTGTGATAATGATAGTGCAATAGAAACATTGTCTCAGTGCTATTTTAATTTGCATTTCTGTAGTTATGAGTGAGTATGAACTTTTTTCATAGGCTTGAGGGACAGTTGTATGTATGTTTTTGTGACTTGTCTATTCATATAGTTTCCTCATTTTTCTATCAGGTTTTTTTTTCCTTTGCTTGTGGAATAATACACTTAACGTGAAATCTAATTTTTAAACTCTTAAGTGTACAGTTCTGTGGCATTAAATACATCCACACTGTTGTGCAGCCATCACCACCATACATCTTCCAGAACTTTTATTTCCATCTTCCCAAACTAGAACTCTGTACCTATTAAACACTCCCCATTCTTCTTCCCCCGGCCCTTGGCAACCACCCTTTTACTTTCTGTGAACTTGACTGCTTTAGGTACCTCGTATAAGTGGAATCATGCACTGTCCTTCTGTGCTGGCTTGTTTCACTTAGCATGTCTTCAGGGTTCATACATGTTGTAGCATGTGTTAGAATGTCCTTCCTTTTTAAGGCTGAGTAATATTCCATCATATATATATATATATATATATATATATATATATATATATATATCTCACATTTTTTGTGGAGCCCAATGTGGGGTCTTGAACTTATGACCCCGAGATCAAGACCTGAGCTGAGATTGACTTGAATGCTTAACCCACTGAGACATTCAGAAACCCCTTGTTAATCCATTCATCTGTGAGTGGACACTTACTTGGGTTGCTTCTATCTTTTGGCTATTGTGAATAATGCTGTCTCCCTCAGTTTTTAAGAGCTCTTTATGTGCTTGTCTACAGTATATGTTGCAAATATTTTCTCCCAATTTTTCAGTTGACTTTTGACTTTTTTTGATTAAAATTTTTTCTAATTAAAATTTTTTTCAAGTTAAATTTTTTTTTCAATTTTATTGAGGTATAATTGACATATAGCACTGTATGAGTTTAAGGTATATAGCCTAATGACTCGACTTAATGTATTGTAAAATAATTATCACAGTTAGTTTTGCTAACATCCATCATCTCACCTCATACAGATACAAAGAATATTTTTTCCTTGTGATAAGAACTCTTGGGATTTACTCTTTTAACTTTCAAATATATAGCCGTGTTAACTATAATTATCACGTACATTATATCCCTAGTACTTACTTATAACTGGAAGTTTGTACCTTTTGGCCACATTCATCCAGTTCTCTCCCCCACCCCTTCCCCACCTCCTGCCTCTGGTAACCACAAATCTGATATCTTCTCCTATGAATTTGGGTTGTTTTGTTTTTATTTGTTTGTTTGGTTTTGAGATTGCCATATAAGCGAGATCACATAGTATTTGTCTTTCTCTGTGTGACTTATTTCACTTCGCATAACACCCTTTTTTTTTCAATGGTTGGTGTTCTCCCCCAAATCTAAGAAAGGTTATATTTTTCTTTAAGACTTTTCTTGTTTGTAAGCATTTCATTTTTCCGACACGATGCATGTTATAATGTAAACTCTGGACCAGCCAGTGGAAAGATCACTTTTCCCCACATAAAATAAGTCTTTTACCCTTTATACTCCTACCCAACCCCCCTTCCAATTTCTTCCTTCCAAACTGACCTGCAGTTTTCGTAAAATATCAGGCTAGTTTACCTATTAAACATAAAACGCTGGGATTTTAAAAAAAAATCCATTCATGCAGATTGCAAACCCAGGCTGGGACACTGTCCGGAGACTGCTGCAAGGTGAGGGGAGCTCAGCTGTTGAGTTCTGTGGTCTGTGGTGTGTATATATATATATATATATATATATATATATATATATATAATTTCTTTATTCATCAGTAGATGGACACTTACATTGTTTCCATGTATCGGCTATTGTAAACAATGCTGCTAAGAACATGGATAATGCCTTCCCAGAAGTGGAATTGCGGGATCATATAGTAATTCTATTTTTATTTTTTGCGGAACCTCCATTATTTTCCATAGGAGCTGTACCAATTTACAATCCCACCAACAATACACATGGGTCCCTTTTTTCTACATTCTCACTGGCATTTGTTTTCTCTTGTCTTTTTGGTGATAGTGATTCTAACAGGTTCGTGAGATCATTGTGGTTTTGATTTGCATTTCCCTTATAATTAGTGATGAGCACCTCTTCATGGACCTGTTGGCTATTATTTTATTTTCTTTGGAAAAATGTCTAGTCAGGTGCTTTGCCCATTTTTAAATCAAATTATTTGTGTGTGTGTTTTGCTATGGAATTGCATGAGTTCTTTATATATTTTGGATATAAACCCTGATCGGATATATGGTTTGCAGATATTTTTCATATTCTGTAAGTTGTCTTTTCATTTCGTTGTTTCTTGTCCCATGCAGAAGCTTTTTACTTTGATGTAGTTCCACTTATTTATTTTTGCTTTTGTTGCTTGTGCTAATGTTTTTTTGTCATGCAATATTTAAAACATTTTTATGTAAATATATATATATATTTATTTATTTTTTACTGCTTCTGGATTTTAGATCATTGTGAGAAAGCCTTTCCATATACAGGGCTAAAGAGGAATTCATCCATTTTCTTTTCTAGTATTAGTCTGATTCCTTTTGATTTCATTTAGATCCTTATCCATTTGGAGTTTATTTATGTATATGGTGTAAGTTAGGGATCTAATTTTTTCTTTTTCCAAGTGGCTACCAATTTTTCCCAGAAACTCTTGTTGCAATGTTCATTTTGACTCCAGTGATTTGAGATACCACCTTTGTCATATTTTATATTTTCATGTGTACTTGAGTCTAATTCTGGACATGGTATCTATGCATGGGCCAGTACCATAGTTTTAAGTACTTAGGTCTTATATAGTATGCTTTAATGTGTGGTAGGGCTCATCCCCTCCTGTAACTTTTCTTCACTGTTTTCCTAGCTATTTGTACATTTTTGTTTTTCCATATGAACTTTAGTATCAATGTGTCTAGTATCTTGTTGGTATTTTTATTTGTATCGTGTTCATTTTATAAGTTAACTTAGGGAGAGCTGACATTTTTATAATGTTGAATCCTGTCCCAAGAACTGAGGATGCCTTTCCATTTGTTCAACTTTACTTTTGTATCTTTTGGTAGTATTTTATTTTTTTTATTTTATATTTTTTTAGATTTCATTCATTTGACAGAGAGAGAGAGAGAGAGAGAGATCACAAGTAGGCAGAGAGGCAGGCAGAGAGAGAGTGGGGGAAGCAGGCTCCCTGCTGAGCAGAGAGCCCGATGCTGGGCTCGATCCCAGGACCCTGAGATCATGACCTGAGCCAAAGGTGGAGGCTTTAACCCACCGAGCCACTCAGGCGCCCCTCTTTTGGTAGTATTTTAGAAATTCCCTTGTATAAGTTGCACATTTCTTGTTGACTTTATTTCTAAATATTTAATCATCTTTGTTGCTATTACTAACAGGACTTTTCTCTATCATAATGTCTTCTGTTTATTTTTTGTTTAGGTGAACACCATTGACTTTTGTATGTTAATTTTGTATCATGCTCCTTCATTGAATTTTCTTAAGTATTATCGTTGATTTGGGGTTTTCCAGATTTTCTATTATATTGTATGAAGTTAATGATTGTTTTACTTCTTCTTTACTCATTCTTATACCTCTAATTGATTTCCCTTTTCTAATGGTATTGCTAATATGCTAAGTATAGTGGTGGATAGTAGCAGACATAATGGGCATCCTTGCTTTGTTCCTGATATTAATAGAAATGCCTCTAGTGTTTCTCAATTAAATAAATTAGTCCTTGGCTTTAGGACTAAGGTATTTAAGAAAGTATTACTTAATTCCTATTTTCTTGTGTGCTTTTTATCATGAGGGTATCGAATTTTGTGGAAGGCTTTCTTTTCTGTGGGAATAATCATACAATTTCCCCCCTTAGATGATTTTGTTGTGTTTTCATTGTTAGTATTTCTTTACATTTCTCCAATTTTACTTGCATTTCCAGAAGTTGTTTAATAGGAGGTACTTAAATTTTTAAATAGAAGCACCTGTCTTCTGGTGTTGTTGGTGGCGGTGATGGCAATGGTAGTGTTAGTAAATTCCAGTTTTAATGTATTATGATCAGAGATTTTTTTTTTTTTTTTTTTTTTTTTTAAAGATTTTATTTATTTATTTATTAGGAGAGAGAGAGAGAACATGAGAAGGGAGAAGGTCAGAGTGAGAAGCGGACTCCCCACGGAGCCGGGAGCCCAATGTGGGACTCGATCCCGCGACTCCGGGATCACGACCCGAGCCAAAGGCAGTTGCTCAACCAACTGCGCCACCCAGGGGCCCTATGATCAGAGATTTTTAAAAATATTTTTATAGAAGATGTTTTCTTTGTGACTTAATATATGCTTGATTGCTTTGTGAATATGGTGTAAGTGATGGAGAATGTGTAGTCTCTATTAGCAGAATATAGAATGGTATACATCTGTAAGTTTTCCTGTAATCATTTTGTTTAGATCTTCTGTCTCCTTACTTATTTTTTTCTCCATTTGACCTTTCTTATACTGACAGTGGTGAATGAAAGTCTCTTATTATTATTATTGTGTTTTTATTTATGTGTCCTTACATCTCCTATGTTTTTTGTTTCATAGAGTTGGTTTGCTGTATTATTTGGTGTATTTTCTTTTTCTTTTTCTTTTTTGAGAGAGAAAGAGAGAGAAAGGAGAAGGAGAGAATCTCAAGCAGACTCAGCACTGAGCATGGTGCCTGACAAGGGGCTTGATCTCAGATCCTGAGATCATGACCTGAGCCAAAATCGATAGTCAGGACTCTCAATGGACTGAGCCACCCAGGCGCCCCAAGACTGGCTTCTTTCATTCAACATAATATAATGCAGTTGAGATTCATCCGAGTTGTTACATGCATTAGTTATTTGTTTCTTTTAATGGGCAGTATTATTTTCCATTGTGTAAGTAGTATTTTACTGAGCGTATTCCCTTGTGTGTTATATATCACAGCAGTTTATTTATTCACATGTTGAAGAATATTTGGTTTGTTTTTACTTTTTGGTGATTTGAATGAAGTGCCTTTACACATTTAAATATAGGCTTTATGTGAACATTTCTTCAGGGTAGATAGCTGGGATGAGATTGCTGTGTCATATGATCAGTGTGTGCCAGTGTGTGCTTTACTTTGTAAGAAACTATTTACCAGCATGATGGTACTGTTTTGCATTCCTTTTTTTTTTTTAGATTTAATTAATTAATTAATTAATTAACTTATTTGGCAGAGAATGAGAGAGAGAGAGAGAGAGAGAAAGAGAGCTCACAAGCAGGGGGAGTGGCAGGCAGAGACATAAGGCAGAGACAGAAGCAGCCTTCCCACTGAGCAATGAGCCTGATTCCGGACTTGATCCTAGGACTCTGAGATCATGACCTGAGCCAAAGGCAGATCCTTAACCGACTGAGCCACCCAGGCACCCCTCCGTTTTGCAATCCTATCAGCATTGTGTGAATTTCAGTTGCTCTGTATTGTCACCAGGACTTGGCATTATCAGTTTTTTTTAAAAATGTGGCCATTCTAATAGATGTGTAGTAGTATCTCATCATGATTTTTAATTCATATTTCTCTGGATAACTAATGATACTGGATATCTTTTAATGTACTTATTTGCGGTGTGTATATCTTCTTTGGTGAGGTATCCAAGTCTTTTGATTATTTTTTAATTGGTTGTTTTTTTTTTAAACCCCAGTTTTCAAAGATTTTCTCCAATATTTTCTTAGTTTTACATGTTTAATTATGTATTGAATTTTTGGTCAAGTTTTTTTTTTTTTAAATTTTTATTTTTTCTATATGGTTGTGCACTTGTTCCAGTACCATTTGCTGCAAAGAATATCTTTACTGCATTGACTTGTCTTTGTGTCATTGCCAGTAATCAGTTGGCCGTATTTGTTTGGGTTTATTTATGGGCTCTATTTTATTTCATTAATTTATGTGTCTATCTCTTCATCAGCACCACACCATCTTGATTTTATTGTAGCTTTATTGTAAGTCTTAGAATTAGGCAGCATGTTTCTTCCAACTTTATTTTTTTTCAAAACTGGGTCATTGGGGGTCAGCTGGGTGGCTCAGTCAGTTAAGCGTCTGCCTTTGGCTCAGGTCATGATCCCAGGGTCTTGGGATTGAGCCCAGCATCTGACTCCCCGCTCAGCAGGGAGTCCACTTCTCCCTCTCCCTCTGCCCCTTCCCCTTGCTTATGTTCTCTCTCTCTCAAATAAATAAAATCTTTAAAATTTTTTTTTAAAAATGGATTATTCTAGTACCATGTTTCCATCTAAATTTTTAAAAAAATTTTTTTAGAAGATTTATTTATTTGTGAGAGAGAAGGGGGAGAGAGAGAGAGAGGGAACGCACAAGCAAGCACAAGTGAGGGGAAGGGCAGAAGGAGAGAGAGAATCCCAAAATAGACCTACCTGCTAAGCATGGAGTCTGACTCAGGGCTTGATCCCAGGACCCCGAGATCATGACCTGAACTGAAATCAAGAGTTGGCTGCTTAACAGCCTGAGCCACCTGGGTAACCCCCCCTCCATCCATCTAAATTTTAGAATTAACTTGTCTATAACTACAAAAAACTCTGCTGTGACTTTGGTTGGAATTGCATTAAATCTATATATCCCTTTGGGAAGAATTGACATCTTTACTAGGTTGAGTCTTTCAGTCTGAGAATATGGTATGTCTTTCCACTTATTTAGGTCTTCTTTGAATTCTTTCATCATTGGGCCTAGATCAGAATATAGATTGTATTTTTTTAGATTTATACCTAAGTGGGTTTTTTTTTT
>CM052808.1:22214026-22271727 GCA_028533885.1 Nasua narica | reverse complement strand
CAGAAGTACAATTCAGTGATTCTTCAGTGTTACGTTATACCCAGTGCTCATTATATCATGTGCCCTCCTTAATGTCCATCACCCAGTTACCCCATCCCTCCCCCCCCCCCCCCCCCGGCAACTCTGTTTCCTATGATTAAGAATCTGTTATGGTTTGTCTCCCTCTCTGATTTTGTCTTGTTTTATTTTTCCCTCCCTTCCCCTGTGATCCTCTGTTTTGTTTCTTAAATCTCACATATGCGTGAGATCATATGATATTTGTCTTTCTCTTATTGACTTATTCCACTTAGCATTATACTCTCTAGCTCCATCCACATCATTGTAAATAGCAAGATTTCAGTTTTTTGATGGCTGAGTAGTATTCCAAATTCCACTGTGTGTGCATGCATATATATAATCTCACATCTTCTTTATCCAAGTTAACCTATTGATGTATTTTTAAATGATAGTCTAGATGCAGAGTTTTAATCGTATAGTTTTTACTTTTTTCTCTCTCTTTTTTGTTTTTCTCCATATTGTGTGGCAGTTACAGTGTCCATCGTGGCATAGCTTATGGTAAAGCAGCAGTTTCCACACTGAGCAGCAACAATCTTTTTTCCTAAATTTTGCCAGGAGGCAAAATAGCTATTAGCCAAGGGGAGATTTGAGTCATCCTTGTCTGTGCAAAGACTGTACTTCCTTTCTTGTGAGAACCCTTGGAGAACTCAGAGCCCATGGTGGAAACCATGCTAGAAATCATTGCCTGTAGTGCTGTTGGCAACCCAGTCAATTCATGTTATCTGGATGGAGCATGCATTCAGTCTGTATGCCCAGGCTCACTCCCACTGCCTGCTGGGCCCTTCCAGGGCCTTCTGGCAGCCTCTCAGATGGGATTTTTTCTGACTCCTCTTCCTGCGAGATCTGGCTTGTTTGGGGGTGCCCCCTCCCTGTCCCGGCTCCTCAGGCCAGAACACTTGGTGTTATCCAGAACCTCCCTGTTCCCTCCAGCCTCCCAGGTGCCGAATCCTATGAGTGTGCCCCCTGGAATGTGTCCTTTCTGTCCACTGCCCCATCCAGGTTCCTGGCATCTCTTCATTTAATAACAGCATGTAATTGACATACCATATAGTTCACCTATGTGGGGTGTATAAGTCCGTGGTTTTCTGTATGCACAGAGTTGTGGAACTATCACCACAACCAATTTTAGAACATTTTCATCACCCTAGAAAGAAACCCTGTACCTATTAGTAGTCACTCCTCATTTGTCCCTCTCCTGCAGCCCACTATCCCCTTTCTGTTTCTATAGATTTGCCTGTTCTGGACATTGCATATAAATGGAATCAGCCTTTTGTGACTAGCTTCTTTCATTGAGCATCAAGGTTCATCCATGTTGTAGCATGTGTCAGTACTTTAGTCTATTTTTTTCTTTTTAAAAAAATTTTTATTTTTATTTATTATTTTAGTCTATTTTATGACTGAGGAATAATCTAGTATGTCAACATACCACATTTTATTTATCCATTCGTCAGTTGACAGACATTTGGGTGGTTTCCACCTTGAAGGTGTTGTGAATAATGCTGCTGTGAACATTCTTGAACCAGGTTTGGTGTGGACCTGTGTTTTCATTTCTGTTGGGTAGATACCTAGGAGTGGAATTTCTGGGTCATACGACGACTCTGTGTTTAACATTTTGAGCAACTACCAGACTGGTTTCCATGGTGGCTGCACACTTTGCCTTCCTATCAGTAATGTATGAAGTTCTAATTTCTCCATACCCTCACCAATTCTGACCTTTTTTGCAGACTTCTGACCTTTTTTCCTTTATATTTCTAAAATTTTGTTTTACCGAAAACTCTGGGTGGCTCCCCTGTTGCCTACAGGATGACGTTCCCACTTCCCTGGCCCAGCACTTTTCCATCCCCCACACTCATCTCTGCTCTAGGCCCTGACCATGGGCTGGGCCGGTGCCTGCGTGTGTCTACAATTCCCCATCACACCACACACCCCCTGCCTCTTTGTTTCACCACGTCCTACTGCAGTGCCGTTTCCCAGGGCTTACCATAAGGGCTGCCTCGGTCACTGTCCTGGATCCCTTCGAGTGAATTGTTTTCCACCCGTAGATGTTGCGTGGGTTTCTCTTCATTTCATTCAATTATTACTATTTTTTAAAGATTTTTATTTATTTATTTGACAGAGACACAGCGAGAGAGACACAAGCAGGGGAGTGGGAGAGGGAAAAGCAGGCTTCCTGCCAAGCAGGGAGCCTGATGTGGCTCGATCCCAGGACTCTGGGATCATGACCGGAGCCGAAGGCAGATGCTTAAGGACTGAGCCACCCAGGTGCCCCTGATTTCATTCAATTGTGTTTTTTTTTAAGGTTTTATTTTTATTTATTTGACAGAGAGAGATTACAAGTAGGCAGAGAGGCAGGCAGGGGGCGGGGGACAGGCTCCCTCCTGAGCAGAGAGCCTGATGCGGGCTCTATCCCAGGACCCTGAGATCTTGACCTGAGCCGAAGGCAGTGAGACATCCGGGTGCTCCAATTTCATTCAATTATTGAAAAATATGACTGTTTATAGGGCCCTTTCCCCTGCTGAGCAGTGAGCCCTGGTGGCCGAAGTTGGTCTTACTCTTCTGTGTCCCTGGTGCCTGGTGTCTTGCCTGGCTAGGACAGCTCTGGCCACAGGACCTAGGTGACAGATCCGTCCTGAGGCAGTTGCTCACCGGCCTGTGTGCTTAGAGCTGGGTAGGCCCTGGATTTGGGGACGGCTTTGTGATGGACCCCTGGAACTGTGACGCGCCTGGCTTTTCTTGGGCCCTCTCTCAGTTTCTCCCATTTCCTGTCTAGGAGATTGTGGACCAGCACAGCCCTTGCCAGTGATGGGAAGTGGTGCTCAGTGGCAGCGCTGAAGCTCTCTGAGTATGGTAAGGACTGGTGCTCGCCTATTTTGCTGGTGTCAGTGTTCTTTTGTCACTTCACTCCTGGGGGTGAGGGCCATTTTCCTGGGGGACACAGTATGGGGCAGCCTTCCTCCTGGGAGAGCTATTGATGCAGTTAAGGGTAAGGATGTTAACATGTTTTGCCTGACCTCATCGCAGTTGCGAGAAAGGTACAAAGGTCACGTGTTCTGTTAGTGTCTATTGTTCTGATGTTTAGGTTGTCTGTTACATCTGGCAGTGCTGGGGTGTTCCTTTTGCGGTGGGTAGCACCCGGGACATACTCCCCAAGTAGCTTGTTATGGTCCCCTTGGACGTGTTCTGGTCTTTGTTTTTCTCCTCGATGATCATTTATTGTTTGTTACATTCTGAGAAGGCCATAGCTGCTCAGGTTACAAGATCATGTGCTGGAGCAGAGTTGTATTCATTGTAGGTTTTTTTGTTTTTTGGTTTTTTTCCAAAGATTTTATTTATTTGTCAGAGAGAGAGAGACAGACAGAGAGAGCACAAGCGGGAGGGAAGGGCAGGCAGAGGGAGAAGCAGACTCTGCTGAGCAGGGAGCCCCATGGGGGAATTGATCCCAGGACCCTGGGATCCTGACCGGAGCCGAAGGCAGATGCTAACCAACCAAGCCACCGAGGCGCCCCTCGCTGTAGGTTGTTAAAGAGACAAGTGACATCTCAAAAGCAACTTTTTTCTTCCCTCAAATCCCTGTTTTTAGATTCGAATTGCAGCCTTAAATGCCAGCTCTACGGTTGAGGATGATCATGAAGGAAGCTTTAAAAGTCACAAAACTCAGACCAAGGAGGCCCAGGTATGTAATCCATGGTCTTCCTCTGTAGGTCGTATCTCATTTTAAATGCCTTCACAAGACTTAATGGGGTTTTAGCTCTCCGTCTTATGTCATTCCTGCTTCACTTGGGGGTGGTCACACCGAAGAGAAATTCTGTATTCTGTGAGCAGTGTTTGGGCCGGTTCAGCCCATGGGCCCACTTGTCCAGTGGGGACTAACTTTTCTTTGCAGCCTGTTCTTTGTGGTCGCTTCAGGACTCGGCACACCCAAGGGATGGTAGCTCGTTAGTGGTGGGTGGTGCTTTGAGCTTTCCTGGTTCATTGCCCTCACATGCCAGTGTGAGGAGGCCCTTGAGGGGAGCTGTCTTGAGGAGGTCGCATTGAAGGTCGCTGAGGGGCTAGGTTCAGCTTCAGCTCTCTAGATTCTTGGTCTTTCCTTTCTTCCATGAGGCCAAAGGGCCAGCCCTTTCCTTCCCTCCCTCCATCTCTCCACCTGTGTCCTGCCATAGTACGCTAGTGGTTTGCTTCTTTTTCTCATCTTTGTTTTCCCTGGAATGAACATGTGCCTCCCCTTTCACGGGAGATCCGCAGGCAGTCAGTTTTGAGCCCTCTCAAAAGCCAATAGTCAGCTATCCCTGGTCCTCAAGGGATGTCATTGGGGCTTAGCCTGCCCAGGGCCCCCTCTGTCCTGGAGGAGGTTGTTACCAACTGTGGGCAATGATCAGAGGGCAGAGTGGCAGGTAGAAAGCAATGGAAACCATCCATATTCTCTAGAAATCTCTGGGTTATTCTGGCTGGTGCGTCCAATCTCCCAGCTTTACCCATCTGAGTTCATAACCTCGCCATTGCTCTGATCCTGTGTCCCTGGGCCGGTGTGTTTTTTGCTGTTGCTTAGTCTCACTTGAGCCTGTGTTGCTCATGTCTCCTTGGGGGACTCTTGAAAGGTTCTTCCCCCAGGGAGGAGCGCCTGGGCGGTGGGAGTGTTAGGACTGTTTCCACTACAGAGGGTCCAGCTGTCAGTGAACATGACCTTGACTGCAGCCCCCCTTACACACACTTCTGGCTTAAAAAAGACAGTCCTTTGTAATCTCCTGTCTTGGTTCACAGGAAGCAGAGGCTTTTGCCTTGTATCACAAGGCCCTGGATCTCCAGAAACACGACCGGTTTGAGGAGTCAGCCAAGGCCTACCATGAGCTCCTGGAGGCGCGCCTGCTGCGAGAGGTGAGGCACCACAGGCCAGGCGGCGGGCTTGCTCTCTGCACTCCCCTTCTTGGCTGGGCGACCTTGGACATGCTACTTCTCTCTGCCCCTCAGCTCCCCCACCTGTAGAGTGTCAGCCTTGCTGTGTTGCTGTGAGGGTCGAGTGAATCCAGTGAAGCATGTAGAGTGGTTCGTGGTGCATAGGAAGAGCTCTGTGTCGGCTATTTTGTTACGTTCTCTTTACAACTACTCTGCCGAGAAAGTGGGGGCCACTGTCCCCATGTTACAGCTGTGGAAATGGAGGCTTAGGGAGGTGTTCATAGCTCAGAGCCACCCAACTTAGTGAAGCATTAGATCCAGGACTAGAACCCATGTTTTTCTGATACTTAATGATCCTGTTGGCAACACATTTTGGCAAATGCCATTTAGGTGATAGTCTGTGAGCTCAGGAAGCTTGTGTAGGCGCTCCATGGGCCTTTGAAAAACATAGAGAAGAGGGCTGGGAGAGCACCACAGAGCCAGGTTGAGGGCACAGGGTATGGCGGAGAGGGGCAGACAGGGCAGAACCGAGTGATCCAGCGTGCGGGCCGTGCTAGGGGCAAGTGAGTCACACCTGAGTTGGCTGGGTCACAGAGATGTTGCCTGGAGGTTTGAGAATGAGTGTCAACTTGAAATTGATTTAGGGAGAATTATGTTTCATTAGGAGGAAAGGTTTTTGTTTCCAAAGTACCCAAACACCAAACAATAAGGAAGCAGACAGACTCCATCCATGGGCTTTTTCTGGAATGTGGTCCTTCAGTGGAGCAGTCTCCTACACCTCTAGGAAGGCAGACACTTAGGTCTGAAGTCCCTACCTCTGGATGGTTTTTTACCACGGATGAGGCAGAGTGCTAACGGAATTCTCATTGTCGGTTATAGGAGTCCATGCCTTCCCTCATTCATGGATGTCAGGATTCTCTGGGGCTGGTTATAGTGTCTTGGAATTAGGGCTGGGGGAATTGTGACCCGTTCCTCCCCCATTAGTAGGAAATGTGTGAGGGCCCAGGGACGAAAACGACATCATTCCACTTTACTGAGCTCCAGCCACGGGCCCAGGAGCTGTGTGTGTTTCAGGAGGGCGTCTTCCCTCAGACCACGGTGGAGCGGGCCTCAGAGGTGTGAGTGGGTGAACAGAGCAAAGTTGGAAGGGTGCCGGTCGGCCTCGCAGTCGTAGGTGTGTCCACCTCTCTCTCTGTCACTTTCAGTCTTGAAACACTGCTGTAGCCCTCTCCCCGTTGGCTTATAAGTGTAAAACATGGTCATTGTAAGCAGTTGAAAAGTACAGAGAATGTACAGAAAAGTTTCTTTTCACATTCATCTGCATTGGTATACTTAATATGAAACTAAATTATGTAGTTATAGTCTCCCGAACACTTGGCATAAACGGGCCCTGGGACACAGCTGACCCTTAAGAAGTGGCCAACTTCGTCGGGGAGGGTCGTTGGGGTGAGCCCTTCGTCTCCCGTGGGCATCGGCGTGTCTGTCGTGGAGGGTGGAGAATGGTGTGGAATCCAGCTGGTTAGGTGGAGGTTAGTTACGAGAGCTTCTGCTGTTGTGTGTGGAGGTACGCTGACTAGTCTCCGAGGTCGACTCACACCGCCTCTATTGAAGCGTTCACACCAGATTTTGACCAGTTCTGTGCCTGGAGTGGCGAGGGTACCTGGCGTCCACTTGTGGGTCAGACCATTGTTGGGGATCTTTCTGCAGTTAAGCCAGACGACAGGAGAAGATAAGGAATGAGGTTGGGGCGCCTGGGTGGCTCAGTTGATTGAGCAACTGCCTTCGGCTCAGGTCGTGATCCTTGAGTTCCGGGATCGGGTCCCACATCGGGCTCCCAGCTCTGCGGGAAGCCTGCTTCTTCCTCTGACCTTCTCTCCTCTCATGTTCTCTCTCATGTTCTCTGTCTCTCAAATAAATAAATAAAATCTTAAAAAAAAAAAAAAAGGAATAAAGTTGGATTTGAGGTTTTTAGTCTTCTTGTTGGGATTCCGTAAGAGTGCTAGGGTAGATTTCTTGGATTAGTCGAGGGGTGGTTCCTGAAGGTTGCATGTCCTCAGGTCTTACCTGTTCTGGTCATGAAGAAGAATGTCACGTGAATGTGACCTGTCCCAGGACAAGGCTGAGATATGGACCCACCCCTGGAAAGAATTTCTTTGTGCTACCGAGTTTTTCTGTTAGAAAAACTTTGTCCCGTGGTTAGAGCAGTAGTTTTCTTCATCAGTGATGTCTTAGAAGTTGTAGGGTTTTCTAAGAGTTTTCCTAAAAGCTGTAGTGAAATAACTTTTTGTATAAAGCACGCTTATAATCTTTTTGCTCTTTTGGCTCGCACTTTTGAGGCAGGATTTACTGTCCTTATAATACAGAGGTCTTCAGGGCACTAACTTTTTAGTTAAAGTCACTTGTCCACAGTCACGTGATGAGACAGAGTTGGGAGCTCAGGCTCCTGATTCCTAATCCGTTGCTCTTCTTGCTGTGGGGGGTACAGGGATGTGTAAGTTGGCTGCCTGGCCACCTCCAGACCCTGGTGCCGCCCGCAGGTGGCTTCCTCATTCCCTTTGTGAGGAGGGCCTGCTACGGGGGAGCTGCAGGCTCTAGGCTTGACCTTTTGGACCTGGCTGTAGCAATGGGGAGGGTTCCGTCTGTCTCTCTTGGTGCCGAGACAATCTGCAAATTGCCTTTGGTGACCTAGCTTTCCTTCTCTGTCTGCTTGGAGCTGGAGGGTCCCCCAAGGACATCTAGTCTAGGGCTTTCATTTTCCAATGGAGGGTGGCACCAGACTGGGCAAGGAACTGCAGCAAAGGCCAGCCAGGGAGCCAGGTATCCTGCTGACTGCCTGCTGAGGGTTCAGGGCCTATGTGTCACTCTCGACCTCTGTTTTTGTTCACAGGCAGTTTCGTCCGGTGATGAGAAAGAAGGGTTGAAGCACCCTGGGCTGATGCTGAAATATTCCACATATAAGAACTTGGCCCAGCTGGCAGCCCAGCGAGAGGACCTGGAGACTGCGATGGAATTCTACTTGGAGGTGTGGTTTTGGCAATGCTTATTAGCCCCTTGGGGTTTTTGAAAGCTCTTGGAGGGGGTGAGGTTGTGGTCTTGTTGGCTAAAAAGGTGAGCTTGTAGTGGCGCATCACCAGGGTCCCCAAGGGTCCGAGACCCTCATGAGCTGCCAGCAGTGCGTTCAGAGAGAGCAGGGGCCTGCATGTGCGTTGGTGCTCTGCCCCTCAGGGCCCGTGTGGCCGCGGCGAGTCGCTTGCTCTCTCCGGGCCTCCAGATCTACAGCGGTATAGTGGGCACGGTAAGAAAGAGGGAGCTTGTGCAAATGGAATGAATTGGTATGTACACCAGTGCTAAGAACACAGCCTGACCCCTGGCACCCTGTACCTGCTCATAACGGTATTGCCGTGATCTCGATGTTACTGTCACCACCTCTGGGCACCTCTGAGGTGGCAGACACCACGTGAACTCCTTTCCGCATGTGTGCTAACTGGACGTCATCTCGCAGGGAAGGCGTCTTTATCTTCATTTTAGTGATGAGGGGACCGAGGCTCGGGATCACATTGCCAGTCAGTGCAGGAGCAGGGATATGAACTGAGGTCTGTCTCCAAAACCCATGATCTTTCTAGAATCCCACAATTCAAAATTAAATAAAAAAAAAATTTAAATCCCACAGAAATGCCCCACAAATCCCATTTTCTTTGAATCGTACTTCCACTTCCTTTATCTGTCAGATACGTAAGGAGTATGGCTGTTCAGAGTGACAAACTGGGTCAAGAATATGTTCTGATTCGATAAGTTGGTTCCTGTAACTTGTGTTCGCCATTTTTCTGGGTGGTTTGGGTGGCGGGGCTGGCGCTCTGCCCCCTCGTGTGCCCACGGGCGCCTGCTCATCGAGAGAGCCGACTGAGCGTGTACGCCCTCTGTGCTGCTTCCAGGCAGTCATGCTGGACTCCACGGATGTCAACCTCTGGTATAAAATCGGACACGTGGCCCTGAGGCTCATCCGGGTCCCGCTGGCTCGCCATGCGTTCGAGGAAGGGCTGCGGTGCAATCCTGACCACTGGCCCTGCTTGGACAACCTCATCACGGTCCTGTACACCCTCAGCGATTACACAAGTGAGTCTGGCTTTGACGGCTTCCTCCCCCGCACGCGTGTTTGGCGGGTAGAGGAGAGCAGGCGGCTCGGGTGAGGGGGAGGCCAGGTTTAACTCTGGAGGGCTTTCTGCCACACTGTCGGGAAGGGAGACGGCTTTGCATTCCTGCTTTATTGCGTGTGTCTTTCTCACCCAGTTGAGATTTCTTGAGTGCATTGTGGTGATAGGTAGCATGCTCTCTGAGTGGTCTTCCCTTTGCTTGTCTCATTTCACCCCTGCATTGTCCCATCCTGCACCGGAACCTGTTTTCATAACTCGCTGACAGATGGCCTGGCAGGTTGCAGCTTGACTCCTTCTGGTGCTGGGGACCTCACTACCTCTTGTGGCAGTCTGTTCCTTTGTAGAGCAGCAGGGCTACTAGAATGGTCTCTGCCATCTGCCAGATGGAGCCCCAGTCTGCCCTCCATTTGCTTAAGCTCCTTGGCTCCAGCCTTTCTGTCTGCTCTGCAGAGAATACCTTCGTCCCTTGCATGGGCTGGTCCTGAGGCAGGCACTGATGAGGTGTTCTAGGAGTCAGCCTCCTCTGGGTGTCCTCTGAGGCCAGAGAGGAAGGAGGCTCTCTAGGAGTGCCCGGAGCAGGGCTGAGTGCAGTGGGATCCTGGGGCTCTGTCTGCTGACTGCTGCAGACTGGTCCGGTGTGTGCAGGTGCACTGTGTGTGTCTGGGCCCAGTTACTCTTTTTAGGACGGACACACCAATGAGCACTTGCTATCACTTTCAAGATTTAGGCCTGGAAGACTGACTGGAAGAGGCTTTTTCCTTCCCTTTTTAAAAGACAAATAGCGTGGAGCATTTCGAGAGGCACTAGGCCCTGCTCACCATTCCTCACCTCTGGTTCTCCCCAGCTACTTTTTAGTTGAGGTGGTGTACACGCATGCAGAGCATTTCTAGAGCCCCAGAAGGCAGATTACTTTGGCTCCCATTCCAGTCATTTCCATCCCGGAGGTGATCTTGATTTCTCCCTTTTGTCGCCAGAGAGGAGCTCTGTCAAGGCTCCTCTAGGCGGCATCAGGTGGCGGTGTGTACTCTTCTCGGCCTGGCCCCCTGGGCTGTGGTCTTCCTGTCCGTGCGTGCCCCCAGGCCACCGCTCGGGCCTCTTTACTGCGAGTCATCCGCTGTGTGTGTCCGCACAGTTTGATCGCTCTGTGCTTGTGTGACACTGCTGGGAGTGTCCTTGTGTGCGTCCTCCGGTGGACACGGCACCTGTTCTCCTGCCGGCCCCAGTTTTCATGCCTACCTGCAGAACGTGACAGTGCTTGTAGGGTGCGCTTTGGACTCACAGTTCCTTTTCAAGAGGTGTTTAGGCTCCTCTTGGAAGCTCTTCTGGCAGCTTGAGTGCCACCTAAGATGGACAGTCTTGTGTTCTGCCTTTCTTCCCCCAGCCACCTGGTTTAGCTCTTTGTTCCCCTCTCTCAGGGTAGGAGAAATTGTACTCGGTAAACTGAAGTCCTCGGGCGAGAACAGGCCTGGGGGGGGGGGCGGGGGTGCTGAACGGCTGCTCTGTCTGGGAAAGCCCTGCCCGGATAGACCTGACACTCATTTTATTGATTTCAGTGCGTGCGTGTGCATGCGTCTGTGTGTGTTTATAGACTCCATGCCCAGTGTGGAGCCCAACGTGAGGGCTGAACCCATGACACAGATTAAGATCTGAGCCGAAATCAAGGGTCAGATGCTTAACTGACTGAGCCACCCAGGCGCCCCAGACCAGATACTCATTTAAACCCCAGAGTGAAAGTAGTATGTTAATTCGATTCCCAGTGGCATTTATCCACTTGAGTAGGCACGAGTGCTTGGGGTTAATGCCTACTGACCACCTCTTGTTCCTTTGGAACTTCCCAGGCCTTCCCTCGGTGGGAGCACCGGTAGTACAGCTAGTGCGGTTAGCTTTACTGCAGACAGAAGGCCTGCTGAGAGCCAGCATCACCAAAGGTTCCGGGCCTCTCTGGTTTTCTCTCTGGGCGTCTCTGATGGCCACTCTCGTGTCCCACCATGGCCCCAGAGAAACTGTGTTCTTGTTTGTGTGGGGCAGGAACTTCTGGGCCGTCCGTGCAGCTGTTCGGTCAGCAGCTTGCTGGGCTGTGCTGGGAACCTCCAGACGCTCCCTGTGCATAGGCTGCACAGCCTTCGTGGGCCTTGGCCGGGGGGGGGGGGGGCAGTGTGGTACCTGCGGAGCTTCGTGACCGGGCTCTGCTCCCTCCTGCCATGGCGCTCTAGGAGGACACCACTTCCTTCTGCCTCTCAAAGCTTCCGTGCCCACATCTCTGTTTCTGCTCTAGCTTTCCCTCCTCCTCACCCCTGGCTTCTTCTTTGTCTGGTTTTTCTTGACAGCAGTGGCTTGCAAGCCGTCTACACTATAATCCCGACTCTGAAGCTGAGCGGGGCACGGTAGTGGTCCCAGTGCCCAGTCGGAGCAGAGCTGACACTTGGCCGTACTATACTGTTCCCTGTGGTGGCACCAGGCCTGCTGGGGACTGACTTCCGGCAGTCACGTCTGTCAGGGGCTAGTCCCACTCAGAAATACCAAAGGCTTTCCTAGTTCACATCATAGCTCTGCTGCGTGACTCCTCGCCATCCCATTTTTTTCTCTTGTGTTGCTTTGCCTGTTACTGTCTCCACTCCTGGGGGAGCTAGAGGATAGGCTTCCACATCATTGGCTCGTTGACATGAATGATGTACCTGCCCTTAATTGCAGACAATAACTTTTTTTTGATAAGAACAGTTTTAAAAAAAGAAAAAGAAGGAAGAAAATTGGAAAATGCGGATAAGGAAAAGGAACAGAAACTGGTTTTATGTGTACAAATGGAGTCACACTGTGTGGCCCGTTTGGCTTCCTGCCTTTCCCCCACGCCCTCCCGTGGCCTTCCATCTGGTCAGCGAGCACACCCCTCAACCCTCTGTACAGCGGCTGCTCAGCAACCCAGCGTGTGGATCGGGGAGGCTTTCCTTAACCAGGCTCCCCGGGTGCTGCTGAGGGCTTTCCTGATTTTTTGAAGGTTCTTTTTCAGTTTGCCAAAAGCTAATCACTGTGGGCCTGTAGGTTTTTGCAGCAATTCCTAGAAGTGGACTTTTGGGCTGAGGGTCTGTGTGTAATACCCAGGCTCTCTCGAAAGGTCATCGCACAGTCTGTCCTTGCCCGTCAGCATTTGGCTTTGCCTCATCAGCTGTAGGTAATAGTGTTTTCAGCATCTTTCCTAATTGAGTCAGATAAAGTGGTTATCTCGTTACTGTTTGCCAGCATTTCTTTGATTCCGGAGTAGGGACGTTTTCTTGGTGTTAACTGGCAGGGCTAGAGGTTGGGGTGCACACTCAGAAATCAAATTGTTTCTTTCCTTACCAGCATGTCTGTACTTCATATGCAAAGCTTTGGAGAAGGACTGCCGGTACAGCAAAGGACTGGTTCTCAAGGAAAAGATCTTTGAAGAACAGCCTTGTCTCCGGAAGGACTCCCTCCGAATGTTCCTTAAATGGTGGGTGCTGCCTTTTTCTGGGCTGGTTCCGCATTCCCCTCTCCCCCAGCAGTGTGTGGCTGGTGGATATCAGGAGGCATGTGTACCTCCTTCTCTCAGGTCCTGACTTCCTGGCAGTTGAGCCCCTGTACTTCATCACCCACTGCACCCCCTCACCTGGCTTTGATCCTGCTTTGCCTAGTACTCGCCTGTGTGCCTAATCATGGCGGTGCCTCCTTGGCTGTCTGCTGTCCGCCTTTTCCTCCGTCCTGTCAGCTCTTGGCATTCATCAGCTCTCCTCTGGGTGCTTGCGGCAGCCAGCAGTCCACCTTGTCTGCCCACCACCTGCCGTTTCCCTTTCCAGGGCTTTGCTCCCAAGTGCTTCCCAAGTTCAGTGTCCCAGATACGGCTTTGACACCTCTGCCTTGCCTCCAGGATGGAGCTCATGCTCAGAGCATCACCTAGGAGCTCCTTTACAGTCTGACCCTTGCCTCCTTAGTTCTTCCCCTTGCCTCCTATTTCTCCCTGCCCAGGAGAAGACTGCCCCTAGGTCCCCGACAGATTCCAGGCCTGGCCCCGTTGGGCACTGTCCTGTCCCTGTGCCCCGGCTCCCTCATGCCCTCACCTGGAAGGCCAGCTTCCCACCTCTCCACCTGTCGTGCCATTGCTCCTTCATGTTCCAGCTCCCAGGTCACCTCTGGGCAGCTTTCCAGACTCTGGCTGCCTCCCACCCTCAACCCTCCAAATGAGCCAACTCCTCCATCTTCTGGTCTTTGGCCCTGCATCTCAGCTGGGGAGGGCTTAGTCGATATTTGTCTCTGTGTCTCTCCCTCTTAAGACTATATTTCTTGTTCATATTTGTCCTGATGGTACTAACCGTCTTAAGAGAGGGAGAAAAGGGAAAAATAAATCCGTAAGCAAGTGGCTTTGTGGTAGAGGCCTGCTGAGAGGTGTCAGGACAGCTGGGGCAGGAGGCCAGGTACTGCTGGGCCGCCTCAGGTGGAGGCGTGCCCGTGTGAGGGCACCGGAGGCCTCAGAGCCCCTGCCCTTTCTGTGGTTTGGCTAAACCAGGGACTTTGGAGAGCTTAGGTAGCCTGATGACTCGGGCTGGGCAGGATGGGAAAGTTACATTCTTTTTTTTTTTTTTTTTAAGATTTTATTTATTTATTTGACAGAGAGAGAGATCTCAAGTAGGCAGAGAGGCAGGCAGAGGAGGAGGGGGAAGCAGGCTCCCTGCCGAGCAGAGAGCCTGATATGGGGCTCCATCCCAGGACCCTGAGATCATGACCTGAGCCGGAGGCAGAGGCTTAACCGACTGAGCCACCCAGGCACCCCGGGAAAGTTGCATTCTTTTACAATTCTCTGTGGGTAATTGAGAGCAAGGTTTTATTTTTCTGTGGCTTTTCTGACATTACTGTGATATTGTTAATACATATGAAAACCCTTAGATCACTTTGAATTGTAGAGGGAACAAAGGGTATTAGTCACTTCTATTGTATGTGGGTATTAAGAATGCTAATTACTGCCCTTAGAGGCCAGACTCAAGGGGTTATTTTATTTGTAAGAAGAATTAATACAGATTAAAGGGTATTAACTTAACTGCATCCCCGTCTGTAAAATTTCAGCCTCGGCTCCAGTTTGTAACGTTGTAATTTCTGTCTGTCTTACACGCTTTAGTGACATGTCAATCCACGATGTGTCGGTGAGCGCAGCTGAGACGCAGGCCATTGTAGAGGAGGCCCTGGGGCTTCGGAAGAAGCGGCAAGCGCTGACCGTGCGGGCGAAGGAGCCAGACCTGAAGCTCGTGCAGCCCATCCCCTTCTTCACGTAGGTCTGCTGGGTCAGCCGGTGGGCCCTGCACAGGAGGGAGAGGCCCTGAGGCCAGCCCCTGGGCCGAGGGTGGGAGTGGGGCCCGGGTGCACGCCAGACAGATGCCTAGAGGTGCGCACGCTCCTGGTGGCCCCCAAGAGGCAGGCCAGGCCTCTCCCAAGTACGCCCAGTTGAAGTTTCTCTTTGCTCTTGCCGTTCTTGACGCCAGCCCCCTGCCACATCCCTGTACGCCCCGTCTCGGTCTGCCCTTCCCAGGGGGAAAAAGGAAAGTAATGTTTGCCAAGCACTGGACAGGTGGGAATGGGGTTCAGAGCAGGCAGATGGTGAATGGAGAGTCTGGAGTTGATCCCAGCCGTGGGTTCCATGGCTCTTGAGCTCCTGCTCTCCCTCTAGGGCCACATGGGGTGCCCTGGAGGGTGGGCCTCCACATAGCCCTTGTGAGTCTTACAGGAGGCCCCCCAGGGAAGGGAAAACTGGTATTGGCAGCCTCCCCGAGTTGGGGTCATTTAGCCTCTTAGTGAGATCTGGTGTGTAGTTTTTTTTTGTTTTTTTTTTTAAAGATTTTTATTTATTTATTTATTAGGAAAGAGAGAGAGTGAGAGAGAGCATGAGAAGGGAGAAGGTCAGAGTGAGAAGCGGACTCCCCATGGAGCTGGGAGGCCGATGTGGGACTCAATCTCGGGACTCCAGGATCATGACCTGAGCCGAAGGCAGTCGCTTAACCAACTGAGCCACCCAGGCGCCCCTAGTTTGTTTTTAAAATTAACGTTGAGTTCTGACGTTGAATCCTGACTCTTTGAATGTAGCGTGCCTTGACAGCAGTGTTCTCATACTCAGGGGTGTCATCCCATAGTGGTATGTGGCTCCCACCCTGGATCAGACAGACCTGGGGCCAGTCCTGGCACCCGTAAGTGGGTGACCCTGGGATGCTACACGCCTCTCCCTAAAAGCAGGGAGAGCAATCGTCTCTTACAGAGTTGTGATAGCGAACGGCTGGGGGCCAGCACAGAACCAGCATTTCCGCCCCCGCTCAGGAGGGGCTGGCTTTTGATCCCTGGTACAACTGCTTGTGTGTTCCCACATGTGGAGTGTCCCAGGAATGTCTCCCGCCCGGACACTGACGTGGTCAGGAAGTTGGGGCTGCTCTCAGGCTCTTGTCAGATGCCCTTCCCATTATTTTGTCAGCTGGGCCAGGAGCCCCATCCTGTCTGATGCGGACTCCCTAGCCAAGGCATTTGGGAGTTTGGGAAGAGCCCCGATGCCTCCCTGTTACAGGGAAGGAGGGGAAGGCCTGAGAACACTGGAGACGGCTGGAGAGGATCCTGGGATAGGACTAGAGAAGCTGTGAACTCATGTCATGTCGCCCTTATGCCGGGGAAGGCCAAAGGGAAGCATGAGGGAGATGGGCTCGGCTGGAGGGAGCCTTGCTTGGGAGTGAGGTCTGGGATTGGGTTCTAGAGGAAGAGTGCGGGGTCCTCTGGGAGGGAAGGGGTCTGGCTTTTAAAATAACCACGGTTTATTGTAGGGCTCCGCACACTTGTCCCACAAATGACCAGGTGGTACATGCTTTAGGCTTTGTGGACCAGGTCCCATCTCTGTTGTGTGTTCTCCTTGGGGGGTACGTGCGTGTGGTGGTGGGGGGGGGGTTTGTGTGTAATAATCCTTTAGCTGGCTCTCAGCTGGTGCGCTGTATAAAACGGGCTGTGGGCCACGGTTTGCCACCCCTTGGTCTACTCAGTGCCCGCTAGACAAGGCACGAGTAAATGAAATTATGTACTTAAGGCATTAGATGTAACTCGGCTATGAGCAGATTCTTCCCTGTGTGCGTGTAGCCTTTACTTAAGATAGGGAAAGAACAGGTGAAGATCCCTTCTAGTCCCAGGAGCCTCCATTTGGTTAGATTCTGGATTTTAGAGCACCTTCCATTTTCATTCATTCCTCAGCGTTTACTGGATGCCAGCTTCATGCCAGGCACTGTGCCCTGTGTTGGGGACTCAACATGGTGGGGGCGGTCCCTCTCTGGGGGTAGTCAGTCACCCAGAAGAAAAGGCACATGTCCCAAGCTGATGAGCCCTTTGAGGAGAGGAGCCCAGCACCTTGGGGGGAGCTCATAATGGGGTCCGCACTGCTTTGGAGGTCAGGAAGGCTTAGCTACCAGAGCCAGAGTCTGATGGAATGGCATTGACCAGGCAGAGAGGCTGGGATGGGGGTGAGGGCCTCATTTTGGGGCAGAGAGAAACCTGTGCAAAGGTCCTGTGATATGCAGGGGTCCGGTTTTGTTTGCAGAACTGAAAGCAAGCTGCCATGGTGGGAGGGTCGGCGTGTGTGAGATGAGGCCGGGTCAGGTGGCCAGGTCAGGCCATGTAGCACCACGAGGCTGAGGGTGCATGGGAAGTGCATGGGAAGCCATTCAGGGATGGACGGATATACCCTCCCACACCACACCACAGCACACCGTATGATGCGACGTCACACATGAGTCAGGAGACACTCGACAGCATCACGTGCCGTACCGCGATAAAACAGGTAACACAGATATCACAGAGCATACGGCGTAGCACACGATAAAACACACCATGGTCTTGGCTGTGTGGGGACTCACAGATGATTAGTAGGGAGGGAGATTTTGGAGTCAGTCAGTGGTTTTCATGCCTGCCTGGTGGAGTCCGAGGGCGCCTACGGCGGAGGTGTTCAGGCCTTGTGCCAGGGCGAGGGGAGGAGGCTGTGGGCCCTGCTCCTGCCTGGTCTGTCCCAGCTCAGTGTGTTAGACTCCGGATTTTGTCCGTAACCATGACGACAAAACCTTGAGCCCTCCTGCCTGCCCTCGTGGGGATGGCAGCCATGGGGCCGTCGCCACTGCGTCTCCACAGGCCAGCTGGCCCTGGGCTTGGAGAACCCACTGCTGGGTGCTGACCAGGTGCGCTGACCCTGTCCTTGCAGCTGGAAGTGCCTGGGAGAGAGTCTGCTGGCCATGTACAACCACCTCACCACCTGCGAGCCCTTGCGGCCCAGCCTTGGCAAGAGGATCGACTTGTCCGACTACCAGGACCCCAGCCAGCCTCTGGTGTCTTCCGTGGTGGTGGCCCCTGTGAGCGTGATCCAGCCAAGCCCCGTCACTGCCAACCCGGCTGTGGCTGTGGCAGAACCTGTGCTCTCCTATGCCCCCGTGGCCGCGGCCAGCTTCCCGCTGCACAGTCCCAGCCTGCTGGAGGCCGGCGTCCCTGCGGGTGAGGGGGCCTCTTGGAGTCAGCTTTGGGGGAGGCCCCACTTGCGGGGCAGGAGTGAGTGTTGGGGTCCCTGGCCTCCCCAGAGGGATGGGTCTTGCTGATACTTCTGGGCCAAGGTTTAAGTGGGAGCCCCCCAGCTTTGCAGGGGAGGCTGAGCTTGCTCCCAGAGCTGCGGCTGGTCAGGGGTCACTTCAGCAATGAGGCACCCGAGGGGCGGGGGTCGGAGCTCAGAAGCGCAGCTTGTTGGGACTGCTAAACTCCTGGCTGCTGAGTCCCGGTGGAAGGGTCTCTCTTCTCACCTGTACCGTGGGAGCCTGCGGGGGGGTGGGGTGTGGGGGGGGTGCCTTCTGCTGCTGGCCGTTCCCGTAGCACCGTGCTGCTGTGCACAGACATTGGAGTGTTTTGACCTTGAGAAAGTCAGCAAAGTTACCACTATGTGTGGTAGTATAGTTTTAGTGGTTTTATTGATTTTTTACTATCATGAAGTTGTAAAAAAAAAAAAAAAATTCCAGGCAAGTTCCCAAGGTTTTTCTTGATTTCTGTGTCCTGGAATAAGACTCTCTGGCCATTGAACAAGTTTCTGAATGAACATGTATGTGGTTGTTCTAACCTTTTTTGCTTAACCATACATGACACTCGCCTGCTCTCTCTCTATAATTCTCATGATGCTCTTGCTCACACCCTGTCATTGGGTGCTCAGAAGGTCCTGGGTGGTGGTCAGGGTTAGCGTCGCTGCCACTTGCTCTGTCGTGTCCCAAGTACATGCACTGAGGCACCAGAGGCTCTCACCGCCAGCTGGCGGGGGGTGGGGAGAGGGACTGCCGGACAGCTTGGTGTTCTGTAGCCAAGGACAGTAATCCTCAGATCTGGCTTGTGGGTTCTGGGAATTTGAACAAAGGGTGAGTCAAGTGTTTTGAGTTTGAAATTAACTTTTCTCAGGCTTCTTGTTAAAGAAAAGATGGGCCGTTTCTTGACAGAGAGGACGATGAAACACAGTGGTAGAGTTAGAAAATTAGGGGCACCGATGTGCCCGTGTGGTGCGTTTTCTGACCCCTGCCCCTTGTAAGATTTCAGTCTGCGCCTCTTTGTGAAGGTGATGTTTCTGGGGGAGATAAATCCAAGAAAGGAGTGAAACGGAAGAAGATTGCAGAGGAGAGTGGCGAGACAGCGAAGCGGCGGTCTGCCCGGGTCCGAAACACCAAGTGCAAGAAAGAAGAGAAGGTAGACTTCCAGGAGCTTCTGATGAAGTTCTTGCCGTCCAGGTACCGTGCACACTTTTTCTCATTTGTGAAAACAAACCTATAAACCTCCAGCCTATACCACCGATAAAGTTTCTCTTTCTATTGCCTCCCCCTCCTCTGGACACCTCCTTTGTTTTCCCATAACATCTGTGCCAGTGGCCAAAGTGCAGACCTCAGTGGATTGGGACTGTGGGTTCTTCTCATTTCTCTTCCCTCTGAACTTCCTGAAGGCAGGACGTATGACTTATACATCTTTCAGACCAGATACTCCCGGGGCCGTCAGGAGATGGATGGATCACCAAGCCGGAGGCCCCTCACTCATGTCCTCAGGCACACATAGACACCCACTTGCTGGAAGGCCTAGGGCTGCTGCTTCCCAGACTCTGGGGAACCCCACAGAAAGAAGCCCCCATTCCACTTTCAGGAAGAGTGTGTGTGCTTGGTTTCTTCAGGCTCAGTAGGGTTCCCTCGAGTTCTGAGGAGGACAGGCTCATAAATCCTCCCTTGCTTTCACTAGTTCTTAGTATTGTCAGAGATGCCCTATAGGAGGAGAAGAGTCCAGGCTGCCCCTAGCTGGGAGGGGCCTGGTCGCCTGTGCTCCGTAAGTCAGTTTTCACCAGTGCTCCTGCTTTCTGCCCTTGCCTTCCTAGCTCCTCCAAAGGCTCCTATTCCTGAGCCATCCCGGCCACCATTGTTTATGGCGGTGGTGCATGGGCTTCCTAATGCCTCCTCCCCTGTCCTTAACTGAGTGCAGAGAGCAGTTCTGTTTCTGCTGCTCCATCATCTTGCTGCCGTCTGACATTTGGTGAGCACGTTTCTTGTCTGCTGGGGCTTTCTCTCCTATCCCGTGTATCTTAATCCCTTCACAGTTTCTGGAGTGGAGTTTGGAAGGTCATGTGTGCATTTTTTTTTTTTTAAGATTTTATTTATTTACTGACAGAGAGGGAGGGAGAACAAGCCAAGGGAGTGGCCGAGGGAGAGGGAGAAGCAGGGTCTCTGCTCAGCAGGGTCTCTGTGTGGGACTCGATCCCAGGACCCTGGGATCACAACCTGAGCCGAAGGCAGATGCTTAACCGACTGAGCCACCAAGGCGATCCTTCAGCATGTGTCTTTAACTAGGAGTTCTCAGCTGGTGGTTTGGCCCGTGACAGTTTATTTTCAGGGGTGACAACATCCATGTGCAAGACAGGAGCCAGAAGCTTTAGGTGGGTTGTGAATCCGTTTTGCAGCAAGATTCCCAGTTTTTTCCTTTGTTGCCTTTCTCTCTGGGGTGAAAGTGAAGTGCTTGGAAATCAAGGTTGTTCTGTGTACGTGGAGGATGTGATTGGTGGTCTCTGATAAATTCCTCTTCAGGGTTGGTGCCGGGAGCAGGTCTCCCCGCAGGAGACCTGCGGGATGGGGCCATGGTTGATGATGCCAAGGGGTCTGAGTGACCCGTTTCTCTATCTTCCACTCAGCCCTACTGAAAGGGTCTCACCCTTTTTTTTTTTTTTTAAGATTTTATTTATTAGGGAGAGTGAGAGAGGGAGAGGGAGAAGTAAGGACCCCTATGTGGGGCTTGATCCCAGGATCCTGGGATTATGACCTACGCTGAAGGCACACATTAAATGACTGAGCCACCCAGGTGCCCCTAAAAATTTTTTTAAAGTAATCTCTGTATCCAGTGTTGGCCTTGAATTTACAGCCCCAAGATCAAGAGTTGCATACTGTACCCACGGTGCCAGCCAGGGGCTGCTCTTGCCCTCTTTATGGGGAATGTTTTCTATCTTCTTTATCTTTATTTTAATTGTTGGTTTCCATGTTTGCTGCTTCGAATGGCCAGGTAGGAGCAACGTGAGAGCTTGCCCAGAGTAGTCACCTTGGGGGAGTGTGTGCATAAATAAATGGAGCCATCGAAGAGTGCCCTATTTTATGTGTTTATGCCCCAGGGCTGCTTGGTTGAGGAGAAGCTATTAGATGGCCAAAAGGTGGTCCTTGGGAGGTGCTGAAAGAATGGTCCTCCCCAGGCCCAGGGCTTTGTGGGGAGCCGCGGAGCTAGGGTGGGCCCAAGCTCAGAAGGGCCTTCTGTGCCCCCCTACTGCACTCACTCCACTTTCTCCCTGCTTGCTGGGCTCCCTTCAGGTCTTAGAACATACCAGATGCTTTTCTGGCCTGTGCCTCTCCACCTGTTGCTGTCCTGCTTCTTAAAGGCAAGGCCAGCCCCTTTTCCTCCTCCATTGTCAGCGTGGACATTATCCCCTCTGAGAGGCCTTCCTGATTCAGTTCTCCAGAGGACGTCCCCTGTGACCCTATGTCTTAAGCACTCTGTGGTGGTTGGTCCTTATTTGGGCTCTTTGTTTCATGTTTCTGTTTATTGTTTGTCTCTCCCATTTAGAAGGTAAGCTTACTGTGGGCAGGGTTTGCCACACTCACAGCTGAATTCCAGTTGCAGTCCTGTTGGTGGAATGAACGAACAAGTGAGAGTATAGATTAGATGCCAGTTCAGAAACGTGTGGAAAGAGGCAGAGCCCCCCAGAGGCTGGATGTCAGACCCCTTCATCTGCTCGCTGATTGGCGTCTTCTTCTGTCTTACTCTTTCATTTCTCTAATTGGAAGAATTCAAGTGCTTGTGTCAGAATGTGTTGGTATGGCTTTTGTGATTTTGGTGTGTTCCATGCAGGCTAAGAAAGCTGGACCCAGAGGAGGAAGACGACCCCTTTAATACTTATGAAGTCCAGTCAGAAGCCAAACTCCAAAGCTTCCCAAGCGTCGGGCCTCACCGACTGTCATACGACTCGGCTACGTTCATGGAATCTGGTACGAATTGAGCAGCTTGATCATTCACTGTTGGGAATTCTTCTCCCATTATCCTATAGCCTGCTTAGGTTTTGTTCTGGGGTGATCTTCAAAGCATGGTCAGGGGTTTCCCTGGATTTGTCTTGGGCCTGAGCAACGTGGTCAGTTGGGAGGTCTGCGGAAATGTCTAGGCTCATCCATGATTGTGCTCCCTGAAGGACGGGTGCTTCAGGCCGAAGCCGGGGGCATGGCTTCGCAAGTCACGTGCACGTGACCCGACTGTTGAGTGCCTCATGAGGCAGCGCGTGTAGTTTGGCCCTTCAGCGGCCACCTCAGACCTGGAGATTCAGAGCGGCTTGCTCACAGCCGCTGAGGACTGGAGCCGAGCTTGGGGCCTGGCAGGGGAGCACCACCACTGGGGAGGCCACAGGCGCTCTCCTACCCCTGCCCGCCCCGGCCCCGCCCCGTCCCTCCCTCTCTTCTCCCAAAGAAAATGGGAGACCCTGGCATGGAAGGTCCTTCACTCCCGTCAGCTGTTTCTCCCTCCCCGGGCAGAGAAGCAGGATGTGCATGCATTCCTGCTGGAGAACCTGACCAACGGGGGCATCCTGGAGCTGATGATGCGCTACCTGAAGAGCATGGGCCATAAGTTCCTGCTGAGGTGGCCGCCGGGCCTGGCAGAGGTGGTGCTCAGCATCTATCACAGCTGGAGGAGGCACAGCACCAGCCTGCCCAACCCGCTGCTGAGGGACTGCAGCAACAGGCACATCAAGGTCAGGTGGGCGGGGGGGCTCTTAAGGGCTGAGGCCTGGGGGCGGGCTCTGTGGGTGTGGGGTTGCTGTCCCATTGAGCCTCCTTGGCTGCATCCGTTCGTGGGCCTAGAACCTAGGCCTCTGGGGAGTCATGGGAACTGGTTTGTGACCCGAGAGAGGTCCCTGGTAGCTGAGTGGAGGTTGTACTCGGAGGCGAGAGTGGGTACGGGGCCATTAGAAGGCTGTTGCCGGGTGAGTGACAGCGGTGGCAGTGGAGAGGAAGGTTCTGGAGGTAGAGCCGACACGGTGAGCTGTAAGCGGAGGTGAGGGAATGAGATGGTGCACAGGGCTTCTGGGGCTGGCCCAGGCACCAGGGTTGGTGGTGGGGTGGCTTACCGAGATGGAGGAGAGCCAGTGGAGAGAGTGGGCGAAAGTGAAACATTCGGCTGTGTTCCAGGTGTCAGGGACTGTTCCCATTTTTTTTTTTTTTAGTGGGTGAGAAGATAGAAATGCAGAGGCTAAATAGGTTGCTTAGGGAGGTGGGGGGGCCCACTGTCAGGAGGGGGCTGACCCATGCTTGGCCTACCCACTGACTGCACTCCACACCCCAGCCTCCTCCACTCGGGGCTTCCCGAGGCTCTGGTCCCCTTCTCCTGTTACGGGGAAGGCTGGATGCCTGGGAGGGTGCCCTGGGAGCCTTTAGAGCCCATCGGGGTGGTCTTTCTGGCTGGGGACACAGAAGGCAGAAGAGCTCAGGGGGTTTGGCAGGTCCTGGGGGCCCTGTGAGTCTGTGCTCCTGACACAGGGACAGCTCAGGGACTGCATCCTGCCAGCAGCTGCCCATTAGGCCTGTTCCCCAGGGTTAGTGGAGTGGCTGGAGGAGGTGAGAGCCTTTGGTCTCCAGAGAAGCCAGGCTGGTTATTTCTTAGCTTTGCCCACTTGGCAGGTGGCTCCTTGTTGCTGAACCTCAGCTTCCTTGTGGCTCTGGAGGTGATGCCTGACCCAGCCGCTTTTGAGGCTTGAGTGCTGTAGTACGGCTGCAGCATCTGCACCGGGCAGGCCACAGAGCGGCCCCTCCCATAGGGCAGTCCTTCGGGACTGAAGACAGGTCTCTGGCTCCTCCCAAGTCTTGGGCCATTATAGGTCCGTGTGCTTCTTTTCATGTCCTGGCAAGCAGCCACTGATTATGAAATGGAAAGCCACTGATTATAAAAAAGAAAGAATTGTATCTTGATCAGAGTAAGTTTTAGTTTCATTTCATCCCGTGCCTCGCCCTTTAATGCCTCTTTGTGACTCCATACCTGACCTTCTGGCGCCTGTCCTGCAGGATATGATGCTGATGTCTCTCTCCTGCATGGAGCTCCAGCTGGACCAGTGGCTGCTGACCAAGGGCAGAAGTTCTGCAGGTAGGAGGCATTCTGTGTTCTGTGGTGGGAGTAATTTTCCCAACCCTCAGCAGCCAGGAGGAAACGGGAATGGGGAGGCTGAGTCATGGAATTCAGACTTAACATCAGCAGTGGGTACATTTCCTGGGTTGGCTTGTTGGACTAGGGAAAATCCAGGGTCCCAGAGAAATCCTCTGGATGCTCAAGAAGTAGTTAGTTATAGCTGAGCCCCCAGAGGGAGCCACCTGCCTGCTTTTTCTGTTATTCAGGATTGAAGGAAGTAGGATCTCAGATTTCTCAAGTCATCACCTGACACTTTATGTGTCCCAATAATTTTTCTCGATGATGTGTATCATTCTGACTTTTAAACCACTATTTGGTGAACAAAGTTCAGTATGTAAAATGAGGGCCCTTGGGGGTCTCTGCATCTCTGTCTGCTTTGTCTGACTTTTCTGATGCTTGCCACTTGAGGGGCTGTAAGGCTCCAAGGGCCTCAAGGTGCTCCTGGACACTAAAGCAATGTGGTGAGGGCTAAGGGCGACCTCTCGGGAGCAGAAGGGTGTCTGGAACGTGCCCGCGAAGTTGACTTGTTCTGGCCTGAATGGTTTTCAGTGTCTCCTCGGAACTGCCCTGCTGGTGTGGTGAGTGGCAGGTTTGGGCCTGACTTCCCAGGAACCCACTTCCTGGGGGACCTCCTGCAGCTGTCATTTGCCTCATCCCAGCGGGACCTGTTTGAGGATGGCTGGCTGGAGTTTGTGGTCCGCGTTTATTGGTTGAAGGCTCGGTTCCTGGCACTGCAGGTTGGTTCTGTGGTCGGCATTCCCTGGTGCCCAAAGGGAGGGAAGAGAGCTGACGTACTGTTGAGGATATGTGTGCGTGGGCGCACATGGCGTCGCCCTGGTGCGGGGCTCAGGGTGAGGGCGTGGGATGTGGTGGGGAATCCTGTGATGGCAGGTATCCCAGCATGGCCCCCAGTCCGTACAGCCTATTGGCACGTCCACAGAGCTCTGCAAAGGATCTCCTGTGCACCCTGTAGGCCTCCTCACTCACGATTGCCTTGGGATCTTGAACCCTTTGCCTTTGTTTTCCTGAGATGCCTGGATGAGTGCACAAATGGATGCAGAGCTTTCTAAAAGGGAAAACCACTTCTCTTGCATGAATTCTCAGAAGGCTTCCCCTCAGAGCCTGGTCTAGATGGCCAGGGTGGACTGGCTGTTACCCAGCCCCTCCCATGGTGGTGCCCAGTACACTGCGGTGGAATGAGTAAGCTTGTCATAGTCGGTTCCGGAATTAGGACAGGCCTAGGTGCTAATGCTGGCTCGGCTATTTATTTGCTCATGATCTTGAACAAAACACTCAGCCTTCCTCAAGTGTCCTCAGTGCCTTCATCTACAACATAGGGTTAATGATACCTTTCCTTAGAATTGTGGCATGAAGTAATCATTCATTCGTTCAACAAGTATTTGTTGAACTCCAGCTGTGTGCCAGGCCCCCTTTCAGAGGGTGTAGCAGTCACTGGACAAAACCGCCCTCCTGGTGCCTGCAGTCTAGTGGGGTCAGGCAGGTAAGGCACCTGCACGGCACAGGGAGTTTCCTTCCTTCTGTTCCTGACCTTTGACTGCTTTTCCTGTGACCAGGGAGACATGGAGCAGGCGCTGGAGAACTATGACATCTGCACAGAACTTCTCCAGAGCTCCACTGCCATCCAGGCTGAGGCAGGGACTGAGCAAAGAGACGTCGTCATCCGCCTGCCCAACCTCTACAACGATTCGGTCGTTTCCCTGGAGGAGGTGAGTGGGAGTTATTTAATGGTATTTTCTTGGTCAAAGATTTATTCTGGGTTGGCCGAGTTAGACCGGGCCTGCCACGCACCCATGGAGCAGGAGAGCGGCCCATGTGCTGAGTGGGGCTCCTTCGTCTCAGAGGGGGGTGAAGGGGCCTGGGAGAGGCTGCTCTGGGGCACGAGGGTACTGTGGACTCATGGGCACAGGCCCCCTGAAGGAAAGCTTGTCCAGGCCGCGGTGGGGCAGGGATGAAGGGAGACCTTTGGCAAGATCTGAAATGATCAGACTTAACATCCTGATCATTGCTTAGCTCTCTGGGCCACGTGCTGTGGCAGCTCCATCGAGATTAGAGGGAAACTGCTATAGAAGCCTGCAGTGCTGGTCTGGCTGTGGGGAGGGTCAGCGGTACAGGGCACATATGTCAGTCTCTGTCCGTTTCTGATCCTGTTCTCACTGCGCAGCCTCAGACCCCGCCACAGTTCCATGGCTGTGACATGTCCACATCAGCTGAGTGGCCTTCAGACTCGTAGAGCATTTTCTGGGCAAGGCCAAGTGCAGTGCTCCTGCTGCCTGCTTTCTGGGGGCCACCGCAGAACTCTTGTGAGGAGAGGGTTCTCTGGGTCAATGCTGCATGTCAGCCTCTGGACCAGGGCTCCTCAAAGTCTCCAGTGGCCTCTGGTTCCTCAGTTTCAGGTATCTGGTTTGCTGTCCAACTATTTTAGCAGAGAATTTTTTGGAAGCTCTCTGCTTCTGGGGTAGTTTTTGTTTTTTGCTATTTTTTTTTTTGAGGTATTTAATCTCTATACCCAAGGTGGGGCTCAAACACATGACCTTGAGATTAAGAGTCTCATGCCCCTCTGTGCCAGCCAGGCACCCCATTTTTTGCTTTGTCTGTTTTTAAAAGAATTGAGTGCCTTGACCTTAATAGAGGTATTTTTTTCTTTTTAAATATTTCCTTTTTTATTTATTTCATAGAGAGCGTGTGCACAAGCGGGAGCAGCAGGGAGAGGGAGAGGGAGAAGCGCCCTAACGACTGGGCCACCCAGGCACCCCGATAGAAGTACTTTTTAACAAGCCGTTGTTTAATGTAAATGCTGGTGTACTAACAGGGAGTCTACTTTCGTACTCCTCATCTGGGTCTAGCGAGCGTAGACACTGGCCAGGTTCAGAGAGGATGTGAGGGGTTTGTGCACTTCTGGGCCTTTTCCAGATTGATAAGAACCTGAAGTCGCTGGAGCGGTGCCAGTCCCTGGAGGAGATTCAGCGGCTCTACGAGGCTGGGGACCATAAGGCCGTCGTGCATCTGCTTCGCCCCACCTTGTGTACCAGTGGCTTCGACCGGGCTAAACACCTGGAGTTTATGACTTCTATTCCAGAGAGGCCGGCCCAGCTGCTGCTGCTGCAGGTGTGTGCTGCCCACGGTCCCCTTTGCGCTGACCTTGGACCTTCTTTGCTTGGTTGTGGGTCTCTTCTCCAGAGGCTTTGAGGCGGCCCTCGAGAGCACGCACCTAGAGGAGAGAAATAGGGGTAAAACTGCTGACTGGCACCCGGGGAGATGCTAGTTCGAACACCTGGTCATGACCGGGGGAAAGCTGGACCCCAGGAGAGCAGGTTCCAGGGTTCTGTGTGGCTCAAGAATCGAAACATCTGTGTGATGTGGATCGTGAACATTCTGTGTGGCTTGAATCGGAACATCTGCCTGGCGGACGAGGAAGGGAGACTAGTCAGGATGGCACCCGTCAGTCCACCTGTTTGTTCATCTCCCTGTCTTTTTATGTTACTTTTGGAATTAAGTCTTGAGTAGATGTTAAAATGGACAAATTATACGGTAGAGTCAAGATCAAATAAATACTTGTGTACAATCACATGGTTGAGAAAAAAAGGCCACCACGGTGGTGTTTGAAGCCATGTGCCCTCTTGACTCCCTCCGTGCCTGCCTTATTTAGGAGGTAAACACTGAGCATGGGGCATCAGGATGTGCTGGGTGCCGAGCAGTTAGTCTCTCCGGGCCTTGGTTCCCCATCTCTAGAATGGAGATGACCGTTGGCCATCCCTCAGCGGCCTGCTGTAGGGGTCATCCGAGTCAGTGTGTGTTGGCACCATGGCTGGCATGTAGCAGGTGCCATGTGGGTGGGTGCTGGCTCGCACCAGTGCCGCCATCCTCGGGAAGCATGGGGTTGGATGATAAACGTGGATGGTGATAAACACGATGTGCTTAGGGGTGTTGGGGGGCCTGGTGTCCTGTCTCTTATGGTTCACACACTAATCACATTTTATTTATTTTCTTATTGGGTCCTTCCCCTTCCGTTTGGAAAGAGAGCCCAATCTTCTTCCAGGCTTTTTGCTCCCATTATGTGAGACATTTCAATTAACTTTCTGAAACCAGGAAGTAGTTAAGAGGTGCGGCTGTAGGAGCAAATGGAGGCCTCTCCATCTTGGTACAAGGGGAGGAAAGAGGTGGTTCCAGGAAGGAAGGGAGGGTGGGAGGGGGGAAGGGAGGTTCCAGTTCCTGGAAGAGGAGGGTCAGGCTGGCGCATGCTGGGATCAAGGGATAGATGTGTCTGACCCCAGTTGCCATGGCAGGCTTGCGGGGCCTGGTGGCGGGGAATGGAGGAGTGTCCAGCGTGGCTGCATACGGGAGGGATGGCTGGGTGTACCAGGGAGGCCATTAGATGGGAGTGGGGGAGAGGCTAGCCCCACTGAGCCTGTTAAAATGGCCCCAGTGTTCAGATGTCCGTCTGCTGCTGTCTTCTCGAACCCCTGGGTGTGGCGGAGTGCTCCGCTGATGGGTTGGACGGGCATTGAGCCGTACTTGAGAGGGCAGTGGTGAGGCCTGGGCCAAGTGCTGTGGAAGCACCTGGTTTTTATTTTGAGGATAAACGACTGTTGATTTTTCGTCAATTTCCCGTCAAGGTGTGTATTTTCTTATTGATTTGGAGTAGTTTTTATATTTTAAAGATATTAATTTTTTTTCATCAAATGTTGCAAATATTTTTTTCCAGTTTGCTTTTAAATTGTGGCCCCTTTTTTTTTGACATATAAGAGATTTGAAATTTATCTTGTCAAATCTTTTGATATTTTTAAAAGTTTGTGATTTTCTTCATTATGCTTGGATAGCCTTTCTAAGACTGGAAGAGTATCCGTCCACTCATCCACACATTCCGTACATAGATTGAGTGCCTGTAGTGTGCCCGGCACTGGACAGGGGAGTGAGGCCCCCTTTGGCCAAACCTCTATTTTAGAAAGGGAGGCAGACAAGAAGTATGTCAACAAATAGATAAAAACTATATTTGCTTTTGTTTTCTTCTGGTGGTGTTAGTTTTGCATTTATTGCGCTTGGTCTAGCTTTTATGGAATGTGTCTGTGGAGGGGGTCTAATTTGGAATCCTCTAGCAGTATGATGGTTCTCTCCCCCTATTTAGGCAAGCTGCTTTGAATGTTCTTCGATGTAATTGTGTAGTTTTTTTCTGGTTGAATTGATTCTAAGATCCTGGTATTTTTGGTTGGGACTTCGAGCAGGATCTTTTCGTTGGTCATTATATTTTCTAACTGTGCATTTCTGGTTTACAGGAACCCTATCGATTTTTGTATGTTTATTTTCAATCTAGCTACTTTGCTGCATTCCCATTCTTTCTGATAGTTTGTTTGTTTGGGGTAGATGATCATGTTGCCCACAGTCAGCGGTAATTTGGTCTCTTCATTTGTTGGCAGTTATTCTTGTGCGTTTGAGCTCTTTGTAGCCTTGAGCCCTGGGGATTATGTCCCATTAGAGCACTGCTGGTGGGTCCTTCTCTTGTCCCTGACTTTCATGGCAATGCTGGCTGCACTTTCAGGTCTATAGTCTTTATCTTGCTCGACCATAAGCCCCTGCCCCTTGCATGATTGGTGTTTGATCAGGAGGGGTCGGCTTGGGCCTTTGGGTTCCGTGTTTGCACCCCATAGGCTCCTTCATGCCTCAGGCCTCCTGCTAAAATGTGTTTGCTTTCTCTAAAGAAACACGGGCCCCGTTTTCCTGGCAATTAGGGTTTTAAATTGGGGGTGGTTTGGATCTGTGTCCAGACCCAAAGGCAGTTTTGGGCACCCCTGTCTGCGTCTGCGTGGGAGCTGCGCCTGTTGTGTGGAGCTGCTGCCAGGCGTCGGCTGCAGCGAGGTCAGAGCCTCACAGGGCACTGGGCAGCCGGCACTTCCTGCTGATCTAGCGGACCGCCTGCCAGATCCGCCAATTCCCAGCCAGGCTGAGTTTCCCTGCACAGCGGCACGGTGATGAAAGTGGCTGAGACTGAGGGCCTTAAGTGGGTTATGTTCTAGAGCAAAAGGAAAGGGAGCTGCACAAAAAGCGATGGCTCCCTAAGAGGAGATTTTAAAATAGTGTGGCGTACTGAGAGCTCCTCCATGTGCTGAGGCACGGCGCTGAGTGCGCTGGGGACCGTCGCTCGTTTCACGCGCCCGCTGCCTGTTCCACCTGGGCACCGGGGGAGGGCGGGGCCTCTTAGAACCACGACCTCAGCGCTGCCTGGCTGCTTGCCTCTGCTCTGGCCTTGCTTGGGCCCTCCTCCGCAGAGAGAGTCCCTCCCTGGCGGCGTGCCCTCCCTGCTGAGACCCTTCCAGAGCCGTGGCACCAGATGAGTGCATGACTGGGTGGCCTGGGACACGGTGGCTTAGGGCGTGAGCTGAGAGAGGGGGTGGAGTCGCTCAGTCTCACCTTGGCTGCTCACTGGCTCTGTGGCCTCATCCGTGTCCCAGCTTTATAAATGAGGAAATGGAGGTGCAGAGGTCAGGCCTCGCCTTTTCTTTTGTTTTCTTTTGTTTTGTTTTGTTTTGTTTTCTTTCCCTTCCCTTCCCTTCCCTTCCCTTCCCTTCCCTTCCCTTCCCTTCCCTTCCCTTCCCCTCCCCTCCCCTCCCCTCCCCTCCCCTCCTCTCTTCTTCCCTTCCCTTCCCTTCCCTTCCCTTCCCTTCCCTTCCCCTCCCCTCCCCTCCCCTCTTCTTTCCTTTCCTCTCCTCTCCTCTCCCCTCCTCTCCTCTCCCCTCCTCTCCTCTCCCCTCCTCTCCCCTCCCCTCTCCTCCCCTCCCCTCTCCTTTCAACATATAATGTATTATTTGCCCCAGGGGTATAGGTCTGTGAATCATCAGGCTTACACATTTCATTCACAGCACTGACCATAGCACACACCCTCCCCAATGTCCATAACCCAGCCACCCTATCCCTACCCCCCACCCCCAGCAACCCTCTGTTTCATGAGATTAAGAGTCTCTTATGGTTTGTCTCCCTCCCTCCCGATGCCATCTTGTTTCATTTCCTCCTTACCTCCCCATGACCCCCCACCCTGCCTCTCAAATTCTTCATATCAGAGAGATCATACAATTGTCTTTCTCTGATGGACTTATTTCGCTTAGCATAATACCCTCTAGTTCACCAAATCGTTGCAAATGGCAAGATTTTGTTTCTCTTGATGGCTGCATAGTATTCCATTGTATATGTATACCACATCTTCTTTATCCATTCATTTATTGATGGACATCTACGTTCTTTCCATAGTTTGGCTGTTGTAGACATTGCTGCTGTAAACATTGGGTGTATGTGCCCCTTCAGATCACTACATTTGTATCTGTAGGGTAAGTACCCAGTAGTGCGATTGCTGGGTCATAGGGTAGTTCTATTTTCAACTTTTTTGGCGGAACCTCCATACTGTTTTCCAGAGTAGCCGCACCAGCTTGCATTCTCACCAATAGTGTAGGAGGGTTCTCCTTTCTCCTCATCCTTGCCAACATCTGTCATTTCCTGACTTGTTAATTTTAGCCATTCTGACTGGTGTGAGGTGGTATATCACTGTGGTTTTGATTTGTATTTCCCTGATGCCGAGTGATGTTGAGCGCTTTTTCATGTGTCTGTTGGCCATTTGGATGTCTTCTTTGCAGAAATGTCTGTTCATGTCTTCTGCCCATTTCTTGATTAGATTATTTGTTCTTTGGGTGCTAAGTTTGATAAGTTCTTTATAGATTTTGGATACTAGCCCTTTATCTGATATGTCATTTGCAAGTATCTTTTCCCATTCTGCCAGCTGTCTTTGGTTTTGTTGACTATTTCCTTTGCTGTGCAAAAGCTTTTGATCTTGATGAAGTCCCAATAGTTCATTTTTGCCCTTGCTTCCCTTGCCTTTGGTAATGTTTCTAGGAAGAAGTTGCTGTGGCTGAGGTTGAAGTGGTTGCTGGTAAGGCCCCTTTCTGAAAGCCCCCTGGCTGGCACCCGCCGTGCTGTGATTGCCCTCACAGACACCTCAAGGCCTGTGGGAAGCCTCCGCTTCCCCTCTTTTTGGACTGCCCCTCGTGTCTTTGTCCCCAGCTACCTGCCTCTCAGTCCTGAGGAGCAGGCGTGGAGAGCGCCATCACAGTCCTCTCATGGTATGCCCTCCTCCTCTTCTTCCTTGCCCCTCCCTGTGCTCAGGACTCCTTGCTCCGGCTGAAGGACCACCGCCAGTGTTTCGAGTGCTCCGATGTGGCTCTGCATGAGGCCGTCCAGCAGATGGTGAACGCGAGTGAGTCTGCAGCCAAGGAGGAGTGGGTGGCCACGGTGACCCAGCTGCTGCTGGGCATTGAGCAGGCGCTCTCGGCCGACAGCAGTGGGAGCATCCTGAAGGAATCATCTTCCTCCACTGGCCTTACCCGACTCACCAACAACCTCATCCAGGTAACCCACCACTCCTTCCTGCGGACGTGCCCTTTCTTCATAGCTCACCGGCTTTCCTGCAAGCTAGGCACTCCAAGGGGATGCGTTGGCTGCTCCGGCTGCAGGAAGCGGGCACCTCAGGTGTCGGGTCGCTATGCACTGGCTGCACACCTGCCTGGGGCTGGCTGGGGCTGGGGGTGGAGATGGCTGAGCACTGGGGACCCCAGGGTTCTTGCAGACTCCCCATCCCCAGGGGGTGGAATCAGGCTCAGGGCAGGAGGCCCTGACGTGTGTGTGGGGGGGTGGCAGGAGGGAGCTGGGGCCGGAACCCCAGGCCCTCGGTCTCCTCACCAGGGCTGTCCACCACCCCACGTTGTCCTGGCTTTCACAGGCAGGGGTGGTCACTGCACTCCGTGTTGTCCCGTGGGCTTCATAGCAGGGAACCTTCCTGAAGCTCTTTCTCCTGACGACAGCTACTCAGGCCGTCAGTAGATCCTGCCAAATCCATGTCCTTAGCCTCCCCGTTCTTTGTTTCCCCGCTCTGTCTGTAGTGCTCGGCCTTAGCCCAGGCCACTGCTGTCTCTTCTTTGAACTGTGGCAGCTTGCTCCCCGCAGTCCTCCTGGCCCCCTCTACCCTCCCAGTGCAGCCATCACCCCGACATGGAGATGTCAGCGTACTCCTCCCTCTCTTCAACCCATCATAGCCTCCGGATTGCCCGTCACCTCAGGTGCACGATTTCACCTAGCCTCCTTCACTCATCTTTCGCTTCCTCGGCTGCCTATGGGCCTCTGCCACCAGCTCCTGCCCTCTTCAGTATTGGTTTCACCACAGCCACTCACCTGGAGTGTCACCTCCACTCCAGGAAACCTCAGAGTTCTCTTCTGTCCCCACCCACTCCTCTGCGACCCCACTGTGACCCTCATTTGCCTTAAATGCAGCAGCCATACTGATTTTGATTCTTAATTTTTTTTTAAAGATTTATTTATTTATTTGTCAGAGAGAGAGAGGGAGACAGAGCAAGAGCACAAGCAGGGGGAGCAGCAGGCAGAGGGAGAAGCAGGCTGCCCACTAAGCAAGGAGCCCGATGTGGGACTCTATCCCAGGATCCCAGGATCATGACCCAAGCCGAAGGCAGACGCCCAATTGACTGAGCCATCCAGGCATCCCTTGATTCTTAATTTTTTTTTTTATTTTTAAAAGATTTTTATTTATTTGAGAGACAGAGAAAGTGAGAGAGAGCATGAGAGGAGAGAAGGTTAGAGGAAGAAACAGACTCCCCATGGAGCTGGGAGCCCGATGTGGGACTCGATCCCAGAACTCTAGGATCATGACCTGAGCCGAAGGCAGTTGCTCAACCAACTAGGCCACCCAGGCGCCCTTGATTCTTAATTTTTTAAAAAAAGATTTTATTTATTTGAGAGAGAGAGCAAGAGAGAGCGAGCCAGCATGCACGCAAGCAGGGAGAGGAGCAGAGGGAGACGGACGGACAGGCAGACTCCCGCTCAGCATGGAGCCCACTGCGGGGCTCAGTCTCACGACCCTGAGACCATGACCTGAGCCACAATCAAGAGTCGGTGGCCTAACCAGCTGAGCCACCCAGGCGCCCCAACTCTTAGCTCTTGAATGGCTTGTCTGTGGCTCTCTTCCTGCTGTGCTGTCAACTGGCCCCTGCCCCACTCACCTCTGTAACCCTCACATCGGGCACGGGCCCAGCACACAGTAGGTGCCGAGGGAGGACTGGCAGAGCTGCCTCCTCTGATGCCTGGGCTTAACTCTGCTGTTGGGCACGCTGGGACTCTGATGATGTGCTGGAATGCTTCTAGGTCTGTGTCCCCGGCTCTGCCCCGACGAGTCATCCCAGAGGGTGGAAGGGACAGCTGGCCCGACTGACACCCCCTGTTCTTCTCCCTCTCCCAGGTCATCGACTGCAGCATGGCCGTGCAGGAGGAGCCCAAGGAGCCTCATGTCTCTTCAGTGCTGCCCTGGATCATCCTGCACCGGGTCATCTGGCAGGAGGAGGACACCTTCCACTCCCTCTGCCACCAGCAGCAGCTCCAGAACCCAGCAGATGAAGGTGTCAGGGAGTGGGTCTGGGTGGGGGCAGGCCCTGACGGCCCTGTCCAGGTGCTGAGCGGACGTAGGGCTCAGTCAGCAGGATTTTGTGCGGCACTCAAGAAGCAGAAGCTCCTTCAGGGAGCTCGTTGCGCAGTGAGGTCAAGAGGCAGTGGGTGTGTGCTCTTTCGTGTGTGGTGCTGGTGGCGGCACAGAACGACAGCGTGGCAAGTGCTCACAAGGGCGCTGGCGCTGCTCCGGGCAGTCTCACATGGGCTTACACCTTTAATCCCCAAGGCAGCCCCGTGAGATGGGCAGCCACGCACTAGCCCTTGCGCTTAACCACTGCGCTCTGTGGCCCCTGCTGGTGCGAGCCCGTCCGGGCGAGTGTGGGCAGCTGGAGAGAAGCAGGGAGTGAGCACAGGTTCCACATCCCAGCTGTCACATCTTGGCTGTGTGACCTTGGGCAAGTCATACAGCCCTTCAGCCTCTATTCCCCAGGTACCTGCTGGGAATAATGGTACCCGTCTCAGAGGGTTGTTCTGAGGACAGAATGAAATAGTAAAGCCACCATTTGTCAAATCAGTGCCTGGCACGGGGGGTACTAAGTGAGGAGTAGTTACGAACGAGAAGCCGAAGAGGGCGAGCCCAGGACTCTTCATGGAGGTGGTACTTGAGCCGGGTCGGTGCAGTGGTAGGAAACGTGGTGAACTGAAGAATTTACAGTGACAGCTAATGACATTTAAACAAAGGTTCCCTACGTTATTCTACACGTGGTAGAATGTTCTTGAATTTTCTGTCTAGACTTGGCCAATGACACAAATTTTTTTATATAGCTGAGATTTTAGTACACATATTTATGTGTTCGACTAAGCTTCAGATTAAATTTATTGGGCGTTTTTCCTCAGTGATTTGAAAAATCAAAAAAGTGGAAAGGAAAGAAAGTCATCCCTATTCCAACGACCTAACGAAGGCCAGAGTTAACACGCGGTTTGTTTCCTTCCATTCATTCTCTCTAACTTCTCTAACTCCCCCAATACTTAACTGCTCACTGCATGTCAGCCCTCCGGGAATAAGGCAATTCACTCTGACAGATTCATAGTGGGAGGAGACACATCAGAACACCCACGGTGCCAAGCCAGTGTGGCCTGCTGAGAGAAGGGTGCCTCACGCTGCCTGGGCGGGGGCGGGGGGCGGGGTGGTATCGGGCTGAGGTTTGAGAGAAGAGCAGGGGTAGGGGAGGACACCGGGGAGACGGAGCGGCGTGAGCAGGGCTGCGGAGAGCTGGGCCACGTGGGTTGGACGCGAGAAGGGCCAGACTGAGAAAAGCTTTCAGGCCCTATTTTATGAAGCCGTTTCGGTTTTGCTCTGTGGTTTTTGGAATGCTATTGAGAAGTGTCCTGCTTTACTGAGCTGTTCCCCGCCCCCCCCGATGACCCCTCAGGATACATGCAGCATTTTTCTCTTATAGGTCACACTTTGGTGAACCTCATGTATAACTTTTTGCTTCTGCCTAATTGATTTCTTGGATAAATTTCTCAGATGAGTATCTTTTGAGCTCTTGACAAGTAGGACCTTTGTATTTTCCAGAAGGGTTTTAATGTTGAAAAAAACAGTTGAGGTGTACAACGATGTTTATTGTTTTTCTTGTAAGTGTAATACAAAAGAGTCCTGAATTAAGAGTATCCTTTCCCCTGTGATTAATTATGCAAACAAAATATAGTTTTTAAAAACCTGCCAGTAGGCAAACAGGGAATGGGGGACAGTGGAATGCCATTGACTTGAGAGGATAGGCCAAGGAAAGAATCCAGGATTCTGGTGGACTGGCAACAGCTGTGGTTCCTGTCCCCTCCTCTCCCGACGGTAGGAAAGCTGAGGGAAGATGGGAATTTGGCAAAATCCTGGGAAATACATATAATTATTTTAATTTTTTGTTAACATAGAATGTATTATTTGCTCCACGGTACATGTCTGTGAATCATCAGTTTTACATAATTCACAGCACTCACCATAGCAAGTACCCTCCCCAGTGAGGATTGATGGACATCACCCAGCCACCCCATCCCTCCCCGCTACCCCCCAGCAACCCTCAGTTTGTTTCCTGAGATTAAGAGTCTCTTGTGGTTTGTCTCCCTCCCGATCCCATCTTGTTTCATTTTTTCCCTCTCTGACTCCCACGACCCCCTGCCCTGCCTCTCAAATTCCTCATATCAGAGAGATCATATGATAATTGTCTATTTCTCTGTTTGACTTATTTCACTTAGCATAATACCCTCTAGTTCCATCCACATTGTTGCAAATGGCAAGATTTCGTTGTTTTTTTTTTGATGGCTGCATAGTATTCCTGGGAAATATTTTTTAAAAAATATTTTATTTTTTTATTTGACAGAGAGAGAGAGAGAGAGATCACAAGTAGGCAGAGAGGGTAGGCAGAGAGAGAGAGGGAAGCAGGTTCCCTGCTGAGCAGAGAGTCCGATGCAGGGCTCGATCCCAGGACCCCGAGATCATGACCCGAGCCAAAGGCAGAGGCTCCAACCCACTGAGCCACCCAGGCGCCCCCCGGGAAATATTATTAATGTCCTCTCATTTGTAGAGAGCAGGCTAGCAGGGAGGCCCCTCCATATCACTCTGGGCTCGGCAGAGATAGGAAGGGCTCCTGCCACCTTCCAGTGACCAGACTCCGCTGAGGGAAGGGGTCCAGGGATGAAGCACATTACTGGCTGGGTGGTGAGGGGCCTGGTGTAGGGTAGAACATTGTCATATTGAGTTCTCTGAGCCAGTTCATTGGGGATCACTACTTCCTAATGGGAGAGGAAGCAGGATGGAGCAGAGGGAAGTTGATCTGTGCTTCAGGTCTGACCCAGACCTTTTCCAACCTGGCAGGCAGCTCTGGAGCCAGAGGGGCCCATCAGAGCTGTCATACCATGTTGGCCTCATAGCTGGTCTCTACACTCCCATCTTGCTCAGTCCCTGCACAGGGATTCCCGCAGGAAGTGCAGGGCCTTGGGTGAGGTGCGTCTCTGCAGCTACGGAAGACCCTGAAGGAGCTGGCGGCTGGGGGCTGTCTGCTGACTGCACTCCTCTCAGTGGGTAGCCAGTCTTACCTTAAAGGGCATCTCAGAGAGAAGATGAAATCCAGGTTCCCTGGTGAGGACTGTGTGGCACTAGCGCAGTGATCTCCCTTCTACCTCTGCAGACACAGGTTACAGAAAAGTGGATTGAAAGCAGCACCTACTTTAAAATTATGGCTTTAGGCTTTAAGGTAAGGGCAAATTGATCTTATATTTGGGAGAGTGCCCCAGAAAATTCACTGGTGATATTTTAGAGTACTTAAATGTAGTATGGAGGAAGTGCCAGGGTAGAGAGAAATGACATGGCAAGTGTGCTGGCAGATTGTAGCCTGCCCCTGACCCCACATGGGGGACGAAAAAGAAATAGATGAGCTCAGACAGGAAGAAAACTTACATCAAGGAACAGAGTCAAGGGCCCTGTGACGATTTGCACAAGAAATCACTTATGACAAAATTTAAACTAATAAGCGGAATGAAAAGAAAAAGGAATATAGCAAAACTAAGGGAAAACATAGCAAACCAAGCCTCACCATGATAAACTAGTAAACCAGACTTCGAGGAGCAGAATGAGTATGGCTAGAGTTGAAACCAGGGATATAAATCAGAGCTAAGAGCGTTGACGAGAAGGATAGATGTGGGAAACAGGTGGTCTTGTGCGAGGGTAGATTGTGCTTCTGATGGAAAGACTCTAGCAATGAAACAGGAGAAGCAGTCAACGTGTCAAACACGGGAATAACCTGAATTTCTCTGTAATAAAAACTGCAGATTCAAAGTGTTCAGTATATACCATGAAAAATTGATGCACAGCAAGGTACATCCTGATTAAGGATCCACTTTAAAAAATAAAGATTTTTGGGGCGCCTGGGTGGCTCAGTTGGTTGGGCGGCTGCCGTCGGCTCAGGTCATGATCCCGGAGACCCGGGATCGAGTCCCACATCGGGCTCCTAGCTTCACAGGGAGTCTGCTTCTCACTCTGACCTTCTCCCTTCTCATGCTCTCTCTCACTCTCTCTCTTTCTCTAATAAATGAATAAATACAATCTTTAAAAAATAAATAAATAAAAAATAAAGATTTTTTAGATTTCTGAACTGAAAAAACAATTTGTCTTCATGGGATAAAGCATGAGATTGATTTCAGATTTCTCCCTAGCCGCATTCAGGGCAGTTGAGGTGCAGTTGAGGTAAAAGTCTACACTGTTCTCCAGGAAAGATGGTGCAAGCTAGGACATCTAGCCAAGTTGTTTATAATTAATAGCAGTAACAGACATTTATAAACAGGGATTCCAGCTTCTGTGGGTGCTTCTAAAAACACCACTGGAGGATGAAGTCAGTAAACCAACATGAGTCAGAATGCAATTCGTCAGGAGTGGAAAAGCCAAGGGCAAGAATTTGTGATGAGCATCAAGTCCATTTAGAATTGGAATTGAGAGAAAGCGACTGTGCTAATTATGGTCACAGGACAGAGTGTCAGTGTTACAAATCTTGAAGTGCTACAAATAATATGTACAACAAAACTGGGAGAAGGGGAGAAAAGAAGTGTTACAAGGTATTATCCATCTTGTATAATAGAATCATTTGATGCTGTTGGAAATAGAAACTAAAGGACTGGCATGGCTTAATTTCTTCATGATTTTCTGAGATTGTTTCTTTAAATCCATGCCTTTCTTACCTTTTAAAAACATTTAATTTTTTTTTTATTAGAGCAAGTGGGAGAGGATGCATGAGCAGGGGGAAGGGGGTGGGGAGGGAGGAGCAGAGGGAGAAGCAGGCTCCCTGTTGAGCAGGGAACCCGATGTGAAGCTCCATCCCAGGACCCCAGGATCATGACCTGAGCTGAATGCAAATGCTTAAGTGACTTAGCCACCCAGGTGCTGCTCCCTTTTCATACCTTTTTGATTGGGGCTGGCTGCTGGTCGAAAAGTATGAAACAAATTTCATGAAAGAATCTTTTCTTCTACCGGGTCTGAGCCCCACTGGTATTTTCTGTCCTATGTTCTATCCCAGTTTTCTTTAAAAATGCTAATTACAAGCCGACTAGTGGGTTATAGACTAGAGTTTAAGGAACGCGGAAGGATCTTTAAGGAGCTAGTAATAGCGAACAGACACTTAACTGAAATCTAGTCATTCTGTTTTTCTTCTGTAATATTCCCATAGGCCTACATGTAAGAATCTTGAAGAAATGGTATATGTAGTATGGGTTTCATTGTTAAAAATTATTTATCTTTCTCTTTCAAAATGTTTCATATGTGCCCAGAAAGATGCTTCCAGTAATGTCCACCAAATGTCAGTGTGGTTATCTGGAGGTGGATGAGGCATTCCTTATGTCTTCTTGTACAACTTGAATTGTTTTCTGAGCAGCATGTATTGCTTTAGTGAAGCCAATCAAGTCATTACTTACTTAAAAAGATAAAAAAGAGGGCGCCTGGGTGGCTCAGTGGGTTAAAGCCTCTGCTTTCGGCCCAGGTCATGATCCTGGAATCGAGCCTCGCATCGGGCTCTCTCTGCTCAACAGGGAGCCTGCTTTCCCCTCTCTCTGTCTGCCTCTCTGCCTACTTGTGATCTCTCTTTCTCTGTCAAATAAATAAATACAATTAAAAAAAAAAAGATAAGAGGGGCGCCTGGGTGGCTCAGTTGGTTGGGTGACTGCATTCAGCTCGGGTCATGATCCCGGAGTCCCGGGATCGAGTTCCATGTTGGACTCCCGGCTCTGTGGGAAGTCTGCTTCTCCCTCTGACCTTCTCCCCTCTCATTCTCAGTCTCTCTCTCTCTCTCTCTCTAATAAATAAATAAAAAATCTTTTAAAAAAAAAAAAAGATAAGAAAAATCTGTGGCCACCCTGGTAAAGACAGAAAAGCCTGCAAAGGAGAGACTGAGCCTTGCAGCTCCCACACATGTCCCCATGCTAACTCTGTGTCGGTCTGGTCTTTCCGTAGTGATGGCCGAGACGCCCATGCTCCCATCCTCCCTCATGCTGCTCAACACAGCCCACGAATATTTGGGCAGGAGGTCCTGGTGCTGCAATTCCGATGGGGCTCTGCTGCGATTCTACGTAAGCGCTGCCCTCTTAGCCAGGGCTTGAGGGGGGCAGGGCGGGTGGCGGAGTACCGGTTGGGATGGGTTGGCACCCTGAGGCTTGCTTGCTTGGCTTCCCTCCGCACTACGGCCTGCTGTGTTGCTTTGATTTTGCATGCGGCTACCCAAGTTGCCAGAAAATCTGAACTTGGTTCTCTTGTGCACCTGAGTTCAGGGGTTCTGGACCTGGCCTTGATCTACAGGTGGATTTAGAACCACTACTCATTACTGCGTCTGTTACATGTTTGTCAGGCATGGGGCGGGGCCCTTCACAGTAATTTTCGAAGTAACAGCTGCATTCCCCACTGCCTTCCATTGAGTCCTGTTTGCCGGCACCAGTCATACAAGGTAGTAGTTGTTGAACCAATAGCTCCTTAGTAAGTAAATATTTAGCGAGGGCAAATAGCCTTCCCTCAGTTGGTAGCTGTGATTGGCTGGGCATACGGGGGGTAGGCAGCATGATTCCCGTCCCCATATCTCGCTGCCGAGTTACAGAGCACGGGTAGAGCCAGCCTATAAGGTCTATTAATAAATGTTTTGGTGGAACATGGTCATAACCATTCATTTACCTATTAACTATGGCTGCTTTGGCAATACAGTGGCAGGGGTGATGAGCTCTGTTGGAGTCCATACGGTTTGTGAAACCTCAAATACTTACTGTGTGGCCCTTCGGGAAAAGGTTTGCTGAGCTCTGCTCTATGCCTTTTCAGTGAGCAAGCGTATTCTCTCTGCAGCTGCAGTCTGCCTCTCCAGTCCTGACCTTCCCCATCTGCCCTATGCTTTCCCCATGGCTCTGACCACCTTCTAGCATGCCGCGTAGCTTATTTACCTAGTATGTTTATTGTGTGTCTCTTCTCCATTGATATGTAACTTCCATGAAGTAGGGATTTTTGTTAGTTGTGTTCGCTGCTGGATCCCCGTACCCTAGCACAGCACACCTAGCCCACAGTAGGTGCTTAATACATCATGGGATGAATGAATGAACGAGACCGAGAGTATTTATAGAGCTCAGGTACGTGTGAGGCTTGACGGTTTGCAGAGCACTTGTGCTGAGGAGGCAGAGACTTGGCAGGAGCCCTAGCTGTAGATGACCGTCTGCTCCCCCCTGTGAGTTCAGAGGGCCTCCTGGGTGCTCACCCTGGGGCAGCTCCGTGCTTCAGGACCATTTTTGGAAGAATCGTGCTAAGCTTACACTATATTGCTGCCCAGGAATTGGCGACTTCCTTCTTCTGCCTTCACTCTCCCTATTAGAGTGTGGAGACATTGTTTACTTCCACAGGGTCCCCTCCACAAGGCAGTCAGTCACCCTTATGACCTTCTGCTGCTTGGGGGACAGTCAAGAATGAGGTAGCACCTTCGCAAGCTGGTACCCAGCGGGAGTGGTGCTAAGGAGCAGCCTTCCAGGCAGGCAGCAGGGGTGATGATGGGACGATGCTACTCCAGGTTTTCCTTAGGCTGTGTCTTCTTTGGTGGAGCGTGAATTCTAGCTGCCAGAATCTGCCAAGTGAGTTTGAGGGAGTGGAAGTGTTAGGATACCTCCGTGTTTCACTTCATATCTCCTGACTTTTCTACCCAAGGCCCAGCTTTTCCATTCCTGCAGCAACTTCACCTTTGTGGGCTCAGCCCCTGCTTATTGACTGTCCTTTCTGCTCAGGACCCTCTAGGTGGCCTCTAGCGATTTGCTTGCTCATATAATTTGCTCATTTTTCTGTTGGGCTTTTTTTCTTTTTCCTATTGATTTGTGGAGTTTTTATGTACTCTGAAATCCAGTCTTTTGTCTGATACATATGTTTCACCAGTTTTATATGCCCAGGTGTGTGTGTGTATGTGTGTGTGTGTGTTCAGTTCTAATTTCTGTGCAATTTGATGTGATGTGTCTTTTAACTTTGTGTATAGTGTTTGTTTTACAGAATTTAATTGTGAAATTTATTAGCCTCTAATGATTTGTGGGATTTTTGTTTTCTGTGTGTGGTTTTCTTGTTTTGTTCTGTTTTGTTTTTTGTACTTTAAGAAATTCTTTCCTCCCACAAGATTATTAATGTATTCTCCTCTATGTTAATCTTAACGTTCACTCTCATTTTTCACATCCAGTCTTTATTCCTTCTCAATTTTTGTTTGTTTATGACATAAGGTAGGGATCCATTTTACTTTCCATATGGATGGCCAGTTGGTTTGTGCCATTCATCGAAGAGTCTGTTTTTTCTGCACAAATTTGTAAGCCTCCCTCCATCTTCTGTCCTTATCTGTGAGGGTTTGTTGTTGGACTGTTCTTTCTATGGATTTAGATATTCCTATGCCAGTACCACACTGTCTTTGAGAGATACTGATACTTGCTAGGATTAATCTACTTACAGTCTTACACTTTCATGTCCCTTAATACAGTTTTATACTTTTCTCCTTAAGCTCTTATGTGTATTCTGTTAGATTCATACCTGGGCATTATTTTTTTTATTCCTGTTATAAATAGATATTTAAAAATTAAGTTTTCTATTTTGTCTTTGTGGACAGATAAGAATGCTACTTTTTTTTTTTTTTTAAGATTTTATTTATTCATTTGACAGAGAGAGAGAGCACAAGTAGGCAGAGAGGCCGGCAGAGAGGAGGGAGAAGCAGGCTCCCTGCTGAGCAGAGAGCCCGACGCAGGACTCGATCCTAGGACCCTGAGATCATGACCTGAGCCGAAGGCAGAGGCTTTAACGCACTGAGCCACCCAGGCGCCCCAGGAACGCTACTTTTTAAAAAAATAAGTTTGTCCTGTGCATAGCTCCTTTGCTTATTGCTTTTATTAATTCTGGTGGATTATAGATTTCTCAGGTTTTCTGTGGGGACACTTATATCGCCCATGAATAACTATTTTTTCCCTTCTTTTCAATCCTTACAGCTTCTTTTTTTTTCCTTGTCTTAATGCTTTGGGCCTAGGGGTTGGCAAAACTTTCACTGTAAAGGGACAGATGGTACATCTTTGGAGCTTCTGTCGGCCACAGGGTCTCTGTTGCAGATTCTCAGCTCTCCCATTGCAGCACAGAAGCAGCCATTGTCAATATGTAAAGATAATATGTAAAAACTTGTGGATGCTGAAATTTGAATTTCATATATTACAAAATAACATTCTTCTCTGGCTTTTTTTTAATCAGTTAAAAATGTAAATGACAATCTTAGCTTCTGAGCTATACAGAAATAGGCAATGGGAGGGTTTGCCCCTTGGGGCCATAGTTTGTCACCCCAGTCCAGAGCTCTCTCTTTGTTTTTTTTGGGGGGGGGGGAGGGATAAATTTTAAACTATTGACTCTTTCTTTGGAGATTCTAAGCCCATTTAGATTTTCTTTTCTTAAACCAATTATATTTTTGAAATCGTGTCCACGTAAGCATAAGGTTGTTCATGAAGTATGCTTATGATTTAAAAAGTCTCTGTGGTACCTCTGGTTATCCCTCTGTTTCAGTGCTAAAATCATTTATTTGTGCTTCCTCTGCTCCTTTTTTATAAGCCAGTCTTTCCTGAAGCTTATCTAAATTAGTTTTTTCAGGGGTGCCTGGGTGGCTCAGTCGTTAAGTGTCTGCCTTCGGCTCAGGTCATGATCCCAGGGTCCTGGGATTGAGCCCCAAGTCAGGCTTCCTGCTCAGTGGGAAGTCTGCTTCCCCCTGTCCTTTTGCCCTGCACCCTGCTGATGCGTGCGCTGTCACTCTCTTGCTCACTCACTCTCAAATAAATAAAATATTTAAAAAGTTAATTATTTTGGGGGAGAGAGTGAGCAAGAGAGGGAGCGCACGCACAAGTGGCGGGAGGAGTAGAGGGAGAGAATCCTCAGGCCGACTCCCCGCTGAGTGTGGAGCCAGACGCAGGGCTAGATCTCATGACCCTGCGATCATGACCTGAGCTGAAATCAAGATTCGGATGTTCCACCAACTGAGCCACCCAGGCACCCCAGTAACTTCTTCCTTTTATTAATATGCAAGTGTTAAAAATTTATGTGTAAAACTTACGGGAAACGTTATATGGTTATTCCCCTGAAATTGCATGGTGCTTAAACCATATGTCAAGTAACATCTTCCTTTCATTAAGGTCTTAAGTCTTTTTCAACCTATGTGTGGAAGCATATGGGAAAGGCCGTGTGCTACACTGCTTGGATGGCCACTCAGTGACAGTGTTCACTCTTCTAGTACATGTGTTGAAGGTTATGTTTTCTCCAAGTACATTTTTAGCTGCATGCTGTAAGTTTTGACGTTTGGTATTTTCAACCTTTATATACTGATTCCTAATTTTACTGACTAATGTTCAATGTTGTGCTGAGAGATGATTTATTATTTCTTTGTATATATTTTGTGCTTTGGATATATTTTGGATATTATATCTTTGGCTGTATTTTGTGCTGTATTTTTATATTTTATGCTGAGAGAGAAGGAGTCGCTCTCAAACTCCCTCAGCCCTAATGGGATTTACCATCTTGCCTTCTAACCACTTGTTTAATTAACTGCCCCTCTGTTGGAATCTGAGCTTCTTCTTCTTTTTTTTTTTTTTTTTAAAGATTTTATTTATTTGACAGAGAAAGACACAGTGAAAGAGGGAACAGGGAGAGTGGGAGAGGGAGAAGCAGGCTTCCCACCAAGCAGGGAGCCCGATGCAGGGCTCGATCCCAGGACCCTGGGATCATGACCTGAGCCGAAGGCAGATGCTTAATGACTGAGCCTCCCAGGTGCCCCAGAATCTGAGCTTCTTAAAAGCAGGGACTGTTTCCCACTGTGCCTAGCGTAAGGAGGTGCTCAGTCAGTATTTGGGGAGCAAATGAATGGCCAATAAATAAGTAGAGAAATTCCCAGAGGGCATATAATCTTTCTAGCAACTGGTAGATACTGATGAGGCATGCTGGAAGGCAGGCGGTTTGGCAGCAAGCTCCCAGGAGGTCACTGTCAGAGCTGGGCCCAGACGGCTCCTGTGAGGAGAATAGCCCTTTCCAGGAAACAGGCTCAACCGACTCGGCCTCCGGCCTCCGCGGGTTAACAGAGTTGACAGAGTGGTCTCCCACTGTGCCAGGGAAGCTATGGGCCTTCTCAGGCATCTCTTCCTGCTTACCATAGGTACGAGTTCTCCAGAAGGAGCTCGCTGCGTCCACCTCTGAAGACACACACCCCTACAAGGAGGAGCTGGAGACCGCCCTGGAGCAGTGCTTCTACTGCCTGTACAGCTTCCCTAGCAAGAAGAGCAAGGCCAGGTACTTGGAGGAGCACTCGGCCCAGCAGGTGAGGGAGCCGCCCCGCCCCACTGCACCACCCCTTTGCAGAGGAGTGGGACTCAGAGCAGCAGGGGCTCCGAGCACTCTTGAAGGACATCAGACACACAGCTTTTGCACCAGGGGAATGAAAGGATGGTCTAATGTAGTCTGCTCACAGGAAAAGGTTTTTGTTTTTTGGGTTTTTTTTAAAGATTTTATTTATTTGACAGAGAGCGAGCGAGAGCAGGAACACAAGCAAGGGGAGTGGGAGTGGGAGAAGCAGGTTTCCCGCTGAGCAGGGAGCCTGATGCTCGATCTCAGGACCCTGAGATCATGACCTGAGCTGAAGGCAGACGCACAACGACTGAGCCACCCAGGCGCCCTGGAAAAGGGTTTTCCTTGCAAAGACTACCTTTGAAAATGTTGCTAATCATTCAGAAGTGCAGCATGGCAATTTTCAAAGGATTTCTTTTTCCAATTTGGATAATACAAATAATTCATTAGAGGTTTTCATTTGTTCTTGTTTGATTTTCACAGCAGTGTTGGGTACATTACCTCATGGCTCGTCATTTATTCTCCACTCTTACCAGTTCCATCCCTGAATGGGAGCTACTTGGGCAGGGCCCCCACGGGGCACCACGCAGAATGCAGAACCAGCCTGGTCCAGGGCAAGTGGTGAGACAGCCAAAGCTCCAGGAGAGGGTCCGTGGCCTGGTCACAGTCCCCACTCATGATTGAACCTACCCTCTGGCTTGGCCACACAGACTCACAGAGTGCAGCCCTCGGTTTCCGACATTTGTCTTTATAAAGGCCAGGCGGATGCCGGTTTACTTGTCTGCTCTTCAGACATTTGGTTTTGGGGATTACAGTGGGTTTGCACGTTTTTAAGGGTATACAGGTCTTTTTCTTAAACTCTAATATATTGTAACATTGTCTGTGTTGTTTCCGTGGAAAACTTTTCCCTTTCTGCCTTTACCCTGACTACACTATGGTCTGCTTTCTGTCTTTTCTCAAGGTGGACCTTATATGGGAGGATGCCCTGTTTATGTTTGAGTATTTTAAGCCCAAGACCCTTCCTGAATTTGACAGCTACAAGACTAGCACTGTGTCTGCCGACTTGGCCAACCTTCTGAAGAGAATCGCCACCATTGTGCCCCGCACAGAAAGGCCAGCGTTGAGCCTGGACAAAGTGTCTGCCTACATCGAGGGCACCTCGGCTGAGGTGGGAACTGAGTGTGATGGGGCTGGGTCCTCTCATTTTTTTCCTCCAGCACTGCTGCTTATGCACCTTGGCTTCTTTCCTTGCTCTGTACCAGAGGTCGGGGCCGTGAGAAGCCTAGGGTCTGTCCTGTGCCGATGTGAATGGTCCTGGGTTTGCAGCATGACTGGTCACACCTGTGACCCTGACTCCATCTCTCCTTATGCTTGGTCCTTCACCTGCTAGGTTCCCTGCCTCCCAGAAGGGGCCGACCCCTCCCCTCCGGTGGTGAATGAGCTCTACTACCTCCTGGCTGATTACCATTTCAAAAACAAGGAGCAGTCCAAGGCCATCAAGTTCTACATGCATGACATCTGCATCTGCCCCAACAGGTCAGTGGCTTGAGCATCAGGCCAGGCAGGGAGGGCTGGGTGACTCCAGCCCAGCAAACTCCTCGCTGAGCCCGGTTTGGGGTTTCCCTGCCCTAGCAAAGAGGCCAGGGAAAAATGAATGAGAAAGCGTGTTTAGCACTATGCAGTTTTGGGGAGAGGCAAGTTCTTCATAAAAAGAAGAGCAACGAAGAAGACTTCTCCCCAGAGGATGCCTGGGGTGCGCGTTGGGATCAGAAGGCTTCAGCTGCCCATCTGGGTGCAGGCCAGCAGGGAAGGGGGTGCCACCTCGCTCCATCCTGGAGTTGTGCGCTGCCTCCTTTCCTGGCTTCTGGCCCTGGGAAGTGGGCTGATGTGTTCTACGTGTCTTTAGTTATGGTTGTTTCCTTATTTTGGGGTAAGGGCCCTACTCATAAAGTCTGATTCATTTGATCAAGAGGGAACATATTCTCCTGGCTACCACACCTAGGAGGTTAGCCTTGGGTCAAGGAAAGCCTTGTGTCTGCAAGGTCCAGAATAGTATCTGTAGGTAAGTACTCAGGGGCCAGGCCACAGTGGCTGCCCACCCTCGGGTGAAACTGGGAGCTCCCCCTTGTCAGGATCCACCTGGCCCGGGGGAGCGGGGCTGGGATCTGAATGGAGAAAGCAGTTTACACAACTTCTGTAGCTTGTGGGAAAGGTTCTCCCAGAGCCCCCTCTTGCTCAGCCTCTGGCTTCCTCCAGGCAGGGAGCCATGTGCCTATGGCCCTGGCTGTCCTTTCTGGGTCACTGTGGGCCAGTGTGGTGGGCCAGACCCGTGCTCAGGCTGGCTGAGCGCTCACAGCCCCAGCCAGCAAGCAGTGCCCTCCTTTGTGCTGCTACTTGTGTGTCTAAAAGGTAAGGGTGATAAAACCCACCTATCTGTGGGGAGGCGGGAGCCTGGCGTGGCACCTCTCACCCAGCAGCTGCTTGGACTCTAAGTTGAGGCTTGTGACGCTGCAGCTGGGCCTCATTCACACCTGTACATGCACCTGTTTGGACGGTATCGACCGGCCAGCCTCGGCCTGCCAAGAGCCCTGCCAGAGAGGCGGGATGTCCTGTGAGGACCGGCCCCAGGGCTCGGAAGAACTTGGTGGCCCATTCCTGGGCCCTCTTCATTCCAGCCCTAATAAGCAGATGGCAGGGAGTTACTTGGGCTCAGTCTCCTCTTCTGTGCTAGTTAAGATGGAAGTCAGATACTGGTTGGTGCTTTAGATCTCTTGAGCTCTCTAGGTACGAGGTGAAGCCCATGACAGCTGGGTGGACGGCGGCGTGTTCTGGCCACAGTTTGTTCGTGGTTCTTGTGGGGAAAACAGAGTCTGTGAGGATGCTAGCCACGGCTTTTCTTGACCAGTCTTCATTTCACTATCCATCTGCTCTGGCTCTGCTGGGATTGGGCCATCTTGGCAGGCATTTCATAAGAGTGGCATTTGGGGGGAAAGGAAGGGATTAGGCCCCAAGACAGCTCATCCCTCTGCCAAAGGAAGAACTCTGGGCCCAGTGGTAGGAGCAAACCTGCCCCGCACGAGTAAGAACCCAGCACACAGGTTCTGGACACTTCCTCCTTCTTGGTCCAGCCCCCATTGTCCCTGTGGGTCAGCGTTCCCTGAATGTGGGTTGTGTACTGCTCTGCTAGAAACAAGAACCCATGCCTGGACTTTGCTTTCGTTGACACATAGAGGAGCATTTTGAGGTTTTATGATGATGTGTCGGCGTTCTTGGTTACTTATATTTGTGACTGCAGATAATGGTTTCCCTTTTGGTACTCATGCGGGCGTTTGGGCGTACACCATGATGTGGTCCTTTCCCTTAAGGCAAGGGCAAAGGGACTTGCCAAGGCACTCTGGAGGAGTTAAGAGGGGAAAACCCTCGTGTGGAAGCAGCTGGCCCTGGTAAAAAGTCATTGATGGTGTTTCCACCATCTGGAGGGGAATTTGACACCTATCCCCATGCTTCCTCCTGGAGGTGACCTGAGCAGAGCCCTGGATCCCCAGGCCCTGAGGAGGAAAGGGTACACTCGGGACTTCCACACAGGGGCTGAAGCCTTTGTTTTTGCTATCCCCTGTTACCATCTGAGCCTTAGGTCTCTTTAGTGCTCCTTTGTTTGCACTTTCTCATCTCCGGGTGTCTGGGGTATGGCAGAAGCACGTGTGAGCTTCAGAAGTTTGCTATGTCCCTCCCACACCTTGGGGAGTGTGGTCCAGGAATAGTCTAGGAAGTCCAGGAAGCCAGTTGGCCAGTTTTAAAGTTTCTGTAGCAGTGGGTCAAGAATTGTTAGCGTTCAGGGAGGGTACCATCTGTCATGTGATTGCTGCCTTTTCTGTTGTACATACTTGCACTCAGGAAATTCCACTCTCTCGAGTGCCCAGAAATCATCTTAGCCTTGGTCTCCATCTCAGAGAACCTTCTGCATTTTCCCTACCAGTTTCTTTCAGGCAATCTCGGAGCAGTAGGGTCTTAGCCAGCCTGTGGTCCCCCCGCTATCTGTCCTGCTGCTGGGAACTGAGCTGGAGAGGGCGGGATGTGGTCAAGGTGCCGGAGGGAGAACCACGTAGAAGCTGCGTGGCTGTGTTTTTGGGGTCTTGGCGGCGCGATGCTTTTTGTCAGTGAATGTGTTGGTGGCAGGTGTTACCAGTGGGGGGTTAGCAAGATGGGGGGTGGCAGCAAGATGGGGCCCTCCCTAGCGCCTTGGAGAGGGAATGCCTTGTAAAGCACCCCTTTTCCTTTCCATCAGAGGCATTCTAGGGTAACCCTTCCACGCAAGGAAGCAAAGGGGAGCAGAGTCCAAGAGCCCACCATGCTGGTGAGCACAATTTGGGCTCAAGTTGGTGGGGATCCTCTTAGAACACTTACTGAGTATTTGTGAGGTGCTGGATGACCCAAGAAACAGGTCTTGTGCTGTCCTAGCTTCCCTGCTCTCTTGAGGTAGGTTTTTTCCTTTTTTTCTTTCAGATTTTTATTATTTATTTACTTGAGAAAGAGAATGAGAGAGAGAAGGAGCAGGGGGTGGGGCAGAGGGAGAGGGAGAAGCAGACTCCCTGCCGAGTAGGGAGCCCAATGCAGAGCTCAATCCCAGGACCCTGGGATCATGACCCGAGCCGAAAGCAGATGCTTAACGGACTGAGCCACCCAGATGCCCCATTGCGGTGGGTTTTCTTAGCCACATTTCATAGCTCAGAGACATGGAGTCGCTGGGTGGTGGAGATGGGCTCTGGGCCCTGGCCTGGGAGACAGGCCCGCACGGACCCGCAGTCGCCACGCTGTAGGCTCTCATGTCTGTAGTGCTGTAAGGGCAGTGGTGTGTTTACTGGCGCTTTTGTCGTGACCACAGGTTTGATTCCTGGGCAGGCATGGCTCTAGCCCGGGCCAGTCGCATTCAGGACAAGCTGAACTCCAATGAGCTGAAGAGTGATGGGCCCATCTGGAAGCATGCCACGCCTGTCCTGAACTGCTTCCGGCGGGCCCTGGAAATTGACGGCTCCAACCTGTCCCTGTGGATCGAGTATGGCACCATGTCCTATGCCCTGCACTCCTTCGCCTCACGCCAGCTGAAGCAATGGAGAGCTGAGCTGCCCCCTGAGCTCGTGCAGCAGGTGAGGAGGGGCTCCGCAAAGGGGCCACCATCCTGCCATCTGACTCAAGTGCCCTCAGGTGGCAAAGTTCTGTCCTATCTATTCCTTGCGCTTGTCCTCACAACCATGCTGGGAGCTCACAGGTGATTCCCCTTGTGAGACTGAAGCTAACTATGGTCAGTGACAGCTTGGTCCTTGGTCTTCAGACACCTAGTGTGTTCCCGGCCGGGCTCCGGTGATCTGGCTGGTCAGCCATCAGTTTCCTGGCAGTGGAGAGGCTGGGAGGGGCGTTGGCCACCAGAAGTGGCTGTCTCTTCCCTGTTCCTTCAAAGGTACTTCTTGAGTCTTTGTCAAATTTTGGACACTGCGTTGGGAATTTTGAAGTCTGTCTCGGCAGGGGGTTCCCCTAGTGCGGGTTGCTGGGTGTTTGGCCTGAGATCTCTGTTGAGCAGGGCACCCTTGGCTCTTGGAGATGGAAGTGAAGGAGTCCCGCCGACATGTTTAAGGCTGGTGTGGCAATAAGATGGCACGGTCCAGAAGGGTTTCTAGGAGAGCAGCGTGCTGAAGGGGCCTGTTTCCTTCAGCGATTATATGTGGTCACAGTCCAAACAAGATAGTGGCCTTGTTAGCGCTGCCATTGGATTGTTATGGGAACTCAGTGAGAGCAGCCTGGTCAGTGGGACTCTCAGCTGTGGCTGTGCTGCCGGCCCCTCTGTCCTTGAGTTTAGGCCTCTGTTGCATGCCCAGCCCCCTACCCCTGACCCCAGTGACCCTTCAGAGGCAGATCACAGGCTTCCAGAGTGCTTGGCCTCGTGATGACCCTGACCTTCCCACGCTGTGCTAAGTAGGGGAAGTCCTAGCCTTGTGCAAGGAGGTAACAGTTCTTTGTTGCTTTTACTGATTTTATATAGAAGTGAGGTATCCCGAGCGTTAAAAATTCAATTGGTATGGAAGAGCATAAATGGGAATGTAACAATGATATAAATGTCACCCTCCCGCAGTGGCCCCTTTTGTACCTGGGCCTCATCCCTACCCACTAGCAGGGGTGTGTGGGGGGGCTGCCGTTGGAGGGCAGTTCGTGCTAGCAAAGGGTCACAAAGCGAATCCACTCACAGTGGGGCTCAGTTATCCTAGTGAATAGTGCCTACGGACTTTTTCTTAGTAACAAAATAATAATGAAAATAGCTCTTAAATCTTACCTTACTAGCATTTTGGTGATAATTGCAAGGATGTGTTTATTCTTCAAAGGAACCAAGAATGACAGTTTGGTTGGTTTGTGGGGAGCTTAATTTGCCAGTAGTTTTATGATAGCATGCTATGATGCCCCTTCACCTCGGCAGCATAAATTTAGACAGCTACCTTTGCAGAATATTCGAGGGCTACTTCCCTCTCGCAGGATTCTCTGATGTCTTTGTGCCTTAGAAGAGCTTATTACAGTCTCTTCCTTGGCCAGTTGTCCTTCCTTTGGACGGTTGTCAACCACATTAAATGTGTCCAGTGCTCACATATAAAGGCTTTGTCCACATTACTTTCATCAGCTTCATGAAATCTTGCATGTTTTGCAAAATTTGCAGTTTAACTTTGTAGTAGATCTGCATTATACCGTCAGACTAGGTGCAGAAATCAGCAAGAGACTGACTACAGGATGAAGCTGGGTGGGGATGGGTATCAGTGAAAGTGATGGGGGGCTGTGCTGGAAGAGCACCAGAGGAATCTGAACATTCCTGAATGTTCCTGTGCTGGCGTGACTGCCGTTGCCACCACGTCCACAGCCATGGCAGCCTCGGAGTTCCCACGCGATGTCCTGTTGGACTTCGGAGTGCTGTATGGTACACTTTGAGAAGGCCTCAAAAAAGCTGAAATCCCCTGCTCTCTCCACACATTTCCCTGTCTCTGCACGTCCCCCACTCTTGACAAGGGCGAGCTGGAAGCAGGACCTGGGGCTCTACCTTGGGCTGTTGTTTGAGGAACACCAGTGACCTCACCTTCTTCCCATGAGCTCTGCATGCCACCGCCCATGCACCCAGAGGGTTGTCTCAGGGGGCTGGACTCTGGGCACCCCGGCCCTAAGGTTTTCCCTCTTTCCCTGCCCGGAGTGCACGAAACCTATAGGCCAGCGACAACAGTAGCTCCCACACGTTGCTGGGCATCAGAACCTCTTTCGGCGGGAGTGAGGAGCTTGTTAAAAGGCCCCATCGGGGATTCACAGTCAGAAGCTGCGCTTTCACAGGCTCCCTGGGTCTCCCTGTGTTACACATGGTGTCCTGGAGAAGAGCCTGGAACCAGTGGCAGAGGACAGAGGTGGCGAGAAGGGTAGTGTGGCCATGGGGCAAGGACAGGTGTTGGGTTCCAGGCCAAACCCTGGAAGAAAAACGGGCGAGAGAAGAGCAGCGTGGCCCTTGTTTTAACCATCACTTTCGTTATAGAAACTATTCTTCAGTTATACAAGAAACACCTTCTTTAAAATAATTACCACAGCAAGGACGAAGCTAAAATCTTTTTGGTTTCTCTCCCCCCCGCCCCTTCTAGTCCCTTCATTCCTGTTTCTGAACAACCTACAGTTAGACTTGTATCTTTACAGACTTTAAAGAAACACTATTTCTTACGTATACATGTATTCCTAGAAAGAATGCGGTGATTTACCTGTTCTTTTCTTCTCCCCTAAATGCTGTCGTGCTGTGTATGGGGTTGAGCGTCCTTTGCACTCAGCACCATGTCGTTGAGCTCTACGCATGCCATGCAACCCTCTTTCATTGTGACCATCCGACGCAGAGGCCCCTTCCTCCACGCTGTCTGTAGGGTCGTGGCCCCAGGGCTGAGTAGGCTCGGAACTAAGTCCCTGCTAGCACCAGGAGCACTGTTGTCCTCTGCTGGGACTCAGTGGGGTCGGTGGAGCACAGACCTTGGGATTCTTTCTCTAATCCCCCACCAGTGAAGCCCAGTAGGATTTAGCAGAATAGAGGTTTTCCAGGAAGTAAATATGATGAGAAATCAGAGTGCCCTTTCTACCATTGGTACTTGAGGGTTTTGTTTGTAGAGCTCCCCAGGAGGAGGGAACTTTTGGCTCTCCCAGGAAGGGGCAGGGAAGGCAGAGAGTGGGCGACAAACAGATTGACTGCCTCCACACCTCTTCCCCTTGACTGTTCTTTCTCCTGCGTAGCTCGTGGCCTCTGCGGCTGAACTCCATTCTGATCCTTTGGAAGCCGTTGGCCCCGGTAGTTCAGGACCTGAAACTGGGCTCCGAGGCCATCTTCCCGGAGTGTCGGGGGTGGCAGGAGAGAGATGGAGATCCACCGGGCGTGCAGGGGTCCCAGCAGGCAGGGAAGGAAGGAGGTTTTGCGTCTGTTGTCCAGGGTGAAAACTGCCTTGCAGGGCTGCCCAGTGCCTCCTGTTTTTTTTTTCCACCTCTGGTGAGGCAGTTTCCTACCCTGCAGCATGTCCATGGGGACACAGCCCCGTGGTTGCTAGAGCTGTCTGGGTTTATTGTGTCTGATCAGAGGACACATGTTCGTAGCTGTGCATGTCGGCTTCTGCCTGCAAACTTGTCGAAGGGGTGTGTGATGGGAAACCAGCAGTTTCCCTCTTGTCAGTTCTCAGGCAAGGGCAGAGGCTTTGGAGCCAGAGCCTTCTAGCTGTGTGGCCTGAGGGAGGAACTTGATGTCCCGCTGTGGTTTTGGCTGTGAGCAGGCTGACCGTTCCTCCCGTGTGGCAGGAGGACACCTCCTTGGCCCCTCTCCCGGGCCGGCCCGGGGCCAGGCCCCCTGGTGTCACGGCAGCATCTTGCTCTGGGGTGGACGGGCGGTGCGAGGGCGTCTGGCAGAGCGCTGGGACGTAGTGGACCGTCAGGGCCTCTCGCTCCTCTTCCTGCCTGAAGTGTCCCGACTCTGGCATCATGTGCTTTATGTGGGGGAGCGAGGGCCTGGGCCTCTCGGTGGGGATCTGTGCGGCGCCAGCCCAGACCAGGGGCTCCTCACACTAGCCCTTCCTTCCTCAGGAGGTGGCTTCATGACCCTCGCAGAGCGGGGTGGGCGGGCTAGTGACTTGGTTGAGGCCACAGGGCTACCGAGCAGTCAGAACGGGACTCCAGTGACGCGGCTGCCTCTCACTTACTCAGATCTGCTAAGGAACCCCATTTTGGAGGGTGACGATGGAGTCATTTAGCTTATGCTGCGTCCTGGCTCTCCACTGTGGTTCTTTCTATCGTGTCTCACCCACCGATGGTGTCTCGATTTCTAGGTGGTAATTTTCTTTCCCAGGGAGGGTTGGACAGAGGGCTGGGGTTCTTTGTCCCGGCCCAGCCAGCCAGGGCCGTTGGTATAGGAGATTCACACAGACCAGCGTCCGCTGGACACATGTCCGTAGGGCAGCCGTCCTGTGCGCAGTGGGGCACAGGTACTCCTCTCACCGGCGGCAGGCAGTGCCCTTGCCAGGGCTCAGTGCCTGCAGCCTCTCCTGCCCTCTGGTCCCTGAGACGAGACTAGAAAAAGTCCCAGCTTCCCTGCTGTTGAGCTAGGGCCATGGAGATGAGGGGCCAGAAACCTGGGGTTCTGGGAACAGCTGCCTCTCTGGCCCCACCCAGGCAGTCCTCATTCCAGGTCCTAGCCCAGGAGCTCTGGAGTGAAGGGATGCTTGCCCGCGATGGCTGACATTCCACGTGGATAGCACCTAGGTGCTGGCCCATAGGCCTCATACAGGGACTGGGAAAAGAGTCGAAAAGCCTCTGAGAAGCTGGTCCTCTGTCCTAGCTGTTTCCACCCTTGAGTGTGTGAGAAGGTGGCTGGAGGCACAGCTCCAAGGCCATGCGTCTTGGGTGGGGCTCAGGAATCTGCCGTTTTGTAAGCGTCCCAGGTCCCTCTGGAAGGGTGCAGAGGGCTGGGTGCGAAGTCCTATGGGACCCCAGGAGCGCATATCCTCTCCAGTGCTGTGCTGCCGGGGGTTGGGTGCACACCCTTTCCAGCTCCGCTCTCCCGGTGGGCGGGGCAGAAAAATGGAGCGCTCATCGCCTGCAGTGGGGGCTCAGAACAGCGGTGCTGGCTCTTGGCGTTCTCAGACCGACACGGCGGCGCTGCTGTGTGCCCACTTCTCCTTGCAGCCCTGGCCTCATGCCGTCTCCCCCTCCCAGGCAGAGGACCTCACTGCAGCCGTAGTGTGGGTCACAGTTGGGACCTTCAGAAGGGGGTCAGGAGGTACTTCATAAACTCCTGGCTGTGTAGTGCAGATACTGCAGGGGGCCGGTAAAAGAAAGGACGCTTGCAGTTGACATATCAGTCCAGCTCTGTGCCTTGCTTGAGGTGTGCTTCGGATGGGTCCCGTGACCTCTCCACACTCAGCGTCCCCAGCTATGAAATGGTAATGGCACTCTGTGTGTCAGGGTTGTTGAGAAGCAAAGAAGGCAGCAGGGCTTCCTGTAGCACAAGGCACGGTCCTGCGCGGGTTCGGGCCCGGGGCCTAGCCCAGCCTGGTCTCGTGCTCTCGTTCCAGATGGAGAGCCGACGCGACAGCATGCTGGAGACAGCCAGGCACTGTTTCACGTCGGCGGCCCGCTGCGAGGGCGACGGCGATGAGGAGGAGTGGCTCATCCACTACATGCTGGGCAAGGTCGCCGAGAAGCAGCAGCAGCCGCCCGCTGTCTACCTGCTGCACTACAGACAGGCCGGCCACTACCTGCACGAGGAGGCCGCCCGCTACCCCAAGAAGATCCACTACCACAACCCACCTGAGCTGGCCATGGAGGCCCTGGAGGTGACACCGTGCCGGCCTCGGGCGGGGAAGCAGGGCCGGGGCGGGCCAGTCTCTCTGTCTCCCTGGGGCTGGGGCATGAGGTCCCAGTGACTCCCGTGCAACCTGTTGGAAACTTCTGTGTTCGGCAGCTCTGTGTGCAATGAAATTAAAGCGGCCTTTCCTCTCTCTTCTAAGGGGTGCTTGCCATCCTTCCTGGGAGAGCGAGTGTTCTGTTTGTCTCTCCCAGAAGAAAATCGCCTTTCCCCCTTAGCACGTGCAGGTTGCCAGACCCTAACCTGGTGATGACATCGATGTGGCACAGCGTCCCCCAGTGCCCTTGTTCCCGGCAAGGGCATAGACTGTGCCCAGAGCACCCAGCTTGGCAGGACAAGGCCAGGTCCAAGGGGCAGGGGAGGAGAGTAGCCTGTTTTCTTGGCCCCAGATTTGGGGTCTTGCACGGCTCCTCAAGAGAAGGGCAGTTGTTTGCTGCTCGGATTTGCTTTTATGATTTCTGGAGCACTTCACACCATGCTCTCCTTGAGGCTCCGGGCAGTGCTGGGAGGCAGGCCGGGAGACTGCAGCAGCACCTTTTGTAGGGAGGAAAGCGAGTGCAGGGGTGAGGAACCACGTAGGCTTGGCCCGGCCCAGGCCTCGCTGCTTCCTGAGTACGTTTGCTTTGCCTTTTCTGAGGCTACGTGCCCAGCCCCTGCCGGTCCTCTGAGCCCAGCAAGCTTTTTGGAGTTTGGGACAGGATCTGCTTGCTCATTATGCCTTGTCTGCCTTGATGTTTTGTTTTGTTTTGTTTTTCTGATTATAAAATTAACACATATTCATGGTTAAAAAATATATTAGAATCAAACGTTCAGAAGTGTTCAAAATGATAAAGTCCCCCAGTGATCCTAGCCCCCCAACTCAGTAATCCCTGTTCACCCTTTGGGCATGTCCTTATTCTAGGTTTTCCTCCTATTAATGTATAGACACATAGTAACATTTTCTTATCATTTTGCAATTGGCATTTTTCAATGGACAAAATGTAGTGCAAGGCATTGTGGGCTTCCTCACCTGCCCCTGGGCCCTCTAGTCTGGCTGGACATCCACTTATTTGTCCAATCCCTTCTTCATGGGTTTGGCCTTCTTTTCCACTTCCTCCTTGCCAGGGGGCGGACAGGGCCTGGCCGGGCACGCTTGTCACGGAACACT
>CM052808.1:22192934-22213526 GCA_028533885.1 Nasua narica | reverse complement strand
TGGAGGGCCCCAGCCCCGTGAGAGCTGGGCGCCCACCACTGGCTCTAGCCACGCCCCTTCTGGGACCAGCACTGCCCTCCCGCAGCAGCACTGGGATCCACAGATAAGCCCCCAAGCCCCACACAGGCTGACTCCCGGTCCTAAGGGTGAGTTGTATGATGTGCCACGCACGTGCCGGGCGAGGGCTTCCGTCTGCCTATCGTGACCACCACGCTGACAGGGCAGCCCTGTTCCCTATGCGGGGCCGGGGAAGGGATGGAGTGGCCAGGAGCCAACCCACCCAAGTCCGAAGTCTGTGCTCTTCTCAGTGGCCCCAGGGTCTGGGGACCTGCCCCGGGGGTGCGGGCCACGGACTGCTCACCTGAGCCGCAGACAGACCCCCACATGAGGCAGGAGTGGCCATGGGGGCACCAAGACAGGGCAGCCAAGTCCCCGCAAGGCAGCACTTCCCCTCCATTCCCTCAAACTCGAGCCACAGCCATCGCCCACCCCACGCAGTCTCGGACGCAAGAAGCCGTGCTAGTTGGGCCCTCAGCTTCCTTTGCTTCTTTCACAGTGGCTGGAAACTGGGTTGAAACAAGAAAAAACCCTGCCTGCTAAAATAAGCAAACATTTTGGGAAAGGAAGGAGAGCCATCTCTGGCTTGGTTACTATGGGAACGTTTCTGAAGCAACTATAAGAGGGAGAGAAGTTCACCCTGGACAGAGTGGCCAAGCTCCAGCCTATGCAGGCCCACCTTCCCAGAGGTGCACGCCCCAGTACACGAAGCTGCAGAAGCTTCTGGGCACTCGGAGACAAGCCCTCAGGCTCTACCGTGTACTGGGAGCCTGCCCAGTACACGTACTTTCCCGGCCCCCTCTGCCCAGAGAGGGACAGCCCACCCCGCCCCCCCATCGTGCTCCACCCTTCCTCCCCTGCCCCGCAGCCCGCTCAGGGCTGGCACGGGCTCGGAAGGGTTCGTATGTCCCCAGGCCCAATCCCCACTGCATGCCCTGGCCCCAGGCCTCCCTGTCTTCCCTGCTCCCTGCTCTGCACAGTTGGCCTGAGCAGCCACCTCTGAATCACAGAGCCACACGCCTCCGCCCATCCCGACCGATGTAGGGAAAGAAAAGGCACCAGGGCCCAGGCCAGGCCCCGTTGGGGCAGGGAGGGCCGCAGGACCGCAGGACCTCAACCAACAATGGACAACAACTCTGGCTCAGTTTTGGCGAAGACTAGACTGGTCTGCCCGGTGGGAGAGGGCTGAGGTGACGGGGCCCTCAGCTGGGGCTCCGGCCTGCTCTGGGGCGCGAGCCACGGCCCAGGAGCTCCAACCTGCTCGGCAGCCGGCCCGCAAGCAGGGATTTTCCACGGCAGAGGAAGGGGGTGGGCTGGGAACAGTTCCCTCGCAGTCAAGTTATGGAACAGTGGGACTGGAGATGTGCCAAGTTCATTCCTCTCTCTCTCACATGCTCACCCAACCACACTGCTGCGCCCCGCTACACGCCACGTCTACGCTGCTGTGGCTCCCTAGCCAGCTGTGCTGCAGGCCACTAAACGCCCCCGTGTAAGAGCTCCCAGGAGAGCTGCCATCGGAACCCCAGGTCACACTCACCGACCCTTCAGCACTCAGCCCTATCTGGCTCTTCACCCTCCCCATGAAGGCTCAGCCAGCACCGCCTCAGCCAAGGCCCAGCCCCAGCTCCCCCGAGGGGGCCTCTGTCTCTTGGCCCTTTCCTGGCTGAGCGGCCCCCGCCCTGCAGTGGGAACCCTGCCTCCAGCACACCCAAACTCCTCAAGAGTCCCCCGACTCTCCCACGTGCCCCACGGCGTCGTACACAGGCCCTACACGGAGGGACCTGTGTGCGGGGCTCCGCTGCAAGCCTGCAAGCACCCTGGGGCAGGGTGCAGCCAGCGGCTGGACCACGAGGCCGAGCCTGGAGACCGGCTGTTAAGGGAAAAGGCACTCACGGGATCAGTCCACAAACACGGAGCACCGCTCTGGGCCAGGCCGGAAGAGCTAGGGACTCAAGGAAGAACACAGCACCGAGAAAACACAGGGAGGCCCGCGGCAGCCTCCTTATGAGCACGAAGCCGGGCCCCATATCTGTGCCCACTCAAGAGGACTGTGGTCCTCGCATGGCATAAAACTGGATGGCAGCTACAGAAGTGAGATAGCCTGTGCTCCTTGCAGGGAAACTTCTCTCAGACTTACTGTCAGGGAAAACAAACAAAAAAAAAGCCACACCCAGGATGCTGAAAAGCATGCGCGTGTGTGCGCACAGCACTTTTCACAGCCGCCAAACAAACCTGTATGATTTGGTACACACACACCTGAGGCGAGAGAACAGCCCAACCCCCGCGCAGAAGCACCTCTGAGAAGGCCACGGCGCCTGGGCTCCGCTGCGTGTCTTGACTGTTTGCAGTGACAGTGGGGCCCTAGGAGATTCCCCCCATTTTCAGAAATGATCACTAATCAGTAACAGGAGGGTCCCCTAGCCCGGGCCTTTGAGGTTGGTGAGGGGGCTGTCCAGACAGCCTCCTGGGTGGCACGGGTGGCCCAGGACGGTGGGGGTTTGAGGGCTGGCCGGTCGGGGTGCCTAGCGCCCCCGCCCTCACCCTCCCTGCACCTCCTCGCAAGGGCCAGCAGCTGCATGCCTCTGCCCCCACCGCAGGCCAAAGCATTAAACCCCCATGCACAGCAGAAGGGAGAAGAGCCAGCCTGCTTCTCCCCACCTCGAGCCCCAGTTGGCAGAGCCGTGGCCCATCCCGCAGCGTCGGCTGAGGGGCTCTAAATGCTCCTCTGTAAACGCGGAAACCGTTTGTTACACTCGGTCATCCCGCCAGACAAGTTCGTGTACTGAGAGCACGCAGGCTCGCGTGCTCCGGGTGTGGAGGTGTCCACCCTGCGGGTCCTCTTGCAGCAGGGCCAAGGACCAGGTGGGTGGGCTCGGCAAGGACCATCCTGTCACTAAGCAGCTGGGAGCACCTGCCCCTTGGGTACCTCACAAATCGGGGTGCAAGTGTCTGGCCTCTGCCCGGAGGTTAACGTTTCGGGCTGGAGAAGCATGAGGAGCCCCAACTCCAAAGAGAAGAGATGAGAGGGCAGTGGTGGTCAGGACTAGGACTGGAGAGGTCCCGAGGGCGGTAAAAGCAGCAGGTCACTGGGAAGCGCAGAGAAATGAACAGCAGACGCGGCAGGGGTAAGACCACCCACATCATCCGGGCCAGGCTGGCTGGCCCGTATCTACAGGGGCTTCTGGCTCCTGGAGGCGTTGCCCAGGTGCCAGGCTGCCCGAGGGCTCTGCCAGCCTTCTCTCCCACGGGCACACCGCACTGCCCTTCTGCAGAACTCATTTTCTGGAAGGCCTCAGAAACCAAGGAGCTGCTATGGGGAGTGAGCCCAGTGGGGAAGGGGCCTGGAGCACCCGGCAGCCAGCTCAGACGTGCCCTGGGTTTACAGGCATCTAAGGTGCTGGTCTCCTAAACTCCACCATTAAGAAGGTAAGTATGCCACCCAAGAGGAAGCAAAGGAGGCTGGCTCTCTCCTTCCAACATTACTGTATAGTTTCTGAGGGCAAATACCAACAATGGGAGAGGGGAGAGAGAGGGAAGCTGTTTTCTTGAGCACCTACCATGTGCCAGATCCTCAATTAGGGTCATTACCCCATTATATAGCTTGATCCCTACCATTACTCTTCAAGGCAGGTAGTAACGGTAGCTCATTTGATAAAGGAGCTCAAGGAAACTAGCTAACTGCCTGGCTCTAACTTCAATTTAATAACTGCAGAAAAAGAGGTTTGTACAACACTGACAGCCCATTTCATCAATAGATAGAGTTCTTATAAATCAAAAAGAAAAAGATCAACAATCTAGTAAGAAAATTAACATGAGCAGAAATAGCACAGAAAAAGAAATTAGAACTGCTAATGTTTCACGGGCAATCCCACTAATAATAAATGAAACACGATAGCATTTCTCACCTACTAAAGAGTAAATAGGTAACAGTTAAATAATACAGAGTGTAGAGAAGGGAAAAAAAAATGAATCTATGTTTGGGAATGTGGGCTGCATCTTTGGAGGGTACTAGCTTCTAAAATTTGAAAGGCACCACAAACCCTTTGACTGGGGAATTGTTTCTAGGAATTTACCTATGAATGGATTTCCACATAGCAAAGATGTATACACGAAACATGGAAATAACAAGACCAGAAACCACCTAAATGCCATCAATAGGTAGGGTATGGGAGGTAAATTGTGGCACAACCATACGTTGGGAATACTATGCAGCTATTAAAAAGACAGAACCGGTCCGTAAACGCTCCTTAAGATATATTTTTAAGTGAAAAAAACAAAAAACAAAAACGAAAAGCCAAAAACAAGGGTCAGAAGCATGTGTTGTGTACATGTCTGTATCCTGGCTTATAAACAGGAAGACACCCTCTGGAAGGACACACAACAAGATGAGGAACAGTGGCCACTCTGGGATGGTGGCTGCGGCCTGGGCATCTGGGTAGGAGGGAAGTCCTCTTTCTCTGCAAACCCTTGGTACTGTGTAGACTGGTTACAGATTACATCTACCGCTTGTCTATAAAACACCCAAAGAGGGAGGGAGGAAGGGATGGAGGGAGGGAGGGCTGGCAAATGCAGAGCTCCTAGGCTCCAGAGCCCCTGCCTAGCCACTAGAAGGTCAGAGCCTGGGAGAGAAGAGCCACGGAGCCAGACGCCTCACCACCTGGCTGGCTCTCAGTGGGGAGGGCCCCGCTGCCATGTGCCTCGGGAACCAGCCTTTGACACACCCCTCCGGGCCCAAGACCTACTCTCCTCAGCTCCTGTCCAGGCCAACCCCACCCTTCAGTTTCCTTACGTGTAATAGGGCAGCTCGAAGGGTCTGGGTAACCTGCCAACGCCACCCAGCTGGGAGCTGGCTGTGCTGGATGAGGACTTGCTGGTGGGGCAGAGTGAGGTGAGGGGCCAGCTGATCTCTGTGCAGGACACAGCAAATGAGGGAGGGATGGGCCTGGGCGGGGTGGCCAGGAAGGGTAGATGTGGGCTTTATGGGGCCTCAGGGATGGCAAGCACACAGGCCTTGGCGACAGGCCAAGGGGTGGGTCTCTACCCTACCCAGAATATCAAGGCTGGAAGGGTCCTGGAAGTCCAGCCCCGGCCAAACTTGTTTTTTAAGCAGTAGACCCGGCTTCGGTCAGAATTCTCTGGTGCCCAAGACCACACGGGGGCACACGGAGCTGCTCCAGGAGAAGCAGACCATGGGCGTGGAGCCCCTTCACCACTGCCTGCTGTGGCCCCACAATACCCAGGGCTCCAGAGAACACACTGAGCCCATCCGTGCCTCTCCCCACAGACAGGCAAACCAGTGCCGAGAGGGGGCAGCGACTTGCCACAAGTCGCTCGGCAGGCACGGCCCCACTCCCGAGTCTGGGGCACTCTCGACTGCGCCACCCTGCCCGCCCTCCAAGGATGCCGCAAAGCCGTGGTCCTGGGAACGCCCGCCCAGGGCGGCCACTCGCGTGCCTCCGGCGCAAAGCAGAGCAGCAAGCAGCCTCGGAAATCAAGAAGGCAAAGTACTCACGTTGAAGAAATTGGTCTTGTTCCTCTCGCAGAAGAGCCCCTGTGCCGGCATGTGCTGCAGCTGTTGCCACGGGATACCGCTGCCTAGCAACACGTCGCGGGCCCACTGGAGGTTCTGGGGAAACAAGAAGTAGGTTGGAAGTGAGTGTGTGGGCAGCTCACGGCGCCCACGGGGAAGGGAGGCAGTCCCCTCCTTCCTGGCTGCGTTGGCAGGGCGGCGATGAGCAGCGGCTCCTGCAGACACCGATCCCACAGCTCCAGGGAGCTCTGGCTGCGGGCTTTGATCATCTGGCTGTGGGGTACATTTCCGGCACCGATTTCCTGCCTAGCACAGCTGACTTAGGAGAGTGTGGCCTCAGATTGCCCAAGAAGGGCCCAGATAAGGAACCTCACCTGGACTGGCCTTGAAAAGCTGCTACATGGACCCAGTGCCCCGCCTTCTGTCAGAGGGACCCCTGCTGGCCCAAAGGGGCAGCTCTGACTTGTCAGGGTGTCAGCAGTACTCATCAGGCAGGCGACACAGCCACCTTAGGCTTGGAAGAGCTGCTCCCTGTAGGATGCCAGGGGCCTAAGTGCTTGGGAGGGGATGAGAGTTCCACCCATAGTGCTCAGGCCAGTGCTCTCTGGGCAATGGTGCCGGGTGGTCCCAGGGGCCCGGTAAGGCACAAGAGCCTGCTAGCCCACGTGGGACTCCGGGGCAGCGTGAGAGGCTGGGTGTGGGCCTGGCTGCCTTGGCCTTCCCTGGGGCCTTCTCACTGACTCAGAGGGCAGCCCTTCCCCACAGGCTGCCTGGCCTGCCAGCTTCCCCTCTCAGGTCTTTCCCACGCCAGGACCATCTCACCCCAGCATCTGGGACACTGCTATCTTACAAGGGAGAAGCCAGGAGGGGGCAGGAGCTGGGACTGGAACCTGGCCTGCCCAACATCAGACCCTCCTCTTTTCCACAGCACCCATCCACCCCCGGCCAATCAGTACCCCTCCCCCAGCCCCATCCGGGTCCCTTCCTTGCCTCTCTCACCCCTGGTGCCAGGTCTTTATCACCTCGAGTCCCAGTTGCTTAATGCCTTCTCACGTCTCAGCCTGCAAGCCTGTCTTACCTGCTCCCACTGCGCTCACTATTGGTCAGGCTGAACTTATGAAATAGTCCCCCTAGTCACAACTTCTGGCCAAACTGCAAAGCCCATTTCCCTGGCTTGCTGACTGGGGGCCCCCACCGGCCTGCTTCTGAGCCTCTGCACAGAGGGACACGCCCCAGGGGCTGCTGTCGAGGCTGAGGGCTGCTCTGCACCCAGGACCAGGCCAGACGCCGCAGCTGCGAGGGGGTGGGACACAGAACTGAAGGTCCCTCTGGGATGGAAACAGGTGAAGTTTCAAGCACGCGTCTCCTGGATGACACACTCACAGCAGACGAAGCTAGCTCTTCCGTGGAAGCCCGAGGGAGAACATCATCTCCTGGGGGAAGCCTGGATGATTAAGCCTGGCAGCGACTCCAAGGCCATGTCCTACGGGGACGTGGCCTGGCTCTGAGAGTGACTGAAGGCTAAGGCCCCATCAAGTCGAAGCTGCCCTGGCCCAGCAGGGCTGCAGCCCAGCCTGGTCTGAGCAGGTTCAATGTGGGGCCGGGGGCCGGGGGCTGGAGGGCCATGGGCAGCCCAGCACACAGGAGAGCAGGGCCAACCCTGGCTGGACGAGAGGGCACATGCTGTCCACAGCCCTCTACACAGCGGAGCCCTCTGAGCCCGCACTCAGGAAGCTTGCTTTTTTGCTCAGAGCCCTCCTTGAGCCCAGACACCTGCTCAGACACATCTGACACGCTGAGATCAGGAGCAGACTGAGACTCGGCCTCTCCCACAGACTCCAATCAAAACAGCAAGGCGAGCCCAGAGTAGGAATCACACCAAGGGCCGTGTGGAGGCTGTTCTCGCTAAGGCTCAGCGGCTGTCAGGGAGGAGCAGCCACAGCTACGGTCTCCTGAGACATGTCTTCGCCAGGACTCTCAGGCCTTTCCAGGGCCTCAGGGACTGATGCCACAGCCATTCATGGTGAATGACGAGGCCTCCTGAAGGCCAAAGCACCTCCTCTCTGCCCCCATATGGGGCAGGCAGAAACAGGCAGAGGAGAGGGGTTACCTAGGCAGCAACAGGCCCCGGCCCTCAGCCCGGGCCCTTGACCAGGCACACAGGGGCCACTCTGGCCTATACAAAGGAAGAAGAGCGAACTACTCGGTCCCAGCCTTCAGCTGCTAAGCTCCAATCCGCCAGGGGGATCAACTTGCAGTTCACATTCCAATGTCCAGAGCAGGGCCCAGCACAGCAGTCTGGCTCAGAGACCCTGCCTCCCAGACCGGCCCATCAAGAAGCCTCCTGGGGCTGGTTACGAGGCCGGCCTGATAATTCTGCCAGGAGAGGGAGGGTCGGCCATGGACGAACGAAGCGTGGCGCAGGGAAACAGGGTGGGTCAGGTGTGCTTCATTACAAGGAGAAAGATCCAACTCAGAATAGTTCGAGCTGCTCAGGGCTCCTCAGGGCCCCGGGACATGGGATCCAGAGAGAAGATGAAGGCTCAGACCTCCCGCAGGCAGGGCAACCGCTCAGGACGCCCAGGAGAGAAGCTCACAGCCTCCATCAGTACTCCGCCACGATCCCTTGGTCTCAGTGCCACTTGGCTCAGTCTCTTCCAAGTGAGATGAGAGAGGCTGCCGGTCTAATCAGCCAGGAAGGGGACCCTCACAGAAAGGGACATGAGACAGAAGACCAATATCTGCATTTCGAACATGACAGGTGAGCCCACCTGACCACGCCCACGGAGATAAAAAGGGGGACCCACCTACGGCGCAGTCTCAGTCAGTGAGGCTCCTCGGGGAGATGACACCTGAGCTGCAATTTGCACCCAGCCGTCATGGGGCTGGAGTACCCCAAAAGCCATCACATGAAAGCCCCTTCTGGGGCTCCTTTGGGACTTATGGTAAGTATCCAGTCAGCAGTAGCTTAAGAAGGGTAGGGAAGTAAGGCTTGAAGAAGCATCTCCGTGGTGGCCATAATTTTCATAAGAACATCAGGAAAATAAAATACAACAAAGACTTCCATGAGGCTTGGGGGACACACGAGAGAGAATGGCGCCAGGGCCAGGGTGGAGAGAGTGGGGGACCCTGCTTCCCTGAGCCAGGCGTCTGATTCCAGGCCCCAAGGCTGCGGGACAGGCACACACACCCCTGGAGGGCTTCTGTTTCTGCCATCGCTCTGCACCTTCTCCCAGACACCCGCACAGAGCCGGCCCCTCCCAGCTGAACAATCAGGCAGAAGGTGGAAGACCCGGGAGGGAGGAGGCTGTGGGAGAGGTCCCGGCTCTCGTAGAGACCTGAAAACCAGCCACTTGAGAACTGAGTGCAGAAAGCGCAGGCCTGCCAAACCCGATCAAGACTGTCAATTAGCCTCCTGCAGACTTGGCCCCCGCACACCAGCAGAGAGCAAGGCTCCTCGGCTGTCTCCCAGGCCTGCCAGAGAGAGCCGATCGATGGCTAAGGCACAAAGCGTCCAGATGGCTCATGGGAGACCTCAGCTAATTTCTGTCTGAGGCCCTGGATGGGAGCTGACAGGGACAAGGAAATCTGCCCAGAGAACTGATGAGGGTCAGGCTGGGGAGGGGAGGGGAGGAGACGGGAGGGGCAGGGGGAGCTGACCCACCACGGCACACCTGTACTGCAGTCTGCCCTGCGGAGCTGCATGCTGCGGGGAGGTGAGGCACAGAGCTACCCAGGCTGGGCCCAGCACATGGCTCCTCAACCTGTGTATCGCCAATTTACCAACAAGGAAACAGGCTCAGAGAGGTCCAAGAGTTGGTCCGAGCCCCCCAAGGCAGGAAGCGGCAGAGCCAGGCTTGCATTCTGGTCCAGACTCGATGGACTCCAAGGCTTGGGCTCTCACCCGGCACCCCCACCCCAGGGCAGGCAAGTCACTTTACAAATCGACCTGGGGTCATGCTGCGTGCAGCTCCAAGGCAGCCCTGTCTCAGGCCTTGAGCATCCTGTCACCGTGCCATGAGCCCGGAGCCTCAGCTTACCATCACCCCGGGGAATGGGAGAACACCATGGCGCCCCTTGCCGGGTACCAGCACCAATCTTCCTGGGATCCGTGGGCCCCTGAAGCGTAGTGCACAGACTCTCTGACAGAAGGCAGAATACCCTAATGCCCAAATGGGGCGCAGATGAAGGGCAGAGTCCTGATGAGGGGCAGGGAGAAAGATCCCCAGAAGCACATGGCACCTCAACGTCCTCCCCGCTTGTCGCCTGGACACCCCATCTTGCCATAAGGCCGAGGGACCCTCCCTGACTCGTCTGCTTGAAGGCCTCAGCTTCAGAGTGAGAGCCAGCTCCAGAGCCAGTTTACCCGCACACACACAGGTTCTTTTCCTTCCCTCCCCTCTCCCACCATGCGTGGCCCTGCAGCCACACCTGCCTCTGTTCCCACCTTGGTCCCTACAGGTCTCTCTGCCTGCCGTCATCTCACCCCACTCCCACCTGCCCCCCAATACAGTCCCCACAGCCCCATGGCCACCTTAAACAGCCTCTCTTGCTGACCCTCCGATGGCTTTGTTGTCTGCCCCCTCTTGTGTGCCAGCCCCGTGAGGGCAGGGACACCATCTGACCTCTTCACCGACGGCTCCTCGGGGCCTAGGCTAAGATGGGGTCCGCAGAAGGGATGCGGCAGATAGGAAGAGTGAAAAGAACGGGCAGGGTGTGAGCTGTGGGATAGTCCAAGGGGCTGAGGCAGGAGAGTGGCGGCCGTACGTGGTGGGGAGGGCGGCCCAGCGCTGGAGGCAGGAGCGCTGGGGCAGAGCCGTCACCCTGGGCTCCTTTACCCAAGGAAGCTGTTGGGAAAAAGAGCTCACGTGATGGGCAAACTAGAACATGAAGCCCATCTTCCAAGATACCCTTCTCGGTTCTTTCTTCAAAACAATAATTCAGAAGCTCTAGGTTGGCCTGGCAGTCCTTCACAAGGGCACGCAGTGGCACACACTGAGGTGGTGTTGAAGGAACAAATGAATAAGTGCCTGGGAGTCATACAGCTAGCCTCTTGGGACCTCAGTTGCCCACTTGGAGGATGGGACTGGCAGTGACCATCAGGCCTCTCTTAGGGTCAGTTGAAGAATGTGAGAGATAGCAGATGGAAAGCAACTGTCCACAAATGCACCAAGTTCCCCACCTGTGCCTTGGGGAGAACACCCCTGCCCATGCAGCCCGCTCCCCCCTGCCAAGCCGGGCCTTCCCATATCTTCTCCGAGGACCTGGCCTTGCCCCTGAACTTGGCAAAGTGTGCCACTGCTCCCCCTCTGCCCTCCCCACATGGACCTGAAAAGCCAGGCCTGAAGTGCACCCCCTGGCTGCTGGATGGGTTTGGCCAGCAGGAGGCACCAGTGAGAGGGCAGCGCAGGGCAGGGTCGAGAGCAGAGCATCTACCCCAAGTTCCCTTCAGTGCTGAGGGTTGGCCATCAAGGACCGAAAGCTCTGACAGGCAGCCTGCTGCAGAGGCACCCCGGGGCTGGCCCAGGGCCCTGCACTGGCCCTTCCCTGTGCGTTCCTGACATCCACGAAGGCCACTGTAAATCCCTCCTTTGACTGGCTCTTTGGATTAGCGGTTGGATGGAGCTGAGGCCTGACCAGCAAACCCCCTCACTCTCTACACAGCAGCCCGAGTCTCTCACACACACGGCCTTGCACAGGCTTTAACCTCAGAATGATGCCCCACAGCTCCTTCCTGCCTCCCCAGGCCCCCATGACCTCTGACCACATCTTTCCCCCCACCCCCCTCATCCCTGCCCAGCCAGTCACAGGCTTCCAGCTGATTCTAGTCCTGTCAGGCCCATTCCTATCCCTAGTTCCCTCACCTGCTTCAGGCCTTTGCTTAGAGGGGCTTTCCTAGACCTCCCTGCCTAAGGAGACACACCTCCCCCACTGCACCCCCTTACCAGCTTCATCTTTCTCCCAGACGCATCACTAACCGCCGTTAGGTGTGTTTTCTACTCTCCATTCCCTCTGTGCGCGCTCAAGGGGAGGGGCTTCGCTGTGCACACCGCTGTGTCCCGGCCCCTCAGGCAGGGCCTTGCGGGAGACAGCTGCTGAAAGAATGAACCTGCAGAGATGCACAGGCACCACACTGGGGGGAGGGGGGCAGAAGAGGGTACTAAAATACAGGGGTTCAGCCATGTCGTGGTCTACGGGATAACGAGGTGGTGGTAGTTTCTTCCAAACTAAATATGATTTATAACGGGTGCTGCCAGCAAAGTACTCAACCCATTCAGGCTGCTGGGATCCATCTCTCTCCTCTTCCTGAGAAAGAGGCAGTGGGCCCTTATGGGGGCTATTTGTCCCCCCTCCCCAAAGGCACAGCAAAATCTTCAAACCATGTTGCAGAAAGACTTTGAAATGCATAATTGAGATTCTGAAGGTGAGACAAATCTCGAGTTTCCTTTTGCAAATCCCACAGAAAAAAAAAAAAAAAAAAAAAGAACCTGCTGGCCAGGATGAGCAGCAGCCCAGGGCCTCTGCGTGGGAAGCCTGGGGCCCGGAATAATTTTGTGCATACAGAAAGGGAGCAGGGACTGAAGGAATGGCGGGGCACGCCCTGCTCTGTGGCCGGCGCGCCCTCGTCGTGCCCGGTCCTGCCATCTGGCCGGGAACGTGCGGCTTACCACCTGCTCCTGGGACACTCACCGTGTGTATGCAGCAGGTATGCGCCCTGAGGTGGCTGTGTCACAGCCTGGAGGCTCAATCCCGTCACAGCCAGCCAGTCGGCCAGTGCATGGCCCTCCTCGCAGCCTCTTGTTTAACCTGACTCTGCAGGGTCTGGACATGAACTGGTGGCACAGGCAGGTGGGAAACTACCCACGAGGGATGGGTGAAGGGCAGGGGCTCACAGCCCAGCCGGCCAGTCCCTTGCCCAAGCTGACTCTGAAGTCAAAGTTCAGCGGCTTCTCCGGAGATCACAGGCGGCCGCAGCACGGTCAGACTCCAGGCGGGAGGCAGCTTCTCACCAAACAAGTCCTACACAGACACTGGGGCTGGGCTCACCCCACACAGGTTCTGGGCCAGAGAAGTGGGTCTGATGGGCCGGAGCCACCAGGCCGCTATCCCGCCGGCTGCCACACCGACAGCCTTGCCATCTAGCATTGGGAGGAGGCGCTGCAACAGGGCTCAGTCACGACGCTGAGGCAGCTGCCTCCGGAAGGACAGTGGGACAGGGACAGAGGCCTGCAGCTGGTCTAGAGCACCGCTCCGAGCGAGTGGCCGCTGCTCCCATCAGAGTGGTGTACTCGTGGGGCTTGCGAGACAGGCTGCGCTCTCGTCATCGGTAGGAATGTTTCCCAGCTGGGAAAGCACTATGAACTCACTTTTCCTCACAACAAAACCTAAAACCTACCGCGGAGGTGCTGTTATCCCCACTTGACAACTTAAGAAACCTGTCCCCAGGACTGAACCTGGAAGTAGGCTGCCTAGCTGGCCGAGCCCGAGTGACGTTCTGGGAGCCGGCGCTTGGGAGGGGTGGCTCGGGCTCCAGCATGCATACCGGCAAGGCGACAAGAGCTGGGTGGGGGACACATTCTAATCGCAGGCCTACCATCAGGGCAGGCCCCTGAGGCTCCTGAGCAATCCTCATCTGGGTGTCCCCTCTCAGTGACAACTTGGATGCTAACTGTGTCAGAGAGCCGCTCTAGGTCAGAGGGGAAAAGCCACATGCAAAAGGCGGGCTTCATCCCACAGCAGAACCAGCAAGGCTCACGCCCACCCTGGAGGGTGGGAGGAAAACCTTTTGGTCAAGTGTAGGTCGAATGAAGGTTGAATGAAGACTCGGGTTCTGCACTCGGGTGCAGATGAGCAGAGCCCCAGCCCAGGGCCCAGAAGCCAGCTGTGTGCCGAGCCCCAGCCCCTCTTCCATAGAACAGGTCCTTCTCCTCTCCTCTCCTACCTGACTTGGGGTACCATGCACCCCTGGCTCACTGCCTGCCTCCTGCCACACCGACCAGCAGCAGCCCAATCACCGTGAGGCCACTGCGCTCACAGGAGCTGGCATGTCCGCCTTGCTTCTGCTCAAGCTCCAGCGTCCCACACAAGGGCTCTCAGTAAGCCTTTCCTGGCTCGGCCTCACGTAGCCGGTCAGTGGCCATGTGGCTTCAGGAAGAAGCCGGGCATCCACCCACCCAGCCAGGTGAGGGACTTGAGTTACAAGGCCTCCGTCTCCCCCACATGGAAAGTAGAGGCAAAGGAAACATCTGAGCCCCAGGAGGTCCAGGCCCTGCCGCATCCTCACCAAGGGATTCGAGACAAGCTGCTATCCCCTTGGAGCCTCGGTTTCCCACTCACCCTGCCCAGGCCAGGTGCTATGCGAAACAACACCGAGGAGCTGGCCGAGGCCAGGCTGCCTCAGTGCTACAGTGGAGTCTGCTTCTTGACCTTTCTCTTAAGAGTCAAGTGATCTGGGAGGACCAGCAAGAGCAGAGAATGGGAAGAATATTCTCCCAGTTGAGACCCAGCAACGAGCACAAAACAAAGTAAGTTTAGGAAAGGCAGGAACTTCAACAAGAGGCTCCCCAGAGGAAATTCGCTCTGGAAAGCACCAGTGTTCACGAACCCCGGCCTCTAAGAAGGGGGCATGTAGCCCTGGTGCCTAACTCCCTTGCCCCTGCGAACTGCCAGCGAGGAGGCAGCTAGCTGCTCATACACCCCCCGACCCCCAGGAGGAGAGGCGGAATGTTTGATTCTAGCCAGGCTAGCAGGTAGGAAGTGGTAGCTCAGTGTGATTTGGATTCCCATTTTCCCAATGGCTAACAGTATTAAGCATCTTCTCCTGTGCTTATCGGCCATTTGTATACCTTCTTCGGAGAAATGTCTACTTAGATCTTTTGCCTACTTTTACGCTGGGTTGTCTTTTAATTATTGGAAGGTAAGATACTTTTTTTTTTTTACTTTGTTTTTTTAATATATTCTATACACAAATCCCTTATCACAAATAAGCGTACCTCAGAGGTACTGTGGGTTCAGTTCGAGACCATCACAATGAAGTCCAAACCAAAATAAAGTGAATCAAATGAACTTTTTGGCTTCCCCGTGCCTATAAAAGTTATATTTATGCTATACTACAGTCTATTGTGTGTGCAACAGCATTATGTCTAAAAAAAAAGCATATACCTTAATTTAAAAATACTTTATTGCTACAATCTGCTCACCATCCCCTGAGCTTTCAGCAGGTCATAATCACTGATCATAGACCATTATAATATAATAATAAAAAGTGTGAAATATCATAAGAATTATAAAAATGTGACACAGAGACACGAAGTCACCGAATGCTGTTGGCGCTGAGAGACTTGCCCAACAATGGGTTGCAGCAAACCTTCCATTTGTAAAAGACATAGTACCTGCGAGGTGTAATCAAGGGAAGCACAACAAGACAAGGCGTGCCTGCACGTGACCTCTAAATATGTCTCCCTTGGTGTCGACCCTCTTTTCATTTCAATAATGTCTTCCGAGGCACCAGTTCTTAATTTTGATGGTGTCACGTTTCTGATTATTTACTTATTTTTATCACCTGTGCTTTTGGGTGTCCTATCCGAGAAACCACGGCCTGCTCAAATGACACCTATGGGCAAAAATCAGTCGGCCGTAGATGTATGCCTTTGTTTCTGGGCTCCCAGTTCTGTTATCTCTACACCTACCCCTAGGCTAGTACGAACCACACTGTTTATTTTCAGTGGGCATACAAAACATTTTCAGTGGGGGTAAATGGTGAAAATTTACCATCTTGCCCATTTTTAACTGTACAGTTCAGTGGTGTTAAGCATATTCATGTTGTTGTGCAACGGACCTCTAGAATTTCTTCCTTCTGTGAAACGAATTTACGGAAATTCTATACTGATTAAAGAACTCCTCATTCTCTTCCCCAGCCCCTAGCAAACACCATTCCACTCTCTGTCGCTCTCATTTTGACTACTTTAGATTCCTCGTGTACGTGGACTCATAGAGTGTCTGATTTTCTTGTGTGTGCCTGGCTTACTTCACTGAGCATAATGTCCTCAAGGCTCATCCCCGTTGTAGCACGTGTCAGAATTTCCTTCCTTTTAAAGCTAAATAATATTTCACAGTTTTGATTACTGTAGATTAGCAGCAAATTTTGAAATTGGGAAATGAGTCCTCTAAGTTCGTTCTTTCTCAAGACTATCTGGCTCTAGGAACCATCTTATAATCCACTCTGTCCTGGACCCCTTGCAGCAGGAGGTGCTGAAGTTTCTCAGCTGAGCCACAGGCAGTGGGTGAGGGGAACTGGGACAGGGGCACCCATGCCTCAGCCTTCTTTCTGGATCTCATTAGTGAATTTCAGAAGCCTCACGATAAAAGGTCCCAATGCCATGTGGTCTCTCTACTGGGCCGCTCACAGGGACACCAAGAGACAGGTTTTTCTGAGCATAGACTGACAGTCCAGGGCTCAAAATCCTGGTGGAGACTGTAATCTTGAGACTGTAAGTGATGTCATAGCTAGACTTAGGGCCCTTATGGCCAACAGCATGTGTGATCTTCCCTAGTGTGAGGAGAGCGTTAGGGAGCCCTGCTTCCTCAGGTGCCCCTGGCCCTCAGTGTAGAATAGCAGGAGGCCTGCCTTGGGAGGCCCCGGGGTCAGCATGTGCACAGCAAAGCCAACGTCGGGCAGGAGCGCGGCCTTAAGCAGGCAGCAAGGGTCCTTCAGGGGTAGCTCCAGCCCTCAGAAGACCTAGTAGAGGGGCTAGGAGCCATGCGAGATGCTGACACTGAGGAAACGGGCTCCGGGGTCCTGGTGAGAGGTTCAATGGGAGGGCCCCCAACCCCTCACCTCATTGTCACAATAATCCTGCACAAGTACCACAAGAGAAGAGTCATGCCATCGTCCCCCCGCCCAGCTGGGATCTGAACCCAGGTGAGCCCACATTCAGAGCCCACATTCCCTCTCCCTCCCCCAGAAATCCCGCTGCCAACAGCTAAGCAAGTGGTTCCCTGCGCCCCAAGGGTAGTGTCTCTGCAGAGGCCTGGGGTGGGGAAGCCTCTGAACAGAACAGAACTGCTTCAGCTGGGGAAACTTGGAAGACCCAAAGGATCTGGAGTCAACCTGCACAGCCCCTGCGGCCTCTCTGAAGGCAGGGATGATGGATGTTCTGGCCAGTTGGCCACTGAGCCATGAGATGGCAACAGGAAAATGCCACCGCCAAGTCCACAGGCAGATTTTATGAAGAAATGTGCTGCTGTTAAATATACACAGCGGGAAGTGTCTGTTACCAAACAGCTGTGTTTGGAAAGCAGTCACTGCTTGTCGGCTAATGGTTCCACATTAGTCACTGAGAGCACTGGCCATATCCCCCAGATCTGTGGGCAAACTGACAGCCGGGGCCTGGGCACAACCACGCCCAGCACCCAGGACAATGGCGTGCCCCAGACAGGATCAGCCTTAACTCGGGCTCTCAGCGCAGTGAGGTGTTAACGACCTGCCCTTCAAGCTGGGGTGACACTTGCTGCTCAGCAAACGTCTCTGAGTCAAGTCAGCAAAGGAGCCAGTGGAGCCAGGCCTGGGGTGCACCAGGGCCTAGGGTGCGGCAGCTTGGAGAGCTCCTGAGGCACGCCCGGCACCCACGCACAACTGCCAGGTAAGAGAGGGGGTCTCCCTTGGAATCAAGACCAGCATTCCATTTCTCAAAGCCAAGGAACCCAGCCTGGGAATGCAGCTCACAGAAGAGCCAACAGAAACAGAGTGTGATGGCTGTGGGAAGGTTTTCCGGGAAGGAAGCCAAGGCAGCCTCCATCCCCATGACCAGGGATGGCTGGATCCACTGGGGTCCACCCACCCCACAGACCATCAGGGGGTGACCAAGGTGACCTGGGGGACATTCACAGAAATAGCAACAAAATGGCAAACTGAGCCCAGATGCTCTAATGGCAGGGGGAGCAATGGAGCGACTGGGCCGGGGTGAGGCTTCCTGAGCCGATGCCAGGCCGTCACTCCCCACTGTGTGACCCTAAGCCAGGTATCCAGATGTGAAGTGGAGAGAGAACAAGATCCCCACCTCCTGGACCTGAAGTATCTAAGAGCCGCAGAAGTGACAGTCAAGGGTGTGTACGCATGAGAACTGGAAAAAATACACATATAAGATAGCTTTTGTTTTAGGGTGGTAGAACTGTGGATGTCCCCTAATTTTTAATTTTGACGTAGATACTATTTTCCACTTTTAAAAACTCATCCAGTAAAGGGACAGGGAAAACGGCAGCCTGTGTTCTGCACCGGGTGGGACCCTTTCCATGCATCAGCTCCTTTGAGCTCAAAGCCATTAATGGGGGAGGCCAGGGCTGGGCGCTGGGGGCTCTGTGAGGCCTGCACTGCAACTCAACTCTCCCTCCATCTAACTCTGCTTCTTCACCTCCCTTCCATAGCAGCTGATCCCTAATAGGCACCTTGTACCCCAAATTCAGTCACAACAACTGCTTCTGGAGAAGACCACCTGCCACGGTGTGGGGCAGGTTTGGGCTCAGCACAGGAAGCTCCAAGTGCTGCTTAGAGCCGACCACAGCTGGAGAAGCTGCACGGCTGCTTGGGGGGAGCATCCAAAGAGACGGACACCCAAGGCGGCGGAGATTCCGATGAGGGGTGCTAATGTCCCTTCCAACCGAGACTCATGAGAGCTCCTGCACGGGGTTCTGCTGCTCTCGGAGGGAAGAAGGAAAGCTCCCAGAGCAGTACTGGATCATGGTGGGGGGCAGGGGCAGTGTCAACCATCAGGCCCAGAGGATGGTTGCAGATTGCTGCAGAAGAAGTTTTATTAAAACCCAGGTCCACCTGGATCCCGAAGGCCCAGGGCACCAGACGTAAGGTCCACTGCAAAATGCAGGCTGGCCAGTGAGGGAAAAAGGCCCAGACGGTTCAGTGGCAGCCAGAGAGCCAGATGCCCCGAAGCAGAGATCCCTTCCTTCCCCAGGCCCGCCAACACCAGCATACCCTGCTCTGCTCTGCCAGAAACCGACCAAGCTCCGTGAGCACGTTGGGCAGGCGTGCCTGTGACAGAGCACTACCTGTGCCTAGTCCCCAAACAGAATTTTGTCAAGTAACAACCTCCTGTCATGTAACGGGCGCCAAGCCATCATCCATCCCTCCAGCCAGCTGCCCTTCCTGGTTCTTCGGAGGTCCCACAGAGGCTGGTGGGGAGGGGTCAGCAGGGGGACCTCGGGGAGGAAGAAGTTTCTGAGCCCGGACCTTACTGAGTAGGGAGCCAGACAAAATCACAGACTACAGCCAGGCTGCCCCCTATTCCAAGGCTGCCCCTGCTTAACCCCGCCACCCTGGCCCTCTCTGGCCCTCGCCCACCCCAGTGTGGCTCACCCAGCACTGCCAAATGCCCAGACAACTTGCCTGACTGGGGCTCGCTCCCTGTTCTCCAACCTCCCCACTGTCCCCTACTCTGCCTATGGCCACCTTACAGGTCTCAGCTTCACGGGCGCCTTCATGGCGCCGCAGCAGCACCCCCACTCCTGTGTGTTCCCCATTATCTTCTCTGTAGCTCGTGTCGCAATGGGACTAGCTTTATTTGTTCATTTGCATATTTTAAAATCTGCCTGTCTCTTGGAATGGAGCTCAGTGGGGGCAGGCGGCGTGACCAGGACACTTCCTCCAGGGCCTCTCAGGTGCGTGAGGAGGGAGGGCAAGAGCACACACGCCACACTCCCTGCACAGATGCGACATGCCAACAGAAGCGGTCTGGCCGGGAAGCCCCTGAGAGCGCCGAAGCCTGGGGCACAGCTGTCAAAGAACTGCTACATCATCTGCTTTCCGAAAAGAGCTGGAGGAGGCTGTCAGCACCCAACCCCCATGCAGCAGAGGCTGTGAAGACGGTTCTGGCAGCTGCACTGGCAAGGCGAGCCCAGGGGCAGGATGATGGCGTGGAGGCCTTGCCACAAGATGCGTCTGGAGGGGACGGAGCCTGCAACAGGGCCCTGGGACGGAGAGGAGGGGGCGCCTCTGCAGGGCATCTGGGGGATGTGCACCTGGGGCCACGCTGAGGACAGGGGAGTAAGAGTCACTACACCGGCCCCCACAGACAAGAGCTCAGCCTTCGGCCCGCAGCCAGTACCTAAGCCTGACATCCTGCTTCGGGATCCCCAGACCCTCTCCTCCCTTGATCCCCTGCTGCAACCCACAGTCCTCACCAACTCTCACCCGGAAAGCCGGGGCACTCTTAGATGGCCCCACCCCGTACATCTCTCCTGTCCCATCCCTTCCAGGCACCTCCACTCAAGATCCTGCGCAGCTCCGCCAACACTCAGATGCTTGTGGGCCTGGGAAGACCAAAGCCGTCTCCCGCCCCAAGCGGGCCGGCAGTCACTCACCCGGTGGGTCTTGCTGTAGGTGTAGAGGAAGGCCAGTCGGTAGAGGCTCTTATAGTGCTGGGGGAAGCGGCTGAGGCACAGGCGGAAGGAGGCGATGCACTGCTCCGTAAGGAACTGGCGCTGCTCCTCCGCCCCGGCCGGCAGCCCCTGGGGGAAGGCTGCTGGCTCCCCCAGGGGGTCCGTTCTCTTCTTCCCATCCCACGGGGCAGGTGCAGATGCTACAGGTTTGACAGCAATGCAGGCAGAGGCTGGGGGGTCCGCAGCAGGCTTCTGGCTGCCTTGCTCCGTGGCCCGGAAGCCTTCTGTGCTCTCCAAGGACTCCTCGGTTTTCCCTGTGGGTGAGAAGAAAAAGAAAGTCACCTCAGCAGTGGTCCGCCACTAGCAAAAGAGGTGCCTTAGTGAGGCGACAATCACAGCCAGGCCTGTGCCCTTGCTAGACAGGTGCTGGACTCAACAGAGCCAGCAGTAGGAGGCATGGGGCCTGGTGTCGGCTCTGCCCCTGCCGGCTGAGGCCTCCACAGCCTCCCAGTCTCCTCCCCTGTGAAACAGGATGTTGGCACACAGTAGAGGGGCCCCGAGGCTGCAGATAGTGGGGGTTCCAAGCGGGGCTCTGGGTCCCCCTCTGAATGGCAGCA